>CM053506.1:48176853-48327149 GCA_028627145.1 Eidolon dupreanum | reverse complement strand
AAAAAAAAAAACACAAACAATCCAACCAAAAAATGGCAGAGGACCTAAACAGACACTTCTCCCAAGAAGACATACAAATGGCCAACAAACATATGAAAAGATGCTCATCATCACTAGCTATTAGGGAAATGCAAATCAAAACCACAATGAGATACCAACCATCTCACACCTGTCAGAATAGCTGTTACCAACAGGACAAGTAATAACAAATGTTGGAGAAGATGCAGAGAAAGGAACCCTCATACACTGGGACTGCAAATTGGTACAGCCACTATGGAAAACACTAGGAAGTTTCCTCAAAACACTAAGAATTGATCTACCATATGATCCAGCAATCCCTCTACTGGGTAATTACCCCAAAGACTTGAAAACTCATATCCGGAAAGATATTTGCATACCAATGTTCATAGCAGCATGATTGATGGCGGCCAGGACATGGAAGCAACTGAACCATCCTACGATAGACGATTGTGTAAAGAAGCTGTGGTACACAAATACAATAAAATATTACTCTGTCATAAGAAGAGATTGAAATACTGCCATTTGCGACAACATGGATGGATCTTGAGATAATCATGCTAAGCGAAATAAGTCAGACAGAAAAAGTTGAAAACCATGTGATATCACTTATATGTGGGATATAAACCTAAAAGCAACAAATGAGCAGGACAAACAGAGACTCATGGGCATGGACAATAGACTAGTGGTTACCAGAGGGTAGGGAAGAAGTGGGGAGGGGAGAGTTAGATGGGGTAAAAGGGCTCAAATATGAGGTGACAGAAAGAAATCTAACTATGATTGCATTATGTATTTATCACGAATAGTTAGATTTCTTTCTGTCACCTCATATTTGTTAAACTGTACACCTGAAACTTACTGGATTTAGTTAATCAATGTCACCATAGTAAAAAATAAATTAATTAAACTAAACAAACAAATAAACAAACAAACAAACAAAAAAATCAACGATTTGGGGCAGCGTGGTCCATAGCCTCATTTGTTTGTCTGGCTGTCTCCCTTGCTTTTTCTGCTTCCATCTCTGCCAGTCAGGAACTCTGACTTCTAGCCGTGTTATGTGGAGCAACGCAGCTCACTCCAGCTTGCCTCCCAAAAGTGCATATCCAAAAATAGTAACATTTCTAGATCATGGATCTTTCCTTTTAATTGGATCTCCTTACTCTTCTTATAATGCAGTGGTTAACCAATGTTACCAAAAATAATTGTTTAAATTAATTAATTAATTAATTAAAAGAAAAAAAAATGACCATACCACCCCACCTGATTGAAGGTGAGGCCATGCTTGAGATTTACTCCCAGCACCTGAGCACAGTGCTGTGGGAATAGTTTACCAACTCCAACTACATCATTCCCTGCCAAGGGCAAGCCAGCCACATAACAGTCAGTGAGTTGTTACCAAGACAATAAACCATGGACCACACTGTGATTGTTCTCTAAAAGTAAAGCTCAAGAAGAGAAACAAGTTCTAACCAAGCCAATGTGTAGACAGAGGATGTTCTTAATAATTTTAGATACATGTCAAAATCCAAAAATATTTTTTTTTCCCAAAGCCAAACTTATACGTACTAGCTTTTCTAGGAGTATTTTTGGACAACTCTAAGTCTCTCTTATAACCCCTGAAACATAACAATGAACAAAGGAGAGAACTCTAACAGAAGAGAATTTATTGGGAACCACATGGTAGCAGTGGAAAGCCACTCCCCCTGCCTCTGCACCTTGCTCTGAATGTGCTCTGAGCCCATTTCCCTAAACTGTGTTTCCTAGAGGAGGTGAGGTCTCTGGTGGTTGACCTCAGACTCTAGAAGACATCAGCACTCATACTGACATGGCTGATTATGGTGGCCAAAGCACATTTGTTGGCTTAATTTTCATAATTATCCTGTGAAATCCATGTTATAATCCCAATTTCACAGATGGATAATTTAAGGGACACACCCAAGGTCAAAGAGCTGCTTGATTCTAGAGTGGACCCATATCTTTAGACTCCTTGTCAACATTGCTCTTTGCATTATAACACGACACATCCAAATGTGTTTGAGGGAGGGGAAGGAAATAGAAGACATGGTAGTCATTTTTAAACTGCATCTAAAATCCAGCTAATTAACTCAGAAGATTTTATCCAGGAGAAAAATAAATGACATTAGTTTTGTGATAGATTGCATTATTGGCTCAATTTCTCCCCTGTCTCCATACCCTTTGACACAGAGTTTTGTAGTTCCTCACACGAAATAAGCAGAATATATTTTCCCACCCCTGAACTCTGTGATATATTGTGGCCAATGGCATGAAGTGAAAATAACAATGTGCTGGTTCAAAGACTAGGCTGCCAGAGCCTCACATGCTGCCGCTTGCTCTCTGATCCCTGAGAAGAACATGCCTGGGCTAGCCTCCTGGGTCCCAGGAGGAGCACAAGAGATGCATAGATCAGGGCGACCCCTGCCTAGATGTCCAGCCAAGCCCATAGAGAGCACAGTTCCCAATCAACCTGCAGCAAAGACTCCCTAACAATTAGATGGGTGCAGGCTGTCTGTGGGTCAATAGGCTCCGTCTCTGTAGGGATTAGTTAGTATCGAGAAGTCCTACCAACAGTGCTGTCAGGGAATTCCTACGTTGGGAGAAAAGCTGGACTGTACCAGTAGTTCCACACACTGGCATTGTAGGTATGAGTAAAGTTACTCTAAAGAGTTTGGAAACCAAAATGGAGCTGCTGCCTTTTTGTTTTTCTGAGCAAAGGCAACATATAAAAATAACTATGGCATACTATCTCCATCAAGTCATAAAAAATAGGACATTTTGACACTAAAATGAGAAAAGGGTTTCATCTTAGAATATGAGACGGTCCTTTCCAAGCAAAGATAGTTGGCCACCCTCCATATGTGAGTCTTTTTCTTTCATTCTGTGGCAGATCAATGAAAACTTTGTCACTAAATAGCTCCAGTTCGTGTGTTAGCAACTTTCCTGCATCCTTTATGGAAGAAACTGTCAAAAGAACATGAAATCAGTTACATAAATTGTGAGAGTGAAATCATGGTTCTGTTTGTTCTGCAACAATATAAAACTTACATTGTTGTTTTTTTTTCCATCAGAATAGAAGCTAAAGATAAATTTGAGCACCTATGCTATGCCTTTTCACTGCCTGAGGGGACCACAGAGCAACCAGTCTCCTGCCAAACTCCCATCTACACAGATCTTCTGAATTATACTACACAGGTGCTTAAGATGTTAGTGTTATGTTTCCATGTTTATATTAACATATGAATGAAAAATAAACCAGTGGTTCAAATGGAGACTCTCTCAGGGGCTAACTGGGACAGAAGCGAGAGGCAGGGAATCCCTAGGAGCAGCTCCAGGGACACCTGGCTCAGTCACCCAGAAATGTTGACTGTCATCCTCTGGGCCATAAAGAGCCACTCCATATTTTGCATAATAAGTGAAGGCCAAGGAGTAGGAAGGGGTCTATAAGTAAATGGTGGTTATAATAGACTCTACTATCATTCAAAACCATCCACACCGCAGATGCCAGGTTGGCTCTAGCCAAAGAAATGTGAGCAACAATAGCGTCTTTCAGGTCCAGACAGAAACTTCAAGAGCCAGTATGTGGTTGGCCATGCTTCTTTTTTCCTTCTGTCATGAGACCATTAGAGCTCCCAATAGAGACAACACCTTCTGTCTGAGGCCCAGATTAAGGTCCACAACCAACTCCCAGTGGGTATGTAACATGGGTAAGAAATAAGTCTTGGCTGGTGGAAGTCAGACACTTTGGAATCATTTGACACCATAGCGTAACTAAGCATAATCTGACTGACACAATGGGTATGCCACTAATTGAGTTGGAGAGCTCAACAACAAAGAAAGACATTGAGTTTGTCTTAGATATTTACTTGATCCCTGGGCAGATGAAAAGCAGATGTGAGGGGAGAGTACAGAGATGCCTAAGGAATAGGGCCCTGGCCCCGGTGAGCACATGGCGAATTGGGAAGGCTAGCCTAGCCTCCCACGTGCGACTCTGGGTTTTCTGATTGCTCCTAGCTCAATCTCACTCATCAGTCCCTGAGGGGACTCACACACCAACCAGGGCCCAGTGCAGAGAAGTGAGGGTTATTCTTTGGAATCAGAAAGACTGCGATTTAATTCCAATACTAACACTTCATGTCTGCCTTCTTCCATTTTTCCCATGGATATCTACTATGGTGGGCACTGGGGAAAATGGACGAGGGCCTTAGTTTCACAGGCTTACATTCAGGTAGGAGAACAGACATTAAGCAAATAAGATAAATACTAACTGGATGAGTGCTCTTAAAGAAATAAACATGGTGAATTGAGAGAAACTGGCGAAGTCTGCTTTAAGTAAGGGGTTCAGGAAAGGCCTCTCTGAGGAGAGGATATTTGAGATGAAAAATAAAATGTGTCCCCCATGTAAAAAAAGATAGAGAAAGGGCAATAGCAAGCAGAGAAAATTCAGGTGCAAAAGGCCTAAGGCAGAAAAGAAAATGGCTTGTTTGAGGAACAGGAGAAAAGGCAGAGGTATGGAAACGAGGTGGGCAAGGGAAGAATTATGGCATGAAGCTGAAAGAAGGACCCATCATCTGGGCCTTGTGGGCCCTGACGTAGAGTTTGAAGTTTATTGTAAGTATAAAGGAAAGCAGTGAGTATTGAGCAGTGGAGTGACAGGATTTGATTTCTATTTAAAAGATTTTCAGTTCACTATGTGGAGGATGAATTGCACAGGGGCCATAGTGAAAGAGACAAACCAATGAGGATACCCTTGCAACCTGGACTGAGTGGTCTCTCTGTGACTTTTGTGACCTTTGGCAGTCCCTTAAGAGTGCTTCATCTCAATCATCCCGTCTATAGAGCATGACTACTCCAAAGTTCACAAACTCTTTGAGTTCCAAAGGTGGAGATGAAGGTGCACACAGCCTTGCTCTCTCATGTATGACTTCTGCTAATCACTCCAGCTGCCTTTCCTGGAGATAGAGCCATGCCCAGAGCTGGCCTGTGAGGGCTCTCAAGATCCCAGAGTCTCCAGTGCCCACTGTGACACTGGGTTCATCTCTCTATCTGGATGGCACTGAGAACACCTAGAAGCTGGCCAGAAAGCAGGTGGGCAGTTCATATGACCAGGGCGAATGCACAGGAAATACAGGCCAAGCTCCCAGGAGGCCCACAGAAGGGAAACAGAGATAGGTAAAAATCAGATGAGTGTTAATTGTTGTAGGAGAGCTCAATTCTGACCAGGGGAGTCCTTGGGCAAACCTGGGCTTAACACTAATGAGGGAGGGAGACTCAGGGAGCAAGGCCAAGATGCAGCTTATCCAGAGAAACCTGACAGTCTGGCCAGGCTCCTGGAGAATGAGAGACCATATGGAGCAGAAGGAAGAGGTCTTGGCCAGGTCTATCCAGGATGAGCCAGCCCCAGTTGACCTGCCAGCTGTCTGGTGACACATAAGCAAGCTCAGTTCAGATCATTTGAGGTGGCCCATTCCAGAACTGCCTAGTTGATTCAGAAACTCATGAATAATAAATGCTTATATGTTTTAAGCTATTGAGTTTGGAGGTGATTTATTATGTAGCAATCACTAACTGATATAGAGGAGTAGGATGGCCAGCAGCCCCTCTTACTTCTCTGTAGCAAGCCTCTGCTATAATCACAGTCCTGTTTCCCTGTTTGAGGCCTCTACTTGTTCAGATTACTGGACTGGGGTCATGAGCCATGAGATATATTCTTCAACTTGACTTTACAAGTCTTGGTGACCTTATGAAAACATCTCCTCTCAGGGCCTGATTTCTTATCTGTAAAATGAAGCAATAAGATGCTTCCGGGAAGCCTCCCAGCTCTAAAGTTCTATGTTTGGATAACTTTCGCATCTTTATGCAGCCATTCTGTCATCTAAACAACAAGTATTTGCTCAGAGTCTGCTGTATGCCAGTCTATGGCCAGGATCTAGGGATACAGGCTCAGACAACAAGATGTGGGCCCTGCCCACCAGGAGCTCATGGTCCACTGAGAGCTCATTGTCTTGTGAGTTTAGAGAAGATGCCTCTGAGGAGCCCTTGATGGCCAAGAAGGCTTAGAGGTGAGAGCAGCTGGCAAGAGTCATGTTCATCCCTTCCCAACAGAAAGAGGGAATGCACCTTCAGAATCCCTATTGCCCTCCTGGGCTCCTGCTCAGAGATGTTATACCTTTGTCTTCAAGGGCCTCAGTAAAGGTCACTCGGTATTTCAGCACATGCCCTGGGGAAATTAAAACTTGTGCCTTGAACTCAGACACTCAATGTGCAAGTAAATGATAGACATGGGACCCCTCTCCACTCTACTCTCACCCAGGTGAGTCAGGACAGCTGATCATAACCCTGGGAGAGTGAGTGGCCAGGCTTTGTGGGGCAGAGGGGAATTAGCAGAGTCAAAAGTCCTCTACCCCCCTGATTATGACAGTGCTTCAGGACCTCCTTCCCAGCCCTAGAGAGAGGTAGACATGTAGAAATTATCTGCCCCAGGGACCCAGACAGCCATCCTACCATGAAACCAGGGGGCGATGGATTTGGTGTTCCGCTCAAAGCCAGCTCGGCGAGGTAGCTGCTCCTCCTTAAACCAGCGGACTATGACTTCCCTGGAGACAGGACGCAGGGGGCGCTCCCAAGTCCTACTGAGAAGAGAAGGAGTGTGGGAGTGACAGGGAGAGAGAGGTGTAGGAAGGGAGGGAAGGGAAGAGGGAAGAGGAGAAGGAGGGGTTGGGAGGGAAGGAAGGAGAAGAAGGGAAAAGGAAGGGGAGGGACACAGTGAGGAGAATGGAAGGAGAAGGAGGGGTAAGGGAGGGGGAGAGAGACCACTGTGAGAATGAATAAGCACAGTGCCCACACTCATGCCTGTGGAGAGGATTAAATGAGTCCAGGTATTTGAAGGCACTTTGCAGATTATAATGTACCAGCTGTTATTATTTTTCCCAAAAGAAAACTGTTAACACTTGCTTTGAAAAAATCCACACAGGTTACACTGGAAAAGAGGGTAGGAAGGAATGTCTGAGGGAAAGAAAGGCACATTTTCCATTTAGAATGGCCAAGGAGTAAACATCAGCATCCATGAAGAAGGATCCTAATGTAATGGGAACAAAATTATTAATATGTGAATGTCCTCCATCTCCTATCCCACATCCCCAATAAAGAAGGTAGCCTTCTAAAGGGACACCTGCCTTTGCCAGCTAGCTTCCTTCTGTGCTTTTGTGAGGCAGAATCAGGACAGTGACCAGAGTGAGAAATCGGAGAACCTCGATTTGCTCTGGATATGGCTGAGACTTACCACCAAGAGATAAAAAGGACATAGGAAAGGGAGAAGGGAGGGGGATGGAGCACTGCACTGGCTGACTTTTGATGGACTTGATGGTGAGGGATTGAACATACTTAAAGTGAGATGAATAGAGGCACTTGAAGAATTTATGAGTAATGATTTAAATACTTTTTGATATTTTCTCACGAGTAAGCCAAGATTTTAATTATTTTTGTGTCCAAACTGTGGTTCTTAAATGCATACAGAGATGGGGCCACAAAAGACCCCTGTTGTATTGGAGCCACAGTAACATGAAGCACAGTTAGAGTTCAATAGCACATGACACATAACAGGACCGTACTAACTATTCTTTGAATTAATATATAGCAAGATCACATTTCATTAATTTATGGCATAAATATATAGCATCTGAAGAGTAGGCCTTTGGCCTAGCTTGAATAACTACAGCATTTTCACCTTTCCACCTGAGTGAAAGAAACCTAGTAAGTTTTTACTTTGTCATTGCTATCTACCTAATGGTAATTACAGTTAGAATACATCATTGTTGTCATTACATTTTTATAAAATAAATGTCAGCTGCCCCCTCATATTATCTCCATATTTGCCCTACACTTTGGTGCAGAGTTCAGCACTTCCTTGTAAATCCAAGAATTAGTTCATATTTTCACTTGCCCTAAAATGAATCTATTTACACACACACACACACACACACACACACACACACACACACACAGTCGTGAACAGTGTGGATTTTAGAAAAGATGTCATAAGAAAGAGGATAAGTTTCCATTGTATGGCTTAAAGCCATTATCAGTAGAGTTTAAGCTCTAAATGTCTTCTTCCCCTGCTGCCTCTCTAGGTTCTTTTTTACCCCTCACAATCAGCTTTGCTCCCACTGTATTCACTTGTTAGGGTTCCCTCTCTCAGTAACCTCAGATGACTTTCCTCTTTATTAACCATCATACAGCAGCCCTGTCCTAACCTTTTCCTTCACACTTGCATTCACAAATAAATAACTGCTTGGTAGGAAAAAACTCTAGTTTCTAGAGCTCATTCTCCTTAGATAGCAAGAAGAAGTTATAAATAACAGCAAGAAAAATCTTCATTCTTGTCCCTCTCTTTCTAAGCAGAAAATTTGATTCACCAGAATCATACGCTAAGATGGTGCACCAAGAAGCCACCTGGCCAGAAGCCTCACTCCTGAACCTGGAACTTTCTCCCAGCAAAAATGTGTGTCTGCCCCTCAGCACAGTGAGACGAGGATATGCTGGCCAGTGCCAATACTGCAAAGTTGAGAACATTAAGGCCATGGAGACCTGTCCCATGGGGCTACAGGAGGGTGGCTGATATATGGCCTCTCGGGGTGCCTGAGTCTGCTGCTCCATATGCATGACCCTGGTCCCCCTTGATGGCTCACTGTGGCTGTTTCTGCTCCTCTACTGATAACTACCTGCAGCCAGTCTGGAGCTAGGCTGGACCACGGTCTATGCAACTCCATCATGTGGTCCTGAAGAATAAATTATCTGTTTACTTTAAAATGACAAATTATCATCTTCCTGGGAAAATGCCAAGAAGGCTTTTCTAGCTATTTCTCCAAATCCAGGAAACATAAAAGAAAATCTGACCTCATAAAAATCAAGAATTTCTGAATGATCCTTTATCGCAAAGGTCTAAAAACAAATGACAAACAGGAAAAGGCTGTTTATCACAAACAAAAAGATCCTCTTCCCTAATATTTAAAGAGTTCCTAGAAATGGATGAGGAAAAGACCAATAACACAATGAAAAACCAAGTAGAGGAATGAACAGACATATATGGAACTACAAAGGTCCTTAAACATATAAAAAATACTAAATATCATTCATAAATAGAAATGAAAATTTAAACTTTCACTGAGATATTATTTCTCATACCAAACAAGTTTAATAACATATTGTTGACAAGGCTAAGGGATAAGAGTGTTCATTGACACTACCCCTGTGTAGAGCAAGTTGAGATAACCATCAATACTGTGAATGCACACAACCCTTAACCCAATGATACCACTTTTGGGAATCTCTCTTGTAAATAACATGTGTGCATGTGTAAAATTAATGTCTACAAAGTTATAAGTCATAAAGGGCATTGTTGTTAATAACCAAAGATTTCAAACAATGCCAATGTTCATTAATAGATTATTTGATAAATAATTATAGCACATTCCCACAGTGGAATACTATGCAACTACAGAAAGAAAACTAAATAAAAATAAATAGTTAAGAATTGATATGAAAAGATCTCCAAAATATAGTTAAATGAAAAAAATCAAGATTCAGAACCCTATCTAGAATATGCAAACTTTTATGCAAAAGAGAGAGAGAGAAGTATATAACTTTTCATGTTGGCAATTGCAAAAACAAACTGGGAGGCTATATAAACTAAGAACACTGGTTCCCTTAGGGGAAGAGGGAACTAAGTAGATGAAGAACAATGATAGGAGTCAGTCTTTTCTCCATATATCTTTTTAAACTTTCCGGTTTCTGAATTACATAAATGACAAGGAAGGAAAAAGGAAAGGCGGGAAGGAAGGAAGAAATTCAGACATAGCCAGCTCTCCCTAGACTGCAGGGAGAGGTAGAAGGGGAGTATAGATAATTATAAATCCAAATTAAAGCAAAACTTAGGCAGCCCCTCCATCATTTGGAGGTCAATGGACTCTTCTTCAGATTAACTGTGATTTAGGGATCCAGCAGGCGCTCGCCATCCAGCCTCTGAGCTCTCACGGGGGCAGCAGTTGCTCAGCAATGATGAGGCCACAAATCTTGTGGCTGGCCCAAGGTGGGCACAGGTGGAAGGTGGTGAAGCTCCAGGCAACCTCTTCAGCCTTGATCCTCCAATCATGGGCAGTCACCTAAGTGCCTTTGCCAAACCCCTCCAGGGACACCAACATGTGTGACTCTCCTGCATTCCATCACACTCATCTGCAAACCCACTGTCAGAACCTGGGATGGACCAGCACTGTCTGTGGTTGGTTACAAAAGGTAGCCAGCCCTTGTTCCCCAGCTACTGGGCCATATTTAACCCATTTGAGGTCTAATATTACAAGTTCTTAACCTGAGATCTATGGACCTTTAAGCACTTGAAATCAGAAGCAAACATTTTGGGGTACTTATATATGCATATTTTGGAGGGAAGAGGATACACAGCTTTCTTTGGATTCTCAAAGGAATCCTGGACCCCATAAAAGTTAAAACATCCAGAATTCCAGAGTTATTGGAAATCTCCAACCCCCACCCCTACCCCACTTCCTGTGCCATTACACAGACTGGGACACTGAGGCCCACAGAAAGGAAATGAGCAGCTCCAAATTTCACAGCAAGTTGGAGGTAGAACCAGGACTGGATCCTAGGTGCCCCCCGCCCCTGTCCCCCACCCAAGGCCCTGTCCCCAGCCACACCTCCCTATGCAGAGCCCCCCACCCTCACAGGACCCACCTGACAGGCACTGCGAGGGGTGGCAGCGAACCTGGTCCCGGGAGGTGGTGGTAGAGTCTGGTCTCCTGCTCATGGCTCTGGCCAAGCTCTCGGAACATGGAGCTGAGGCCAGCGACAGTGCCCTTCTGGATAGCGCGGAGCGAATGGCGCTGATACTCATCCCGGGCGCGTTGGGCTCGGCGGCTTCTCTCTTCATCAGCCTCCTTGGACCTACGCACTAGAAAGGAATAGAGAGCTTTTTGCCCAGACCTGCAGCCCAGGCGGTACACCGAGTAGGCCAGGACTGGGCCAGTAACCCAAAGCCTCACCCAGAGTCCCAGGATTCACCCGGATCCAGATCCACCCATGTGTGCTGCATGGAGCTCAGAGCCTGGAGTGGCAGGGCAGACCCAGCCCTAGCCAGCAGCTCTGAGCTAGGCTGTCCCTGTTGGGGTAAGGACATTCATGACAGTTTAGGGTTGTGGGGTTGTTCCTGTGGCCCTGTTCTAGAATAAGCAAGCAACCTTTAGATGGAAATCTACATCTGCACATGTATTTCTTCCTGGGAGGGCCCTGCTTAGGAGCAGCTTCTCAAACCCTAGGCCCATGCGCCCAGCTTCTCCAGACACCATCGCATCACCACATTGACTGTAGGCTTTCTCTGTGCCTAGCCCTGGGCTGCATACCTTCCCTGTAATAGCTCATGATAGACACTTCCCTCAACCACACAGGAAGGAGGACACATCACTATTTGAGCTAATAAGGAGCAGCGCTAGGCCCGGAACCCAGGTATCTCTGGCTCCAAAACCCGTGCAGCCCTTTCCACCAAGGGACTGCACCTCACAAGCTCCCTTTGTTTTAAATCCAGGTGTGTTTGATACCAGAGCCCCTGCTTTTTCCTACAAAAAGCCAAAAAAGCATTTGGGACCATCCAGTTAAACCTCCTAATGTTACTGATATGTAAACTGAGGCCCAAGGAAGAATAGTGACTTGCCCAGCTGGGTAAGTAGCCAAGCTGGGTCAAGGACCATCCTTTCTGCCACTAGGATGAGTTGTAGAAAAACTGGTGTTATAGTTCTGGTGCCCTTTATCTTTGGTTTACTATGGCCTTGATAGTTGGTAGGTGACTGTGTTGTAGGGAGGGAGAATGAGATCCTTTGATAGCTCTGTCACTCCATAGGTTACAAAACTCCAAGATGCCCCTCTCCATAGCCTTCTGGCTTTTTGTGTTCCTCAAGGCAGGATCCTGTCTCAGCCAAGTGACCTTCAAAAGACTTCCATGTGTTGTCACTTCAAAACTCAAACAGGAGTCCTGGAGCTGGGAAAATGCCAAGAGAGGCAACAACACCTGTGTAAAATTAAAACCAACTATTTTGTAGTCTGATTGCATCTTGTCAGGCCCCTATCTGCCTCTAACATTCAATCCTCTTGCAGAGAACTCTTGGAAGCTGGCTGTGTTCTTGTAACTATGTACAACTAGTAAGCCCTAGTCCAAGCAGGTCACCTTCCCCTCGTGTAGTAAAATCTTACCTGCAGTCTATTTCTACTCCAACTCCATTCAGTCCACATGTAGCAAGCATCTACAATCTATCATGTCAGAGAACTGCGTTCTGTTAGTATTTGGAGGATACAAGGTCAATAGCCCTGGGCCCAAAAGAAATCACTTCTAATCTCAAGCTGCTAAAGACCCCTTCGTGAAACAAAATATCCCCCAGATCTGAGGAAAGAAACATTAAGTCTGTCTCTCACACAGTAATTATGGAAGTAGGGATCACATGCAGAGGCTCTAACAGAAGCCTTTGGTTTAGTCATTGCCGTATTCCAGTGCCTAGAACACATATGTATCGATCAGCAGGCAATATACATTCTTGAATGACTGTGCCCAATTAAGTATTTAACCTGTGCCAGGCCTGAGCTGGACATAGAGAGAGCAAAGACCAGACCCTTCCCTCAAGGCACTGAAAATCTAGCTGGGAAAATAAAACAAATAAATATCTCTAACGCCATGAAAATAGGGATGGATTCAGTATTGTTAGAGTTTAGGGGCAGCAGCATTCACATGCAACAGGAAAGCAAGAAGCCATTACAGGAGAGGGAGCACCTGATTAGGTCTGGAAAGGTCAATAGAAGTTTTCCAGAGAAAGGGGAGGAAGCCATTCCAGGGAGAAAACCTAGGTTTTGGTGCCCAGTTGGCTCATCTGTAATATCCAGATATTAAGACACCACGATGCCCGCCATGCAGGTGGCGAGAGGTTCAAACAAGGCAAATGCCCTAGTATGGACTTTGCAGTTACTAGGCTGTAACCTAAGCATAGAAACCTGTGCCCTACAAGGAACAGTGGCCTTTAAGAGTTTATAGCCACTAAGAGATAACAATACTCACAACAGATAGACAGGTTGCAGAAAGAAGACAGATTTGGGGAACTCAGCAAGGAAAGGCCCTGAGCTACTGGTCACACAGAGACAAAACCCAGCCTCCTAAAGCCCAGCTCTAATCCTGCCACAGGCTTCCTCAAAAGCCTTCAGTGGCTTCTACTACACACAAAATAAAGGACAAATCCCTTGGCCCTTAAGAAGTTCCTGCTCACTCCACTTTTTTTACCAGCCCAGTGGGCATCTGAGTTCTCCCTACATCAGGCTCTGGTCTCACCAATGCCCCTCCCCTTCTGTGAACTCTCCTCTGTGCAACTGTGTTCGACAACTCAGACCAACTGTGATGACCGAACAGCCTTATCAGCTCAGAAATGCCAGGTGACAGCACTGAGGACACTGAGGTGAGGAAGCAGCCGAGGCTGCAAGCAGAAAGCAGGATCTTTGCCTTGGCCATGGCAAAGCCAACCCTGTGCCCAGCCCGGATCATGGAAAAAGGACCTATGTGGAGTCAGACAGGGTCAAGGGCAGCTCCATGACAATTTTCTGGTTTTCTTCTCTCCCTACATTATTTTTTTGAGATATAACTGACATATACCATTGTTTGTTTAAGGTGTACGATGTGTTGGTTTGATATAATTATATGTTGTAACGATTACCATTATAGCATTAGCTAACATCTCCATAACATGACATAATGATCATTACATTTTTGTAGTCAGAACATTTAAGATCTAGTGTCTTAGCAACTTTCAAGTATATACTACAGTGTTGTTGACTATAATCATTATGTTATGTTTTAGATCTTTGAGACTTATTCGTCTTTTAACTTCAAGTTTTTACCTTTTGACTAACATCTCTTCAATTCCCCATCCATCTGCAGTCCCTGGTAACCACAATTCTATGCTCTGTTTCTATGAATTTGGCTTTTTTAGATTCCCTGTGTAAGTGAGAACATAAGGTATTTGTCTTTCTCTGTCTGACTTATCTCACTTAGCATAATGACCTCGAGGTCCACCCATGTTGTTGCAAATGTCAGGTTTTCCTTCTTATGGCTGCAAAATATTTCTGTATATCTTACATCTTCCTTATTCATCCATTAATGAACACTTAGGTTGTTTCTATATTTTAGCTATTTGTGAATAATGCTGCAATAAACATGCAAGTACAGATACCTTTTCAATATCCTGTTTTCATTTCCTTTGGATATATACTCAAAAGGATTTTTGGATTATACAGTAGTTCTAGTTTTAAGTTTTTGAGGAACATCCATATTGTTTTCTATAGTGGATGAACCAGTTTATAATCACACCAACAGTGTACAAGGGTTCCCTTTTCTCATCCATGCCAACACCCCACAGCTTTCCTAAGAAAGTCCCTAATGTCTCTAGGTCTCACTTTCTACCTCTTTCAAAATGAGAATGACATGAATGTCTGCCTCACTGAGTTATTATGAAGATAAAATGAAACATGAAAACACTATGAACTATGAAGTGCTTTGGAAAAACAATATCTTATTAAATGAGGCATCTGACCTTGATCTTTTCTTCAAATCTCCCAGAGCTCCTAAAGCCTGAGTCTGAAGCCAGGCTGCCTGGGTTCATATCCCAATACCACTTACCAGCTGTGTAACACTGGACAACTTTATCACCCTGGGTCTCCACTTCCTCATAAGTAATATGGAGATGATAAATCACTACCCAAAAAAAGTTGTTATAAGGATTAAGAAAGCTAATAACATAAACCACTTAGAACCATTAAACGCCATAGAAAGTGTTAGCTAAAATTATAATTTTCATTAGTCCTGATATTGCCACATCCAAAACAGAGCCATGAACAGTTCTTAGGCAGTCCAGGAGGGGGCACCCTTGTCAGCCGATCCCTTGGAATTTGCCCTGGATCAGTTTATAAACAGCTTCCCCTAAATTTCACTTACATTTTAAAAGGTTGCTTTAGTTCCCTCTCAGATTCAGGGATGAATTTAGACTGTATCCCATGAATCTTCCATGAGAAACCCTCTGCAAAGTTCATGGAGTTTTGTTTGTTTTTGGTTTTGTTTTCATTTAACCCAGTGAAAACAGCCGAAACTAACATTAGGAGCCACACCAGCAGCAACCACAAGCTGCTTTTGCCCTCAGCCAGCAAATACTGGCCTGTCCCCATGTCCCCCAGAGAACACACTGCAGAGGTGACGGCTTAGTGAGTCACCTTCTGCTTCCTCCCACAGCCCATGCTCTGGCCCAAGATAATCCCCCACAGTCCTGTCCAGCCGGCACTTCAAGAGCTTGCACTGCAAGCAGATAACAGCGGGGTTGTGGGCATTCCTACTTCTAAGTAGGTTCCAGGATATCCTTTCTCCACATCTCAAAGGGAGAACAAGCCTCTTCTAACAAAAATACTGAAAAGGCAACTGAGAAAGCATGAAAACACTGAGGACGTCAGAAGAAAGGTTGACTTTAAATATTAAAAAATGGACCAAACACTGAGATACCACTTCATATACATTAGGACAGTTATTATTTTTAAAAAATGTTTTTAATTTAAAAAAGAAAATAACAAGTGTTGGCAAGGATGTGGAGAAATTAGAATCCCTATATAATGTTGGTGAGAATGTAAAATGGTACAGCTGCTGTGGAAAACAGTATAGCAGTTCCATAAAAAATTAAACATACAATTACCATATGATTTAGCAATTCAGCTTCTAGATATATAAACAAAAGAATTGAAAGCAGGGATCTGAACAAATATTGTATGCTCATGTTCATAGCTGCATTATTCACAATAGCTAAAACATGGAAACAACCCAAATGTCCATCAATGGATGAACAGATGGTTTAAACATACACTGGAATATTATTCAACCTTAAAAGGAAGAAAATTCTGACATATGCTACAGCATAGATAAACCTCAAAGACATCATGCTAAGTGAATAAGCAGAAGGACAAATATTGTATGATTCTACTTACATTCCACTTTTTGTACTTGGAGTAGTTAAATTTATATAGCAAAAAGTAGAATAGTAGCTGCCAGGGGCTGTGGGAAGGGAGGAATGGGGAGTTAGTATTTAATGGGGACAGAGTTTCAGTTTGAGAAGATGAAAAAGTTCTGGAGATGGGTCACGGTGATGGTAGCACAATGTGAAAGTACCCAATGCCATTCAACCACGTACTTAAAAATGCTTAAAATAGTCCATTTTAAGTTGTCTATTTTACCACAATAAAA
Organism: Eidolon dupreanum; assembly: GCA_028627145.1. Classification (NCBI taxonomy): domain Eukaryota; kingdom Metazoa; phylum Chordata; class Mammalia; order Chiroptera; family Pteropodidae; genus Eidolon; species Eidolon dupreanum. The sequence goes on along the minus strand of CM053506.1, from coordinate 48,310,801 downwards.
AAATAATGGACTTTTGGTAACATTCCAGCTCAGAGAGCACTGGGCTGAGAATTAAGAGGCCGGGGCATAGCCAGGTGTCGCTATTAGCTCGATGTGTGCCCAGCTGTGTGCCCACCTCCATCCCTCCTTTCTCTCACCTGCAGATCAGGAAGGTCCCTTTCAGCTCTGTCCTCCTATCACAGGGATGTACCCATAAGGGCCACCTCCCTAGGACTGAGACATTGTTCTTTATTATTGCCCAGCCTAGAATCCTCCTGCTCAATAAGAAACTCGGAGTCCCACAGTTTTTGGAGTTCAATCTCACCATATCAGACCTGGGAATTTCAGCTGCCCAGGCTTAGGGAGAGGAGAGAGCTGAGCGTTCTGCTTGGCTTGGCTCCTAACTCTCTGTCTAGCCTAAGACAGGTTTTCATCTCTCTGGGTTTTGGCTTTCCCTCCATGAAAAATAGAAACAGTACCATCCCTTATCCAAGGGCAGCCCAAACTGCCAGCCTGTTCTGGAGTCGTGTCCTTATCTGTGCTCAAGGCTCCTGCTCAGTTCTCTAACATTGAAGAGAGGAAAGGAGTTGGTTTTCCTCTTGGCAGAATCTCTGTGAGCTGTTAGATAGCTCCAGAAATATAGCCAGGCTTGTCATTGCAAGAGGCAGGGTTTTTAACAGTTTAAATAACACATTTGGGCAAGGTGTGCTCATTTATTCAGCACAGGTATATTTAGTGCCCACTTTGTGTCAGTTCTGTGCTGTGCGTTGTACAGCTACAAGGTGGCGTAGTCACCACATGTAGTCATCACAGAATTGTACAGATGTAACAATTTTCTGGCAGATGGCAGTACAGTGTCTTAAGAAACAGGTCCTTTCTCTAATTTTTGCAAAGGTACCATATCAGCTGGCTGCCAGGCTGGTACTAGAGGATGTGAATACAGCAATAAGCAAGACACAGTCCCAGCCCTCAGAGAACGTACTGTCTAGTAGAGAAACCATGCCAGCAAATGGTGAATGGAGCTGTGGTGGGTGAGCACAGGGTGCTGTGGGGCCCCAGAGAAGAAGAACCTAATCTGGGCAGAGAAATACTCTGGAGAAGAACCTCTAAGCTGATGCCTGGTGAACATACAGGATTCAACAAAGACAGGCCAAGCAGAGGGTATTCTTGGCAGAGGAAGCTCAGAGGCAGAGGCCCAGAGGCAAGAGAGAGCTCAGGCGTCCATCCTGGAATGGATCAGCATGGCTAGAAGGAAGCTTTTTTTAGGAGGGGCAAGAGGTGAGGATGCAGGAACAGAAAAGACCATATAGGAGATCAATAAACACTGGCTAATGAATTTGAATGCTTTTAGCTCCAGTGTTGGGAATGAATCTGACAGGAACAAGAATGAAGGCTTGGAAAAGAGAAATCTAGGCAAAGAGCAATGAGTCAAAGTTAAGACAGTGCCAGGACAATGCAGAGAAGAGGTATAAATTCAAAGAATATTTAAAAAGAGGTTGAATCCTTATAACTTGCTAAGTTAAGGATTTGGTAGTAAGCCAAAAGGAGAGACCAGAATAACAGGCACATTTCTGTCTTTGACAGGCAGGCAATGAAGCAGTTTGGGAGGAAGAGGAAGAGGAAGAGGAGAATTAAGTTTGAATGTGCTAAGGCGGAAGTGTCTATGAAATTCTAGGAAGAAAGGTCCAGTGGGCATGAGGTCCTAGAAGATCATTTATTACTTCTTTTCATGAGATCCCTCTCTAGGGAACTTGTCCATGTTCCCTGGCCCTTCTCCTACCTCTGCCCAGAGAGACAAGATTCAGTGCTTTATAGAACCCACATAATCCAGTTGCACCCTACAGAGAAATTGAATGCTTTAAAACAGTACCAGTTTATAGCAACCCCTTATGTGAATAATATTATGTTCCTGACAATTAGTGAATAATCCTAGATGTAGGAAAAAGCACCAATAAAGATTTAAATTGCATATAGGTGCGCATGTTTTTTAAATTCTGCTCCATTTTCTGTTCCATATGACCTTGGGCAATTTGAATTATCATATCTATATTTTATTTTCTCATTTGTAAAATGGAGCCTCATAGGGTTGCTTTGAGAGATAAATGAGATCATACATTGAAAGAGCTGAGACAGTTCCTGGCATATGGTAGAAGTTCATTAAATATTATCTGTTGTTGTGTTCACTGTGAAATAAGGGGATGGAATGCCATCTTTAGAAAAGGCCCGTCCCTGTCAAGGTGCAAAGGAGCAGTGGCAGGACAGTGTGTCTGGTGGGGATTGGTAGAGTCAGGAGCTTTTGTCAAGGAAATAGGAAAAATGAAACCTTTGTGAAAGGGGAGGTTTCCTGAGTCTTGGAAAAAGGAAATGGAGGTCCAGATATTGAAGGAGGTGTACACAGGTCTCTGGTGGCTCAGCCTGCTGGAGCGGCCATCACCTGGAAAATGGGTGGGTTTGGCACCAAGATGGTGAGCCCTAAGAAATGAACCTCATGGAAAGCAAGTCAGGTTCACCCACACCTAAATATAGGCCAAGGGACAGGGCTCTCTCCACCCATACTCCAAGACTTCCATGGTCAACTGCCAACCATCTTTGTCCTGTCGGCACTTCCTAACGACTACTAACATTGACCTCCTGTGGCCACTCAAAGCAACTTCAGGGGTTCCTTAAGACCAGAATGCTCTCCACAGTAGTGTAAACCTCAGGATGACTTCACTTTGGGACAACACAAAGCCCCTGGGGATGCTTGAACAATTCAAGAGGAGAGAGAACCCAGAGCAAGACATGAACAGGGCATGTGCAGACAGACTGGCATTGTTCTGAGTTGTACAACCAAAGATATGTGGCTCCCGGAGTCTGAGGAGCTGTTCAAAGAGTTATGTCCAAGGAGAAACTGCATGATTTACCATCCCATCAGTGAATACAAAGACCCTTCTTTTGTGACATCCTTTAGCTTGCTCTCCGGCCCCAAATTCTGCTCTGCCCCACCCATCTCCAGATCACACCGAATCCGCACAAGCCCCTCAGGGTCTACCCATCTCAAGCACACAGCAGTTTAGAACCACTGCCATTAAGCCCTGACTCCACAGCACACTCCTTTCTAGGAGGGGGAGAATGGAACCCACATAACTGAACTCCATACTGAGGCTGTGCACGCATTTTCTCACTCAGCTCTGACAACAACCCAGCAAGGGGTAAGACAACTAGAGTGCAGATAGAGGGTGAGGGGCCACAATCAGAACTGCACAGTTCAAGGAGGGAAGGAAGAGGTTAACAATACAGTTCCAATTTTTGTAAATAATATCACTGACCAAGTCACGCTGGCTCATCTCTAAATCTCTGGGCAACTAGATGTTACCTAACTTCACACTCCGACAAGTTTGCAGTTGAGAAATAATTAAATGAATTTCTGCCTGATATATTCAGAGCTTCTCAGAAGCCAAAGCCTGCTCTGCTGTTTGAACTGAATAACTAAGTCTGTATTCAAGTGATACTAAAGGGAACAATTCCCTTTTTTTCTAACTTGGAGAATTTAATTTATGTGTTTTATCAAAAACTGCTGCTCTCGGTAGATTAATGGCCCACTATATTTTTCATATTAAATTAATTGAGTGCAGAATACCTTTGTTGGGTTTGAATGACAGTCTCCAGAGTTTAGCTCATCATTCTTTAGAAAAGCATAAAATGAGAAACTAAAATCATGGAGCCTGAATTATCATATCTTTTCCTTGTTTAGGGGGAGGTTTTTCCATTTTCTCTTGTCACGCAGTGCATTAATTAGCAATCAGGCAGCACTTGGGCCAGGTGATTTCCATTCTCCATCCCTAACGAAACACCAGCCCAGCCCATAACTTTCCATCTCATCATGTAGCTACAAAAAGCGAAATGCTTCACAAGTGACAGCCCTTTATGATGTAGAAAGCATCTTTGCTTCTTCTCTCATTTCACCCTTCTAACAAGCCTCCATGTGACTACCTCCACTTTACAAAAGAAGAAACTGAGCGACTGAGCAAGAACTTGCTCACAGTCACACTAGTAAGTGGCAGAGCTAGGACAGGACTCCCAGTCCAGTGCTCCTTTCCCCACACTATAGTAGCCTCACAGACTTCACTTTGTAATTTTCAGTATTTTTTTTTTAGTGTAAACCTTTGCCCTACCATCTTTTTTTACCTATCTTTTCTTCCATTCTAAATTTAAATAAATAAATTCTTCTTTAACTTTTGACCACCTTATCTTTCTAGATCATTTTTATCATTGTTCATCATGAACTCCAAGCTGCAGCCACATCAAAACATGTGTCATGTCCTATGCACACAATGACTTTGCTTTTGCTTAGTGCTGTTCCCTCTGCTATAGTGGCCTTCCCTGCCTTCCTCATCTCCCACTTTTCCCAAACCAAATGCCATTTCCTCCACAGGGCCTTTCCAGATTTTCTCCCATCTTGGATGGAAAAAGATATTCCATGCAAGTAGATACAAAAAGAAAGCAGAGGTAGCTGACCTTATATTAGACAAAACAGACATGAAACCAAAAAGAGTAACAAGAGAAAAGAAGGTCATTATAGAATGATAAGGGGGTCAATTCATTTAGAAGATATAACAATCATAAATATATATGCCCTCGACATTGGAGCAACTAAATATATAAAGCAAATATTAACAGATCTGAAGAGAGAAATAACTAGCAGTACAATAATAGTAGGGGATGTCAATACCGCACTTTTAATAATGGATAGATCATCTGGTCAGAAAATCAATAAGGAAACATTGGATATGACTTCGCTTAAGACTATATGGATCTAACAGACAAGCACAAAACATTCTGTTCAGCAGCTGCAACAGAACACACATTCTTCTCAAACCCATATGGAACATTCTCCAGGATAAATCATAGGTTAGGTCACAAAATAAGTCTTAAATTTTTAAGAAGATTGAAATCATATCAAATATCTTTTCTAATCACAATGGTATGAAACTAGAAATCATAATAAAAAGACTACTGAACAATTCAAAAAAATATGTAGAAATTAAAACACACACTCCTAAACAATAAATGGGTAAAGAAGAAATCAAAAAGGGAATCTGAAAAATATTCTCAGATAAATGAAAATGGAAACACAATAAACCAAAACTTGGAATGCAGCAAAAGCCATTTTAAGAAGGAAGTTTGTAGAGATAATTCCTATATAAAGAAAAAAGAAAAATCTCAAATAACTTAACTTTACACTTAAGGAATTGGAAGAAGAGCAACAAACCTGAGCTCAAAGTTAGTAGAAAGAAGAAATTAATAAAGACCAGAGCAGAAATGAATGAAATGGCGACTAGGGGAAAAAACAACAACAACATAAAACTAAGAGCTGGTTTTTTGAAAAAATGAATAAAACTAAAAAACTTTCAGTCAGATAACTAAAGAAAAAAAGAGAGAAGACACAAAATCAGAAATGAAAGCAGAGACGTTACAACTGATACCACAAAAATACTAAAAAGCACAGGAAACTATTATGAACAATTAATTGCCAACAAATTAGATAACCTAGAACAGGGGTCCCCAACCCCCCAGGCTGCAGACCAATACTGGTCCGTGGCCTGTTAGGAACTGGGCTGCACAGCCGGAGGTGAGCAGCAGGAAAGCAAGCAAAGCTCCATCTGTATTTGCGGCCACTCCCCCAGCGCTAGCGTCACCGCCTCAGCTCCACCTCAGATCATCAGGCATTAAATTCTCATAGGAGCACTGGTCCCTGGAGCCAAAAAGGTTAGGGATCACTGACCTAGAAGAAACAGATAAATTTTTAGAAACATACAACCTATCAAAACTGAATCATGAAGAAATATAAAATCTGAACAGAATAATTACTAGTAAGGAGGTTGAATCAGTAATCAAAAGTCTCCCAAGAGAGAAAAATTCAGGACCATATGGCTTAACAGGTGAGTTTTACTGAAGACTTAAAAATCCTCAAACTCTCCCCAAATATTGAAGAAGAGGGAACACTTTTGAACTCATTTTAAGAGCCTAGTATTATCCTCATACCAAAGCTAAATAGAAACAATATAAGAAAAAAATTATAAGCAAATATCCTTAATAAACATAGATAAAAAAAATGAAAATAAACTCATAGATACAGAGACTATTTTGAAGGCTACTAGATGGAAGGGGGTGAGAGAGACGGCAAAAAGGGAAAAGGAGATTAAAAGTACAAATGGATAGTAACAAATAGAGTTGGAGATATAAAGTGTAGCAAAGGAAAATAATTTATAATGTTGTAATAAATATGTAAGGGGGAAGAAGGGTACTAGATTTAGTGTGGTGATCATTTTGTGAGTTATATAGATCTCTAATTACTATGCTATACAATGGAAACTAATATATCATTGTATGCTAACTATAATTTTAAAAAACTCATTGAATTCCATAATGCAAATACAAGCAACTAATTGTCTATTATATTTTAATAAAGCCAGAAAAACAAACAAACAAAAAAAAAAAAGAATTCTATACCATGAGCAAGTGGGATTTATTTCTGGGATTCAAGGATGGCTCAACATAAGCAAATCAATCAATGTGATACACCAACTTAACAAAATGAAGAATATAAATCATATTATCATATCAATAGATACAGAAAAAGCATTTGACAAAATCCAGCATCCTTTCATGATAAAAACTCTCAACAAATTAGGTAAAGAAAAAATGTACCTCATCATAATAAAAACCACATATGACAAGCACACCACTAACATTATACTTAACAGTGAAAGGGTAAAAGCTTTTTCTCTAAGATCAGGAGCAGAATAAGCATGCTCACTCTCACCACTTTTATTCAACATAATAAGAAGTCCTAGACAGAACAATTAGGAAAGGAAAAGAAATAAAATGCAACGAAATCAGAAAGAAAGAAGTAAAATTGTCTCTGTTTGCAGATGACATGATCTTAAATATAGAAAACTCTAAAGATTTTGCCAAAAATAAATTGTTAGAATAAACAAATTCAGTAAAGTTTCAGGATACAAAATCAACACACAAAAAAACAGTTGTCTTCCTATGCATGAAAAACAAACTGCTCAAAAAAGAAATTAAAAAACAATCCCATTTATAATAGCATCAGTAAGAATAAAATACTTAGAAATATATTTAACCAAAGAAGTGAAAGACCTGTATACTGAAAACTATAAGACACTGATGACAGAAATTGAAGAAGACACAAGTAAAGGGAAAGATACCCTATGTTCACAGATTGAAAGAATTAATAGTCTTAAAATATCCATACTACTCAAAGCAATCTACAGATTCAATGCAATTCCTGTCAAAACTCCAGTGGCATTTTTCATAGAAATAGAAAAACAATCCCAAAATCCATATGGACACACAAAAGATTCTGAATAGGTAAAGCAATCTTGAGTAAGAAGAACAAAGCTAGAGGTTTCTCACTTGTTGACTTCAAATAATATTACAAAGCTATAGTAACCAAAATAGTATGGTACTGACAGGAAAAAAAATAAAAAGACATACAGACCAATGGAACAGGATAGAGAGCCCAGAAATAAGCTCATGCATATACAGTCAACTAAATATCAAGAAAGTCACTAAATGTACACAATGGAAAAAGGAATGTTTTTTCAATAAATGGTGTTGGGAAAACTAGATATCCACATGCAAAAGAATGAAATTGAACTCTATCTCATACCATAAACAAAAGTAAACTCAAAACATATTAAAGACTTAAATGTGAGCCCTGAACTTGTAAAACTCCTAGAAGAAAACAAGAAGCAAGTTCCTTCACATTTACCTTGGCAATAATTATTTTGGATATGACACCAAAAGCAAAAACAAACAGGTAGTACTAAATAACACTAAAATATTTCTGCACAGAAAAGGAAACAATCAACAAAAGCAAAAGGCACACTACAGTTAGGAGAAAATATTTGCAAACCACATACAGAATAAAGGGTTAATATCCAAAATATATAAGGAACTCATGCAAGTCAATAGAAAAAAATAAATAACCCAATTAAAAAATGGGCAAATGACCAGAATAGATATTTTTTTCAAAAAAGACATACAGCTTGCCGATAGAAGCATGAAAAAGTCCTCAACATATTTAATCACCAGGAAAATGCAAATCAAAACCACAGTGAGAAATCACCTCACACCTGTTACTATGTCTATTATCAAAAAGACAAAAGATAACAAGTGTTGGCAAGAACGTGAAGAAATTGGAACCCTCATGTACTGCTTATGCAAATGTAAAAATGCAAAATGGGGCAGTGGCTTTGGATAACAGTATGGCAGTTCCTCAAAACGTTAAACAGAGTCACCATATGACCCAGAAATTCCAATCCTAGGTAGATACCCAAACGAACTGAAAATATATGTTCACACAAAAACATACAAATGTTCAGAGCAACATTATTCCTAATAGCCAAAAAGTGGAAACAACCCAAAGACCTATCAACTTATAAATGGATAAACAAAAACATGGTACATATATATATTAGAATTTCATTCAGCCATACAAAGGACCTCAAAAACATGCTAAATGAAAGAAGTCAGACACAAAAGGCCATATAATGTATGGTTCTATTTATACAAAATATCCAAAATAGGTAAATCCATAGGGACAAAAATTAGATTAGTGGTTTTCAGGGGTGTAGCAGGAGATGGAGTAACCAGTGGGTACAGGGGACGTTTTGTGGGAATGAAATGTTCAGGAATTATGAAGTGGTGATGGTTGCACGACTTTATAAGTATACCAAAAAACACTGAATTTATACACTTCAAAATGATGAATTTTACATTTTGTGAACTGTATTTCAATTTTTTTAAAGTCTGTTTAATAAATCCAACATATGGTTAAGTAAAGCTGAGGACCAGAGGGCCAGCCAGCAGACATCACCGCACACCTCTGTTCTCCCTGCTGTGGCACTGGTTCCAGGCACCTCTGAAGTGAACCATTGCAACAGCTCCCTCCTCTCACTCACTCCCATATCCAGCCTGAAACTCATCACCCACCTTTAGAATTTTCCCACTGTGCCTTTTTACTTTCTGTATTTTTTTGATGTTTTGACGTCTGGGGCCTTGCCCATCCTAGGAGGGGCACCTTGCAGATCTAGACAACTAAAGATTAAAATGTAAAAGACTATTCTGCAAGGGTGCCTTTCACATGCAAACCAACCAATCCAAAGCCCATATCCCAACTACCTTCTTTACCTAGTTCTTATGTTGTGGGTCACTATCTATCTGCCCTCATCGTTCCAGGGCCAGGTATCAAACAACTAGAGACAGCCCCTCTATCCCAAAGCCTGCTGAAGTTATTCAAACCAACCAAGCCTTAGCCTGTTTGCCCTGCTTTAACTTACCTTTCCCACCAAAACCATAAGGTAGTTTTGCCCACGTTTTCCCTTCACTCCTCTGTCTCCTGATTGACCCTGATGCCTCCCCATGTGGCCTTGTGTAGCATGCCATGCCCTCTGTTTCCAGAAATCCAGGAGTAAAAACTTCCTGCAAGACGGTCATTCCCATGTCTACAAGTCTTACCATACCTGATTAAAAGAAGCCTGAGTACATATTAAACACCACCCTTCCAACCTGGTTCCACCATCCCCTTCCCATCTACCTCTCACCACCCCTCTCATTAACCAGTGCATCTCCAATTTCCTAAGCATAGCATATCCTTTGTCATCATGCCTTTACACATTCTGGGTACTCCATCTACAGTGCCCTCTCCAGCCTCTTGGCCTCAGTTAATCCCATGCCACCATAAAACTTCACTTTACAATGCTGCATGGACATTCTCCCCTAAAGCCCTTAGCCTGTGTGTCTATCTCCTGCCTGGCTGGTGAGTTCCTCCAAGATAAGCACCATAATCCCTCACCTCTGGTTTCCCAGGGTTTAATGCAGAGCCAGAAAATTACTGGTAACTCAAGAAGTGTCAGGTTTTCTTTTTTTAGTGTAAGAAATCTCCCCTACTGGCATCTAAGCTCCTTGAGGGTGGAGCCTCTACCTTCTGGGTCCTTTGCAGGACCACACACACACAGTTGGCCCTGGGTAAAGGCTTCTGGGCTGAGTGAGCAACTGGAATGATGACTGAGCAAATAAACAAGTGGAAGGAGGATGGGTGGGTAAGGCGAGCTGGTCTCCTGGGCCCTGAAAAGCAAGCTCTACTCACACTGTTCTTCCCACTCACGCTCCTCCTTCTCGCTGGCCTGGCTCTGTAGCTGGGCCTGCTTCAGGGTCCAGTAGAGTTCCTTCGCCCTCTGCTCTTCCTGAAGGCGAATCTGCTCTTCTCCTCGCTTCCTCTCCTCTTCCTCTTTCCTCTAAAATATCATGGGGACAGAATAACATTAGGTAACAGTGACACTTCGTGAGGGAGAAGTATCTCTGGGATTCTGTGGAAGGGCAGGGCTGCTCTCTCTCAGAGTGGAGTGGGACATAAGCGTACATTCCCATCTCAGTTACTACATACGTGAAACAGCAATAGTTACACATAATCAAGCTGTGGGAAAGCTCAAACGGGTTGAAATGTGTGGAATAACTTGTAAACTCTAAAGTGTTCTGTAAAAATAAGAGGACTCTGAGCCATCCTTGGCCACACTTCCATTCTGGGGGAAGAGGAAGGGTAGGTGTGTGTGGGGGGGGAGAGGGGGCGGAGGTTTCCTGGTCTTCCTGGAGGTCAATTTAGCAGGATGAGATGTCTTAACCTTATGTCCAGATAAGATATTTCTAAGAGAGAGCAGGTTTGAGGGCCCCAGATATCCTATTTTTGTCCCATTTTTAAGCTCCATAAAGGCCACGGATGTGTATTTTCCCACGCTTTTGTTTACATCAAAGTAGCATGCACATATTAAACATGGATTACAAAAGACTTACAAAAAACAATTTCCAAACACTTTATCCACACCAACCCAACTCTAGTCTTTGCCCAACGGCCACCATTTTCAATTATGTTAGCTGTTCCTTCATCTGGGTATATGTCTAAATAATTCTGCTAATTCTTGATTTATTAATTCTAGACATTAAGTACTGTTTTTATTTTTTGATACATAAGTACTTATACCTCCTACACAAGTACACACCCATACTTTTCCTCTTCATCCCCACAATAACTTTACATCACAATTCGTAGTTAAATCAATAATCAGTGTAAATATAGTTCACTGCAAAGCCAGATAGGGTACTATTTCCACCATTTCTAAGAAGTACCTTTTTTAACTTTCTAACATAATCTCTGAAATGTGGGTGAGTCTCACAATTTACAACTTGCCTTTTCAATAGGCAACAGTTTTTTTCTTCTTAAACATTTTACAGTTAATGGCATCTTAACTTAAATTCAATTAAATATGGTAGTGTGATGGCTTTTTCTTTCAAATCTTTTTTTGCTTTTTCTTGAGTTAATAATTGTTTTATCTTGATATTGAATATTGACTTTTCCCAAACTTCTTTAATATCTGTAGTAAATCTTTCTCTGTGTTTAACCAAGTGCTCTTTATTATAACAGATAAAACAGCAGTTATCTTTTTCCAAGAGATGTCTCACCACCAGATACCAACTTTTCTTCTTCTCCAATCTCAACCGGTTGCTATCTAAGTATCCTGTCCATTCATCCACCCAAGACTCACCTCTCAGCCTTCCCTGAGTTGAAGCCCTTGTTTCTTTGTTCCAAGTTTTCTTTTTCACCTACTTCCTTATTTTGCAGCAACATAGCTTACAGTACTTCTCAGGTAAGGACGCACAGAGAGACGCTTTCTGAGTCTTGTCTGAAAACATCTCTGTGCTACCTTTACACATAACTGCTAATTTAGCTGAATATAGAATTCGATTGAAAATCAAATTTTCCTGCAGAATTTAGGAGACTTTAATTCCTTGTCTTCTCGCATCCAGTGCTGCCACTAGGATTCTCATTCTTCTGCATAAGGCATTATTTTTTCTCTTTCTCACTGATGTTCTGAACTTTTTAAAATAATGTGCCTTACTGTGGATTTTCTTCCATTGATTGTTTTCAGCACTTGGAGTACTTTTGATCTAGAACCTCAGGTCTTTCCAGTCTAATGCACCTTGATTTAAGATTTCTTTAATAATTTCTTCTTTAATTTCTCTTTTTGCTTTCTGAACTCTCATTTGTTAAAAACTGAACTTCTTGAGTTGATTCTCTAAAAACCTTACCATTTCCTTTTTTTTCTATCTCTTGTCTTTTTTTGTTCTATTTCCTGGTTGACTTCACTGACTTAATCATCCAAACCTTCTACTGAATTTTTTATTTCAGATATTGCATTTGTAATTCCCAAGTCCTCTTTCTTATTCTTTGGTTGTTCCTTTTTGCTTCATTGTACCATGTACCTGTTTTCATGAAAGCAACAGCTCATCTCTAAGGGTTTTAGAATTTTTTCTTCCTCACATTCTGATTTACATCTATTTCCTCTGCTTTTTTGCTTTTTTATTTTAGTTTATTTTATTTGGTGCCTGTCATTTATGTTGGAGATTTTCCTCAGATGTCTGATGTTCTCTGTGTTCATATTCAAGAGAGAACATAAATATCTGAATGGGAGACTCAGAACATGTAGACAGAGCTTCCTTAAGAGGTGGGCTTTACTCCAGGATGATAGCCTGAGCAACCAGCCATTTCACTGAGGAGCACTCAGGTGTAAGAATCTAGAGGTCCTCTTTCTGAGAAGATTGTGTCTTCTATTCTGTCCTACCTAGATGGTGTGTAACCACCAGTGTTCCAGGAGTCTGTGGTACAGGCAGGCTGCGGGTGTGACAGGCCTTAAACTCAAACAAAGAGAACCCCTTCATGGGAACACCATGCTTTGACGTGACTTCCTTGTACATTTCTCCCTCAAGTCCCCCAACAATGGCCAGAACGAGTCCTCCCATGACTGCTGGGGCAGCAGTTCTATCCAGGTAAGATGTCCCTAGCGCAGACCAGGTCCCACATGAGTCTTAGTCCTTGTTTCTCCTGTTCAGGGTACTCTCTGACACTCTCCTCAATACAAGTTGTTAACCAAATGCCCCAGGGAACTCTACAACTCACACGTATGGTATCTTCCTGCAACCCAGTGGCCAAGCTTTGGTTCCAGAAGGGTGGCCTAGCAAGCAGATGAATCCTACTGGCCAGCACAGCATTTTTATCACAGTTTCACATGAGACCGAGTCACCAGAATGGAGTTATAGGTTGATTTTATGTGACCTAAATTGTGAATCTGTCATAGACAAAAATACCACACAAAAATATTTGCTGGCCTTGTGCACCTTAGGGGCAACTCTGACTGCAGGTCCCACTGTTTATAGTTCAGACCTTTACTTACTCCTCCTGTTTCCCAACTGCCCCTCCCCTGCTCTCTCCACTCATCCTGATTCGCTGAGCCCAAAATTGTTCCCCTTCAATTTCCCATCTCCTAGAATAAACAGGTGACACTGGGGACATTTGGGTCTAGCCACTGCACGTAGTAACTTGTCGCCTATCGCCAGTCTCATCTCCACCCTTCACAGTCCTGAGCCTGTGGGTGTTCTGGACTGAGCTGGCTCACTGAATCAGTCCTCTTTCTGTAGGTGCCTCACTTTCCCTCTGTCTTCTAGCTATCAAACTTTTGTGGAAATTTTCTCATCCAGTCTTCTCTCCTCTCATTTTCTCCTCATTGTTTACAACTTTTTCAGTTTTTTTGTCACTATTTTAATGGATCAACAACAACAACAACAAAAAGAGATAACTAAGTTTTGAATCCCTCCTTGAAAAAAAAAGAAAAGGTTTTTGTTTTGTTTTGTTTTGTTTGAAATGGCACAGATTAAAGATTTTTCTCCATTCAATAATAAATTTTCTTTAAATCTAAAAAATAGACAAAATTCCAACTTCCTAATGATCCACTCTTTAAGAGATGGGAATTAAGGGTTACAGAAGTTATGCACCCTCATCCAGTTATTCACCAAATACTTATTGAGCATTTGGAGGCTCGGCCTGTTCTATGCACTGGGAATATAGCAGTGGGCAAGACAGACATAGGCTCTACTCTCTCAGAGCTTGCATTCCAGTAGGCAAAAATGCTAAACAAATGAAAATCAGAAAATAATAAACAATATACAAAGAATTGAAACAAAGTAAATGATAGAGAGAATCTAGGAGGCTCTTTTAGGTTATGTGACAGAAGTCCTCTCAGAAAGAGTGACATGATCTAAGATTTGAACAATAAGAAGGAGGCCAGTAAGTGAAGATCAGGGAGAAGAAAATTCCAGGCAGAGAGAACCACAAATGCAATGGTCCCAGAACTGCAAATATGTTTGGCATGTTTGAGCATAGAATTATCCACTGTGGCTGGAGGGGAAAACAAAGTAAAAATTCTATTTTTGATGAGTTTGAGATGCCATTGGACACCCAAAAGGCCTGCTATTAGCAGTGGGTTGTATGAGCATGTGGCTTAAGGGCAAGTTCAGGTTGAAGATACTGACTGAGATGTCATCTGAATAAGGATGATGTTTCTCAACCATGGAACTTAATGTTGTCTCTGAGAATAAGGACATAGATTGAGAAAAAAAACACCCAGAATGTCTTCAGAATGTCTTGGAACACTCCATCATTTAAAAGTTGAGGGAATGAGTCAGAGTCAGAAAAGGAGCTTGAGAAGGAAGCCACTGGGTAAGATAAAAACCCAGAAGGGGCAATGTCTATAGCGGATGCGAAGAGAAGGAATCATTTCAAGTAAAAGAAAATAAACTGAGCTGCAGACCACGGAGACTTTACAAAATATAAGCAAAAAGAAGCCACAAGAGATTGAGGGACATGGCCACAGGACCTGGAGGCAGAGCTTGAAAAGAGCAGCTGTGTAGGCAGTGAGGGAGGAGAGTAGAAGTAACTCCAGACAACCCTTCCAACATTTCCTGTGAAAAGGAGCAGAGACAGAAAGTGGCAACCAGGCAGAGAATGTGATTTTAAGATAGAAATAAGGTAAGTTGGTTGGTTTTAAGATGGGAAATAGTAGAACAGAGAGTTAATGACTAAAGCAAATTTGGAACCAAAATTTATCTGACTCCAAAGCCAAATAAGTTGAGTTTTACCCTACAGCTGTATTTCATCTTCATCAGTCACTAGCATCTCAATAGCACAAAAATGACCCTTCACACTGTTACAGCACTTCACAGTTTACATGGTGGGTTTTCCATTCCTCCCCCAGGACTCCCTAATCTCTGACCACAGTCACTGCATCACTCAATACACAGGACCCAACGAAAACAGCATCTACCCAGCCACTTCAGATCTGTCACGTGACCATAGGAGTCGTCCAGGCAGGGGCAGTTTTCAGGGAAAATTCACATGGTTGAAGCCCATCAGAGCCAGAGAGGGTTCTATACCCTGGCCCTACTCTCTGGTACAGATAAGGAGTATTCTCGCTTGCTCAGACTGTCATAATAAAGTACCAAAGACCAGGGGCCTTACATAATAGACATTTATTATCCCACAGTTCTAGAAGCCAGAAGTCCAAGATCAAGGTGTCAGCAGTGCTGATTTCATTCTGAGGCCTCTCTCTTTGGCTGCTAGAATGCTTCTTCTCCCTGTATCTTCACAAGGTCTTTCCTCTGTATTCACACATCTGTGTCCAAATTTCCTCATCTTATAAGGACACCAGTCATCTGATCATAATGAATTAGATCCTACCCTAAAGAGTTTATTTTAACTTAATTACCTCTTTAAATATCTTATCTCCAAATATGCTTACATTCTGAGATACTAGGGGGTTAAGACTTCAATATATGTGTTTTAGGGGGACATAACTGAGCCCATGACAAGGAGACCACATCCCAGAGAAGAGTCATGACTCACATACAGTGGATAAGTGGCATTTAACCATTCACCTCAAATTACTATTCAGTGTCCCTATTCTAACCAGCTGTGGTTAACAGGAAGCAGCAATTTAAATGGAAGCTCCCATTTCCTTCACCCCCAGCCCCTGGCAACTACCATTCTACTCTCTGCTTCCACAAGTTCAACTTTTTTAGATTCCACATATAAGTGAAATCGTAAAGTATTTGTCTTTCTGTGTTTGGTTTATTTCGCTTAGCATAATGTTCACCAAGCTCACCAGTTTTGTCACAAACAGCAGAATTTCCTTCTTTTTTAAGACTGAATAATATTCCATCGTGTGTGTGTCTGTGTGTGTATACCACATTTTCTTTATCCATTCATTGGTTAGTGGGCACTTAGGTTGTGTTTGGTAAAAGAGTACAAAGTTTCAGTTATGCCAGATAAATAAATTCCGGAGGTCTAATGTACAGCATGGTGACTATAGTTAATTCTGTATTGTATACTTGAAATTTGCTAAGAGAGCAAATCTTAAATGTTCTCATCACACACATAAAAAAAGGTAACTAAGTGAAATGATGTATATATTAATTAGCTTGACTGTGGTCATCATTTCACAATGAATACACATATCAAAACATCACACCATACACCTTCAATATATACAATTTTTATTTGTCAATCACACCTCAATAAAGTTGGGAGGAAATTGCCGCCAAATGAATATATAAACAAATAAATAATTGGGGGTGCCTGTGTTCACGTGACCCTCTTCACCCGAGAGAGGTCTAACACCCAGGGAGCCAGAAGCCTGCAGCAACCTCTATCCCAAAGGAAAATCGCTGGCCACTTACTGTGACAAAAGCAAGCTCTTCGCAAGGATAAGGAAGACAAAAGAGAACATTTTGCAACTACAAATAAAGAGCATTGCATCTTATTTTCCATGATCTTGCTAAAATGCCAAACCCTCACAGGTGAAATTGCCTGAAAACTCTCATTTTTATTGCTACAATCAGAATCCTTTGGCCCATCTGTGATTACTGAAGAAAAGTCCACCTTTCTTCTGCTTAGCAGTCAAAGGCCAGTGCAGCAGAAAGGCAGATATGCAAACACTCTCCCTTTATCTTAGGAATTGATTGCATTTTTCTGGCAAGCCCAAAGCCCTCTGAGCTGTCCAGCTTATTCAATCCCCCTTCTCCTGATAACACATCAGTAATATCACACCACGGGAGCCCACAGAAGCCCTGGTCCATCTCGCCCCAGTGGAAAATATCACCGAGATAGATGTTTTTTTCTGGAAGGCACAGTTGTTTTCAAAGTTAACCTGCCCCAACAATACCACTTCACTTTGTGAGGTGATGGACTCCAAACATATGTCATTTATTCCTCCATTGCCAATTTCTAGCACAGTGCCTAGCAGACAGTAGGTGCTCCACAAACATTGACTAGAGGAATGAGTGAATTAATGAATAGATGAAGATAAGACATGGTTTGTGATGATCCATGATGGGGAAAGGGTAAACCACATCATGCTATCATGTTAATGCCAGCTTCATCCAAGAGAAACTCAGATAAAGTCTACAATTTTCAAGAGAAAATCAAAAAGCGGAGTTTTCCCACCTCTTATAAATCTAATTGGGAATAAGACAGGAATAGTTTTGAAGGAAACCAAAATTTTGCTGCCCTGAAGCTGTCTTTTGTGATATTGATTTTAAGCTGTTTACTAAGAAACAAGACTCAGAAGGGTCTTGACCCTCCCTCCTTATCTCCCTCCTTTCCTTGCCCAAGAGATTCAGAAAGAAAAACCTGCTCTAGGAAGGGAGCCTTGACTTAATTGCTTAAGCATCTTCATTCTAGCTCCTAGTGTTAGTCAGAACCACTCCAAGCCTATTAGATACCCACTGTGTCCCACTGTTTCTGGGTTGCCTAGAAAGAATTTTCCTGCCATGTATGTTCCCCTCTTCTTCAACTACCTATAAATCACCCATTCTCACTTCTGAAATCTAATGCTCTATTCACCCCATTCTCCTTTGTCCAAAAATGTCTTATATAACCAATGTTGCCTCACTGTCTTTGGAATTTTCAGGCCTATGTAAAGTCCCCATGTTCATGTATTAAACGTTTTATTTTCTCCTGTTAATCTGTCTCTGTTAATTTGATTATTAGCTCGGCTAAAAGAACTTGAAAGATGGGAGAAAAAGTATTAAATTTTTTTTTAGCCCCCATAGTTTCTATAGCTGTAGAGGATGTCATTAAGTGGCCAAAATGAACTTCAACCTCAAAGGAGATAAAACAAAAAGAGAATGGTTTTGAATATTAAATGGAGAATATTAAAGGACAACTGAACTGTATCAATTGTGTCTGTTCCTTAAAAAGAAACTGAGAAGTGGGGAAGGAAGGCATGGGACCAGAGGCAGAGGGAAGAAGCAGGACCCTTAATGACAATGTTCTGTAGTCGTAAGCAGAGGGAGAAGCATCCAAAGCAGTCTCATGAGTTAAGAAAGCAGGAAAACAAAATGCAAATTTTACCTGGCCTCATAATTCCCTTTTTTCTAAAGGAACACTTTTATGTGCATGCAAATTGCATTCAAATGGCACAAGCCACAACAGACTGTTTTTTTAAAAAAGGGTTTCTAACTGTGTCTTCTATTTTGAAGTTTGTACCTTAACCCTACACAGGATTCTGGAATTTTTTCCCCATTTTCTAAAAGGAATTCCCACTGTTATCTTTCCTATGACCAGGAGAATTCACAGAACCTGCCTACATCTTCAACACAGGCTGCCCAGCCGAACTCTCTCAATGACCAGCTTCTCATCCAGGTTCTCTCTTCTCCTCCAGCCCCACCCATCTCCCTCTTCTGGGTGGTAAAAACCTTAGCACAACCAGTCAAGCACATTCTTTTTCCTCCAAGTCTGCATCCCCTTCCCAGCTCTCCATGGCAGGAGAGCGATACCATCTACCCATCCTTCAGCCTGGGGCTTGAACATCTGTGCTCTTTGCTTTCCCTCATCCTGACATCAAATTGATGTCAAGCCTTCTTGATTTCACCATCACTATTTCTTTATGCCCATCCCTTTCTATCTCTCTCCATAGTCACAGACTCATCATTTCCCACCTTGACCATTGCAACAATTTCCTAACTGGCCTCTCCTCCCCACAAACTATCATCACTTGAATCACACTACCACCACCAGTTGTCCTCACAAACCTCGATCTGACCATGTCCACCTATTGAGATCCTCCCTGCTTTGCTTCATCCACAGAGAACAGTCCACTCTTTCACGTAGCATCCAAGGGTCCCATAGTCAACCTTTCGAGGTTTCTGTCTGGCTTCAACCATCACGTGCTTTTTTCTCTCCCCCACAGAGACCAGTCACCATTCCACATATCTCCATCCATTTTCTGTCTTTGCTGTGGCCAGACTCCTGGGGGCACTACTTTGCCCTCCATATAGTCCCCAGGACATGGTTGGGGCTATGGGTTGCTCATAGAGGTGTCCCTCTCTCCCCTGGCACCTGTAAGCTTTTTGAGATTAGGGATTCTATTGCTACCACCACCAGTCTCCCTGCAGACAACCAGCACTTAGATTCTCATGGGGGAGGGCAAGAGTATTAAGTTAAATGAATGTTGTTGGTGCATTGCTCCATACAAGACTGATATTATATTAGAATATTGGTATTGAAAAATACTATAAAAATGATCTAAGCCAATCTCTAACCCAATACATAAATTCTTTTGGAGAAGCTGTCTCAGATATCTATTGCTGATTAATGAACTACCAGAAAATGTAGTGCTTTAAAACAACAAACATTTTATTTGCTTATGATTCTGTAGGTGACTAATTCAGGAAAGGCTTGGCCGGGGGTCCTTCTGCTCCACACGGTGTCTGCTGAGGTTAATCGCTTGGTTGAGGTCACTCATTGAAAAAACTAAGAAGCCTGCACTTGCTTGTTCAGTGCTCAGTTCTCCTCCACACAGCCTCTTGCTCTCTGTTTGGCTAGCCTAGGTTTCCTTGCAGCACAGTACTATAATGTAGAAGGGCTTCTTATGGGCAGCTTCCAAAAGTGAGCATTGCCAGAAGGACAAAAGTAGAAGCTGCAAATCTCTTATAGTCTGTCCTCAAAACTTACAGTCATTTCTACAGATAAAAGTGCATTCTGCAGATCAAAGCTGGCCAGAAAGCCCAAGCAGACTCAGAGGAGTGGAAAGAGACCCCTCCTCTCAAAGGGAGGAATAGCAAAGAACTTTCTGCCAGCCATATTTAATCCACCACCGATACCTTTTCAGATACTGTTTCAGCCTACGCTTAACCACTTCCTGTGATGAAGAGCTCGTCACAACACATGGAGAGTTCATTTACAGACAGCTCTGACAGAAAATATTGCAGCTCATAAACCTGGACCACCCAACTCAAGTCATGATCTGACGTTTCTGACAGGCACTGTGCTGATCAGCCCCTCCATGACCTCGCAGATGTTACTTGAATTTCAAAATGCAGACATACCAAATCAAAATTACTATGCGTATTAAAGTTTGAACATTCACATTCAGCAAATTAATTTTAAAGACAAAAACAAACAGAAAATGATCATAAACTTCTTTGGAAATGACACCAAAAGTCTGCACTTGGGTCCCTCAGTGAACCTGAGGGCCTGGCCAGATGGCTTTACTAAACCCTCTGTGAACAGGTCCATTGAGCAGCCCCCAATTTATCATCTCTCGTCGCTGAGGTTCTGATGGAGACCATCAACAAAAAAAATCTCCTCTACGAACTCAATCCCTCTATAACCTTCTTGTGAACCAACCCCAGTATCTCAGCTCCACTGAGCCACCCTCCCAGCATCTGAGGCTCAGTTCTCCTTTGGGGAAGAGGGAGACCAGGGATTAGAACTGGTGACTCTCACTGCTAAGGATTTATAAAAAGTATTGGTTTTCTTCTCCAACCAACTTATAATATGCAATATCCGGCAATAAAAACTGAACATCCCTCCACTATGGACTGGATTTCAGATACTATTATGGAATTATTGTTAGTTTCAACAGGGGGTGATAATGATTATCGTGGCTGTGCAGGAAAATGTCCTTAATTATGGGAGATGTCTGCTGAAGAACTTAAGGTTTGATCGGGAGTAAGCAAACTAAGGCTCCCAGGCCAAATCTGCATTCCATCTCTTACTTAAAGTCTTACTTAAAGACAGCCACACCCATTTGTTTAAATGGTGTCTGGCTGCTTTTGTGCCGCAATGGCCTGGTGGAGTAGTTGTGACAGAGACAGTATAGCCCACAAAGCCTAAAATATTTACTATTTGGCTCTTATAGAAAATATATTGCTGACACCTGGGTATATATATCTGCAACTTTCTTTCAAATTGTTCAGCAAAACAGCAACAACAAAAAATGTATATATTTATATGTGTATATATGCATATATTTATACATATATATGTATACACATATACAGTTGACTCTTGAACAATGTGGGAATTGTGGCACCCATCCCTGCGCAGTCAAAAATCCCCATGTAACTTTTGACTCCCCAAAAACTTAGCTGCTAATAGCCTACTGTTGACTGGAAGCCTTAATAACATAGTTAATTAATACATATTTTTATGTTATATGTTTTATCTACTACATTCTTATAACAAAGTAATATTATAAAATAAAATTACTTTATATAAAATAAAGTAAGCTAGAGAAAATGAATGTTATTAAGAAAATCATAAGAGAAAATATATTTACAGCACTCATTGAAAAAAATCTACAAATAAGTGGACCCACACAGTTCAAACCTATGTTGTTCAAGGGTGTATGTATGTACGTATGTGTGTATGTGTATAGATATATAGATACATATGTGTGTGTGTGTGTGTGTGTATGCAAAGAAAGAGAGAGAGAAGGAGAGAGGGAGAGTGAGAAAGGAAGGGAAGGAGAAGGGGAAGGAGGATGGAGGGAAGGAGGGAAAGAAGGTGGGAGGAAGACAGAGAAGAGAGAAGGAGAGGAAAGAATGCAAATGTGGCAAAATAATTATAATTTGTTAATTTAACTGGTGAATATATGACTATTCATTTTATTTTCCTTTCAACTTTTCTGTAAGTTTGAAAATTTTTTAAATAAAATGTTTTGAGAGCATATACAGCTTCACTTAAAAACTCAAGAGAATCTACTAAAAATATGTAACTGAAGGGAAAATTAAAAAGATCAATAACATTATAAATATATTACAAGCAATCCAATAGGTTTTAAGGTAATGAGAACAATCTCATTCACAATATGAACAAAAAATATTAAACCTAAGGTTTAACTAAAAGAGAAATGTGGAGCACTTAAATAAAACAATAAATTTTATCCAAGTCCAAAAAATAGAAGCACAAAGAAGCACATATGTTATTATGAAGGTTTGGAATTAGGTGGCCAGGGCATTAACAGATGTTAATGAACAAACAAAGAAACAAAAACTTTATTGAAAACAAGAAGAAGCTTTGAATGACAGGAAGAACATATACATTCCTGAACAAGAAGATTCAGGGATTCAAAATTGTAAAAACATTCACCCTCCACAAATACAGCTATAAATAACACTGATGTATTTTCAGTGTTGTTGGGGAAGGAAGAGAGTGACAAAATAATTCAACTGTATCTCTAGTAGAAAAAAAAATGAGTTAGATTAGCTGAGGTCATTTTGGAAATGAAGAGTAATTATAAGTTCTTACCACAGCAGATGTTAAGATTTATTTTAAAGCTACAATAATTAAATAAGTAAATCTGGCTCAGGAATAATCAAAGAAGAAAATCTATTAAGATATCCAGAAGTAAATAAGAAATAAGAATCAAGCCAGCATGTCCAATGAGAGGAAAGAGGATAGATTACATAATAAATGATGTTGGAACAAATGGCTAACCATTTGGAGAAAATAAATGGAGAGCCTTATATCACACCACACTCCAAAGTGAAGGAAAATTAAATATGAATAAAACATTGAAAGATATAGATTAGTATTTTCATAAGTTCGTGGTGGCACAGATCTTTCTAAGTATGAAATGCATAATAAAGAAAAAGACTGATATAGTTGGCTAATAAAATTTTTAATCCTCTGTACATCCAAAAGCAATACAACCAAAATTAAGAAAAAACAACACAACACTGAGAAAAACATTTGCAACATAAATGAATGTAAGGGGCCAATGTTCTCACTATCTAAACATTATGGGGGGAAAAGGGGCTTCGAAAAAAATTTTATAAGCAAATGCCATTAATCTACACTTCACAAAATAATACAATTGTTGGGATTCAGCATAATTATTATTATTATTTTTGTTGTTTACATGCATTTTCTGAGTTTTCTATTATTTCAAAAAATACACTATTCCTGTAGCAAAAAAAAAAATCTCAAAATAGAGATCAGGAAAAAGTCTTATTTTAGAATACCTAAACTTCTTACAGAGGTCTATAAAGCTCCTCTACCAGATCCAAACTCTCCCAGAATGAGTAGGCATACAAGGTTACCAAAGCTATCCAAGGGCCAGAAAATGTGCATTTTTCAATTTCTTGAATCTTCCTAAAACCTCAAGTTGAGTGTTATTATTACCCTGATATTAGAAACAAGAAAGAGAAGTTCAGAAATACGGCTTCCTAAGGTCACACAACAGTAAGCAGCAGAGTTAGAACTGCAGCCCAGTCTAGTCTGACCACAAACTCAGCTCTTTCCAGGCCTCATTTCAGGACCTTGAATTGTGAGGCAGAAGCCCTGAGTTCTGATCCTGGCTCTGTCTGCAACTACACATGGCCTAGGCAAGTCTCTTCTGTCTGAAACCCCGCTCCAGTTTCCACATCTGTACAATGAGAAGTGGATTGGTCCAAAAGTGTGTCAAGTTCCTTCCTGCTCAGATACGCCAGATTTATGTTCTCATAAAGCACTCAAGACGAACCAATAGCCAAGGACTGGTCCAAATCAACATCAGCCCCAGTGGCCTAGGAGCTAGAACAGGTGGCCGCACGCAGATGCCCCATGCGCTGGCTCACCTTGAATTCCTCATGAATGCGCTCCTCCAGGACTTTGGCAGCCTTGCGATCCTCCATCTCCACTTTCCACTTCTCCGCCAGGATCCGAGCTTTCTCATTAGCCAGAGCCTCTCGGAACTTCTTAGTGATCTCCGCCTCCTTCTGTCTCCTTCCAAGAGAGCACCAGCAGGTATAAGCTCATGCAGAAGACTGAAGAACCACATAACAATAGAACTTCAAATCAAAACTACAGGCATTATTTCTTACTCTATCGGAATGGCAAATGTCTAAAGCCAACAAAACTTGCTGTTGGCAAAGGTGGGGAGAAAAAGACACTCTACTGTTTAGGAGTGTAAAGCAGCAGAATTGTTCTGGAAACCAAGAAGAAAAGACTCCAAAATCTCATTTCTCACTCAAGTTTACAAAGGTGTACGTAGAGATGTTCTTCGGAGGATTTTAATAACATTAAAAAATGGCAAACAACCTAAATGTCCATAAACAGGACCAGTAAATTGGGTTCTCATGTAATGGAATATTAATAATCTTAAATAACATTGTGGTTCTACATTAATCAATTTATCGAGGTATGAATAAAACAGTTTACAAACTGTAAAGATGGTCCCTAACTTAAAACTTTCCAGCTTCATAATGGTGTGAAAGAGTTGTGCATTCAGTAGAAACTATACTTCGAATTTTGAATTTTGATCTTTTCTCAGGCTAGATATATGATGTAGATTCTCTCTCATGATGCAGCGAGTCTCAGCTTCTAGTCGGCCATGCTGATCACGAAGGTAAAACATCTTTAGTCTATAGTGTATTAACTGTGTTAGATAATTTTGTCCATCTGTAGCCTAATATAAGTGTTCTGAGCACATTTAAGGGACTAGACTAAGCTATGATGTTCAGTAGGTTAGATGTATTAAATGCATCTTGACATATTTTCAATTTATGATGGGTTTATTGGAATGCAACACCATCATTAGTCAAGGAGCATCTTATTACTTAAATGCTCACCATGGTTATCTTAGGTGGTGGGTGTTGGATAGTTGTTACAGTTTTATAGTTAAAACACTGACATTACAAATTGGGATGTGGGGGTGGGGGGATGTTGGAGTCAATTTCAGATTTCCAAACTTGGCAAAAAATGTTAAAAGTTGTTTATGAAAGACATCTGACTCCAAATCTCACTAGAGACTCAACTGTCTATCTTGTGTGAGAAGTGTAGGTAAAATAAAGAGGAACAAGCAGATAACAAAAGTAAATCCAAACTGCTCCACTGTCTCAGGGAAACTCAGTGAAGAAAAAAGCAAAAGCATGCCATATGCATTGTCTCAGGGAATCCAAACTATATCAATGTGAAAAGTATTGTTATCATATCCATACCACAGATGTGAAAACTAAGGCCCCAGATTAGCTCACTACTAATTGATGGAGCCAGGATTTGAACCCACAAGCTCTGCCTAATGTAAGACTCTGACGCTTTGGTCACCTAATCTTAGCAGAACTGAAAACAACCAGCCAGCTACCTGGCACCTCCTCCCTCCCACCCACAACCTATTATCTTTGCTTGGACCTTCCCCAAGGCTCCATGTTCAGACTCCACCCAACACCATTGCAACTCTCACCAGAGCTCCTCAGCCTCCCTCTGTGCCTGCAGCCGTGCCCTCTCTGCAATCAGCTCCTCAGAGATCTCTTCATAGGGCTTGTCACCAGGGCCTTCTCCCATGATCCAGACCCAGACCTCGCCATCTGCCCCCAGGAGCCACTGGATGTGTTTGTCACTTGCTGCCTCACAACAGAAAAGAAGTACAAGGAAGAAAAAAAGAAACAGGTCTGAGTTCCAATTACTAAGCAGTGACTTAGGTTGGATGATGATGCACAACCATCACACCACTGTACAAAACGTTGTCATCTACAGGAAAGACTCCAGAGAGATATTGGCCTGAGTGTAGGTCCACAGCCATCTCTCTCCCATTTCCTCTCAGGAGAAACACAGCAGCCAAGGCAGCAGGCTGAAGCAGCTGTCCAAGGCTGTATGCAACTAGTGTCTGAAGCCTAGCCCCCTGACATCAACAACAGAGAAAACATCAAGTGACACTGTAACATTCTGAAGGAAATGACTGTGTCACTCCTGGACCAAGGCAGTTAGGAACCATCGACCCGCCTCTGCTCTTGCTCTCTCGTCCTCTCTCTCTCTCTCTCTCTCTCTCTCTCTCTCTCTCTCTCTCTCTCTCTCTTTCTCTCCCTCCCTCCCTCCCTCCCCCGCCCCCATCCACTGGTTGGGAACAAGGAATTGGAGATGGTTGAATTATAAGATGAAGCAGCAAGGCCCCTGAGTCTTCCCAACACATATTCACCTGTATCATGAGCAAGAAATAAACCTGTGTTGTATTAAGCCACTGAGATTTTTCAGTTTGCCTATTGCAATGCATTCCACTAATTATCATGATTAAAATGGAAATCTATCCCAAAACTGAGATACAGAAATATAAACTTTGTGTCATTGCCTTAGTAGTTGGGTAGCAAGTGATGTTTAACAGACTGAATGGCTGGAGATCCATGTTATGCAGAAGCAAAACATTTGGTAAAATTGTCAGAAACTACAACTTAAAGGCAGTCTCTTATACCTTCTGAACTTGTCATTCTAAGGACAGAAATTGGAAATTAAAGCATTGGTTTTACATGCTGGTTGCTGGTAGCTGTGTTTGGCAAGGTGCTAAAAGAAAGAAATTAGTTCAAGAAATAATTGAATGTTTTGCAAGTGGAAATGAAAGGGAATACAGAGAATAGAGGAATTTGGGACTTTTTAGGATTGAAAAAATCACCTCCTTCTAGGGCCCAAATCTAAGGTGAGTAAAGTGACCTCAGCATAGAGGTGCTGTGGGAGCCGTGAGAATGTGCTCCACATACATCCAACTACAGCAAACATAACTGTATTTGCCCAAGGCCAGGCTTCTCAGAGGCAGCTCCCAGCCTTGACTGAGCATGGCAGGCCCATTCCTGGGAAACACTGGACTTCTCTGATGGGCAACTTCCCAGAGGCCTTGATAAACCTTCCTTGGATTGCATGGCTGCCTAGAACACCATCCAACTTGCCTTTCCCATCTCTTTCACTCAAAGTCAGACTTGCTTTGCAGTGTGATGGCTCTCCCAGCCTCCTCCAGCCCCCTGCCCTTTTCTCTCATAAGCATTTCTGTAGTAAAACTTTTGTATTTTTAATCCCATCTTTGTCTCTGTTCCTCAGAGGAGCTAGGATAACACAAGTACATTAAGAGTGTGTTGTCTCACACTAATTTTTACAAAAAGCTTAAGGTAGATGCTCTTTGGTTGAAAGGAAGAGGCATGGGGGTGAAGAAGTAAAGAAGTACAGACAATTTGTAAGATATGTCTAAAAATGAACAGTAGATGTTGTTACTAGGACATTGAAGCAAACAAATCAGAAGGCTCCTAAGTTTTTAAGTCTGACCTAAAAAAGCTTTCTATTGTTGAAGACAAAAAATTCTTGGGCACACAACCTCGATGAACTGGAGGCAGGTTTCAAAAGTTCTGCTGGTCTAAGCAGGCATGATCCTCAACACTCACTTCAGATGAGGCCAAGGGGAATAATGAACAAGAAGGAGCTCCTCGAGGGCACAGTCAGCATCCATTCAAAGCCATCCCTTCACTGCCAGGGCAGGGGGACTTCACAGAGCCTGACCTGTAGGATTTAAGGAATGCCATATAATAGTGACTGAGTGGGGTTTATATTCTCCCCCTCTCCACAGCAGATATTCTTACCCTGCTCTACCACTGTATATTGTGTCTTAAAGGTAAGGTATGTTTAGATGACATGTCTTTTTAGCCACATCTGGATCTGATAGAAATGACTGCAGAAACTTGCAGACTTTGAGTTGGATGCAGTGACTGGATGAGACTTGAGATGTCCACTTTAACAAGGTGGTAAGTGTATTTATATGGAGAACAAAATGTGTGAGTAACCAGAATGACAATTTGTGACAGTGACTTGCTATGTCCAGCACCCCATGTCTTTTTTCTGAGCCAGATGACTACTTTTCTCAGCTTCCCTTCAGTTCCATGGGGTAATGTGACTGAATTCTAGTCAGGGGAGGTGATTTATGCCATTTTCAAGCTGAGGCTGTTTGCAACTGATGTGCCTTTTCCATATTCTGTCTTTCATCCACTCAGCTGGAAATAAATTACTCCAAGATGGTGGAATTGCAAGAAAAAAGCAGTCATGAATCAATGTTTGAAAACAAGCCACACAGAAGAGGTACCAAATCTACCTCAAACTATGATGTATTCAAGAAATAAACCTCTGTTGTATTAACCCATTGAAATTTTAGGGCTTGTCTATTGCAGAAGGCAACATTAATTCCCCTGACTAATATAGGAGGGCATTGTTATTTTTAGCATGTTAAAAGCAATACTGTAATAGAGGAACATCGGTTTAATTATGACTGAGAGATACAGGGAGGCAACCACTACTAGATTTACAAAACTTCCAAATTAATAGTGGGAGAAAGTAAATGACAATAGGCTTACCAATCCTGCAAAACTAAGTAAATGAAAAAGAGAAAATGACAAAACATGTGTAGCTATTACAGCAGACACTGTAAATTACCTACCCATCATCCATTCCAGCCCACCTTCTTCCCTAACCAGAAAACTTCAATTTGTTCAGGGAGCAATAGAGATATCTTGGTTTCAGGAGAGGTAAGTTTCTACCCCAACCTCAAAGGACAAATCAAATTGGTCTAAACCTATCATGTAATATTATTCTCACTGGCAAGCGATCCATCTAGGAGTGACCAGATGTCCCCAATTTCTGACAAAGCAGATGTAGGCAGAACTCCCAGTGAAGGGGTTTCCTTTTCCAAAGGTGAGGACTCCTTAAAAGAAACACCTTTACCCTTTGCTCTTTTAATTCACCTCCTTCTCCTCCCTGGAATTAAGAAGTGATGCCAGGAGTTGCTGGAAG
Source organism: Eidolon dupreanum (assembly GCA_028627145.1). Classification (NCBI taxonomy): domain Eukaryota; kingdom Metazoa; phylum Chordata; class Mammalia; order Chiroptera; family Pteropodidae; genus Eidolon; species Eidolon dupreanum. The sequence continues at coordinate 48,282,066 of CM053506.1, read as the reverse complement.
ACTTTTGCAACTGTGAGGAAGAAATCCACACACTAAGGGTAAGCAGAAAGATAGAAGATGATCCTGTTGAACAGCTAAACTAATACTACCCATTGCAGTTCACCTCCCAATTTCTCATCATTTGATAAAAATAAGCAACTTCGAGGAGTAAAGTTCTGTAATTATTAAACAAAATGTGATAATATAAATATGAAAGGTTTATTTAATTAGTGATTATTAGTCATATATTCTGTTATTTACAGTCAAGCACATCTGTAACTGGTGCAGATAAACGCAAAATAATGCCTAAATTCTAAGTATATTCATTAACGCAAAAATGTGAACAGAATTAATTCCTCTGTTAAAAATCTGACAGTGTCAGATGTGATTTAAAAATAAAACCTCATGCAAAAACCTGCACACAAATATTTACAGCACCTTTATTCATAATTGACAAAACCTGGAAGTAATCAAGATGCCTTTCCATAGGTTAATGGATAAACTGTGGCACATCCAGACAATAGATCATTCCATGCTAAAAATGAGCTATTAAGCCACAAAAAAGACATGAGGGAAACTTAAAGGCATATTAGTAAATGAAAGAAACCAATCTGAAAAGGCTATATACGGCATGATTCTAACTACATAACATTCTGGAAAAGATAAAACTATGGAGACAGTGAAAAGATCAGTGGTTGCCAGGGTCTAGAGGGGAATGCGGGATGAACAGGCAAAGCACAGAGGATTTTTAGGGCAGTGGAACTATCCAGTAAGATACTGATGAACACTTCATTTTACATTTGTCCAAACCCAGAGAAGGTACAAAACAATGTACACTATGGACTTTAGTTAATATATCAGTATCGGTTTATCAATTGTTAACAAGTGCACCACAATAATGCAAGATATTAATAATGGGGTAAAGTGAGGGTACATGGAGAGGGGATGTTGAGAATTCTCTGTATTTTCTGCTCAATTTTTCTAGAAACCTAAAACTGCTCTAAAAATAAAGTCTATTAATATGTTTTTAAATGAAAATCAATTGTATATTATTTAAATAAAAAGCAGATTAAAAAGTTAAAAAGATTAAAAATAAAGAGCTAGACAGTGATAGTACAAAGCCAAGCAAAAAGGAAGCATAAGTGACAGTGTCAGACAAAGTAAATTCAAGGACAAACGTGTTAAGAAAAGAAAGAATATTATGTGATAATAGAAGATGCAACCCACAAAGAAGATATAACAATCATAAAACTTTACACAACATACAACATGGCAGATAATTGCATAAAACAAAAACCCCTAACAATGCAAGGAGAATTGGAAAATGTATATATACTCATGGCAGAGAGTTTTACTGTATTTCAGAAGTTGGTGAATCAAATAGGTTTTAAAATTAATAATATAGAGGATTTCAATAATAGAGTCAACAAATTTCATTGAACAACTAAAGAACTTTATTCTTAAACATTGAAAATATTTTTTTCTTTTGATCTTGCAATTATAAGAAAAAATTTATAGGCCATATTCTCTTATAATACTACAAAAATTAGAAATCAGTGGAGGAAAATCTTAACTGCTCTATAATCAAGAAATATCTCCTTGATAATCCATGAATCTTAGAGAAAATCAAAATTGAAATTATCCATTATCTAAGGGGAAATGTAGCAAAAAATATGGGCACAAATAACAGTGAGCTCAAAAGAAAAATTGTGGGCTTAAGGGCTTTTATTTTTGATATCCCCAAAAAGATATACCTCTCCTTTCCAAACACGTAATAGTAGATACAAAATAACAAGAAAAAATTCACAGAAACACAAGAAACACCTCCATTGAACCTATACCAAACAGCAGTGTGAAACGGTGAACATGGTTCCTTGTGGGTCCCAAAGCAAATATAGTCACCAGGAATGTGACTTCTAATGGGTAAAGGGATATTAAAGTTCTCCAGGTGAGACAAGGATCTGAACAGGATCATTATTGAAGCCAGATGCTGGCAACATCCTTGGTAAGTTGAAGAAACAGCAAGGAGGCCATTGTGGCTGCTGTAGAGTAGGCAAGAAAGAGAACTGGAAATGAAGCTGGAGGGGCAGTGGCAGGCCCAGTCATGGTGGACATCGTTGGCCCTGATACAAACTTTGGATTTTACTCTAAGTAAGATGGGAAGCCATTAGGAGTGGAGAGTGGGGAAAGTAATATAATCTCACGTTTCAGAATGCTCACTCTCCCTGTATTGTGGAAAACAGATGAGAGCAGGAAAACCTGTAGGCCAGTCAGCATTTGTAACAGTCCAGGTGAAGGACAAGCATTTCTTGGACTAAGGTGGTACTGGCAGAGGAGGTGTAAAGTGGTTAAGATTTAGGACATATTCTGAAGGAAAAAAGCAATATTTGCTTAAAATTTGAAAGCAAAACAACAATTGTGAAAGAAAAACAAGAAAACTCCAATGTTTCAACTTAAGCAACAGATGAATGGTCACATTACTGAAATGGGTAACATGGAAGAAATAGCTTGGAGAATCAGCATTTCTGTTTGAGCCAAATTAAGTTCGAGATGCTTATTACACATACAATAGGCAGTTGGATAAAAAATTTCAGAGGAGAGGCTAGAACTAAGATATAAAAATTTGGAGTCATTAGTGTATAGATATTTAAAGGCACAAAACTGTATGAAAGCAGATAGAAAAGAGAAGAGGCCCAAAGACAGAGGCCAGGACACTCCAAAACTTAGACAGGAGGAGGACCATACCCCTCCACCAAAGGAGACAAGGACAAAGAAAACTCTGAGGCAGGAGACCAATCGAAAGAGAGCGGTATGCCAGAAGTCAAAGGGAAACAGAATTTCAGGAGCTAAAGGAGAGATCACCTGTGTCAAAGGTTGCTGATGGATGGACGGGATGAAGATTGAAAATTGACCACTGGATTCAGCAACATGAAGGTCACTGGTGATCTTGACAAGAGTGGTTTCATGAATTTGTGAAAAGAGATACTTGGAAACTTTTAGAGGAAAATATAAAAGCATATCATTATAACTTTGTAAAAAAGAAGTGTTTCTTATAAAGAATAAACTACAAGCAACAATGTTGATAAATTTAATACAGATTAAGCTTAAAATTTCCACACACACACACAAAAAAAAAACACTATCGAGACAATTAAAATCCAACAACTGAGAGAAGATATTTGAATACACATAATTGCCAAATGATTACGACAATTAATAAAAGCAATAACAGCTAACATCTACAGAGGGCTTATCTGCTAATCATGGTTCAACACATTCTGCATGTATTAACTTATTAATGTCTAGAATGATCTTTCTCTACTGGGTTCCTGTGAGAGAAATAAGCCTTATCAAACATAATTGAATGATGAATTTTCTCAGTTCTCCTAAAGATGGTATATATAGATAATACGAGTCTAGAGGCACTGTAAGAAAATTAACTCATTACATACAATGTATCCTTTAGGGAAGTGGTTTTCAAATAATTTGCTCTCAAAACCCGTTACAGTCTTTAAAAATATTGAGTATTTTTGTTTATGTGGTTATGTCTATCAATATTTAGCATATTCAAAATTAAAACTCAGAAAATTTTGAATATTTATTTGTTTGAAGTAATGGCAAATCCATTACACACAACATATATAACATTTTTATAAAAAATAGCAATATATTCTAAAACAAAAAAAATTTAATTGAAAGAGTTGTCTTATTTTACACTTTTGCAATTCTATTTAATGCCCAGCTTAATAGAAAGCAGCTGGATTCTCACATCTGTTTTTACATTCACTCCATTGCAGTTTGTAATTTTAGTTGAAGTAGATTTTAAAATATTGATTTCACACAGATATGTAGTAGGAAAAGAGAAGAAAAGAGAAAATTTAATAGTTTTTCAGATATTTATTGATAATCTTCTTCGATACTATGCCTGAACTCAAACAAGTGGTAGTTTCTTAAAAGTTAGTTGTGATGTAGAACCTGAAACCATATCGATGAATTTATTCTATTTTGTTAAATTAAAACATTGGTTAATTAATTTCTTAGTTTTGATCAATGTACCATGGTGACATAAGATATTACCTTTAGGGGAAGCTGGGATGAAGGGTATATGGAGATTCTCAGAACTGTGGAACTCTTCTGTAAGTCTAAAGTTACTTCAAAATAAAAAGTTTAAAATTTTAAAAAGCAAAATAAAATGAAAATCCATTGGTTTACTTTCCATTTTGGATCTTTTACTCAAACATGAATTTGCAAAATGTTAGTCCTTTGGAAAATACTGGTTCACTGAGTCAAGCAGATCTTCCAAATGTCAATCCATTTTATTTTACAATATCAGAAAATTATGTTTCTTAATATCACTATGAATCTTATGAGAAAAACATTTATGTCTTAGGAATATAATAAGCTCATTGTGGCAGATACAAGTTTTTCCAAAATTTTAATTTTTGCTTGAAAGCTAAAATTTTATTATTGGCATAAATTCTATCAGTTTTTTTGTTTTCCTCAAAGTGACAGATTTGCTTTATTCATTTTCAAATACTCAAGTCTGAAAAAATACAGTTTGTCTGTCAGTCTTCTTTCAAGTAAAAATTATATTCCATGAATAAAGAAGCTAGTTCAGCATATAGCTCAAAAATATCACACAGTGCTTTTCTTCAAGACACTCGTCATACTTCAATATGCAACAGACATGCTTTATGCATAATCCCATTTTGTCACACAATAAAATGAATAAGATTTACTGTTTCTTCGAGAAGAGAGACCATTATCAATTTTATTATGAGTATGTGACAATAAAAAAATACAATGACTACTGCTACTAAGATACCAGCAGATTTATCCACTCTTGATTTTGCATAATTAGTACAAGTGTAAACGTGGTGAAAAAGACCAAAAAAAGATCTTAGTATTATTGTGAAATAGTTTTGACTTTGTAGACATGCAAAGTCTCAGATCTCCAGGAATCCATAGACCACATTTCAAGAATCACTCCTAAGACAACAAGGCTTAATTTTCTCATAGAATCTTCATTGGAAAAAAAATTATCTAGAATATACAAAAAATCCTTATAAATCAATAAGAAAATGATGAACAACCCTACTGAAAAAAAAAAAAGACAACAGATACTGTCACAAATTTTGTTAGTTACCATGGAACAACATAAATTCCCAATAAAAGAAAACAGGTAAATTAATTGTTATGTTTTTATAATACAGCCTTCTTCCACAGCTTCTTTGCTTTCAGTACTCTGATTTTAATCAAGACAGCAATATGCTTCTTAAAAATTCTCATTTTCCAGGTAAGGGTGGCCATGTGACAAAGTTCTGGCCAATAAATGTAAGTAAAAGGTTGTGAGAGAGTTGCGAGAAATCTTTCACTATCCCGATACAGACAACACCAAGTTTTTCTTTTCCCTGTTCTTCATAATTGGAACATAGATGTGATGCTAAGAAGCACAATAAATACTCGAAGACTCAAAATATTAAGCCACCATCTAAAAGTCATGAAAGAAGATATCAGAGAGCCACTAACCCAGGTCGAGGCTGCTTATTTCTAAATTTCTTGGTTAGATTTAAAAAAAAAAAAAACACTTATAGAAATCTCTGGTGATTGGATTTTCTGTTGACTTCAGCTTAATATATACATTCCTGTCAGATTATAGATATGAGCAGGCATTTAAGAGGAGAGAAAACATAAATTCTAAACTAACATTAGAGATACTTAACTTTTTCACTAATTGGAAACAAATATATAAAAACAGACATGAACTATCATTTCATTCCTATAAGATCAGAAAAAAAAATTAAGAAGTCTAATGGAGGAAGTGTTAGACAAAATATGGAGCCATAATAATTCTTACAAATTGCTGACGGTAGAAAGTATTAATACAAACTCCTTGAAGATATTTGGCAATATTTTAGTAAAGTTGAAAATGCTATACATTATTACTAAAGAATAGCACCTCCAAGAATAGAATTTACAGACTTTTGCGCATATACCCAGAGGAACCTGAACAAGAAGGTTCATGGAAACATTGTTTGAAATATAAAAAAATAGAAACAGCACAAATATCTAATAAAGGAAAACAGATAAATTAATTGTGTTATGTTTTTATAATGCAATCTTCTATAGCAAGAAAATTAAATAGGCTTGAACAACATAGCTAAATCACTTTTAAAAATGCAGACCAACAAAACTAAATTAAATTCAGGTTGCATGCAGTAAAAGTTCATTCATATAATAATTAAGCAACATATTGCTTAAAAATATATATTATAGTGTGAAAAAGATGTAAGCATCATCCACATTAAATTTATAATAAAGGTTACCTATGGGGACAGAGAAGGAGAGTGAAAATTTAGAAAGGCATTAAAGTAAGTCTCAACTGTATATGAAGCATTTAAATAAAAATGAAGAAAACACTAATGCTAACATTAAGTAAAGACATTAAGGATCCAGAGTATTCATTATATTTTTTCTATTTTGTCTATATATTTAAATATATTATACTGATAAATTTTAAAAGCTTTATTTTAAAGATATAACATGAATAAACTAAGTTTTCAATCTAAAACATTAAAAGAACAATAAAATAGGAGAAAAAAATAATTAAAAAATCTAATATTAGTAAAATGCAATGCATATACATTATAAAACACAACCAAACATTTGTTCTTTGAAAATTTAATAAAATAAGAAGCTATCTAATGTGACCAATTAAGCAAAAAAGAAATAAAACTAAAATTTATAGCACTAGTAATGATAAAGACAATGTAAAACAAAAAGTAATTACAAGAGAATATCACGTGCTATTCTGTATTACTAAATTTGAAAATATAGATCTAGATATAGGCATAAATCTCCATGATCTTAAATTACACAATCGTCTTTTTCCAGCTATGACACTGAAAGCACAAACAAAGAAAGAAAACATATATATAATTTGGATTTCATCAAAATTTGAAACTTTTTTGTTTGAAAGGACTCCATCAAGAAGGTAAAAAGGCATCCCAAAAGCTAGGAGAAAATATTTGCAAATTAAATATTTGATAAGGGACTCATGTCTATAAAAACTCTTACAACTCAATAATAAAAAGACAATACAGTGAAAAAATGGCCAAAAAATCTAAATAGACATTTCTCCAAAGAAGATAAGCAGATGGCCAATAAGCACAAGAAAAGATTCTCAACATCATTACTCACCAAGGAAATGCAAATCAAAACCACAATGACATAACACTTCACACTCACCAGAATGGCTTTAATCAAAAACACAGATAATAACAAGTGTTAGTAAGGATGTAGAAAAATTGGAACTCTCATGTACTGTCATAGAATATAAAATGGTACAACTGTTTTTGGAAAATGGTCTGGCAGTTCTTCAAATGACTAAACATAAAGTTACCAAGTGACCAGAAATTCCACTCCTAGGTACACACCCAAGAGAAATGAAAACAAACGTTCACACAAAAACTTGTGTATGAATGTTTATAGAAGCATTATTCATAATAGCCAAAAAGTGAAAACAACCCAAATGCCTGTTAAGAGATGAATGGCTAAACAATATGTGACATCCATATGGCTGCATCCATATTATGCAGCCATAAAAGGCAATGATGTACTGATACATGCCACAATATGTATGAACCTTGAAAACGATGTGCTAAGTACAAAAAGCCAGTCACAAAAGTCCACATATTTTATGATTCCATTCATATGAAAGTCCAGAATAGGAAACTCTAAGGAGACATAAAGTAGATTAGTGACTGCTAAGGTCTGAGGCAAGGAGAGAGGAGTCTGATGAGTAATAGTTAAAGTGTATGGGGTTTTTTGAGGTGATGAAAATATTCTAAAATTGACTGTTGTGATGCTTGCACATATCTGTGAAAATATTAAAAAATATTCGATTGTACACTTTAAATGGGTGACTTGCATGGTACATAAATTATATCTTGATAAAGCTGTTGCTTTAAAAAAATCTCTCCTGGTGATATATAGAATAAGTGTATGTGTGTGGGGGGGGGGATCAATTAGGCTATAGATAGTCTAAACAACACTATCAACCAACTTGACCTACTTGACATTCATGGAACACTCCAGACTATAGCGGAATACTTTTTTTTCAAGTGCACACAGAATATTCATAAAAGTAGATCATGTTCTCAACCATTAAAAAAAAATCTCAACAAATTTAAAATGTTTAATTTCATTTATGTTACTCTGACCACAATCAATCTAGAAATCAATAAAAGAAAGACATCTGGGGGGAAAAAAATCCCTCTACATATCCGGTAATAAAGCAACATAATTCTAAGCAATCCATGGATAAAAGTAGAAATCATGAGGTGGATTAGAAAATATTTTAATTGAACAAAAATAAAAATACAACACATAAAAATTCATAGGATTTCGCTAAAGCAGTGCATTGAGAAAAATGTATAGCATTGAACGCTTATATTAAGAAAGAAGTATCTTGCCAGCTGGCACCAAGCCATGGGCACCTCTCGGGACAACTGGTACCAGTGCCGTAAGACCAAGGGCAAGAGAAAGCCCTACCACAAGAAGCAAAAATATGAGCTGGGATGCCCTACTGCCAACACAAGATTGGCCCCCGCCACATACACACAGTCCATGTCCAAGGAGGCAACAAGAAGTACTTCACCTTGAGGGAGACAAGGGGAACTTCTGGGGCTCTGAGTGTTGTACATGCAAAACAAGGATTATTGATGTTGTCTACAATGCATCCAACAATGAAGTGGTCTGCACCAAGACCCTAGTAAAGAACTGCACCGTGCTCATTGAACTGACAGTGGTATGAATCCCACTATGCACTGCCCCTGAGCCACAAGAAGGGGGCCAAGTGGACTCTGAGGAGGAAGAGATTTTAAACAAAAAACAATCAAAGAAAATTCAAAAAAATATGATGAAAGGAAAAAGAATACCAAAATCAGCAGTCTTCCAGAGGAGCAGTTCCAGGGCAAGCTTCTTGCATGCATCGCTTCAAGACCAGGCCAATGTGGCCGAGCAGATGGCTGTGTGCTAGAGGGCAAGGAGCTAGAGTTCTCTCGGAGGAAAATCAAGGCATAAAAAAGCAAATAAATCCTCCTCCCCTTGTCTTAGCTCATGAAATAAAGCGTTTATTGTGTAATAAATAAAGGAAGGAAGGAAGGAAGGAAGGAAGGAAGGAAGGAAGGAAGGAAGGAAGGAAGGAAGGAAGGAAGGAAAGAAGAATCTCAAATCAATTCTCTAAGCTTCCTTATTAAGCAACTAGATAAGAACAAATTGAAACCAAAAATAAAGAAATAATAAAGATAATGAAAGAAATCAATAAAATTTAAAAAAAAATAATTCAATGAAATAAAAAATGGTTCTTTGAAACCATTAGTAAAACTAAGAAATTCTTCATCCAGACTAGTCAAAATAGCAAGAGAGAAGACACAATTTACCAACATCGGTCATGAAAGAGCAGTCATCACTACAGATCCTACAAACAAAGGAATTTATGAAGAATTTCATCCCAGTAATTTGGTAACTTAGATTCAATAAACAAATTCTTTGAAGACACAAAATACTAAAGATTATTCAAGAAGAAATACACAACCCAAATAGCTTTGTGTCTACTAAAGAATTTGAATTTGCAGTTTAAAACCTACTCACAACAAAAGCCTGGGGCCAGATGGTGAATTCTATCAAATATTTAAGGAAGAAATAATACCAATTCCACACAAACTCTTCCAGAAAATGGAAGAGGAGAGAATATTTTCCAACTTATTTTTATGAGGACAATTTTACCCTAATATTAAGCTAAAGAAACCTACAGACTAATATTCCTCACAAACACAGATTTTAACATTGAATTCAGAAATACATAAAAAGGACAATGAATCATGACCATACAGGGTTTATCCCAGGAATTCAAGGTTGATTCAAAATTGAAAAATCAAAGTAATTCATCATATTAGCAGACTAAAAAAGAAATAACTATGATAATCTCAACAAATGCAGGAAAACATTTAACATATCCAATATCCATTTATAATAAAAATTCTCAGCAAACTAGAAATAGTGGAGAATTTCCTCACTATGATAACATGCATCTATGAAAAATCGTTTGTTAACATTATACTTAATAATTAAAGATTGAACACTTCCCCCCTAACACAGGAACAGGCAAGGTAGTCTGCTCTCACCATGTTTATTCAACATTGTACTGAAGATCCCAAGCAGTGAAATAAAGCAAGAAAAAGAAATAAAGGGTACATACATATATTGGAAAGGAAGAAATAAAATTGTCTCTGATTGCATATGGCATGATCATCTACATATAAAATCCCAGAGGATTTACTAAAAAAAAAAAAAAAGGCTATTTGAACTATTAAGTGATTTTAGCAAGGTCACAGGAGCTAAGGTAATCAATACACAAAAATTAATTTGTAGACAGAAATTAGAGCAATATATACCTTTTCATGGATTGGAAAACTCAACTGCATTTATATGTCAATTCATCCCAAATTGCTCTATAGACTCAATGTAATCTCAAATTTCTAGCAAACTTTTTATTGAAATTGATTCTAAAATTCATGTAGAAAAGTAAAGTTTCTAGAACAGCCAAAACAATACTTTTCAGAACAAATTTGAATGACTCATGCAATTTAGTTTCAAGATTTACTATGATATTACAGACAGTGTGGTATTTGTGTAAGTGTAGGTATATAAATCAATGAAACAGAACAGAGTCCAGAAATAGACCCACTGATATATAGTCAATTGCTTTTCAACAAAAGTGCCCAGGAAATTCAATGGAGAAAGGATTTTTTTTCAGGCAAATAGAACCAGGACCCTTACTTTGTACCATATATATGCCCATATTCTAGCTGTCAAGGAGTGGGAAATGTAATATCATCTCCCTTTATCTCCCAAGTTCTCTCCAAACCTTTGAAAGGGTGTTCAAGTGCTGGAAAGCCCAAGCTGTAAATGCCCACTGCATTATTTCACCTACTTTTCTTTAGAGACCCAACTGCAAGGTCACTATATCCAGTAATGGCCCAGCAAAATTTCACTTCTTTTGACTCCTCCTCTGCACTTACATGGCACCAACTGTCCTGTTCCTTAAACCCACTTTTTCTCTTGAAGTTTACATGTGAGCGTGTTTAATAAACCAGAAATACAGACTACAGTCTCAGTTTGCTTGGAACTGAGGGTATTCCCAAGATGCACAACCTTCAGCTTTAAAACTGAGTAAGTCTAGGTCAACCAAGACAAGATGGCTCACCCTTAACAGAAATTTTATCGGTTTACCCATCATATCCAACTTCCCTTCTAGCTCTGCCTCCCATAGCTCATAACTCTGAAAGTCAGCAGTCTTACCTTCTCCATGACTCCAGCCTCTTTGCTCACAGATGTGAACCAGAGCTGGGCCAATCAGATGCCCTAAATGGAATCTAAACGGAGGGACAAAAAGGGTAGGGGTCATTTGACGATAATGGACCTTAAAGGTGGAAGGCCACATGGATTCAGATCTGGAATAGTATTGGGGGGCTATGTTTGCAGAAGCAAGTGTGCAGACAAAAGCACCAAAAGGAAACCAGGAGAAAAACAACTTTGGCTGCAGACAGCTTTCTAATTCCAGACTGTACTTGCTGCTCCTGGATTCTAGAAGACAGCTTGGAAGAATCCTCCTTTACCTACTATATCCTTACTGAAATGTCTGGCCATCTCAGCCAGATCGTAGGAGTCTAGTGAGCAGATTCCTAGCATCTCTCACAGTAGATGCACACTGCACATAAGAGGTGTTTACTACATGTGGGTAGACTCAATTACAGGCTATAGTGATTAACTGCACGTGTCAACGTGTCTAGGCTATGGTGTCCAGCTGTTTAGTCAAACACTAATCTAGATGTTGCTGTGAAGGTTTTTAAAAGGTATGATTACATTTACAATCAATTGACTTGAAGTAAAGCAGATTACCCTCCAAAATGTGGATATGCTTCATCCAATTAATTAAAAGCCTTAAGAGCAAAAAACTAAGGTTTCCCCAAGAAGGAACTCTGCCTCAAGACTGTAATATAGAAATCTTGCCTCAGTTTCCAGTCAGCTGGTCTGCCATACAGATTTCAAACTTACCTGTCTCCACAATCATGTGAACCAATTTTTTAAAATAAATCCAGAGATAGAGATGATATAGATGATAGATAATAGATAGTAGATATGTGTGTGTGTGTATGTGTGTACAGAGAGAGAGAGAGAGAGAGAGAATAGATAATTTCCTATGGGATACTCCACTTCTAATGAAATAATGCCTTCTACTGAATCCTGCAGGGAGATAGCTGCCCCAACAGCTGGTGTGTTCTTTTATTGTAGGTGCCTTTTGTTCTAAACTGAATCCTATACTTCTGGGGGGCGGGAAACAGAAAAGAATTCAGCTGGGCATGTGAGAAATGTGCTTATGTTTATCAGGTACTTGCAACATACCAGGCTTTACTGAGACGACCTCACTTCATCTTACCCACGAGTCTGGGTAAGGTCCTATAATCATCATCCTCAATGTATGTAAGGAGAAACTGAGGTTCAGGGGGTCTTGAGTAACTTGCTAAGGTCAAATTAATAAGAAGAAAACAATTGCAGTTAGAGAGAGGGCAAAACTAACATTTGAACTCAGGCACTCTGACCATTGTACAAACTGCCTCTGGCACAAAGGATGTGAAGGCCAGGATGGGGTGGGCATAAGGTTCCTTTCCAATAATGCCAGGCTGCTTTAGGTTGTATTCAGAGCTTCTTGCTGCAGATCAGCAACATAGATATGGGGTCGGTTCACACTGATCATCCTTCCATCGCTCCCTCCAACCTGTGATCACGATGGCTCCTGAAATAGCTCCCCAGAATCAAGGCCACGTCTTTTGCAGAAATTGCCTCTCTTACAAGAAGAACAAAGAACAAACCTAAGATCTTCCACTAGGGACAGAGTGCCCATTTATGCTGGGACTTGCTGTAATTATCACTGGGAAACCCACAGCACCCAACTCCAACCCCTACTCCCTTCTGCTGAGACAGAGCAGAATCAACATGCCATTGAGGGTCTCTGGACCTTAGCCTTACTTCTGCTCCTTCCCAGTTCAGTTTTCTCAACTGGAACAACATCTGAGGTACAAATAGCTTAATCTATAAAATGAAGGAACTGCACAAGCACTGGGGGCAGGCACCAGACATCTGAAATCTTTAGCATCCTGCAGAGTCCCAGTGTGAGAACCCAACCATGGTGGCCAGAAAATAAGCGCATAAATGATAGGATAAAAATATATGATGCTTGAGGCCTAAAGTCATGTAATTTTGAAAGGACATGAGGGATATAAGTGTGAAAATGGACCCAAGGAATTTAGACCCCCGAGTCTAATGCAAAATCTGGCTCCAAATGGGAAAATCCTAAGGAGCTTTGCTAACTTTTATGTGAGAAAAACCTGGAAAGCAGTAATGCTAGCCACTGGGAGGGACAGCAGAGAGAGAGGTAGCCATCTGCAACCTGTTACTTCAGCCCAGCTACTCTGAGCCGGAGCTGGGACCCGGGGTAGAGTTACAGGGAGTCAGGAGATAACCAGCTGGTGGCCAGTCTCAGAAACTGCCCCTGCTGACCTCCCAGCTGAAAGAAGAAGCAGAGAGGTGGCAGGCATGATCCCCCCTGATGTAAGGAGGAAGAAATTAACCTTGGGCTGCTCCGTACAGGATTCCCTAGCTGGGGCCCTGCACCAGGCAGGAGAGGTGCTTCCCTCCATCCGGAGTTGAGCAAAGCTCAGTCTGTTCAAACAGTTCCTGGACTTTCGGCAGCAGACAGGAGAAAGTGAGGGAGGGGACAGGAAAGGAAGAGGGAACTATGTACACTGAAACTCAAGTTCCCTGCTGGGCTACTGACCAACCACTGAGCAGCTCTGTGACCCTAGCACCAGGCTTTGTTGTCTACCACATCCCCCTGTACCCAAGCTCTTCTGGAATCTATAGAAAAAGGACAAGCACTCTGTCTCTCTTCACATCTCACCCCCCGCAGCATAGGAGAGAGCATATCTGTTTTCCCTGGATCCTCATCAACATTGCTACTATCAAACTTTTTTAACATTTACCAATCTTATGGTTTTAATTGGCATTGATGCAGTTTACTAGTGAGGTTGAATACCTTTCCACATGGCCATTGTGATTTGAAATTTTACTCCTGTGAATTGCTTGTTCATTCTATTGCCCCAGTTTTCTATTGTTTATCTTTTGCTAATTGTTATATATGTTGCAAATATTTTTCTCTCTTTTATCTCCTGCTTTGTTCTTTTTTAAAACTCAGTTTAGTACCTTTTATCAAGAAGATATTTTTAATCTAATCATATTTATCTTTCAGCTGAAACAGGGATAATAACTTACTCAATTGGTTTGAAGACACATTTTAACATTTCTGAAATGAGGATGTGTCTTACAAATGAGGAAAGAATGAAGTTAGGGAAAAATAATGGGGTCTCTTCCCAGCCTTACTCCTAAATTATTAACAGAACTTAAAGCTTGAGGAAAAACAATAAATTTGTCTTGACATTTAAACTTTTAAACTTTCCTGTAACTCTCCAGTTCTACGTTGGACATTACACAGCTTCTCATCAGAATGGTATGCGTCACTGCCTGGAATCCAGTCAAGCGTAAGACCTTCTCAAAGAAAATCTCTATGTGACCAGACTGCTTGATGCCCAGCTTGACAACCGCCTGAAATTCATCATAATAATTTCAATAACAGTTAACTCCTTGTAATGGACCAATCAAATAGCTAAGAATGCAGGGCTCCTTTCTTATGATTCAGTTACATTATACAAATGAATGATTTTCCTTTGTTCCTTGGAACATTCCTAGGTTTATTTCTAGTTCATTTCCAGTCTACAAACTCTAAGACCCAAGAATAAATCTTTGTCACTCATTTCTAGCCAAAGCCTCTAGACTCTTTTTTAGTTCATTTGACAAAACAATAATGTATCAGGTTTAATTCAGTTTTTTTAGTAGTATATAAAAATAGTGTGTCTTTCTAGCTATAGGGTCAGATTTTATTAAATAAAAAGGACCCAATTCCTAAGTTCCTAAGGAAATGGGATAAATAAGGCACTTAAAGTGCCCAGGAAGGCCAAACACAGAAGAGGTACTCCATCTGAGTTAGGTCCTAGGCCTTGTTCTGCCTGCCACCCTGGCCCGTCCTCTTTAGCACCCAGAACCTGGGACCCCTCTGGGAACACCTCAAGCTCCTGCTACCAAAAAGCTTCAGCTGGACAAAGCCATGCCTTCAGTTCTCTCCTTCTAGATACAGAATGCTCAGAGCCAACAATTAAGCCATGTAAATTTGATCTCTCAACACCATCAAGAAAACTGCATCCTCACCACAGGCACACCCATGGTTCCCATGCACCAAGAGAAACCAGGGAAAAAGATTCTGTCAATGACCTCCCCAACCCTTCCCTACATGGCACTGTTCTAGAAGCACTGTCCCCAGGGCCCAGGAAAGAGACCATGAGCAACAGCTCCAAAGAGCTATGCTGTCCAGAAATCTGGGGCACCCTGCTTCCAGTGTTCCTAAGCAGTCACTGCCCACTAGATGATCCATATAGATCTACTGGAAAATTGTTGGAACCAAGAGAAAAATTCAAGTAGGATGTCGAAGAAAATCAGCATGCCAAAATCACTAGTGTCCTACCACGTTATGGCAACAAGAACAGGGATGGGGCAGAAGACAACTTCAAGCATAAATTTCTCTTGATGTTTAATGATGTCTGTTTGACATGCTGAAACTCCTAACAGTGGGGGATTTGCTGCTGGACTGGCTAAATTACTTGTACAATGGGGCAAAAGGGAAATAAAATATTTATAGTTTTTCCCTCAGAGGGAAAAAAATGCAGGGAACAATGAAACCTATACAAAGTAATGTCCAGATAATTATTATTATTAATAAATCTCAAAAGATGAAATAAGCGATGCAAACAAAATCAATCTAAAATCCTTGATTATACCAAAAATCATAGAGAAGAATCTAAAAATATCCTTATGTTTCTCATCTTCAGTGACTAACATTTCATTCCCGATAAAGATAGAAAAACTGAATTTGGGTACTTTTTAAAAATAAGTTTTAAAATGGCATGTGTTATATATTTTCCAGTAGAAACTCCTAAAACAAAATGCTGATACAAGGTAGAGGGAAGAAAAGATTCAAATATACACTAAGCAGAGGCAAAGACAAAAAAGCAGAACTGGTCAAACTAAAATCTAAGTCAAAATCCTAAAATGAAAAGTGAAAATTAAATGAGTTATAAGTCCGAGTGAAAGGGTGACAGCTTTGCCATTACTTACATATTATAGATTGTATGTCAGCTTTTATAATATATCCCAAAACATGAGCGTATTGTGATTTTTATACTTTCACCAAGATTTTCAAGGTCTAGAGTAGGGGTCACACTGCACAGCACATAGCCTTTCACTCAAAAAGAAATGTTAATACCTCTCCCTTCAATCAAGCCCCCCTGACACACAACACATGCAAGGGTCTTAGCAGCTACTCACCCCACCCCCCACCCACCTGCTGCCACACACCATATTCCTAGACAGAAACAATGCAAGCAACACCCATAGTCTCATGACACTTTCAGGTTAATGGGAGAGAAGGACCACAACCCAGGAAACAGATTCAGAAGTAAGGGGGTGGGGGTGGAGCATAAATCCATAGAGACAGAAAGGAGATCAGTGGTTGCCAGGGGCCGAAGGGAGGAGGGGACCAGGAGTAGCTGTTTAATGGATGCAGGCTTTCCTTGCGGAGCAATGAAATGTTCTGGAACAAGACAAAGGTGGTGGTCATGTGACATTTTGAATGTACTAAACATCACTAGATTGCACACCTTTTAATAGTTAAAGGTAAATTTTATGTTGTGTGGATTTTACCACAATTTAAAAATATATATACTTTCAGATGTGGTGAGTGCTATGAAGAAAATTAGACTCGTTCAGAGCTCAACATTTAACTGGGAAATAAACGATGAGACAGAATCAGCCTCATGAGGATTTGGGAAAAGAGCATTCCATGCAGAGGGACACGGATGGGTGTAAATTAGGTTGGAGAGTGGGCAGAGGCCAGCAAAAAGCATTTGTAGAGAAAGGGTCGTAAGGGGTGAGCGTGAAGCAGGGGACCACTGAGAACACAGCCGCATTAGCAATGTCTGCAAGCAAGTACAGGTTTGCAGCCAGGGCTGGCTTTCAAGGTCAGGACTTCCATGCCATGAAAGGGAACACAATGAGGGTAGAAGGGCTCAGGCCCTCAGACAAGGTTGCCATGGTTACTGGATATCTCAGGAAACAAAGAGAAGGCAGATGCCCAGTCAGAAGGACTGTATCCCACAGCTTCATTAGGGCATGGACCAGGCCCACCTGAAGCACCATGACCAGGCCAGGTAGGCAGCAAGAGAGGCTTAATGCTGAGACACAGAGAGGATCCTAAAGAGGAGGTTTCTCTCAAGTCTCAGGTCGGGGCTGCTTCTGGGAGCTGTATGGGCTGAGCCAGCAGAGAGGAAGGGGCCTAGGAGATGAGAGCCACCTCTTGACCCCAGCTGTGGGTAATGGTGGCAGGGGGGGCTGGAACCCAGCTGGACTTGGAGCCCTCCATAGGCTGAAGTAAGGGGCAGACCAGGGAGCCAGCACAGGAGGCATGCGGGGATTCTGACATACAGCTGGCTGTGTGGGCAAGAAACACAGACAGCAATAAGCCAGTTCCCTGAGTGTGAAGGTTTGGTCCACAGTGTGATCAATGTCAGCCACATTAAAGGAGAAAGTGGGAAGGAAGGTAGGGAAAGATGTCTGGTTTCCAGGCCAAGGATGTCCGGATAGATAAGGAGGAGGTCACAGAGGAACCAATCTAACAGTGACAGAAATTGCCAATTGCGGCAGAACTGACAGGCTCAGGTAGGGAAGCTTTCTGGATCACAACAGCAGTGTGAGTGCATGTGTTCTAAGTCCTGTGTCCCTGGCAACATCCTGCTCCAGCCCCAAGAAACTGGGATAACTGAGCAAGCACAGAAGGGGCCAGGAGATTGTGAAAGCCACAACTCATGATATGAGGTATGGGTTCTTCTGCAGGTGATATGGCAGTAAGAAGGAAAGAGATTGCAAAGGTCATAGTAATATTGGGGTGGGGAGGGAGGATGGCTTAAAGCTAGCAGGAACATAATGTTACATGCCTTCCCAGAGTTTCAACATAAGACCAATTCTTGTTGAACATCAAATGTTGTTAGAAATGTGACAAAACAGCAAACCTGATGGCAAATGAGAAAACCTAAACTGAAGATTTGTAGCTTCCACAACAGGGTAGAACATCAGAAGATTCTCTCCAAAGTATAAACTGAAAATAAGACATTCCTGTATCATCAGGGAAATAATGTGTGTCCAGCCATGACTTTCACCTCAGCTTATTTCTGTGTGGCTCCCAAATGTGTGTTCCAGGATCAATAAAGCCTCCCGAGGTTCTCTAAACTGGAATAATCTGTATCAGGAGTGTTTACTCCTACCCTCTCCGGGCAGGAGAGCAGAAAGATTCTCAGAGACAGGAAACACCTTGCCCTGCCCCACCCTGCAGTGCCTGAGCCCTGGGAATAGTGAGGTCAAGCCTGCTGGAGTTGAGAAATAGCCTCAGAAAAGAGAGGGTGGGAGGGAAGCTGTAGGGGACAACCAGGACTGAGGGCAATGGGCAGGAAAACATAGAACATTATTCTAGGCTGAACATGACAACAGGACACAGCAGATGCTTCCTTCAGGACAAACTAGTTAGGGAGGGGGCAAAAACTGGAAAGGGGGTTCCTGTGAAGGTAAAGAAGAGAAAATATCCAGCCAATGAAGCCTGTCTCCACACACTCCTGCCCTGAGCCACCATGTGGCTGCTTTGCACCAAACTTCCCTCGCTCCTGGCACTGCACTTGGCTATATTCCCTGTGTTCTGTCTACCCACGGTCTTAAAGGTCAAAGTTCTGTCCAGTTCACCAAAATCAGCACTTAGTAATATTGGATAAGAGTGAATGAATGAATGAACAAATGAATGTAGCACCAATCATTTGTTGAACTAAAGCCACACTTCAGAAGTAAATGAAAAGATAACATCAGGACCCAAGGTCAAAGTCACAAGATATGCATTTCAACTTCCTTTCTTAGAATCTAGGTGATTTTGGATGAATTCTTTCACTTCTTCATCTGAAATGGAGTCACAGGGCTGTGGGAGAATTCAGCAAGGGCAGGTACCAGGTAAATGTAAAGCTCACTGACAAGGTAGGGGGGTTGATGAAACCCTTCATCATCATAAGCCGAGGATAGAAAGCAAGTACTGTGCACCCTGGACCCTGTAGCAGGAAACTCTTCAGCCTTTGGAGCACAGCCAGCACCCCTTATCTGCCCAGACAGTTCAGCAGGCAGGACCAAAGGAAAGAACTGAGATTTGAATGGGATCATGACCTGGAATACATTCATTCCTCAGTGTGTTTCCTCCTCTTTTCCATTCCTTATAAATCAGAAAATTAATTATCTGGAAAAAGAGTCATCTGCACTAGAAACCCAAATGAGTTTAATGTATAATTTATACATGAAAATGTAGATGTCAATGTGTGACAAATCGCCATAAAAATATTTTTGCAGCTAAATTTTCAGGCATCTGTCTTCTTCCCAGAAGAGCCACTGTACAGGCGATGTGAGGCCCCAGGGCTCAGGCTGAGAGGGGCTGGAAAAGCAGCCCATCATTTTCACCAGCTAGTGGTGCAGCTGCCAGCACAGCCTAGCCTGGAAGGCCCCAACCACACACAGCCAAGTCATAGCTCTGCCCCCTGGGGGGCCTGCTGTGTCTTGATCGAAATGGGAATTTTAACACTCTGTGCCAGCTCTGTGCTAGACTTGGGAATGGAAGACAAAATGGAGTATGGCCTCGTGCTCCAATGGCTTTAAGTCCCCTAGGAGAGCCAGGCAAGCAGATGATGAATGACAGTGACAGTGTGGCAAGTGCTAGGGCAGAGGTATGTCCCGCATGTTAAGCAGCTGCAGAGGAACGCATACTTCCCTGTGCCACTAGCATCCCCAAAAGACTCCTGGGGGGCGGGGCTAGTTTGTCAGGAGGATGAAGGTAAGGGGACATTCTAAAAGGAAAAACTACTCTTCCAAAGACAGAGGCTAGAGCAAGCATGTCCAGAAGGGTGAGAGTGGCCTGTTGCACATGGCAGGGACTGTCCAGCAGTGAGCCTGGAGTGGAGAGCAGGAGCTAGGTCTCCACAGGGTCAGTATGTCCAGAAACAGAACTTTCTTCCTGATTGAAAACTTCTAACAGATCGAGCCAGCACTTCACTCCAGCGAACAGAGAGAAGCCAAAAGGAGGCTTGTTGTAGGGAGCGAACGAGAGAGAAGATGGATGAGTTCAGCAAACTCTGAAGTGCAACATCCACATAGAGGCCCATCCCAGGCAGGATTCTGAGTCCAGTACCAAGCCTCAATAGCCTGCCTGCTTCAGGGCACCTTCCTTCACAGGTGTACCAGCATCCAGGTTTGATTGGCACATGGTGGCACATAAGCCACCTGAAATGTATATTTGGCCCTTGCTTCTTGTCTGCCATTGCTACTGACATTTGGGACTGGATTCATAGTGCAGGACATTCCCTGACACCCTCTCTTCCACATGCACAATGAGGTATCCTCTCTCATAGCAGGGAGGAGGGCATGGTGCACAATTCTGGCCCTGAGAACCACTATGCCACTCACGCAAGGGAGGAAGCAACTTTGTGTCCTCGCTGCACCTTGGCCTCTGTCCTAGAACCACAGGTAAGGTCAAGAATATGCCTTCTTCTTCACCGGGCAATCACCAACTGTGTCTGAGACAGTCTGAGATCCTGATGGTGTCTTCCCAGAACTGGGTCCTTCCACAACAAGACAAAACAAGGCCCCATTCCGCGGCCCCATCACAGTCCCCGAGTATCCCCTTCTGCAACCTCAGAGCCTACAGACCTGGTCAAAAGTTAGAGGCCTGGGATAATGGAACTGGACACTCACAGAACAAGAGTTTCAAGCCCCAAGCCCACATCACCCCAGTGCCCATTTTAAAGAACCTAGCCTGGCATCAATAATTGGCCCCTCAGTGACTCCCCAGCACATACCTCGCTTGACTTTTGGGGGTCTGAGGCCCTCGGCCTGGGCCAGGGCTTCCCAAGCCTCACGCTCCCTCCAGCGCCTCAGCTGCTCCTCTCGCATTTTGTAGAAGAGGATGTGCTTCTGCACATCACTGAGCTCGGTGAGGAGCTCAGGGTCGATGTACATGTCATGCAGGATCTGCTGCAGCATGGTGTCACCTGGATATGCACACCAGAAGGGCAGCCAGCTGGGGAAGTCTGACCAGGAGAAACACTCCAGGATACTCCTCACCCTGGCTCCTCACTCCAGGGCCACTCCCAGTGACCCTTCTCTGTGGAGCATTGTCACTCTGTCTCAGCTCCCAGCCAACAATAAACTCATCTCCTCTAAGACAGTAACAGAGGCCAGGCAGCAGGAAGCTAAGAAGTAGCTGAGACCCTGCAAGGGAGAGCAGGCACCAGGAGCAATCTAGTCTTTCTGCTGAGTTACCAAGCACTATATCCAAGCAGCGTCTGTGTCTTGGCCTCTCCCGGGGTTCCAGGACAATAAGGAGGGTCAAAGCCTCTGGCTTCGCAGGGTAATGCCCAGGCCCAACCCTGCCTGAGCCACAGGTGTCAAGTGATCTGTTAGTGGAAGGTAACAATGACACCAGCTGTATCAATGACATTGCCCCGGCCAGCCAGGAACCGATCTCTCCTCCGCAGGTAAGAAGAGGAGAAGGAGGCCGCTTTGCCTACTAATTCCATGTCTTTTGAGCCAATTTCAAACAGGCCAGAGGATCCAGCTAGCAGCTTCTAGGATACTCAGCTTCTCCCTCCACCTGCTCCACATTTCCAACCTTCTTTACTAGGACATTTGGCATCCTTAGGTAATGCTTTTAAAACTCCGCCTGAGGCAGGGAAAGAGCTTTCCTCCTAGCTATGTTATATTCAAGAAAGAAAACAAAATGAAATCAAGAGAGACAACTGAAGGGTCATTATCGTGGAATTCAAGGACACAAAGGGGAGAAGATTCTCCCCTTTTCCTATAATAAGGTTCTAAAGCTATGCCTGCGCTGACAGAGTGACCCTCATTTTCGGTTATTAATCTTTTTGTTGTTTTTTGCAGGTGTCTGGAGATGACCAAAAAGAAAAAATGAAACTGCACCTTCTCTGTGCCCTGAGCCTAAAGCACCCTGACTGAGCAGGGTGGGATGTCGCTTTCAGATGCGTAGGAGCTGCTGTTGCTGAGACCAAAATCCCGGCCTAAGAGGTGCTCAGAGCTCCTCACAACCACCCTCGTATTCAGATAAGGAAACTGGGGTTCAGAGGAGGTAAGGGATTTGCCCATGGCTACGCGATCAATATGTTGCCACATTAAGACTCTACTCAATTTTCAAATTTGACATCGACTTGCAATTTTGCATCTTTTGAAAAAGTAACTGGACCAGGAAAAAACAAAGGTTTGGCAATGTGTTCTGGTTGGATCAGTGATTTTCATGTCCCCTTCCCTCTCGAGGACCAAAGGTGGATCAGGCACCCAAGAGCAATGGAACACAGGTGTGAGTGGGAGCTCTTCTCCCTCTGCAAGATTAATATACAAGAAGAATTAAGTGGGTTCAGATAAGCCTTAAGCCCATGGCATCAAAAAGTGTGGAGGGCCAGGCTGCCCTTCTTCCAGGTCCTACTGTGACCCAGAACTTGAAGCCTCCACACAGAGGCTCCTGCCAAGTAGCTCAGGGGCCCTAGACTCCCACTCCAACCTCTTATCTCTCCTGCCCACCTCAGACCTTGCAGCTACTACCACCATTCGGTGTCCTGGCACCCGTCAAGTTCATAGGCCCAGAGCCTTCCCCGGCCTCTTCTTGCCTCCCACACAACTCTTCTCTTTAGTGCCCTGGCTGTGGCTGGGTGGGTGCCCAGAGTCCAGAGAGGAGACAAGGGGAGTTTAGCCTCCTGGTGGCAGCTTCCTTCCCTCCTTCCTTCTGGGTCCCCCAGTTTCCTACATGAAGAGGGAAGGGAGAGCACTGTACAGAGGAACAGGAATAAGCAGACTGCCTGTGGGTGTGAGGTCTGTCACACTGGTGGATTGGTGATGGTGTCATCCTGGCGGTAGTGACACCATTGAGAGAGGGTGGGTGGAAGCTGGAATGAAACGCGCCCCGCTAGCGCCCAGTTTTGTGCCACAGTGGGGGAGGGTGCTACCCGGCAATCCCAGGTCAGTGGGGCAGGAGGCCAAGCTGCTGGGCGCAGCCGAGGCGTGCTTTGGATCCGGTTTCCGGAAAGACGCTCTTGAGCGGGCGCGGCTGGGAGCGCCACCTCCCGCCTGGTGACCGCAAGCCAACCCGCCCCCGGTGGTGAAGGAGGCCTCTCAGTCCGGCCTGGGGCGCTCCCTGGCGGTCGCGAGGAGTGGGACCGCCTGCGTGTGCGGAGACTGCGGCTAAGCGCGCGGGGGCCCGCCGGGACCTGAGTGGAGGGGGTCCCCTTCCCTGCCATGGGAGGTGGGGTCACAGCAGTTGTTAATGGCTCGGACCCCAGTGTGATGAACAACGCACGAAAGGATTCTGCGACTGCTCCGCCGGGGGAGTACCCAGTGACCGAAAACGTGGCCAGGGATCACTGGGGTATTTAGACACAATTTTCTGCCACCTTTCAAGTGGTTTCATTTTGTTTTCATTTTTCATTGACGGATGTGATGTGTTTAATTGTGCATGCTAACGCAGTTTCTTCTGGCGCGGAGAGTGCGCGCACGCAATGTTGTGCAACTGACAGGAAACCACCTAAATGTCCCCACTGTGGGGTGAGGGGCCTCCCAGTGTGGAACTCTACACCTGTCGCAAAGAATGGGATCGATATATCTGCTTTGGCGAGGGAATATATCCACTGCAGATAAAATGAAAAGGCGACATGCAGAATATTGTGCACAGAGTAATCCATTTTTTAACGTCTTTATATTTTATTACTTTTGTGTGGACAAAGGAAAAAATATGGAGAAACACAACATGATTTTTTTTGCTTTCTTCTTGGAAGGGTAAGGGAGACCACGTTAGACAATTTGATATTGTTTTATACAGTGAATAAGGTACACTTACATAATTCATATGACTGAAATAAAATATATTTCAAAAGTCCTAAAAACTGTGACTCCAAAAAATTGGCCTCCGGGGGTTAGTGCTGGTGGGCCAGGGACCCGCATGCACAGCGTTGTTTACATTGGCACCAATCCCCAAAGAGGAACAGGGGGGAGCAAAGCCAGACCTCCTTAACCAGGAAGGCTAGACTGTTGGAATGGATAAACAGTTCATGTCACCAGAGGTTTCTAAGCTGGATAAGGACTTGGAGGCATTTCTCAGACAGCTCTGGCACTGCTGTGGAGAGGAAACTGGAAGAGCAGGAAGCAAGGAGAATAGTCAGCGGACTTTAGCCAAAGTCTATGAGAGCCAAGATAAGGACAATAAGGGATTTGCCAGTGGGGACCAAGGAGGGCAGAAATGGGAGACAATCCTCATCTCAGAGCCTCATATCAGGTTCTCTGCTTCCACCTAAAATCTTTTTAAATCAGATCATGTCATTCCCTGCTGTAAACTTTGCAGTGGCTCCTATTTTATTCAGAGTCGAAGCCCAAGTCTTTACAGGGGCCCATAAAGCCCTTGATCATCTGTCTTGCTCCCCACCCCTCATCTCCACCTCCTGAGATAGCCCCTCCCAGCACTCTCTTTCCCCCACCATCTCCATCCTCCTCCTTGGCTTTCCACAGACACACCAGGCATTTTATTTATTTGTTGCGTTTTTCTTTCTCTCCTTAGTAGAGAACAAGCACCACAAGGACTCAGGTGTTTCACTGATGTCCTCAGGGCTTAGAACATTGCTTGGCATGGAGCAGGTGCTAGAAAAATACCTATTGGAAAAGAAAATGAATGAAGGAACTTTTGTAGAGGAATTAATGAGAGCCTGTGCAAATGCTGAGGAGGTGTCCAGGACAGGACTCTAGGGAGAGGTTGCTGGAAACGTGGATCTGGGAGTCATGGACATGTGGGCTGCATCTGTAGGGTACTAGGTGGACTGATGGCTCTGCCATAGGCCACCTGCCCTGGCTGTTTCCCCATTCCCTGACCATAGGCTCCCTCAAAGGCAGGGCCAAGTGATGGCCAGAGAACCCCATTACCTTGGCTTTGGGAATGCCTCACCACAGCCACCACATAAGGATCAGCTACAGGAAAACTCTTTTTATATTTCACCCACCTCCCTAGCACATAGTCACTTGGGGAAACTGCTCCCAAGAGCACATTTAGGATTTCACCTGGTCTCAGTTTTGTTATCTAAGGGCTTAGTGAAAGTCTAGAGCAGTTTCTGCCTTATCACCAGTTAAGCTCTACTGAAAAAAATCATGGCCTTAAAAATCAATGGTGTCCCTGTATGAGTGCAACAAGTAACTGCTTAGAAAATACAATGTGAAAAAGATCTCATTCAAATCAGAACCAGGTATGAAATACTGGGAATGAACTTAACAAACAATGTGGGTAACTGTATGAAGAAAAGTAAAAATCTTCACTGAGGAGAGCATACTTAGGATTTAAATTGGTATAGGAACATAACACATTCACAGTCAGAAAGATCTAATACTGAAAAGTGTGCAGTTTGTCTCTGTGTTAGTAAGCCTCCAAGGTGGCTCTGATGATCCTTGCCTCCTGGCATTCACGGTCCTGTGTGGTCCCTGTCACACTTATCAGGGCTGGTCTGTGCGATCAATGGAATATGCCAGAAGTGATGATCTGTCACTTTTGTGATTAGGTGATAAAAGACATTTCTGTTTCCCTTTCGGGTTCTCTCTCCTCCCCTCATCACTCACTCTGAGGAAACTATGTTGTAAGACCCACATGGTGAGGAACTAAAGCCTCTGCCAGCAGTCACATGAGCAAAGTTGGCAGAGAATCTGGTCAGAATGCAACTCCGGCCAACAGCTGCACTGAAACCCACCAGGGACTCTGAGCCAGAATCACTCAGCAAAGCCATTCCTAGATCCCTGACCCTCAGAAAAGGTGGGAGATGGATATATATGTATATGCATTGTTTTAAAATGATAAACTTCCAGGTTCTGCATTTCATACATGGCTAATAAAATCTCAAGTTAATTTATACATTGAATACAATTTCAAGCCAAACCTAAAAATTAATTGGGAAGTGGGAGAGAGGCTTGATAAAATGACTCCCATGTTAGCCAAAGAACAGAATGAGAATGGCCTACAGAATAATGGGGAAAAGTAAACTCTACTTCAGGATTCAAATGTATATAATCAAACATTTCTGTTATGACACAAGAATGGGCAGAGTGAAGTGAGAAAGCCCAGATGCAGATCTAAATACATATGTAATAATTTAATGCATGATCAAAAGGACGGTAAATAATATGAGGGAGAGAATGGATATTCATTCAATAAGCAGAACAGATATAATTAACTAGATCCTCTCCTGTTACTGGATGGATCCTACTAGGACATCCGTCAGAAGTTATGATCTCTGGTGGTTCTGTGGCATATATAAGAATAATTACCACAATATTAGTGGTGAAGATTTCAAAATAATTGATGAGTTCAATAAACAGGATTTAGATAAATAAATCATGGCACATCTCAGGATAAAATGCTCTACAGCCATTAGAAATGATACTGAGAAAAATTTTTGTTGGCTTAAAAGGGTGCTCATACTGTATTACTAAGGAGGAAAGCAAGCCGTAAAATATTACGTGTAGTATGGACGAAGTTTTACACATCAGGGAAAAGAACATTTTAACCACCACTTCGTTCTAAGGAGAGTAAGGAGATACAATTAAAAGGAAAGGCCCAAGATCTAGAAACATCGCTACGTTTGGATATGCATGTTTGGGAGGCAAGCTGGGGCAAGCTCAGTTGCTCCGTATAACAGGGATCCTGAATGGCAGAGACGAAAGCAGAAAAAGCGATAGAGAAAGCCACACAACAGGAGGCTGTGGATCACCCTGCCCCGAATTGTTTTTTTGTTTGTTTGTTTGTTTGTTTCCTATATATATATAACTATGGGTGATGAATATACATGTCCTGGCCACAGTGAATAATGCTACTATGAATAGCAGTGTGCAAATATCTTTTTGGATATAGGTTTTCAAGTTTTGGGGGTAAATACCCAGTAGAGTGATTGCTGAATCATATGGTAGTTCAATTCTTAGTGTTTTGATTGAACCTCCATACTGTTTTCCATAGTAGCTTTACCCATTTGCAGTCCAACCAATAGCATATGAAGGTTCCTTTTTCTCCACATCCTCTCCAAAACTTCTTATTACTTATCCTGTTGATAACAGCTATTCTAACAGGTGTGAGATGGTATCTCATTGTGGTTTTGATTTGCATTTTCCTAATAGCTAGCAATGTTGAACATCTTTTCATATATTTGCTGGCCATTTGTATGTCTTCTTAGGAGAAGTGTCTGTTCAGGTCCTCTGACTAATTTTTTTATTGTATTGTTTGTTTGTTGTTGGTGTTGTTGTTGTTGTTGAATTGTATGAGTTCTTTGTATATTTTGGATATTAGGCCCTTATCGGAGGTGTTGCTTGCAAATATATTTTCCCTTTCAGATGGTTTTCTCTTTACCTTATTGACAGTTTCTTTTCTGTGCAGAAGCGTTTTAGTTTGATGTAGTCCCATTCATTTATTTTAGCTTTTACTTCCCTTGCCTTTGAAGTCAAATTCATAAAATCCTCTTTAAATCCAAGGTCCATGAGTTTAGTTCCTACATTTTCTTCTATGCACTTTATTGTTTCAGGTCTTCTATTCAGGTCCTTAATCCATTTTGAGTTAATTTTGGTGTGTGATGATAGACAACAGTCTAGTTTCATTCTTTTGCAGGTGGATTTCCAGTTTTCCCAGCACCATTTATTGAAGAGGCTTTCCTTTCTCCACTGTATGTTTTTGGGTCTTTGGCTCAAAATTATTTGCCCATATAAACATGGGTTTACTTCTGGACTCTCAATTCTGTTCCATTGGTCTGTGTCTGTTTTTCTAAAGACTCACTCTTTTTTCTTAGGATGGCTTTGGTGATTCAGGGTCTTTTGTGTTTCCATATGAATCTGATGATTTTTTGTTCTATTTCTTCAAAAAATGCCGATGGGATTTTGATGGGGATTGCATCAAATCTGTATAATGCTTTAGGTAATAAGGGTGTTTTATGTTAATTCTTCCATCCAAGAACACAGGATATCTTTCCATTTCTTTGTATCTTCAATTTCTTTTAATAAGGTCTTATAGTTTTCATCACATAGGTTCTTCACATGTTTCATTATATTTATTCCCAGATATTTTATTCTTTTTGTTGCAATTGCAAAAGTAATTGCTTTTTCCACTTCTTTTTCTGACAATTCAGTATTAGAGTATAGGAACACTATGGAGTTTTGAACACTGATTTTGTATTCAGACTTTACTGCATGTACTTATTGTTTCTAGTAGTGTTCTTGTGGAGTCTTTAGGCTTCTCTGTATATAAAGAGAGTATCATGTCATCTGCAAATAGTGACAGTTTGACTTCTTCGTTTCCTATTTGGATGCCTCTTATATCTTTCTGTTGCCTGATTGTACTCGCTAGCATCTCCGATGTTATATTGAAAAACAGTGTGATAGTGGACAGCCTCACCTTGTTCCTGATCTTAGAGGGAAGGTTTTTAGTTTTTCACCATTAAGTATAATGTTGGCTGAGTGTTTGTTGTATATAGCCTTTATTATGTTAAGACACTTTCCTTCTATACCTATTTTGTTAAGTGTTTTGGTCATAAATAGATGCTGTATCTTGTCAATGGCTTTTTCTGCATCTATTGATATAATCATACGATTCTTATTTTTTAATTTGTTTATGTGATGTATCACTTTAATCGATTTGTGCATGTTAAACCATCCCTGTGACCCTTGGATGAAGCCCACCTGATCTTGGTGTATAATCTTTTTAATATGTTGCTGTATTCGGTTCGCTAGTATCTTACTTATTTTTGCATCTGTGTTCATGAGAGATATTGGTCTGTAGTTTTCTTTTTTTGTGTTACCTTTATCAGGTTTTGGTATCAGGGTAATATTGGCCTCATAAAATGAGTTGAGAAGTATTGTCTCCTCCTTGATTTTTTGGAAAAGTTTGAGGTCAATAGGTATTAAATCTTTGAATGTTTGGTGGAATTCACTGGTGAAGCCATCTGGTCCTGGACTTTTACTTTTTGATAGGTTTTTGATAATTGTTTCAATTTCCATACTGCTGATCAATCTATTTAGATTTTTCAGTTCTTGATTCAGTCTTGGAAGGTTGTACTTTTCTAAGTACTGGTCCATTTCTTCTAGGCTATTAAATTTGATATTATATACTTTTTCATAGTATTCCTGTATGATCCTTTGTTTTTCTGTGGTATCTGTCATAATTTGTCCTCCTTTATCCCTAGTTTTGCATCTTTTCTCTTTTTTCTTTAGCCAAGGGTTTATCAATTTTATTAACCTTCTCAAAGAACCAGCTCTTTGTTGCATTTTTCTATGTTTTTTTTTTTCTGTTTTCAGTTTCATTTATTTCTGCTCTAATTTTGATTATTTCTTTCCTTCTGCTGACTTTAGGATCTATCTGTTCTTCCTTTTTTCGTTTTTTAAGATGAAGTGTTAGGTTGTTTATTTGGGCTTGTTATTGTTTTTTGAGGTAGGCCTGTAATGATATGAACTTTCCTCTTTTACTGCTTTCACCATATCCCAAACATTTTGATATGTTGTACTATCTTTATCATTTGTTTCTATGTATCTCTTGATCTCTCTTTCTATTTCCTCTCTGACCCAGTCATTCTTTAGTAACATGTTGTTTAATCTCCATGTATTTGTTCTTCTTGCCTTATTTTCACAGTTGAGATCTAGTTTCAAAGTATTATGATCAGAGAATATGGTTGGTATGATTTCAACCCTCTTATATTTGTTGAGGCTATCTCTGTGTCTCAATATGTGGTCAATCCTAGAAAATGTTCCATGTGCTCTAAAGAATGTATAAGCAGCTGTT
Organism: Eidolon dupreanum; assembly: GCA_028627145.1. NCBI lineage: Eukaryota > Metazoa > Chordata > Mammalia > Chiroptera > Pteropodidae > Eidolon > Eidolon dupreanum. Next base: position 48,251,936 of record CM053506.1, on the reverse strand, counting down.
TGGAGATGAAAAGCTCTGTAAATGTTAATTATATCCAATTGGTCTAATGTGTCATTTAAGGATGTTATTTCCTTATTGATTTCTGTTTGGATGATCTGTCCATATCCGATAGTAGGGTATTTAGGTCCCCTACTATGATAGTGTTTTGGTCTGTTTCTCCCTTTAGTTCTGTTAGTTATTGCTTTACATACTTCGGGGCTCCCTGATTGGGAGCATAGATATTAATAAGTGTTATGTCTTCTTGGTGTATAATTCCCTTTATCATTATGAAGTGTCCCTCAGTATCTTTCTTAACCTTTTTTATTTTGAAGTCTATTTCATCTGATATTAGTACCACTACTCCTACTTTTCTCTGAATGTGATTTGCTTGAAATATCATTTTCCACCCTTTCACTTTGAATCTATATTTGCCTTTGGAACTGAGATATGTCTCCTGGAGGCAGCATATGATTGGGCTTTGTTTTTTGATCCATTCTGCAACTCTGCCTTTTTGTTGACGAGTTCAGTCCATTTACATTTAAGGTGAGTATTAAAATATGAAGTTTTCCTATAGCCATTTTATGTTTTGCTTTCTGGTAGCTTGGTGTTTCCATTGTTTCCTTGTCCTTGTGTGCCTGTTTTTCTTTTGTTTGTTTGTTTCTTTGTATGTTTTGGTTGGGTTTTGTGGATTTTTCCTCTAATCCTTATGTTACATACTTCAGTCCTGAATCTTTGATGTGTGGTTACCATTACGAATATGTAGAGAATAGATATATAGAGAGAATAGTCCATCTTCTTCTGTGTGTGCCTCATCTCCATTCCCCTTTGTGAATCTGGATCTTTCAATTCTCCCCTTTTCTGTTATTGTTGTCTCAATTTGTCCCTATGTATGCTGTCTTGCTATAGCAAATCTCTTCTTATTTTTTAAGCTTATAATGCCCTGTTCTTAATAAGGGTTGCACTCCTCTGCTTCTATCGGCCTCTTAGTAGCCTTACTTATAGTTATGCATTTTTTTTTGTCATTTTGAGCTGATACCTTTCAGTATTTCCTATAGCATCTTGTAGTAGGGAATTCCCTCAATTTTTATATGTCTGGAAAGGTCTTTATTTCACCTTCATACCTAAAGAAGAGCTTAGCTGGATACATTATTCTTGGCTGGTAGTTCCTTTCACTTAATAGTTTGAATATTTGATTCCATTCCTTTTTGGCTTGTAAAGTTTGTTCTGAGAAGTCTGACAATAATCTAATGGGTTTTCCTTTATAGATTACCGTCTTCTTTTTCCTGGCTGCCTTGAGAATTCTGTCTTTGTCATTGACTTTTGATAATTTTAATACAATGTGTCTTGGAGAAGGCCTTTTTGGGTTGAGATCATTGTGTGTTCTGTTGACTTCTTGAATTCCAATCTCCAGTTCATTCCTAAAATTTGGGAAATTCTCGTCAACTATTTGTCTGAAAATGCTTTCTAATCCATGCAACTTGTCCTCCCCTTTGAGAATACCCATTATTCTTGTTTCCTTTCCTGATTGTATCAGCTAGTTCTTGAATTACTCTTTCATTATTTTTCATTCTTCGGTTTCTCTTTTCTTCCTTCTGATTTATTTCTAGATTTCTGTCTTCGATATCACTGCTCCTTTCCTCCATTTGGTCAACTCTATTTCCCAAGTTTGCTATTTCATTTTTCAACTCTTGTAATGTGTTCTTAATCTCCAGAAGTTCTATTTTGATGTTTTTAAGGGTTTCAATTTCCTTGCTAAAGAACTCATTCTGCTCATCTAGTTTTTTTTCAATTTCTGAAATTGTTGATATGAATTGCTTTGGATCTCACTGAGTTTTTTCAGAAGTACCATCCTGAATTCGCTGTCATTTAAGTTTCATTTTCTCTGTCTTTAAGCTTATTCTTTGGAGATTTTTCTCTTTCTTTCTGAGCTGCCTTGTCACCTGGTTGTTCAGGGTATTTAATGGACTATTTCTCCACCTGGGCATTAATGGAAGTGTATTCTGCTTTTTTTCAGGAAGAAGATTTATTATATAAAGGTCTCTTTTTAGCCTATTGCAAAAAAAGGCATTTTTCTTTTGGTTTCCAGTAAGTCGCATCTAAGCCTCTTGGATTCCTGCTTTATATAAAGTCTTAATAATGCCTTTTCTTTTCTTATAAATATGTAATTATGCTTACTACTTGCAGTCTCAGACCCTGTCAGTGTTAGCGACAGTTTCAGTAGCACTTGCTCAGATTCCCCTGGGGCTCCGTGGTGTTCCGGCTCGGAGGTTATGGAAGGAGGGGCCCTCTGGGTTGGGGGGTGAGGGCTGCAGCTCAGCATTGCCTTTTGCAACTGCAGATGGTAATAATCAACAGTTGCTTCTCTGCCATCCCTACTTTTCTACAATCCCCACTTCTCTGCTTTCTGCTCTGATCCCTGGGCACTGCTGCTGTGTGGAGCTCACAGCTCTCCCAGGCAGGGTTGTTCAGGAAACATGTCATACCTTCACCCCTTCCCCTCCTCCTGCTGGGAGCTCCAGCTGCGAGAGGCAGCTTCTTTGTTTCTCCCAGTCCACCTCCCAACTCCCAGGGTTCTGACCTTTGGTAGCTTATGCACAGATCCCTCTCTCAGACGTGCTTCTGTGCAGGTTGGGTGTTTTCTGCTGAGTTTTAGATGTTCAGCTTATTGTTGTTTCAAGGGGAGAGATCTGGTGACATTTCTCACTCCACCATGTTTCTGACGTCCTGTTTTTTTTACTTGAGGTAAGATTGGTTTATAACATAAGTTTCAGGTGTGCAACATTATAATTCAACATTTGTTTATACCACATACTGTGCTCACAAACAAAAGTCTTATTTCAATTCTTCACTATATAATAGATCTCCCTTATCCATTTTGTCCTCCCTCTGCCCTTCTTTCCTTCTGGTAACCACCAACCTATTGTCTGTGTATATGAATTTGTTTTGGCTTTTTGTTTGTTTTTGTTTTATATTCTAAATGTAAGTAAAATCATACGGTATTTTTTTTCTGTCTGACCTATCTCACTTAGCATAATTGCTTCAAGATCTAGCCATGTTGTTCAAAATGGCAAGATTTCCCTTTTATATGGCATATATATATATATATATATATATATATATATATATATATATCATCTTCTTTATCCATTCAGCCATCGATGGACATCCAGCTTGCCTCCCTATCTTGGCTATTGTAAATAATGCCACAACGCACATAGGGATGCATATAACTTTTTGAATTAGTGTTTTCATATCCTTTGGATAAATAACCAAAAGTGGAATTGCTGGGTCATATGGTAGTTCTATTCCTAATTTTTTGAGGAAACTCCATACTCTTTTCCATAGTGGCTGCACTAATTTAATTCCCTAAATTAGTAGCTGCACTAAATCTTCATGAAAATGATATAATTTGCAAAACACTTGCTATGAGTATATTATTAATTTGGGGAGGGGGTGGAGTGAACTTTATCCAATTCTGCAGGACAGAGCAGGGACAAAACAGGGACCACTAAGGAGCACAGGAATTGGAGGCACATGGGCTGCGAGGAGCACGAGTCCCCAGAATTAGCAGAATTCATGGTGAGGGTGCGGAGATTTCATCCCTGTGGAATTGGTGGGATCAGAGTACACCTAAAGGGCAGGGCTACCCACGCTGACAACGGCACAGACACAGCTTTATGGTTACAGCTTTAGAGTCTGGGGCTGCAGCATGCCAGGCCTGACCAGCCGGCAGTCCTCTTCATTTCCACAACTCGTTTACTTCCTCTGTGTAAGTCATCAGGGTGCCTCACTGGGCTTCTGTCAGCATTAAATGAATGAGGCAAGTTACATGAGAGTCATCCAGGAACATAGTAGGTGACAGTGTGGCTTCCATTTTCCTGCTCTTTAATCTGGGAACTAGTTCCTCACTAACTTGGTCAATCAGAGTATTAGGTGGGGGTGGTGGGCTAGGATAGCTAATTCTGTCTGCCCAGCAAGCTTCCCCAGACTCTTCTGGTTTAAAGGGGAAAACCTTGGATACCAGACAGGCTGTGACTCGGGCCTGGGATTGATAAACAAACACTGGAAGAAATCAGCTAATTTTCTAATACAGTTGCTGCTACCTTGGGGCTGCTGGCACTTGTGTTTCCCCACAGAGAAATGGGGCTGGCTGCATGCAGTAGGGGAGAACGGGGCCGACATGCAGAGAAAAGCAGAGATACCAATGGAGAGAAAACACTCTGACGGTGCGAAGTCCATTCTAGACCCCAAGGCCTGGCTCATCTCTCCGTCTGTGAACACCCACTCTCCCTCCCTCCATAGGAGTTGGTAAGCCCCCATTTGCGTAACTTAAGATCATTGCACACCAGTAGCTTGGCGCTCTCTCTCTCTCTCTCTCTCCCTCCCTCCCTCCCTCCCTCTCTCAGAAGCTGCTGCAGAGATGGACAGGATACTAAGGTGATGCACCTGGGCCAGACCATCTCTAAGGGCCCTTTTTGATGGCCTCTTTCCCACAGGAAGTCTTCCCAGCCCCCAGGTCTCTCTTTGAATGCAGCCATCCCATGTCCTCATTGGCCCAGCCCTCTTCCTTAGCCTCACTCTGGGAAGTCAGTGACACAGTGAAAAGTCAGTTTCTAGAGGAGGAGAGTCCCCTGATAACAGGATGCTGAGTCCCTTGTGCCTGCACACAGCTAATGGAGTAGGAAGCTTAGGGTCCTCAAGGTGGAGGCAGTATCGAGTCCACTGCTGCTTCTCTGCACCTGCTATCTGCACAGCTGGCCTACCCTTGCCCACACCCCGGCCCCATAAACCTCTCCTGGAGCCCCAGTCCTGCTAGTTAGAAAACTCTCCCTTCCATTTAAATTCCCCTGGAATGAGGCCATTCAGCACAGCCTAAGAGACTAAGTCTCAGCCCAGGACTGATTCTTACTAACTCAAAGGGTAGGAGGCAACTCTGGGGCCTTAGGTGGCAAAGAGGCTTACACTACAGGAAACATCCCTGGCAGGGAGAGTAGCCACCTACAAAGCTCTCCCAAGGTCACCTCGTACCTCCCTACTAAAGACTACACAGTCTGTCAGCCCTGCCAGCTGCCCCTCTCAGCTGCAGAGTCACAGCTAAATCATAGGCCCAGCCACACCAGGCCCTAAGGCTGTCTTGACGAGCAAAGAGATGCAGTACCCTTGCCCTGCAAGCACTTCAGAACCCAAGTGTGCCCAGCTCTCTCATACACTGGGGGAGCCATGGGCCCCTATCTCCATGTCCTCCTCAGAGGAGCAACCAGAGAATTGCTAATATTTCTTACACGCCTACTATGTAGACATAGGCACTGTGTCCAAAGCTGTCATTTTGTATCTCATTTAATTCTTAGAACAAGATTATGAGGCAGGCAATTTTATTATCCCAAGGTCAATTTTATTATCAAGGTCAAACAGCTGCTGATGAATCCAGGACTTAAAACTCAGGTCTTGCTGAGACCTAACAGGAACTTGTCCTCCCATCCTGTCTAAATCTCGGGGCTCTTGTTCTGAGCTGGACAGTCCTTCCAGGGCCACCCAGCTGTGCTCACACTTCCCCAGTGTCAAACCTGGAGAGCGCTGATAGGAATTAGTGTGTCATCCATCCCCCACTGCTCACAGACCATAGCTCTAACCCTGTAGGAGTCCACACCTCCACTGTGCATGATAATGTGCCCACCACTTCCACAGTGCTCTCTGGAGCTGTGAGGAGGCCTAACGAAGGCTGTAAGCTGGCAAGCCAGCCCACTACAGACTGGACCCTTAGTTTGGCTACAAAAGGAGATTCTGGAAAAGTCAGGAAATCCAGTTCCAGTCTTCACTTCCCTAAGCTGTGGAACTTTGGGGCACGGACCACTGGTGTCCTCCAATAACTGGCCTCTTTTCTCTTTCCTGGGCACACAGCTAGATACTTGCCGGCCTGTTATAGTTCAATGTGGCTTCTGACTTCTGGCCAAGGGAATGTGAGCATAAATGGTGTGCAGGCTACCTAGGCCTCATGCCTAAGATTCTCCCTTCCTTGATCCTCATCCTCTTCTCCAACCCCCAGCTGACTAGAGCCAACTCCAAGGACCTATAGGAGGATGGAACCACAAGATAGGAGTCTGGTTCCCTGAAAGACTGTGTATAACAAAGCAGTCCCCACCTTAGCCTCCCTTGCAACCCACTGGAGACTGTGACATGAGCAAGAAACAACATTTATTTTTCAAAGCCACCAAAGTTTAGGGGGTGCTGCTATAGTGGTTAATCTGTTCTGACTCTACCCTCCTCACACTTGAGCATTTACTAGAATCCCCTAAGGGCTGGTTAAGAGTGCTGGCCTCCATCCCAGAGTTTCTGATTTTATAGGCCTTGGAGTGAGACAACAAAATTTTCATGTTTAACAAGTTCCCAGGCAGCTTAGTCTAGAGACCACACTTTGAGAACCACTGCGCTTTTGCCTAAGCTGCAGTGTTGGAATTACTATCCCCATTTCACTGAGGAAACGGCACCAGTTCCTGACTCTTTCATTTGCACTGTGCTGCTTTCACTGTGTTACATCAGTGCATGCCCCACAACGGCCTACTTTCTCCTTCGTGGTCTTCTGTGAATTAGTGTCATCAGAGGAACAGAGAACATTCTCTGGAGTGGAAATCGTGCGCTGTAAAGCCAGCTCTGCCACTCAGCAACTGTTCTGGCAAAGCACGTTCTGTTCAGTTTCCACTCACGTAAATGGAGAAAATAGGGTTAGTTCTCTCCCCGTCCCTCAGTCCCAGACATACACCACCAGCCCAGCAGCACTGGGCCCACAGGAGGATTTTTATGAAGATGTCAGACTGTTGCACCTTAGCAGCAGCTGCTTGGGATTGAAGGAAATAATTCTGGTCCTAGATTCCCCTGTTCCAGCCTCACCCCTGAGAACCACAGTGGACACCCCATGGCTGTCTCCAAGGCCAGGGGCTGACATCTATCCTAGTGCAGCCTTGGGATGAAAGAAAGACAGGGGGAAGGGTGCTAGAAAAAAAGACCACATGGCAAAAATGTAAATGTACGCCTTTGCCAGGTTTAAGAATCTGTTCCAAGGGGAAAAAGGGGAGAGTTCACCAACATGGGGCTGGGGACCCCATGCCCGTTTCTTAGAATATCCATCACAGATTCTCTTTTACATGAGACTATTGAAGTCTCCCTACTCCCTGTAGCTTCCCAGAATCAATCTAAATCAATCTCCCTCCCTCTCCCCCTCCCCCTCCCGCCCCCCCTTTCTCTCACGCACGCATGCCGCGTGCGCACACATGGCTCCCTGGTTGTCAGGGAGCCAGCACTGACCAGGTCCACAGAGAATTGAGGTAAACTCACTTCAAAATGCAGTTATGCTTGAAAAGATATTCAAATGTACATATTACAAACAAGAGGAGTCCTAGGACTCATTCAGAAGGAAAAAGGGGAGAATGACATTGAGCTCTGTCATGACAGTTGTTCTAGGGAGTAAAGTGTTAGGATCTGTTGGTTAGATGAGAGTGTCAAGTTTTCGAATAGGTGACCTGATGTCTATGGAGGAGCTGATGTCATTCTTAGAGCCCAGGTGATACTCACAATCCTAGATGAGGGTGCCCTTAGCTGACATGGGAGAAGATGGGGAGGAATGTGGGTGTGGGCGGGATTTGGGGTTGGGAAAGAAACGAGAAATTCGGTTTTGGTTCTGGTGACTGAGGTATCTACAGGAATGGACAGGGATCCAGTCAAAGGTAGCTTCGCTGACACCCAGGCTCTCTGGGCAGCAGACGGCCTGAGCCATCAGTCATGCATGAATGAGAAGGCAACTAGTGTTTCCAGGGCAGGGAACCTCCCACAATGGCACCCCTTACCTAGGGCCTCTGGCAGATACTCTAGCCCCCAGGCTCCACTGTGCAGTAAGAGATTGGCTCTTTTGGATCTCCTGCCTGAGTCTTGTTTTAAAAAATGGGCTCTGCCAGATGAACAAGAGGTGAAAGGAAATTTGGATAAGCAAAAAAGATTCTGAGTGTCTGTGGTGAAAAATTATGCATTGTTTAGAGTACACCCACTTATCTGATTCTGATTCTAGACTGTTGTTGCCTTTGGGCTGTTCTACAACTCCCGAAGTTGTAGCGTTCATGCAAAATATTTGTCTATTGACATGCATACAGTACATCAGAATGAAGCTCAATTGATCCCTCTCCACTGAAAAAAATGCCAGTCTCAACATCCCTTTACTCCATATAGACTTAGAGTTCATTGTAATTTCTTCTTTAAACAGGTTGTTAATCTTACCCACTCCCTCATTTAATTAATAAGTTAAATAAAACCTTTGATGTGTACATATATAATATATATATATGAGCGATGCCATTTGTTTCAAGTATCTTTAACAGAGGGCATGGGAAGGACTACTAACACTCAGGGAAAGGAAGACTTGCCATGCTCCATGCAGCATAAAACCCACTCCCAGCCCCATTCACATCACCCCCAACAGGAAGTATCTATACTGGGCTTGCCTCATGCAGGGACAGGGTGCTCAGTCCTTCCCAGAGTCCACTCCAATTCCTTCCATATTGGACTACAGCTGTGTTCATTTTTAAAACATAAGAAAAACAGATCTAAAACTAAAAGAAAACACAGCATGCTTGCTCCACCACAACAGGTGAATGACCAAAGAATCATCAGCAAACAGGGCCAGCAACCCAGGGCTCCTTACAAAGGCACAGGAAGGAGAGAGGACACTCAGGCTAGGCAGCGCTGGAGGCTGGACATCGCAGGGCTCACCCTGCCTCAGAACAGAACCTTGATGCACACACGGTTTACCTGGCTGCTTTCCTGACCCTGAGGGACTTCCCGCATGTTTTTAGACAAAGAAATTTCCCTGGAAGGTGGAAGAGGCATGGGCAAACACAGCAGGAGATTGTGCACTTATGCACTTACTTCTCTGTCTCTGTCTCACTCACACACACACACACCCTTCCCTCCCTCCCTCTCTGACTATACTTCTAGTCTGCTGAGGCTGCTCCACAAGAAATGAGGGGAATGGAGGGCTTACTGGCCTCAGCTTCAGGCCCCTTCACTGGCCTGAGCCCCACACTCCAAGGCCTTGGGCAGGTCCCAGCATTTCCACTACCACCACTAACTCCCTCATCCAGACATGATGTCCTGCCATTTTCAGAGTGATGCCTGCTTCCAGGCCCTTGCCTCCATCCCATTCCAAACTACTCTAACCCCATTTTTCTACAGACCACCCCTCCTGGAAGGCAGGCTGTGGCCCCTATGCCAGCTCTCTTGGCCTGGCCTCTGCAGATGGCCCTATTCCCTTTGACACATGAGGGCCACTTTGTTTCCTCTGGGAACTTGAGGAGCAAATTCTTGGGTTGTATTTGTTCCTAACAGGACCCACACTCCAGGGAAGCAGACACCCCCCCTCCCGCCACTCCGACCCTATGCCACAGGAAGTAAACAGCTCTTGAACTCCAAATGTTCCCCATAGACCTCAAGGCCTTGTTCCTAAAAGGATAGATAGGGAAGTCAGTCATTTTGTTTCAGCCTGACTGGGAGTTTGAGCTGTGCCACATGTGACCCAGGCAGCTCAGCCTGGTGGGGACTACGGGCTACTGATCAAACCTCTTCAATAATTATATTAGCGATAAGGTTGGGGATGCCTATATTAAAACACTTTACCCACTTCATCTCATTTAATCCTTAAAACCCCTTTGGGGGGTATTGTTTTCCCCATTTTACATAAAGGGTTCAAAGAGGTTAAATAACTTGCCAAAGGCCAGGAGGGCTAGTGAGTGACTGGCAATTCGACAACTCCTTTCAAGTTTATCAAGCTCTTTCATCTACACTCATGTAATACTCCCAGAAACCTTGTGAAATAAAGACAATTATCTCCATTTTATTAATAAAGAAACTGTGGCACTAAGGTGTTTTTTGTTTATTTGTTTTTGTTTTTGAGCTCAAGTTCAAACTCAGGCTCAGTACTCCCCACCACAGGTCTTAATGCAAAGGAATCGGCCTGGCACCACAGAGGAAATAGAAGATCTCACCACAGCCCCATCCTCATCTACACTAGGGAGGCGCTGCCCAGAGCGAAGACCTCCCTGCTCCCTTCCCCCGCTTACCCTGGGTCACATGTGACATGTCTCCTCTTCCAGTAGCAGAAGCAACATGGCCGTCAGGGGGCAGGGATCAGGCAGTGAGCTGTCTGACCCCAAAGCCCCATCACAAGGGAACAGGGCATTCAGTGAGATGAGGCTGCTCCCAGAATCACAAGTGCAGCATCCTAGAGCTTTAGCCAGGCTAACAAATGCCAGGCTTGTCTGCCCAGGCTCATCGGCTTACTCCCTGAGCAACCTCAGGGATAGCACTGAATCTCGAGTGTATGTCCTTACCTGCACATAAGAATGCCACCCAAATCACTGTTCCTAGGTGACCAGCCATCTCCCAAGGCATAGGCAGAGAGCTTGGGCTCCCTTGTCCATCTGGCTCAGCCTCCCCGTGGAACCTGTGCTGTTGAAGGCCACAGGCTACTGGGGTAGTCCTTAGAGAGACACCACTGTGCACCGACCACCCCTTTGGCCACAGCCAGTCCATACACCACACATAGCAGCCATGGCCTGGCAGCAACGGGCACACCCCAACTCTGAGTACTCGCTTATTATGATATTAGCCCACCTTGCTGGAGAACTTTTAAAAACATGTTTTTCTTACAAACCCTTCTAGGAAGTAATTCAAATAATAACATACCACGGGGTTTTTATAAGCTCTTGTAAGAGCAAAACACTGCACCAAGTAAAACATCCACCCACAGAAGAGTAACAGGGATTGTTTGGCAGCCTCCCCAGTGTTTGTCCCCTTCCATAAAAACCTGTTTTCCCTGCCACGTGTTTTCAGTGCGACGGACAAGCACAGGGGTTTGGGGAAGGGAGGCTGCCCTCAATGGCTTCACCCCCATGCCATCCCCACGAGAGAGAGGCCAGAAGTTGTCTGCAGATGGTCTCCCCTCCCACTGCCTTGGGTGATGGGAACACCGTGGAAGGCAGAGCAGAGAGAAGAAAGGAAACCAGATCCTGCTGACATCACTGAGCCATTCTGATCAAACCAACCCTGAAATTCACCCCACCTCCGGACTTTCCAGTTTCAGGAGCCAAAAACCTCCCCTCATTGTTTAGACCAGTTTGAATTGGGTTTCTGTTACCTGGGACTGTAAACATATTCCCCTGTACAGAGCAAAGTTCATTCACTCGTGGCAGTTCTGCAACGGATAGTGTGACTAAAAATGCACCATGGATGGGTATGAGCCAATGGAGAAATAGTTCTGAGGAACGTTAAGCAAAATTAATTGTAGAATACTATATAAAATATGATACTCATTTATGTGACAAAGATAAGATATCTGAATACGCATGGACGTTTTCTGGAAGGGTACGTAATGGTGGTTGCCTCTGGGGAACAGAAGACATACTTTACACTCTCCTATGCTTAAATTGCTTTTACTTATAAATTAAAAAGAGAGCCTAGTTTAAAAGTGCAAGGTGATAAAATTATCATCCAAAGTGATAATTTATTTTGGTGGTTATTAAACCATGCTTTTGAAGCCCCTGCTGAAATATAAAATACAGAGCACAGGAAGAAAGCAGAGTGAAGAAATAATTGTCTCAGAACTTTGTCAGAAATACTTACTTCCCCCTTCTCCAAAGCTGGGATCTCTAAAATTGGTAACTTCACCAGAACAGCATTTACTTAAATGTCCCCTCATTTTCTTCTCCGCCCCCAAATGTGTACCACAGTATCTGATCTCATGTTCACTTTGGAGTTTCTGAGGTAACTTGGAGACCCCAAAAGTATTGTGAGAATGAACATACCTTTATGGCAGTCTTTGAGGAAGAAAAGCTAGGTTGTGCTGACTTACAAGGAGCTAAAAAGGCCCTGAAGGTATATGGGTCTCTGGATTTTTGGAGTGTGTACCCAAATGAACGAGAACAGTGCTACAACAGGCCCAGCTTGCCCTGGAAGGTTGGGCAGCATCCTCTTGGATGACAGACACAAGTACAGAAAAGCACCTCCACCAAGCTCTATCACTGGGGACAGGTTACCACAGTTTAAAGGCAGATGACTTAAACACCCTGTGGCCCTATGAACACAGACCCTAGAGCTGGAAAAGTCTACCCGTGAAGGTCACACAGCCATCCCACTCACCCAGTACAGCTGAGGGCACCTGACCCCTGGGGGACAGGGCTGAGTGCCTGAGGCCTGGGCAGGCCCTTCCCAGGACAGTCCTTGGTTGCTGGGACTGCAGCAACAGCCCCTCCCCCTCAGTGCCTCTGCAGTCTATGCTTAGGCTGCTGGCCAAGAAGCGATCAGATGGCCCCTGCTGCTGGGCTGAGGCCTCCTCGCTCTGCTGGGCCAAAGAAGCTAAGATTTTGAGGAAGGGATGGTCCAGACTTAGATACTGCAAAAGTCAAGAAAGATGCTGAGTTTGGTGACCAGGGTGAGCAGCTTTTAGTCAAGTGAGAAAAGTGGTGTGTTGTGGTGGGGAGGGGTGCAGAGAGCCCAGACGAGAAGCTGCTGGGAAAGAAAGTGGGGAAAGCGAGAGGGCCAAGGAAAACTTTTTGGAATAAGAATATGTGTGGTGGGTTGAGAAGGAGAGGAGGTAGGGAAAAATAATATGGCAAAGCTGGGCAGGAGGGCATAGGAAGGATAAGGAAAGACCCTGAAACCTTAAAGTATGTATGGGGAACTAGGAGGGGAGTGCAGAACTCCCACACTAGCCTCTATGCCCGTATGAAGACGGGGGTGGGTGGGGATTCGGGGCAGGCTGGGTGGGGAGCAACCGGAGGGCAACACTGGGCTCTGTACAGAGTCCATTTGTTAGAGACTGCCACATGCACACTCCTAAACCTAGGCTTCTTTTCTGTCCTCATCCAACTACTCAGAGTCAGATGAGATGGCTAAAAATGGTCCAAAAGCTGTATAAACTAACAGGTAAATAAACTCAACTCTGAAAGTCACAGCTAGACTTTACCCGAAACTGAGCTGTGACCTGTGATGAGACTTGCAAGAGATCCACCTACCAGGTCTACCTGATAAATGGGACAGCAGGAGCTGTCACATACCAGCAGGGAAGGTCTGGGGCCACCGACTCACCCAGGGAAGGCTGGGTCGGAGGCATCTGGTGAGGTGGGCACTGCCACTAACCCCGGCCACAGAGAGGCTAGTAGGTCCAGGACACATAGCTCGTGCAGCAGCCCAGATTCCAACCCAGTGTCTTCCGATCTCTTTTCCCTGGATCCTATTGCCTGGGACTGGACAGAGAGAACCCAAAATAATGTTTCCTTCAGGCCTATTAAGTCAGTTTTTCTACCTTGTGCTTCTAGCTGGGCATAAATAAGCCACAAGCCAGCCTGTACCAGCTGTAACCTCCATACAAAGGGTAACTGAAAGTGGCTCATAGAACCTACAAAATCACTTGATAAAATTTATTTCACATTGTGCCAACAATAGATGGCATTTACCATCTGACTTTGTCGTGTCTAGCCACCCCCATCCCACTGGTTCCCTTGGCAGCTGAGTTTACTGAGATGCTTAATACCATCTTGATGTGATCCAAACAAAAACCACCAAAACAACAGCATTAATATAAAGATATATTCCATAAAAGAGTTTGGCAGTCAAAGAAAAGCATCACACTTCCTAAAAACACAAGCATTCTTCTTCTCCTAGTCTACAAAAGAAAAAAAAGAAGAAGAAAGAAAAAATTATATCATCATCATCAACAAACACCCACCAGTATATACCACACTAGCATGTACACTTCGGCAAGTCAGTGAAGGTAGCACTCAATCCCTGAACGATGAGGACAGAACTGGTACAAAATCTAGAGAAGCATTAGAAAGTAGCCCAGCCAAAGATGCACAGACGCCCAGCTATTCCTAGGGGGTTCAGTACATAAGACAGACTTCATTTCCAAGAGCAATCTCAGAATAGCCCTGACAGAAGGGGTGGACATAGTGACCACAGATACTTCAGTCGAGGAGAGAGGAGTCACCTTGAAAGTTAGCAACAAAATATCCTGAGCTTCTCCATAGCTGTAGGCTGGGTTTGCGGCTCAGGACAGGGGCCTGGCCACAGAGCTTCTCTCCCCAGGGAGAGGGAATGTCAGGCCGGCCAGCCGGCCCTTAGCATGTGGCCTTGAGAGGAACCCTGACCAAAGGTTTCAGGCTGGCCGTCTCTGGCCGGGGCTCCTTGGCCTCGCAGTCATAAGAGAGTCAGGATTCAAGTTCCGGGTAACAGTTTCAGTAGCACCAAGACCAGAAGACAGTGAGGCCAAGCTGGGGAGAGTAGTGGATGTGTGTGCAATGGGGGTGCACAGAGGAAGGGGAACACATATGTGCACCTGGGCTGTTAGGGACAGAAAGGAGACGCTGATGGGGTTGGTTCTAGAGACACTCGAGGGAACTGAAAGGGATGGCTTCAGTCTCAGACACCATGTAAGGCTGCTTAGAAGAGAATGTCAGAGGAAATGAAGAGATTGTGTGAGAACGTCCTTACCCCTATAAATAAACTATTTACATACTTTAAGAAAAGGAGAGCCCACTCTAATAAGAGAATCACGCCAATGGTCCCCTCGAGCTTTCCGGGCATAATGCTGCTGAGACCAGAGGCGGCTCTTGGCCGGGAGGGCAGCAGACCAGGTACTTCTCGGCACCAGTCCACGTACTGGCTCAGGCTTAGTTCACCTGGACCTGGCTGAGGATCCTTCAAACACCCCAACTCGTGCAGACACCAGAGGCCCCACCAGCGTCAGAGGTCCACTTGTTCCTCTCTTAACCCAAATACAGGCAGCACCCCTGTGCTGCTGCGAGAAGCCTTGTCCATGCCTGTGGGTCCCCTAACCCTGTCCCAATCACAAGACAAGGCTGCCCTCTAGGCAAGCACTGATGACATGAGTAGTAAGGTCACCAGGGCACCCTGCAGACACACTTGGGTTCCAGGAGGGCTAAGTCAAGCCCTCCTCGCAGCCACAGGAGCCATCTGTCCCTCAGTCACCACCCCCACCTAAAGATATATTCTGTCTCTGGGCAAGACCCCAGGCTTGGTCACAAGTTCCTGCAGGTAAGAAGGAGTCCCTTGGTCTTCAGCACCAGCAAGCAGGATCAAAGAGGTCACACTGATGCTGAAGACAGGGTGCTGGCTCTGGCTAGGGTCGTCCGCTTCTCTCCTCTGGAGGTAAAGTGGATGACAGTAAAGGGCTCTGGCCTCCATGGTGTGGCTCAGCTCTGCTCGCTCATCTCTGCTCCTCAGAAGTGATGGCCGGCCTTCACTGCCTCGATGTCCGAAATCAGGGTCCGCGCCAGGAAGATGCCAAATATCTGAAACCAAAGCCAGCAGAGGTAGTGGCCATCAGTGCTGGGACACAAAGCAAGGGAGCAGGCTCAGAAGGCAAGGTGGTGCGGGGTGCCCCAACCTACATGCCGCTCCCACAGCCACCCCACAAAGATTGAGGATGTAGCGAGAGCAGTTATTGGGTACATGGCAAAACAAGAGGAGCCCACCAGTAAAAAGTAAGTCCCAGGGGGTCTAGTTTGCTGTCTCTAGAGCCTTGAAGGGGCAAACAAACAAACACTCTGCCCTGACTCCAACAAAACAATGCACGTCACGTACCATGGCCCAGGACACGCTTTGTGCTCAGGGTTAAACTAAAAATAACAGGGTCATCCTGACTGATTCCCAAAATAATACATCTTGAATGTTTCCTGTAAATCTGGATTCCAGAATAAAACCAAGGTCGTCCCAGATTCTGACTGTGCTGGTAGCTGAAGCTCCATCCTGACCTTGGTGACCAGAAATCAGATAATGATGTGGGAAGACTGATGTTTTTCTGTCAGAAAGAGACTAATGTGAACTTGGAAAACTCAGGAATTTTGCCTTCCCCGCCCCCGCCACTTTAAATTCTTGTTGTGGTTTGTCTTTGATGAGCTAGATCTTCTAAAGTCTGATTCCTTTACCTACTTTGTAAGTAAATTTTTTCTTTACCTTTCTAGATGCTTCTTTCTCTCAGCCTTCCTTTGAGATCATTAAACATGTTTGTAGAGTGAAGGAGGAAGGACTACATGGCTGGCTGGCTGGCAGACGCAGGCCCACCTCAATCACCCTCTTCAAGGTGAGATCAGAGCCAAATGTTTTCTAAGTGATGCGTTTTCCAAACAGCAGGTGTGTCCAGCCATCCCGGTAGCTGCTCGGGGGCCGCCAGCTTCTCCCTGTGAGCTCTGGGCATGCTGGAAAAACACCTGGTTTCTCTGACTCACTGAAGTCTTGACTTTCTCCTGCCAGTTCTTCTGATGAGTAGGCAACCTACTCACCCTAGACCTTGGCGCCCCCTTGGCCACCACCATCTTTCCGCATGTGACCATGTCAAATGAACAGGCAAAGCCCGCAAGGGAAAAGAAAACCAAGAAGGGCAGTGGGACCAGACCTGCAGCAGTGAGATGGCGATGAAGACGCCGGCCACAATGTAAATATTCCGCGGGAGCCAGCCCTCCAGTGCCTGGATGCAGCCTTTCGTGAAGATGAACTCGTCCCACTTGCTTTTCAACTGCAGGATTAAAAGATGAACTTGTGCAACACAACCCACAACCCACATCTGGAGAAAGGGGAGGGAGTTTGAATGCTTGGAGGAGGAAGATGTGCCTTTAAAGAAGGAGAAAGTGGGAAACTTGTCTTCCAGTGGCTTCTCAGAGTATATCCCTCAGTCCAAGTAAGCTTGGCTCCAGGGCCAAAGCCAACAGGGACAGTCACAAATTAATGGGCTCCTTCCAATCTCAACCCCTACAGGAGGCTCAGTAAGCTCAAGGGGAAATCGTCACAGCATGCACACCTCACCCTCACCCTCGTCCACCTTATATACAGCCATCCGCCTCACCCCTTACTCATCACCCTCATCTGTAGCAACACTGACAGAACATTAATTCACTTTAGTGGTGTTAGGGCCAAATTGTGTCCTTCTAAACTTCAATGTTGAAGATTTAACTCCCAATACTAACTCCATATACCTCAGAACATGACTGTATTTAGATATAGGGTGTTTAAGGAGGTAAATAAATTGAGGTCAGTGGGGTGGGCCCTAATCCAATATGACTGGTGGCCCAATAAGAAAGAGGAGATTAGGACACCAACAGACACCGAGGGAAGACCCCGTGGGGAGCATAGGAGAAGGCAGTCATTTACAAGACTAGGAGAGAAGCCTCAACCCTGCTCACACCTTGATCTTGAACTTTCAACCTCCAAAATAATACTGAGAAAATAGATTTCTGGAATTTAAGCCACACAGTCTGCAGTACTGTTATGGCAGCCCTGGTAACTAATACAAGTGGCAATTACATTCGTAACTAAAGAAGCTGCTGTTGATACAGGCCCTTCCCTGTGAAATGGAGGCCACTGCAGAAGGACTTTAGGGTTCCCAAACCAGAGGTGCATATCCGCAGTGTCCATGGCCAACAGGAGGGCTGTCTATAGATTCCCCGAGATCCCTCTCCTTCAGTATGGTCAGTCATATCACCAAAGGCCACCAGAGCAAGGACTGAGGTGGGACTTGCTTCTTCTCACTTCCAAGTACACATCTGAACAAAGCTCTAGAGGAATGACCCTGCTCCTTCCGAGAACTGTCTCCCTCCTAGCTGTCACCACTGCCTCCATGTGGCAGCTGGGCCAAGTCACGAGCTCCTGAAGCTTCCTCCGGGGGTTCCAAGGAACCTCTTAAAAATGTAGTCTTTATCCCCCAAAACTTTCACCTGACCTCCTTCCACGAATGTAGCAACTGCAAGGTTCTGCCAACTATAGTTCACAAGGGCCTGAAATTACACACATCACTGTTCCCGTGAGTCTTGCCAGCTCAGGCAGGGAGCGTGTGTGGCTGTGTGCTGCTGCTCGCCTCGCTCCCAGCTCAGGTGGCACCTTTAAGCTTAACCTCCTTTAGTAACCCCGCTCCAGTTTGCACTTGTGCTAAATCAGGAAGTTGGACCACAGAGAATAAACCTGAAGAACTCAAAGTTATATGTGTTAGGGATCTCACCTGAGTCCTTACATCATATCCACATTGTGTGTTCACAACTTTTTGCTGTAAGAAAAACAGAAAAAATTAGTCATTTCATTCCTTTGAGAAAATGATTGTAGAAGGCCCTAGAAAAGTCACAACCAGGCACCAGTAAACACCTATTCAAACTCCATTACAGCTCACGTCCTTCAATCACGTTGCCGACTAACCTTTCATGCTAGGACAGGGTTGGCACGTTTTCTGTGTAAAGGGCTGGATAATAAATATTTCAGACTCATCTATGTAGCAACTGTGCAGCTCTTTCTACTGTGGGAGCATGAAAGCAGCCAGCGACAACATGGAAACGAACAGGCACATCTGTTTTACAGTAAAATTTGATTATGGACACTGAAATCTGAATTTCATATAATTTTCACGTCACAAAATACTATCCTTTTATTTTCAACCATTTAAAAATGGCTGAAACTGTTCCAGGATAGAAGGATACACAAAAACAGGTAGCAGGCCACATCTGTCCATGGGGCATAATGTGCCAATCCCTGTGGTGGGAGGTAAAAGTTACACTTGCTCAGTATTTCACAGTCACAGCAGAGACCTCAGACACCAGCTATGCAACCTCAGCAAACCCAAGCTCTCCTGGGCTGAGGAACTCATCCAACAGATATGATGCCCCGGCTGCTCAGAGCCCTGTGGCCCAGAAGAATCAGGCCTGTGTAACTGCACCAAGTTCTGTAAGGGGCTCAGTTCTGCTGAGGCTCAGGTCAGGCAATCACTCAGGAGCTCAGTTTCTGGAACCCAAAGACCTAGGATGTGGACTGAGAACAAAGACAGAAGAAAAAATGGAGCAGAATTCTCCAGGTGGTGACATACCCCACTGCCCTATGGGCATCTAAGAACTGGGCATTTTCTCCAGAGAAAGGAGAGTGAAAGGGGCAAACCAGGGCTTCCTACATTCATAACATGGTGTCTAGGCACCAGAGGGGGAGCCCCTCGAATAATACTGCTCTCCTCCTGTTGCACCCAGAACACTAGAGCCGGCATGGGCCATGCAGAAATGTTCCCAGAATTTATCTGTGGAGAATTTCAGAGCTGCAGGAGCCCCGGGGCAGTGCATGCGGGTGAGCAGGGCACTCATTCCACCTGCAGAAGAGAAGCAGCCCAGAGTCCCCCGTCAAGAAGTGCTCCAAGCGCCAGGCGCAGGGTGACTCACCGCGGGGTCCGGCACACAGCAGGAGAAGGGCACCCCACATTTCTCACGGCTGTAGCTGGCACCACTGCAGTTAAAGTAGACGTTGAGGTCCCAGTCTTCAGGGCCATACGCCCCACAGCACTGGTTCTATAATCACAAAAGCCGAGAACCATCAGGGTCTCTGAGCCAGGGCTGTGGCTGCCCAGCCTATGGTGTCATGTCAGTCTTGGGGATGTGACATTAAGTGTGCCTCTGTCTCCCACACAGAAAACGGAGGACTGTCCCACTGACCTCCCCACATTCACAAAAATGCTGAGCAACGTGTCAGGTCACCTTTGACAAAAGAAACTGTGGCCATGACACCTCCTGGGTCCAACACACAGGATCAGCTCCGCGGCACTCTGGCCTTAGCAAAGAGAAGCTCCAGTCCCTCGTCAGCCTGGAGTTTCCCTGCCCTCCCCTCCCCCTAGCCCAGAGCCTGTCTCACTGTCCTGAGGCCCCTTGGCACCTCTGATATGGTCCTCTACTACCTGCAAGAGAACATCTCATGGGCAGCATGTCTTCCGCCCCAAGAAATTTCCAAGGTGGTCCCACCCACCATTTTTCTTTACAAAAAGACAGAGGCTCAGTGTCTACTTCAAAGGAAAGAGTTACAACTGGGATGAATTGAAACATAATCAAAGCTCTGCCTTCCTCTTCTCGCCACTTCCACTATCTGATCTAGGTGCAGAGAAAACCCCCTATTTGTCTAAAAGAACTGTAAAACCAAACACACAGAAGGCAGCACTGTGAAGTTAATGGCACCTCAATCCAAAAGCAGATTCATTCTTCCACTTGTCCTTACAGCCGACATAACCACAACAAATGCACAGCCAGGACTTCAGGGGATTTTATTTCTAAGGTAAAATACCATCTCCCCCACTCCCACCCCTCCCTGACTCCAGCTGCTCTAACGATTACCTAATATCTCACCATGAGGAAGCTCTGTAATTTACTGATAACCTCTGGAAAATTCTATTTTTAAAAAGAAGAGAAGGCAATGGAGAAAACCACTAGGCAGGGGCCACCCACCACGCTTGACACCAGCAAACGCAGGATGATGTGAAAATGAAGACAGAGGATGGCAGCCTTGAAAAGCAAAGGCACAGTGGGGGACATTAGAAAATGGCTGGGACTTAGTGACTCACAGACTAACATGGGTCACGGTTAACAACTTAGGAAAGCTTTCTGGTCACACGAATAGGTTTTGCTGGATTCAATGATACATGAAATAAGGGTAAACAAGTTTCGGTTAATAATGACAGCAGACCATAGTTATTTTTAATGTTTTCTAATTTACTTTCTTCTCAGAACCAAAATGTTCCACATAAAATGTTCCTGAGGAAGCTAGGTTTTCTGGCAGAGCACCAATCAAACAAGAGCCTTGCACAGGTGGGTGTGGCGGGGAGTGGGTTCCTCTGGGGTGGGAGTTTGGAGGGGGTGGCTATGGTCCAAGCCTCCAGGTACAGCCACGCACAGGGGGCACAGAAGCCAGCTGGAGAAAAGGTCACAGCCTGAGCCTGCTTAGACAAACCCCAGGGGACATGTTCCAGGGAGGTTACATTCCTCTGCATCTGAGGAAGCATCCTCCAGGCAGCTCTGCCCTCTCAAACAGGACGGAGGAAAAGGTCTCAAAAAAGAAGGAGACAGGAATAGCTTCAGACAGTGAGTCACGCGCCTGGGGAGGAAGAGCCCTGCCCTTTTGTACCCACAGTGCCCTGGGGACTGCGGCTGCCTGCGTGGCCAGGGCTGGAGAGGTCTGGGCCCCACGGGGGGAGGAGAGGACTGGGCTCCTGGGGAAGGGTGGCCACGGGGATAGCTGAACTCGCATGCTCAATTCAAATGGAGGGAGGGCACGTGGAGGCAACCATGAGCGGGCAAAGCTACACTGACCAGCAGCGGACGTGGCCCCTCCATGGCCTCCACGCCCCGTGTTCCCACTAGCCTGCCTCCTGAGCAACACGCACAGACTCACACCAGGAAAACACACGCTCTATCAGGGTGTCGCTGCCAGTGGTACTTACAGCTTTCTGAAGGGAGTCAATGAGGTTCTGCAGGTCAATGTCGTCCCGGTAGGATCTGATGTTGCTCTCGAAGAACTCCCGGAACCGATCCCTCACCCAGTCCTGGAATAAGAAGGCGAGCACAGCCACAGCCAGCTCCAGGAAGAAGATGAGCACAATGGCGCCACAGAACTGCAGGGGAGGGGACGGGAGTGGGAGTCAGCACACTTTCAGCCTCCCGGCCAGATGCACACCCTGATCTGACCCCAGACTCACATCGGTGCCTTGGAACACCGTATCATTAGCTGGGTGGCTCTGGGCAACTCCACCTCATCTGTAAAATGGAGATATTCATTCCTACCCATACCACTGCGTTGCTGGTTTAAGAGTCAAATGAGTGAAAGTATAAGAAAACTCCAAGCCCATATATCGACCATCTCCTACAATGTGCCTCTTCCCCCCACCAACAAGGAGGAAACCCCAAGCTGGGAATGAAGGGCAATGCTACCCTACCAGGCTCTCAGCTCCTCAGGGCAGAGCCTGTGCCCCAGACACACTGTCTGAGCAGTCTACTCACAAACACAACCCTCCAGCTGCTAGAAGTCTAACCTGTCACCCCTACTTCAGGACAAGGAAACTGAGGCTCACTCAAACATATAGTTTGCCCAAGGTCACCTAACTCACGCATGACCTGAGCTCCCTGGCAGGGCTCTGTACAACTCCAGAGTCATCAATGTTGTCCGTGCCCGCTCTATGTGTATATGATAGTCAACTGCACAAAGCACTCTCCGGGAGCATGGCTGCCCCTGGCCACAGTAGTGGTGGCATTCTGCAAGGGCCCACACAGCCAGAGGTCCACACTTTCCTCCCACAGAGGCAGACTTCTGGTCTGCAGAGGTGTGTTCCCACTGCCATTATTACTAGCCATACAGCAGCCTAAGACAGAGGGTAACACACATGTGCACACACATATACAAACATACAACAAGGCCCTCTCCAAAGTGGAATCGCCATTCACTTAGAAGCAATATTAAACATAAAAATTTTTAAGAGACAAAATATTAGAAAAAAAAAACTATCTGTTTTGCTTTTTAAGTTAAGCCCACGAAAGAGAAAGTTTGATCTAACAAATTCAACAAATAATATACTGAAAACACAATTGTGTTTTCTCCACCAGGTGCTACTTAATCTTAACTGAATGCATTTCAAAATGAATGTGTATCTAAATATAAAAATAAACTCTTGGTAACTCGCAGTTCTGCCAGCAAATTAAGAATTCTGCACTGCACATCCAACACACCCTGGAGGAGGAAAATGATTTCCTAATGTTACTGACAACATCTTTTGATCTTAGCCAGGAAGGGCAAAAGTGAGTAGCAAACAAACAATTCCTTTAGAACTAGGGAGGAAAGCCTTTGAGCAGCTGACTCCTCCCACTGGGAGCTGAAAACCAGAGGGGCCAACTTCTCTTTCTCCAGGGATGAGAAGCTAGCTCAGCTGACTGTTTCTGAAATCCTCCCATCTGGTGGAGCAGCAGGGTACAAAGGACTGCTCCCTCCTCTTATTGCTGGGCCCCAGCTAGGCATACAAGAGCTAGTACCTGTTCTGACCAAATAAGGTATAAGCCTGCCTTGCAGAGCCCAACCCTCTACCTCCCTGTCCTTTCCCACTCCATCCCTGGGGCCACTCACAAACTTGAGCAGGCAGATGTTCTCCCGTAGGGCCCCCACACAGCCAGCAAACCCCAGTGTGAACATCACCACGCCCACTATCAGGACCAGCACCACGGGGTCGATTCCATGCAGTCGTGTCACTTTGGTGAGGTCTGACAGCACCCCCTGAAAGGAGCAGAGAAAACAGGTAGGATCAGCCTCAAAGAGAGTCAAGAGTGCCCTGAGGGGTTAGGCTGTGTCCAGAACTAAACTGAGGACAGGGACCTGCCTTGTGAGGCTCAGTCATCTCACTGAAAAGCCAGGCAAGAGTGTGGCCCTTGCCTACTGCCCCCTGAGAGGCACCTTCACCAGCATATCCTTATACACCTCAGCCCCCCGGCAGACCTCATGTTTCTTTTGTAGCCTGCAGGGTGTCTATGACAGGCCTGGAGTGGAGGGGGGTTCTGAGGGGCCCTGTGACCTGCAGTCAAGACACTCTGTGGCCATATGCTCACTCTAGCCTCTGCATATCTGGCCACTGATTTTGCACTCAGTTCATGGAGAATACCACTATCCTGAGATGAAAATGGCTTCACTATGAATACTTGTGGAAAACACACCCACCAAGGGCACATAAAGGCAGCCTTGTCCATAAAACTTTTTGTGATGATGGTGGTAATTCTATATCTGCACCATCCAAAATGGTAGCCACTGGTTACTTGTGCTATTGAGCACCTGAACTGTGGCTAGTGGAACTGAGGAACAGATTTTTATTTTGTATTTCATTTAAATTAATCTAAATATAAATAGCCACATGTGGCTAAAGGCAACTGAAATTGACAGAGCAGTTCTATGAGATTCGAAGGAGGGAGGAGAAACAGCAGCGGAACTAGGCAAACCAGCTGGGACCAGGCAGTTAGGTGGCCAGGCCTAAGCTCAGGGCTGTTGGTTGAGTTGCTATTCTGGAGGTGGCCACACGGTGGCGCTGTGAGTCATGAATTGCACAGGCTTCTAGGTCACTAGGGCAAAGGGACATTGTATCCCTTAGGGGTTCACAGGCCACCTTGAAGGTGTCTGAACCCAAAGGCGGGTCTTATCCAGTTCCTAAAGCCATGGCAAGAAAGTCCACAGATTTATGTACTCCTGCCTCCTCTTTCTGAGGCTCTACTGAAGAAAGAGAGCCCTGGGCCTGAGGCTCAAGAGGAAGCTTTAGTTTCAGTTTCCTGCCAGACCTGCTGGACCTTACTCCTCTCACTCCTCCTCCTTCCCTGTAGTGAGGGCCCTATTCAGCCCTCACCACCTCCTCAGCATCCACCCACCCACAGAGTAAAAGGTGGCACCACAGCTCTACCCTGCCCACAGCCAATCTAGTACCCTCCCCAGGGTTTCAACTGCCTTTTGCCCTTCTAGACAGTAAGAGCCTGGTCTCTCTTCCTCACCTCTCCTCCACAGTCTGGAAAAGGAGGTGAGGAGGGGCATAAAGACCCACCCCTGCCCCACAGGGTGGCCAAGGGCATATAGGAGCCCTATTGCCAAACTCAGGGTTTTTTTTTTCTGTGGGCAAGGACAAGAGCTTTAGGAATACACACAAGGACACACTTGCTCGCAGAGGCACAGACAGGGTCAGGAAGGTGGCCCCAGGCCTGCCCTGGACACAGCTGCAGACAAGCCCCAGGCCAACTTACAGTTTCTAGGGACAGAAAATAGGGCTCTCCACACTCACTGAGCTCAAACACCCAGCCGGTCCAGCTCTGGTCTCTAGCAGCAATGCTAGCATGATGAAGCAGAGCCAACTACAGGACCCCATGAGCTTTCACAATAAGTTCAATAACTATTTCCAAGGGCTGGCTCTATAAAGATTAATGACTACGAATCATTACCTTGCACAAGAAATGCTCATCAGGGAGAAGACTGGAAGAAGGGACAATTAAAGCTGAACAAACCTGGTTCTGGCTATCTGGTGCTCAGGGTCCTAGTCAGGGTTACACCTACCTTTTCGCTCCATGCCCACAGTCCAGCTCCAAGGAAGGCAACTCCAGCCAGCTAAACAAGGACAGGGAGTGGGGTGGAGAGAGAAAATAACAGTTAAGCTAGAAACCAGCACCATGAACCTGCTTCTTAGAGGAGGGTCCATACTGCTAGTCGGAGGATGTCAATGGCTCATGTCCACTCTGGGTGGAACAGGGGCAAAGCGGGCCCTTGGACCCTGTAGATGACAGGGTCTGTACTACCAAACAAAGGGACAATGAAGCTCTTTGGATAATCCATTCCTACCAAATCTTTACTCTTTCAATTCCACCCAGCCCCATGCAGATCTCAGAGCACATTGTTCTGAGAAGACTATGGAGTCAGAGACATCAGGCCATGCCTTGTTTCTTCTCAATTCCACAAGCCTCCCAACTTCTTTCAATGCACTGTCTGGTATATAAGAAGACATCACCCCTTGTGATGGCTGTCCCCTACAGCTGAGGCTCTGCACAGAATAAGGCACTACTGTTGGGGGCACAGAGCCTAGTACCACCTCTGCCACGCACCTGAGGCCTCCAGCCCTTGAGACAGATCCAAGCACAGACAAGCAGTTGGCCAGGGCTGAACCTCTACCCCATGACACCTACACTCCACAAAGGGCATACATATGCTCAGGGTATGCTGGGTTATTAGTTATTAAATTAAAATAGACCTGTGCTAAGCAATGTGCTCACCCCAGTAAAGTAGCACCCTGCAACTCTGACTTCCCACCCACGAGAAGCCACTAGGGCTAAGCTGCCTCATGTGCACCCCCACCCCTCACCCCCCAATACATCAGATTCCTGAATGAGGAAGGATTTTTCCATAAAGCAAAATACCTCATGGTCCCTGCAAATTACGCAGCCTTCTGTTTTCTGTTGAACTACTTTATACCCTGCTAGCATTTAGCTGCCCGTTATCAAGTACCTCATGATAAATAATGGGGCTATATGTCGCTATGGCTCTCAACCTTCCTAAGTGTGTTCTCAGGCTTCAGGACACTCCCACCTACTTTATTCACTGTTAGCTCCAGATGGCTGGAGTGGGAAGGGAAGGCCCTTTTTAAAAAGCCCTGGGAGTTGTCAACCTCTTTCGCAACACAGACCACTTTCAGAAAATGTGTACATGCCCAATATTTTGAATGGAATTTCACAGACTTCTCATTGCTGGTTCCCGCACATCCTGTAGACCCCAAGTGAGGAAGCCCTGCCAGGATCCTATTCCTGTTTGACAAAGCAGAACACAGGCTTCAAAGGGCCAAGACCAAAATGCCAAGCAGTGGCGGAGAAGGGTCCAGAGGCCAAGTCTCTGTTTCATTCATTCATTCACTCTCATTCATTCAACAAACCCTGAGTACATCTTAAGTGCCAGGCATTGTCTCAAGCACTGGAGCCAGCACTGCGCCACAAGGGCAGGAGCCTCGTGCTGCGGGAGCCTGTGCTCTAGGGAACCCACATGGGGCCCTTCCCACCACACCCACTGACTGTCTACTTTTCAGTCCTCAGCAATTGACTAGTTGATACACGTCCACTTCCTCTCCCCAGTGTCTCAGACTATGTAGTAAGCAAGCCAGTTGGCCAGTCACTGCCCAGTGTATCCTGCAGGCTTCCCTTCCCACCATTCCTCAAGGACCCTGATGACTTACTCCCTCTTGCCAAAGCTGGAGGTCAAGTCCTTTTCCTCAGCTTATCTGAACTCATCCGACACAGCCAGTCATTCCCTTCTCTACCAAGGCACTCAGTTTTGGGGCCACAGAGCACACTTATAGTAGTCTTCCACCCTCCCTGTTACTCCTTCTCAGTCCTTTCTCTTGGTTCGTCCTCCTTCAGAGTCCTCTAAATGTGGTGAACCTCACTGCTCAGTCCTGGACTCCATCCTCTCCTGAGCTCTCCAAATGATATAAAAATTCACGTGTCTTTAAATTCTACCTATACTGAACACTGCAGACTCACAAATCCAAATCAACAGCCACAGCTGCTCCCGAATCAAACATCCTAATGTCTACTTTACTTATCCACTTGAAATCTAAGGACATTTAGATCTTAACATGCCCAAAATGGAGCCTTGCTCTTCCAACCCCCATCTAGCTCCTCCCAACTCTTCCCTTCTCATTAAGTGGTGCCACCGTCCATCTACTCATTTGTTTAAGACAGAAAGCCTAGACTTCACGTCTGCTGCCTCTCTTTCCTTCCAATTCCACATTCACCCTACCAGGATCCTCTGCTGGTTCCACCACCAAAATTTGTATGTATTTGGCCAGTTTTCCTCCTGACTCTTTGCTCCCATGTCCATGCTCCACTCCTTTAGGGGCTTCCTTGCAGTCTCCTCATTGGTACCTCAAGCAACTAGAACAATCCTTTAAAAATATAGATAACTTCCTTCTACACCTGGAATAAAATTTAAACTCCTTGCCGCAGCTCACAGGGCCTACATGGCGAGGCTTTGGCCCACATCTCCGATGTCATCTGCTACCCATCTGCCCACCCCAACCCTACTCCCAGGCCACCCTGGCATTGTCACTAGTTCTTGAACTCACCACTCTCCTCAGAAACTCAACACTACTCCCTTGGCTTAGAATGTTCTTCCTCCATATCTCTTCCTGGTTTCCTCCCTCACTTCATTCTAACCTCTTCAAATTTCACCTGAGAGATGCCTTCCTCTACTGTCCCAGGTGGACAGCTCACCATCCAGTACACCTGACTGCCTTCTCCAATTGATTTTCCTCCGGCACTCACCCTGGACTACATGACCTGTCTGCCTGTCTATTGTGTCTTCCACAATTAAGCCCTCTGAGGGAAGAGATGTTTTCTGTTTTGTGGGTTGTATCCCAAAAACTTGGAGAAGGACTTGTCCCTCATAGGAACAGAGCAGGCACATGTGAGTGAGTCACCAGTGCCCCCAGACCAGGGCAGTCCTTGCCTATGGCCCTTCCTGCTCCTCCTTGAAAACTGCCCACTGAATCACGATCCACTTGAGCCACCATCCCCCTACCACTAAGCACAGTTCTCCTTCTTTCACAAGGACTGGGCTCTAAGAAAGGGCTTGTATTTTTTTTTTTTTTTTCCATTCTGTTTTAAAGGAAGAACTAAAGTTAACTTGCACCAGAAAAGACAGGAACTATAGGGTCACATGTCAGATTATGGGTTCAATGAATACCAGCCCTGGGCAAAAACTTGGGGATCACTTGTTTTCGAGACAGGATGACTGATAAAGGACCAGACAGGGGAAGTGACCTGTCTGGGAGCACACAACAGCCTCATGAACAAGCCGAGACACTCGCCAGCTTCACTCAGCTCCCACTGGAGCCCCTTCCTCAGAACTCTCTTCAGCAGACAGTCTGTGGGGTTGGGCTGTCCTCACTGGCTGCCCACCATGTTGGAGTGACAGAATAGCCAGGTACCTTCAGCTTCAGAGTAACCTTCTCAAATCCTTTCTATACCTGATTAAATTCTGTCCCAAAGAATGAGGCCTGCCAAGCCCAAAAGGAGGCCAGCCTTCAACCAACCATCAGGAACGTCCACCACAGAGGTCACCACGGCAAGTAGCACCACCCTTCCCGGGGTGCCAGGCACTACGTTAAACACTCAATGCACCTAAAGAGGCCCTTCCATGCCACTGGAACTATTACCCCATTTTTCAAATAGGAAAGCTCAGGTAAAGAACAATTTGGTTATTTTCCCAAAGTCACACTGCTAGCTGGTGGCAGTATTAGGACCAAGCCTGAGTGTCTCTGACACTCCTGACATCCATTGTCTCACCGGCCACAGGGCAGCCACCCAGGCCAAGAAAAAGGGCCAGTCACGGGGCTCCGAGGCATGGGAGTTCCACAGAAGGGACTTCTGGGCTGTGCAACTCTAAAGCCAAAGACCCCCATTATCTATTGGGTGGCAAGGGTCACTCTGTGTCTCAACCAGGGCAGGTAGCCAAGGAAGCAGGGCCTTTGGAGGCGGGGGGTGGGGGGGAATACCACTGTAAAGATTCAATATTGACCTTTCCATCTTAGGCAAAAGTCCCTGTGAAAGAAGATAAAAGGTCCTCCTGGGGCACTCTGGGCTGTTCCAGCCCTATCTTGTCCTAGAAGCCACATGAATTCACTCGCCATGTGAGCAAGTCTGTGGCACTTTACCAAGCAGATACTAGTCCCAAGAGAACTACAGACACCTGACCAGGCTCTGCTGGACTGAAGGAGGGTTCTAACACTAAGCAGGACAAAAGCATCCACTTATCACCTACAATTTAGTGGCCCTGGCTCCTTGCAAGATTTCATTCCAGCATGTTTAAAGTACTTAGGCAATTCATACAGTCCCAGAGGCCTTTCCTCAGCAAGCTGGAGGCAAACCACCAGCAGCTCTGGCCTGTTGGCCTCTGGTTCTTGAAAATTCCCCTGGTTGACAGAAGCTGACATTCACAGAGCTCCTTCCCCTGGGCCACCTATAGGACCCTCAAAGAAAACCAGAAGGAAAACCAAAAAAAGAGTAAGCCACTGAAATTCAAGGCTGAAAGAAACAGCACAAGTTAGCCAGTCCTGGCTCCAACGTCCACTCTGCAACTTCCTGGCGACAGGACTTCATGCAAGTCCGGGAACTTCTCTGAGCCTGTTTTCCTCTGCAAAATGGGGTAACTCTCCTTGGGTCATAGGAGAGTTGCAGGACTGAAAGAAGTATGATGCACTCACCCCGGGGCACAGAGCCATTCTGAGCAGGGCCCTGCCTTCCTGAGGCAGAGGCAAAGCAGAGGCATGAATGGGCCTTCAAGACATCATCAGCCTTTGCTGGACTGAAAACACTCTGTGCCCAGCGTCCCGCTCCCAAAAAAATCGAAAACAAAAAAACAACTCTCAGCACCAGTCTTTGTCCTAAGACAAGGTCCTCCCTTCCAAAGGAATCTGTTTTACTGGGCCTCTGGAGACCACAGTAAATGAGTTCAGGGAAACAGAGCCTTCTGAAGGCTTTTCAAGTGAGATAGGAAAGGGCAATGAAAAGAAAACAGGGGAAGATGTGGAAGAAGCTAGAACAGTCTCACCTCTGTTCCTAAGTTTCCCTGTGGCCTTGAGCAAGCTGTCCCTCTCTTGTACCTCAGTTTGCCAATCTGCAAAATTAAGCAGTTGGAGACTCCAAGGGCCTATGCACCTCCCGCTGTCCTAAGCTTTGCCATCATAAAAATGCTGGGAGAAAACCCTATGGTCCTGGCCCTCTCCAGAATAGGAAATCCTGATTCCAGGTCCAGGGAGTTCCAAGAACACCAGAGATACTCACAGCCACTTGAAATACAAACAATTCAATCACTGGTCAGAAAGGATGCCAGAGATCACAGACCTTAGCCCCAGCCTGGCCTTGGGAGCCCACTGCGCTGAGAAGCAGTACCAGGGCATCTGTTGGGAGTAGGGAGCTTTGCCCCTCAAGGCTACGGCCACTCTGAACCCTGAAAAGGGCAAGTAATAGTCCTTTCAAAATGGTCCCACATTAAAAGAGTCTAAACCAAGCTGCTTCTCAGTGGGAGTCTGGAAGGTCTAAGAGCCGGAAGGGACACTAGAGCCCAGCTTCCTCATCAAGGGAAATAGGGCCCAGGACAGGACGGTGACTTACAGGGGGTTGCACTATTACACACCAGCTTTTCCTCCTGCCGGAAGGGTGGTTCTGAGAATAAGAAGCATGTATGCCTTTCCCAGCACATAGCCAGTGAACCCATGCTACAGGCCTCAGCAAGGAGGGGTGAGGACTACCCAGAGGGTTCCGGGGACAGCTTCCACAGATGTCTCTGTGTTCCCTGATAAGAGAGAGCCCACGCCCACCAAGCCTTGCCCAGGAATCTGGCTGTGTCAGAGCCTTTGAAAGGAAGGAAGGAGGAGGACAGAGTCATCCAAGAGAGATTACAGGCAGCTCCCCAAGCAACTGGGAAAGGAACCCCCAACCCAGCCTCACCCCCACTCCAGTCTCTGCCATGCTGGCACAGCTCAGTGATTAACAGTGGGCAGAAAAAATACTAAGCCAGGGGTCAACATCTCTGTAAGCTAACTAGTAAATATGTTCAGCTTTGCACACTGTATTGTCTCTGTTTCAACTCCCCAATGCCGCTGTTACAGCAGGAAGGCAGTCATAGATAATATGTAAACAAATGGGCAGGGCTGTGTTCCAATAACGTTGTATGTGCAAAACAGGCAGAGAGCCAGGTTTGTTCCACAAGCCAAGTCCTGCACTCAATTATCACACTAAAACCATCTGGACCTAGAGACGAAAGACAGGATTTCCTTCAGTTCAGCCACATGAGCTCCAGGACATCCCTACAATTCAGGTCTACAATCCTTGCATGGTTTCATATTATTTCAACAGGTCTTAATTGCCTAAAACTGCAAATAATCCTAATGATACAGTCCCATAACAGAATGTTACACAACAAAGAAAATGAATGATCTACAACTACATACAACAATGTGAATGAATCTCACACACAATATTTAACAAAAGATGTCTGACTAGAAGACATGATACTGATAAGGAAGTGTTATCAATTGAATGTGGTTCCCCTACCCCTGTCAAATTCATATACTGAAGCCCTAACCCCAAATATGATAGATCTGGAGGTGGGGGCCTTTGGGTGGTGATTAGGATTAGAGGAGATCAAAAGGGTGTGGTGTCCTTGATTAGTGCCCTTATAAAGAGGAAGAGAGACCAGAGCACTCTCTCTCTGCCCTGTGAGCATACAGCAAAGAAGGCAGCCATCTGCAAGCCAGGAAACAAGTCCTCATCAGAACCTGACCATGCTGGTACTCTGATCTCAAACATCCAGAAATGTGAGAAAATAAAATTCTGTTGTTTAAGCATATAGTATTTTGTTTGAGTCTACAGTATTTTGTTATAGCAGCCCAAGCTAAACAAGACAGGAAGACCACTTAGGTGGAAAAGCTATATCTAATATCTAGTCAAAGTTACTAGATAGTCAAAAAGGGGGGGGAAATGTGACCTACAATGGAGGGGGAGAAATCAGTAACTAAAAAGACAGGAATGACAGAAGATGGAATTCGCAAAAATTTTAAAACAAACATTGTAAATATGCTCAGGGATTTAAAAGAAAATATAATGAGAAGAGAAATAGAAAATATAAAAAAAAATCCAAACGAAACTATTAGTAATAGAAAATACAATATAAGAAATGATAAATTAACTAGATGATTTAATATCCGATTAGACACTATAGAAGAAAAGATGAGTGAACTTGGAGACAAAGCAACAGAAACTATCCAAACTAAAGGACAGAGGGGGTCAAAGCTGAATGGAGCCCCAGTGACCTGTGGAAAAACAAGGTGTCTAAGAAAAAAAAAAGTAGGGGAGGGTGTACTTTTGAAAAAATAATGATCAGAATAGTCCCAACTTTGATAAAAACTACAAACCCACAAACCCAAAAAGTCCAATAAACCCCAAATAGAATAAACAAAGAAAATCACACCAGCACATATAATAAAATTGCTGAACTGCAGTAATAAAGAGAAACTCTTGAAGTGAGCCAGAGGGAGAAAGAAAAGACACATTACATAGAGACTACACATATATGAGCTATTTTAACTAAATGAAGTAAAAACATATAAAAACGTATTAGATGCAGAAAACATAGCATGAAATACACTAAAAAAAAAGAAAGATCTAAAATCAATGATCTAATCTTCTACCTTAAGATGCTAGAAAAACAGCATCTTAGTAAGTAGTAGAAAGTAAGTAGAAAGGAGGAAATAAAAATATAAGTAGAAATCAAAATAGACTGGAGATGGATGGTGGCAATAAATGCACAACAATGTAAATGTACTTAATGCTGCTGCACTGTGCACTTAAAAATGGTTACAATTATAAATTTTGTTATATATGTTTTTACCAAAACTTTTAAGGATAAAATTTTAAAATTATTTTTAAATTTTTTAAAAGAAATCAATGAAGTTAAAAACAAACACAGTGAAAACATCACCTAAACTAAAAGAAGTCAGATTCCAGAGTCAAATCTCATTTATGGTGACAGGAGGCAAGTGAATGTTTACCTACAAAAGGGGTGAGGAGAATGACTGTAGAAGGGCAAAGGAAGTTTCTGAAGTGGTGGAAATGTTTTCTGTCTTCACTGTGGTGATGGTGGTTACATGGGGTAGACAGCTGTCAACTCACTGAACTGTACACTTAAAATGAGTACATGTTATTCTAATTTACACCTCAATAGTGGTTTAAAAAAAAAAAAAAGCATTTCTGGGGGGTAAAAAAAAAAGGTACAAATGAGATGGGAATGAGGCACTCCCACGAAGATACAAATCACTCCAGCAACCTGGACCATGCTGACTATGTACTGGCCAAGGGTGCAGAGTTACACAAATGCACCAGTTAGTTAGACTCGATACTATCCTGTTGAGCATGTCATAATTATATGTGCCAGGCAATAATCACAGTGCACCATGAACAGATTTTCCTTGCAAAGCCTTACTGGGGGTCCCAGCCTCAGATGTGCCTGAGCTGGTGAGATCAGGAGCTGAGGCCTGCAGGAATCAGCTCCAAAGGCAACTCTTAGTTCTAGCGGAATCTCTGATTAAGCAATCCTTAATCTCTGCCTTGGCAAGCCTGTATGTGGAAAATACACACAACATCCCTATATGCCAAAAGATAAGGTGATCTATTTCCTATGAATTGGGACAGCCCTTCTACAGAAGTAATTTTGACTGTATAAATATGTCAGGCCACTCAAAACAATGTACATACCTTCTGATCCATTTAATCTCCCTCCTGGGAATCAATCCCAGCAAATAATTTCCCACCTTTCCCCACAGGGAAGAATCTGTATTACAGAAAACTAATCACTAGGATAGTTAAGAAGGAGAAGAAGAAAAAGAAGAAAGAAAGAAAACAAAAGAAAAGAAAAGAAAATGGAAACAACCTAAATGTCCAAAGTGGGAATTTCCAAAAATACGATCAGGAAGACGATGTAGCAACCTAGAATGTTCTACGCTAGGTGATGCTGACGTGAAAATGCAGACATCAAGACTGCAAGGACACTCTCACGAGGATATGAAATTACGTGTGACTACAGACAGGAGAATGGAGCATGGAGGGGGAACGTAGTACAGTTGGGATACCTTGTGTGGAATTTTCATGCAATTACAAAAGTTTATTAAATAAACTTTGAAGAGGAAAAAGGTACCACTTCTAAGCAATGAAAATGAAAAGGCACTACATGAATTATTAAAACACCAGATTTTTTCTCTTTGTCTGCATTAATTAACAAGAGATGGAAGAGGAGAAACCATCTGCATTCAGATCGGAGATGAGGCCTTGGTGTCTGACAGTACATGGACAGAGCCCAGCTCACACAAGAGCAATTTTCTATCAGCCAGAATGATCCAGGGACAACAGCCTATCACAGGAGGTACTGACTCCCAACTCCCCAACAAAGAAGGAGCACAATAAAGGCCAGAAGAAGATAGTAAGGCTCTCCATTCACAGAGATGTTATAAATGGAGGCAAAGGAAGGAAGCTAACCTTTAAGTCTTTCCCCATTAGATCTGCATTGTCTCTCTTGGGTAGGATGACCACGTCACATGTCCTGGTTTGCCTGGGACAGTCCTGGAGACACCTGTTGTTCTGGCAAAATTCTTGATAATCGCTTTCACTCTTAAGTTTCCCAATCTGGACCATAAATTATATGTTCACCCTACTCATGGGAGGCCTCTGTAACTTTGAAGAAGGGGCCTCAAGTCAGGCTGGTCACAGAGCACCAATGCCCATGGCTCTCCTTCTCACTTACATTAAGCTCAGAAGCTCATTCCTGCATTTCACAAGCAAGGAAGCTGTGGCTCAGACCTGCCCAAGTCACTGAGGAGGGCAATGGCAGGGGGCTCTACTCTGTAATACAGGCTTTTG
Source organism: Eidolon dupreanum (assembly GCA_028627145.1). NCBI lineage: Eukaryota > Metazoa > Chordata > Mammalia > Chiroptera > Pteropodidae > Eidolon > Eidolon dupreanum. The sequence continues at coordinate 48,217,152 of CM053506.1, read as the reverse complement.
TCCATACTCACAAGGGTCCTCAGTTCTTCATTTTTAATCCGCCTCTGAAATAGATCCGGGCAAGGGCTTTATCCAAACCTTTGGCAGATTAAACTCAATGCCTGTGGTGGGAAACAACCCTGGAATTGCTGGCATTATCTGGATCATCTTTCTAGAGCAGGGGTCCGCAACCCCCAGGCTGTGGACCAGGATCAGTCCACAGCCTGTTAGGAAACATGCCGCACAGCAGGAGGTGAGTGGAGGGTGAGCTAGCGAAGCTTCATCTGTATTTGCAGCCGCTCCCCAGCACTAGCATCACCTCCTCAGCTCCACCTCAGATCATCAGGCGTTAGATTCTCATAGGAACATTGGTTCCTGGTACCAAAAAGGTTGGGGGACACTGCTTTAGAGGATTCACTCAGGAAAACCAGGAAAGCACAAATTCTTTGTGAAACCAAGTGGGTAAAAATGAACAAAGGGCCATAAACAGCTCCTCTAATGTACATCTGTCTCAGCTTCTCTTCTTCTGAAAGTTAAAGGTACATATTTTTTTTAATTTTAATTATGGTAAAGTATACATAACAGAAAGTTAAGCATATTTAAGTGTACAGCTTAGTAGCACTAAGTACATTCATATTGTCATGCAACCATCGCCACCATCCACAGAACTTTTTAGTTTGCAAAACTGACACTCTGTACCCATTAAACAATAACTTCTCATTCTCCCTTCCCCCTACCCCTGGCAACCACTCTTCTACTTTCTGTTTCTACAAATTTGACTACTGTAGTACCTCACATAAGTGGAATCATACAGTACTTGTCCTTTTGTAACTGGCTTATTTCACTTAGCATAATGTCCTCAAGTTTCATTCATGTTGCAGCATATAATAGGATTGCCTTCTTTTTTAAGACTGAATGACATTCCATTGCATGTATAGACCACATTTCATTTATCCCTTTACCCGTTGGTAGATACGTAGTTATTTCTACACTTTGGCTGTTGTGAATAATGCTGCTATAAACATGAGTGTGAGAGTATCTCTTTAAGATCCTGCTTTCAATTCTTTGGGGCATATGCCCAGAAGGATAATTGCTGGGTCCTATGGTAATTTTATTTTTTAACTTTTCAAGAAACTGCCACACTATTTTCCATAGCAGCTACACCATTTTACAATCTAACAGTGTACAAGGGTCCCAAGTGCTCCATACTCTCGCCAACATCTGCTATTTTCTGTTTTTTTATAATATCCATCTTCGTGGGTTTAAAGTGGTATCATTCTGTGGTTTTGATTTGTATTTCCCTTAAGTCAAAACGAGAATTTGCACTAGACATAGGTCTAACACAACCAAAGAATGATTATAATGGGGGGAAAAATGTAAAAAGTGCTAGTGCCCTCAAAATGCTATGTTGGCTGAAGCACTGTTTCCCCGACATCCTTGTGATGAGAACCTCATGAAGGCCAGCGCCACGCTCACTGGGAAAACACGCCGTTCAGAACAGAGGCACAGACATCAGTGGCATACACGTTTCTCACCCTGAGTATTACCATCACTGGCCTCTTGAAAAAAATCTCAGCCCCTTAATTGAAGGGAGAGAAGCTTAAGAAAACTGCTAGAGTGTTGCAGGTATTTGTTATAAAGAATGTTACTGTGAAAATAATTCCGAACTGGACAAATGCTAAATAAAACCTACGCTTGTTGCAGCACCTAGAATTGGTCAAAGAAACAACAAATTGCCTTCTGCATATTCAAACCTGCCTGCTGAGCCCAGGTCCCCCATCAACACCACAATCCTTCTGCTCCACTGCTCATTGTTAGTTCATCAAAACAAAACAAATACTATAAAAAATCTCTGCGCAAAATGATCTGTGCTTTGCTTCAAAATATCCAGGGAGCGGGGGTGGGGTATAAACTAAACAAGATGGATGAGTTGGTAATTTTTTGAAGCTAGGTGATGGGAATGTGAGCGTTCATTATATTATATTCTATTTTTATATTTTTCTCCACTTACAAAAGAGAACTTCTGTAAGGAGGTAAGGGCTTGACATCATTTTAGACATTTTCAGCAACTTTGTGAGGCAGGGAGCAGACAAGTGAGATCAGTATTTCACAATGAATACACTGAGGCTTACCAAGAAGGTCACTAGTTCAGGTGAGAGTCTAGACTGGCCCCCAGGGGCCTCCCTTCTCAAGCCTCACTCCATATTTTTAGCTCCTGTGCAAATGAAGACAGCAAATCATTGCCAAGAACCTAACGGGGAAGATCTGAGTAGCCTTCCCCAGCCAGGTACCTGGCCTCCCTCTCTCCATTTCCCCACCAAGTTCTCTTCATGTCTCATTTTCCTGAATGTTCCTTTTTGTCCCTTCCTGTTCTGCCCAGTGCACACTAACTGAAAAATGATTAACTCTCAACTACATGCATCGCCAATTCAGCAAAATTCTGATAACGCTGCAGTACCCTTCAATCACCAGACTGCTACAGTTCTGGATTCATGAACTCCACTATTTGAATTCGGTGCTGCAAAGGTATTATCAGGCAAGTGAATAAAGCTTCCCTAGAATCTGTTCTGAAAAGCTTCTGAAGATACAGAGATAGCCTCAGCCACGGCAACAGTCAAGAGTTTCACTCTAGCTGCAAAAACCAGCATGAGAGTCAGAGGTTGAGGCACAGGAGCAAGCAAGCTCAGCTGGCCACGGGGATGACAGCTGGGTGTAAAAGTGTCCAAAGTGCAAGGCTGCCTGCCTAGGCCAGGTGGCCCTACATCATACACCTGGCTGGGGGCAGGGAGTCCAGGTGGGGCCAAAGGGCTCTCCTCCCGTTAGGGAGCAATGCGGGTCTGGTAAGCCACACTTCTCGAGGTTGGGACAGCCACTCCTCTCATTAGGAGGTGTCCACAAGAACTACATCCAATGACCAGCACTGCCTGACCTCAGGGGCAATTATGGGGTCGGTGAAAAGTTGTCTGAGCACAGGAAAAGACCTGGGGTGAATGGCCATGCCACTGAATCCCACCCTGTTTCTCCAGGACAGAAAACCCCCAAAACTTTGAGATAAATTATCAGATGATGCTGTATAATCAAGGGTAAAAGGCTGAGAAGTCTTGGTGAGTCTGCCTTGTTTTCAAGAGTTCCAGTCTTAATAACTATGTATGGTGACAGATGGTCACTAGACTTATTGTGGTGATCACTTCATAAGGTACATAAATGTTGAATCGCTATGTTTTACACCTGAAACTAATGATATCAGGCATCAACTATAATTAAAAATAAATGTAAAGAAAAAAATTCCAGTCCAAGTAGGAAATGGCAAAATCCACAGCAGAGGCAAAATGTGGCATCATGACCATTCATTCTGTCCCTACCTCTGCATCTGCCCCACACAGACACTGATAAATGGCACTTGCTTAATGGTTTTAAAAGCCTCTGTGCTTGACCATGTCCTCCTGCAGAGAATCAATGTCTGCCTCCCCCTGGAGCAATCACACTGGCCACACACACATGCTACATCTCCTTTAACCCCTGGACCATCTCCAGCCAGTGCCCAATTGCTCTGCTCCTCTTTCAGACAAGAGTCCTTGAAAGAACTGTCAGGAGTCACCAGTCTCCACATTTCACTGGCCCCTCAGCCAGCTCCGCGTGAGTCTCAGTCCCCCCAGAGCACACAGCAGCTCTGGTCAAGGTCACCAACCTCACCTTATCAAAGCCAGTGAAAATTTTCTGTCCTCGTCCTTCTGTACCTCTCTGTGGTTCAGCTGACTGCTCCTTTCTGGTTGAAAGGTTTTCTCTCAAGGCTTCCGTGATATAAAATCTCCAGGTCTTTCTTTCACCACAGGCCACTCACTCACAGCCAACTTTGGAGTGGACTTTCCTCCTCAAGCATCCCAGGGCTCAATATCCAAACCTCTTCTCTTCTCAGCCAACATGTTCTCCTGCAATGATCTCATTCAGTCTTCCTCTTCTTCTGATGTGGCCAAGACTTTCATCTCCAGGATGGTCACCGACACAGGAAACTACTATCTCTATGTAACTGGCTAAGAGATCCTTTCGAACCCTTCTGCCTCAAAATTCCATCTCAGGACATGGTACCACCATCCATCCCCTCACTCTGGAGAATCATTCAAAACTCATATCACACCATCCAACTTATAATCTACCAAGAGTTACTTTTAAATTTTTAAATTATTAAAAAATAATTACAAGTACTTACTGAGAACTGTATGGTCCTACATGACCCGGCTCGTTCATGCCTCTGTCTTCACCTATGTCTCCTCTCCTGTATTCACTTGGCTCCAGCTCCATGCCCTTCTCTTAGTACCCTGCATATGTCAAGCTCATTCCTGCCTCAGGCCCTTTGCAAATGCTTCTCTCTCTGCCTCCATGTGGCTGCCTCTTCACCAGTACTGAGGTTTCAGCCTACAAGTCATCAACTCAGAATGTCCTTCCCTCACCACCCTAGCCAAAAAGCTTCTCCCTCCCTGCTCCACTGCTCAGCAGGCTAATACCACTTTTAGTTAAACACAAGTACCACAGGGCAAGGCTTTATTGCTTTTGTCCAGTTTACCTCCCAGAACTTAGAAAAGGGCCTGGCCCACAGGCAGAGGCACACAGTGCTGATGTCTCGTTAAGGCATTCCTCGGACAGGGACGGGGGTAAACAGACACGCGTCTGGGCCAGAGCCCGAAACCTTCCTGAACTCCCAAGGCTGGGATAGGAGCCCCTAAGTCTGGTTTTCAATCACTTTGGCCTTCCCCATCAAGGCACTTCAGGGTCCATTTTATAATTTACTTGTTGCTATGGCAGGACTCATCAACCCTGCCCATCCAGAGGCCCGGGGGGAGGGGAGGCTGGCAAGTCAAAAGTATGAGAAGAATCACAATTTATTAAATGAAGGACTAAGCAAGGAATGCGGCCGCTCTCATCCACTCACCCAGAAGACGATGTTGTAACTGAAGAGGAGGTACTTGTACCAGCAGCTGACCTCAGCATTAGAATATCTATAATAGTGCATCTTCTGAGAAGCAGGATCTGTGGAGAGATGTGGGAGCAATGATGTGGCAGGTTCAATTTCAAAACATCTCTCCAAAATCTGCTCCCCAAGGAAAGGGCAAAGACTCCAGAAATCTCCAAATTGTTTCCCTGTGTTTTTACTCCTCCAGACACAGTTTTACCATCAATGTCAGTTATAGCTTAGGGAAAAAACAGGTTAAGTCAACTTTCCAAAACCATCCAAAAGAATAAAAAAATTTGCAAAAGAATGGAGAATGGTGATTTTTAAAGTGACTCCTAAATATCAGGACTTCTGCTTGGAGCCTTCCCAAACATTTATCTCATCACCTCTCCATTGAGTACTGATTTTTCCACTTCATGATGGAGGAAATAGTTCAGAAAGGTCATGTGAACTAAAGATCACATGACTTACCCAAGGACAAGACAAAAATGACAGGGCCCAGGATCTGAACCAAGGACAGGGGATTCCATGGTCCACCTTCTTTCCACCTACCACTGCCTAGGGCAAAGCAGCCAGGAGTTGAGGGCCAAACCAAGAAATGGGGGCTTCCCACTGAGAGCTACGTTTAGAAGAAGAGAGAAGTGCCAAGTTTGGACATAACTGACAGGTGGCCAGTAAAGAAAAGCCAGAATTAAGACTCCATATTCATTCATCAAAGATTTTCTGATACAACCTTCCAAGCTCAGCCCTTACACAGGCGAGGAAGGCTGAACACCAGGGCCTGGACAGAGATCCTGTGAGCCCAGCATTCACTCTACTTCTCCCTCCTCTTCCTCTCCTGCTTAACCTCGCCTACACCACACCCCCACTCCACCTCTTAACACCCCACTCCACCCACCAAGACCACTGTTTTGGCCTCCTGGGGCTCTTGTAAAGCTTGAGTTACAGAACACTCTAAACCACACAGAGTAAAGGGTGGGGGTCACTCTTTTTTAACTGCATCCACCTCCCAAAGTTTCTCACAGAATCCTACAAAAAGTTGGTGCTCTCGAAGGAGAATTCGAAGGGCCTGACCCACCTTTACTACTTTCCTTTTGAAAACCAATGGTAATCCAGGTGAGCCTCTAACCCTTCCACCACATTCCCTGCAGCATGTCTCAAGCTGACCCACAGAGCAGGGTAAGATCTGTGGCTTACAAGGAATGCTCATCCCCAGCTCCATTTGTCCCCCACTTCCAAGGGTGAGAAGGGCAAAACATAACAGGCCCCAAGGCGAAAACAAACAAGGCTACTCCAGCAGTGAGGAGACAACCCACAACTACCAGTAAGAAATTAGCTTCTGCCCCCTCACCTCGCTGTGGAGTGGCTACTGTAAAATCCGTTCCTGTGAGATGGCCTTAGTGGCCTAGCCTCTGGTGTGTAATGTTCTGAGAAAGTGGTGCCAAGCAGGGACATGAATACCACATTGCTCTGGAAATGGGTGCTATGACTGTTCAACCACCCTTCTCACCTAGCAAAATCAACAGGCACAGCCTGGACACCACCATTCGCTCGCCCCCTCCCTTCAAAAAAGATGAGAGAGTAGCCAACATCCTGCTGGGAAAGCCAGTCCTGTCTGCCTCAAACACCAGCCAGGGAGGGGACAGGGACCCAGCACCCCACCCCCAAATCCCCATTCCACCATCAGAAGAGCACTTTCACCAAAGACCTCTCCAAGAATGAGTGTGAACACAATGCTGAAGGACACTACTGGACACAAGGACACACAGGAGGCCTGAGCACAGCCTAGGCCACAAGGAGGATGCAAAGAGGGGAGCAGGAGCTCCCAGGCAGAGCCCTCTTCCTTCAGCAACACAACCAGACTCCAGGCAAGTCCCTGTCCTCTGAGGGCCTCAGCATCCTCAACTAAAACAGAGCTGTTAGTGACCAATCCTTAATGTCACTGGTGTTGAGACCAGCTAGTAGCAACAGAATGACTGATTCTAAATACAGATTTCAGGGCCCTACAACTCTTGAGGTTCTGATAAGTAGGTCTGGGTTGGGACCCAGAATCTACATTTTTGACAGATTCCCCAGGTGATTCTGATATGCCTAACAGACCAGGTATCAGCCTGGGCACTGAGAGCTGCAGACCCTATGAGAATCTTTGCAAAGGTGGAAGGACCCTGTTAGCTGTCGTGGTGAGGTAGGGATGGCTCTGGTAGGCAACCAACTAAAGGTAACCAACACTCACCCATTGGTTTGCAGATCACGAAACCCGAAAGCACTGTTTTGTTTTCCTAGCTACAGATGACTAGATTCATGCATATGGGCGAAAAAAAATTTTTTAACAAAAACTCAAGTAAGTTTATTGCAGAAAACAGCCAACTTGGCTAGAAATGCCCTATGAAGCAAGAAAATATTCTACACAGTAGAATATTTTGGCCTCCTGGTGCTGCTCCTTTTTATAGACAAGACAATCCTGTTCCTCGGAATGCCAAAGCACTCCCCTCTGCTTCATGGTTCCTAGAGAAGCCTGGAAGGTGGATGGCCATGCCCTCCCGGGAACTGGGCCCCAGGGACTGGGGAACTGGGCTGCTCAGGCATGGTACCCAAAATTCAGAAACCCTAGAGATTACTCCTTAGACATCACTTAACCTAACCACAGTGGAGAATTCTCCCAAATGCTTTGAAGCAGGAAACAAAGCCAGACTCCCTCCTTTCTCCAAAGGAGAAAACAAAGAAACCAGCTGATAAGCATATGTCTGTAAGCTTCCCACAGTATCGGTGATCCCCACCTACTCCCTGTCTGGACCTTTGGAAAATGATTACCCTGATGTGGCACAGGGGCTATCAAGGTCCGTGGTCTCCGTTAGCTCTTCAGTGAAGCATGGAGAACATGGCAAGGCCACAGGGAGCTTCATGGGCACCCAGGTGGCAGCCAGACCAGCCAGTATTCTGCAATACAGATTCCCGACAGGGCACTCACTTCCACACCATCCACTTCCTGCTCTTCTAGAGGCTCCCCGGACCTCGCCCCACAGACATACAACCAACTGGGAAATAACTCTGCTTTCACAGACAGCAGGGTCCAAGCCACACCCAGAGAATCTCAACAACCATGACATAAACTCTAAGTAACTTAGACACTAAGAACTATACTAGCCAGGTGCACTCCAGTGAACGACTGGAAAGAAACACCCTAATCATCAATGACACAAGGTGCTAAGCTCATACATGTCCCCTTACATGCTTACCACACACAACTTACAGCGCTGGCACAGGCATTGCGTGTTTTTGTTGGACCAGGATAACCCTATGAGGTCTAGGATCAGGGCTGTCCCAATTACACTTATTTCCCCACTCCAATCCACAAAAGAAGAACTTGTTAAAGGGAAACATCTTAGTCTTTCCTCACCTACTGCTGAGTCCTTCTCATGTGAAGAAAAAGCAATCAACTGACTAGTGATATCAGAGATCTACATCACCCCATCCCACCCTGGCTCTGCCCCCCACTTAACCTAAGGAGCAGTGAGGAAAGGCTGCCTCTGTTTTGCAGGCCTATGGGGAGAAGCATGTCTTGAACCTCAGTATCACCAAAAGATCCTAGTCTCCACATAGGCACAGCCCAGAATTTAAACTGAAGGAGGTAATGGGGAGACTTTTTTGGACCCCAATCTAAGCTGCATCTTCCAACACAGGACTCAATGTTGAGCCCCCCAAGATCTGGCTCAGTGGCTGGAAAACCTCAATGAAGGTAAAAGGGCTGATGATACTTCTGAGCCACCAACCTGAGGTGTTAGCTGCATTTACAAAGAACCCCAAGAAGGTGATAAAGGCAGTGATGCTAAAACTAGAATCTAGATCTGACCCAAAATTCAGCCAAAATGACTCCAAAGTGACAGTGGCCCCTGACATCTCACATATTTGCTAAACCAAGTTACATCAGAGGAACTTAGCTCTCTACAAACTAATGTATTTAACATCAAGACCATTTACCTTAAAATATACACAGTCTTAGTTTCCTAAAAGATGGATAAATTTTGCACAAATACTAATCACCACTGCCAACAGAAAAAGATCTACAAAAGCTTTTTTGTGTTTTTTTGCATAGAAAACAGTTATCAGAAAAATATAATTCCAAGTCTTCAAACTATATCAACAGAATAAAGCATTTGCATGGCAAATGGGAGGCATGTGTTTGTCAAAAATCAACTTTTCAAAACAAAGAATTATTTAATGTTGAGATAGCTGGTTAGCAACCTGAGAGGAACTAAATAAGCCAGAATCAATCTAAATATTAAAGGATGCATGCAGCACGCACCCTAAAGAACAGGGTATTTCAGGCCTATGTTAATCTCCTTTGCTTTCAAGCCAACAGGAAAAAAAAATCCAAAGTACAAAAATATCAATATAAAACAGAAAAAGTTTTAAAATTCTCATAAAATTAAAAGTAATATTAAAATAAAAAAGGAAACAAATGTTAAGTTATCTAACAAATGTTAAGTTATATAACAAAGGGTGAATATCTACAACATACAAAAATTCCGGACATTATACTGAAATGGAAAGATAATATAATTAATGGAAAATATTCACCTTCACTAGAAATGAAACTTAAAGACAATCCAGAGATATTATTTTACACTTTTAATTTAACAAAATAACCACCACTGGTATTGGCATGTTCATACTTAGCGGGTAGCAATACTGTTACAGACATTTTAACACCTCTTCCCTCAAAAAAGTGGTCATACCCCTAATCCAACAAACTCATAACTAAAAATTTGTCTCAAGAAAATAAACCAAGAAAAGAAAAAGAAAATGCATTAAGTATGAAATGTGAACATCATGGTTTGCCATTATGGAACAATTTATAAGCATGTGGTTAAAGGCCAAAATGGAACATGAAAGTATGAAAATAGTTTCGTCAGGTAGAGGATTTACAAGTGATTTTCTAAAAAGGTTTCCATTGCCACACTTACTGTTACCACCTTTGTATTATCAATGTAAATTGAAGCCATTGCTGGGGTTGAGGTGGCATGCCTGCTTGGATACTAGGCCCCCAGGATGATGGCCTCAGCAGCCTGTAAATGGGGCTTGTCTACTTTGAGATTATATTAACCTGTAAGATTCCTTCCTCCTTCTCTCCCCCTTTTTAATTACAAAAGGAGCACAGGCTGAACTGTAAAATATTTAAACCATTCACAAGTGTGAAAAGTGAACTGGCAATGAGGAAGCACTAAACAGTGGCTTTCAAATTTTGACCACGGCCCACAGTAAGAAACACATTTAACAAAATCAATCCAGTGCATATACTTGCATGCACAACCAAAATAAGTTTTGTGAAACAATACTTACCCAATCGTGTGACATGCATTCTAGACTTGCTGTTGTTTTTCCTTTGCAAAATTATCCCTGCATATAATCCGAGAATCAACTATTATAAAAGCTGTGCTGAGAAAAACAGCAGCTCCTAGGCCAGATCTTCCCTTTCCTGGGGATACTTTCAACGTCTCACTGATCTTGACATTGGTAAAGAGAAAGCCACAAGCCCAAAATGGCATCACTCATACTAGAAGCCCATGACACCACACTGAGACTTAACATCTGATCTAATTGCAGTTTTATCTCTCCCAGAAACATAATTTTAATTGACCAGTATGGAATTTTCTGGTCAAGCACCAGTAGATAATCTGTCACATGGGCCCTTCTCAATACCCACCTCCCACGGAAAGAAGAGGTCACCTGCTTGAAGAAAAACCTTCCCCTCTTATCCCCCAAAGAAAAGGCCCCAAAATACTCTTTTTTACCTTTTTTTTTTTTTTTGGTTGTCCATGGTTTGTTGAAAATATAACAGTACAGTAGAAAGATACAAACAGTTCAGTGTAGTGTTTTGAAATTCATCCCAACTGTAGGCCAGATACCTGCAGTTTGGACAGACTGCCAAAGTCCAAAAGCTTCAGCATTTCTTTAGTGTCGGGATCAACTTCAATGATCTAGGGCTCAGATCTCAGGAGCATAATTATCTTCCTTTCTCTCTTCTTCCAGCAGCTTAATGGAGACACTTCTCATGGGGCCTTTATGAATCCACTTCCTCTGAATCTGCTTCATCAGATGTGTGACATAGACCTCTACCTTGTTACGGAGCTCCTTGCTGGGAATGGTGGTTTCCTCCTTGCTCACCCGCTTGCTGCTGTGGAAGTCACTGCCCAGACCCATGTGCTTCTCGATGAGGACCCAGGCCACCTTCTCCAGTCTCCCTGCAAACTAGGCCCATTTTGGCAGGTCCCTGGTGAAAGAGAATAATCCTTTCTTTTCTCAATAGCCCTGCACCACCCTTCTTTCTTTAAAAACCTTACATTTTGCACAACCCTTCAAAGTGCCCTTCTAGTTCCTAGACAGAATGCTGGCTGATTCATGATTTGTTTAATAAGGCCAATTAGATCTTCAAATTTATTCAGCTGAATTTTGTTTTCTAACATTGTTTACACCCCAAATATCTCTTAGAAATTTTTCTGTTTTAGTTATTACCTATCCGCTTCCCACCCTGGAAGACAAGGATATAATAACTCTCTTTGTACACCTACAAACCACCTCTACCCCCAAACCACCAGCTCACACTTCTTTCCCATATCTCTACTCCAATCACAGTTAAACTATAGCATTGGCTAGAGTAATTTTCAGAGTTTACATTACTGTGACCATGTGAGCCATCAGAGTGAGCCATATATACCATGATTACTTTTCCTGTATAACTTTTTGTTCTCTGAAGTTAATAATTCTTATTTTTCTGTTTGCTTAATTTTCTAAGATTTTTATCAATATTTAACTTCAAATTCAATAAATCCATTCACATCCGATGTTGTATTTCTACTTCGTCCAGAAGAAATCTCTCCTGAAGTCTTCTGTGGTGCTTCCATCCGGACTGGTGTATAGAATTCCCCTTACCTCATTTGGGATACAGTCTATGAGAGATCCAGTCTTTGCTCACCTTTGCGGAGAAATCCTTCAGTGCAAAAGGCAAATTTTCCAGATCCTGTATGTCTGAAAATATCTTTATTCTACCTTATTCATACCTGAATAAAAGTCTGGCTGTATAGAGAATTCCAGGTTGGGAAACAATTACACCGAGAATGATGAAACCATTGCTCTATTAACATCCTCTGTATTCCAGTGTATTGAGAAGCCCCAAAACCATTCAGATTCCCAGTCTTTGTATCTGACCTGTTATCTTTCTCTCTGTAAATTTGTAGGTTCATCACTTTCTCCCCAGCATACTGAAAAATCAGAGTACTAGTCTAGGTCTATCTTCAACCACCTGGTCCAACAATTGATAAGCCTTTCCAATATGGAAACCAACATCCTTCTCTTCTAGGAAATTTTCTTGATGATTTTCCCACGTGCAGTTTTTTCTCTGTTCTCTTTCTGCAACGCCTTCCTATTAATGGGTATGGGAATCCTGGCTGTTCCTTACATTTTCTTACCTCTTCTGCTCTATTATCTATCTCTTCATCTTCTTTATTTTCTGGAAGACTCTCTCACCTTTATCTTCTAATAATTCTATTGATAGCTTTGCTCTGACCTTATTTTTTTAACTTTTAGTACTTTGTTGTTTTTAAAATTGTTTTATAGCATCCCATTCTTACTTTCATAGATACGATATTTCTCTTATCTGAGAAAATGTCTATTTGTTTTCAAGATGTTCTTCTCTCTAAATAGAATGTTTAATGTTGCTTTTTTTCCAATTTATTTTGCTTCCCTTCAAGTTAAGCACTTTTTTCAGGTGTTAGTAATCCTCAGTAATCCTCATGCTCAAGTAATCCTCATGACTAAGAGTAAACTAAATGTCTAAGATTATCTGGAAGAGGAGAGTCCTTAGGCAGGTGAGTTTCTGTGTAGGGTGATCTTGCTGAGCCATCTGCTGGGAAATCCTCATTTTCAGCATCTTTAGTTATTTCCTCTTAGGCCAGTCAGGTTCCCCAGTGAGATCTCTTTTTAATCTCCTGCCTAGAAGGTGAGGGGCTGGCTGTTAGTGTTCTAGAAACCAAGTGAGGGTAGAAGGCTGGAGAGTGGAGATGATCTCCATTTGAACCTCCAAGAGTACCTGAAGTCTCCAGGTCCTTGGTTTTTCCTTCTGCAGAATGAATTTCCAACGTCCAGGTAGAGGGGAGAGGCAGTCACCACCCATCATGGAGGAAGGAAAGGGATCTAGGTATCTAACCACATAAACTGCTTTCAAACAATTCTTATATTTAGCTACCTCCAATGCTCCTTTGAGCCTCTCCCCGCCCCCGCCCCAATTAATAATATGGTGATACTAACACCTACATTTTAAACTGGGTCACTCATCCATCTATTCCTGGCTTGTAAATGTTTTCTTCCTGTTCTTTCCCCTTCTCCCTGTTCTTGTACACTGATTCCTTTTTAAAATTCCCTTTGATTGATTCATTTTTAAAAATTCCCTTTATCTTAATTTCTGTGGAGTTTTAGGGTAAAGTAAAATTAGGTGCCTCCACTCAATCCATCATTTTTAACCAGACCTCTAAAAAGTCTTCAAAATATTTTAGTTGCCATCTTTTTTATGAAGCAAAAGAAAAAGAAAAAGAAAAAGAAAAGTATAATTTATAACCATATAAAAGAAAGGGGAAAAAGACTGCAGATATAATTAAGGTGACTAATCAACTGACCTTAAAATAGAAAAATTATCTAAACTGGTTCAATGTAATTATGTGAACCCTTAAAAGCAGAGCTTTCTCCCAGCTGAGAGTAGTAGAGAGATTCCAAGCATAAGAAGGATACAATGCATTGTTTCAGGATCTGAGATAAAGGACTCATATGCAAGAACCAGAAAGAGGTTCCGGGAGTTAATGGTAGTCTGGATGACAATAAGGAAACAGGACCTCAGCCTTACAACAGCAAGAAACTGGATTCTGCCAACAACCTGAGTAAACTCAGAAGTGGATTCTTCTTCCCCAGAGCCTCCAGAAAGAAATGCAGCCCTGCTAATCCCTTGTGAGACTCTAAGCAGAGAATCCAGTTGAAATATGCTATACCTGGACAACACTATCACCCACGTCCCAAGCTAGAAACCAAGTTATCCTGCTGCCTCCTCTCTCCCTCATACTCCAGTCAGCCATTCACCAAGATTCATTCCTTTCACCTGGCATTCGAGGCTCCAGTATTAGCACCTGACCTGGTCACAGACCCATCCCAAGGAAGGGCAGCCATATTCCCAAGGAAGCTAGGGGTTCTGCTGCACCTCCATATATTACACCATAGGCCCTGAACATTCCTACCATCCTAGAAGGGAGTCCTCAGGGCCCACTGGGGGCTGGGAACATTCTGACAGGCCAAAGGAAAAGGTGAGAAGGCCCAAGGGGAGAAGTCTAGGAGGCAACAGATGAATGCATGAGAGGGGAATAGGTTCCAGTAAGAAAGAGGATCACAAAGGCAGGCCAGAACAGGCTGCCTCACTGTCCACTGGAATCTTACACGGAGGAAATGTGTGCCTCAGCCCCAAAGCACCGACACCCTCTGAGAGGGAAAGGAGGGCTCAAATCCATGAGCTCCCCACTCAGTTCTGACTCATCACTCTGAGAGTCAGAAGTATCTATGTCCTACTCTAACTCATAGCCTTAAGGCCCAACTCCCTATATCCAGGCTTTGCCAGAAACAATGGAAATTGGACACAGGGGCAGTAATCACTCATAGGGACCCAGAAGTTTAACACTTCACAACAGGAAGACACTACAAAGCCACCCAGGGGTTAGAGTGATGGGGCAAGGAAGGTTCGCAAAGTTCTAAGACCCTCAGTCCCTTGACTGCTAGCTCTGAGATGACTTCCATGTGGAGGTCCAAGAAAGCCTACTCCACGAGTTCTGAGCCCCACCAGGCTCTCCAACAGGCCTGGGCTTCTAAGTGCCTGGTTTCCTGTATGATACTGTGAACTAGCAAACAGCTTTATGAGTTTTCACCAGCAAAAAAACCACAACCCCAAACCTGCTAAGTTTAAGGAGCACTATGGGGCCTCTTTGTTAATATGGTGAGGAGACATTTGTCTATCTCAGTACTGCCATTGGGAAAGGGGGAGGAATGGATGTGGGTCAGAGGAGGAAAGCAGGGAGGTGATGGCTCAGTGGGAGAAATGCTGGGCCTGGAATGGAGGTCACCTAATCCAATGATTTTCAAACTTACTATTTTTATTACTTTTTAAGCTACAGGAGTCTTTGTTCAAAAAACACTCTGACCCAAAAACCCAGCATGAAAGTGGCCAGGTCACTTGTCAGTTCAGGTGGCTGGGAGGAAAGGGGAGGTTCTGTGAGGTACACACTTAAACAAGATGGGCCTGGTCGGGCTGATCCCAAATTCCACAGAATGTCAGAATCACTCAAGAAGCTTTTTCCAAAATGCACATGAGACTTCAATGGGACTATGACAGACCTGGAAATTCACATTTTTAAGAGCTGTCCTTCAAAGCAGTCAGTCTAAAGAAACCCCCACTGGCCAAGTCTGGAACAATCTGAGCATCAAAATAAACAATAATAGTAATGGATTTTAACTCTAAATAAGAATCCATGAGTCCATTCTAAGATACAAATAAATGGATAAACAAATGAGAGAGAAAGGAAACTTCTTTACAGCATTATACCAAATGATAAATGTAGAAGGAATTAATCAAATTAAATCATCACCATTCAGCAACCATAACAGAAATAAATGATTCCATTAAGAATAATCGATGGGTTCTGTCTTAGTCTGTTCTGGCTGCTGTGACAAAATACCACAGACTGGCTAGCTTATAAAGAACAGAAATTTATTTCTCACAGTTCTGGAGGCTGGGAAATCCAAAATCTAGGCACCAACATGGTCAGGTGAGGGCCTTCTTCCTGGTTCAAAGCTGGTACCTTTTTATCATGTCCTCACGTCCTCACATCCTCACATGGTAGAAGGGGCAAGAGAACTCTGTGGGGTCTCCTAAGAGAGCACTAATCCTACTCATAATGGCTCCATTCCCATGACTTAAGTACCTCCTAAGGGCCCCATCTCCTAATACCATCAAATTGAGTATTAGGATTTCAATACTAAATGAATGGGGGAAGGGTTCACAAACATTCACACCATAACAGGTTCTAAAACTAGTTGATGAAAGTCTAATGAGAAACAACATATTCACATGGTCTCAAAGTCTCTCCTCGTAAGACACTTACTAATTACAAAGAGTATAATAGTAACTCAGCAGGGGAGAAACAAGCAGATATCACCTTAACCAAGTGTGATCACTGTTGTCATCAACCATAACGAGTCAAGCCCACATCAGTACCTGCTGAGAGGATGCACTAAGAACGACACCTCGCTTCTGTGGTATTCCTGATGAAAATGTAAAACCTGAATCTAATCATGAGGAAAGATCCAAGAAACCCAAATTAAGGGAGATTCTACAAAATAACTGAACTCAAGTCAAAATGTAGTTTGTGGTCATTTTTCTTAAAAAAAAAAAAATGGAGGGAGTGGTCAGATAAAATATTTAAGCAATGAACAAGCCTAGGGCTTAAACACAGATCTTGAGAATGATTCATCAAGCAGCTCATTCAGGGCAGCATCAGGGTGGTACTGGCTCACCCAGGTAAGGCAGGGCTAGGTCACCCACAGCTGCTGGCCCCAACTTCTCAAAAACTGAGCAAAAGGAGGCCTGTCATTCCTGGCTTCATAGCTGCTTTCCCTCTGCTGCTGAAGGGGAAGATGCCAGTTCATAAAAGGATGGAAAGTTCAGCCTGCCAAGGTGTACAGTGCCCCGCGCCCTTATTATCATGGCAGGCCTGTTTCTGAAAACCTAAGTCCACAAGAAATGTCTACACCCAAAAGCCAGCTGCACACAAAATGTGGAGAATCTGGGCCCAGTTTACAGTGACATCTCCAACGTGGACAAGAACCCTGGAGGCCAACGTGCCCTAAACTCCAAACCTCGGGAGGACTGGACTGGGTCCTCTATCCACTTTGGAATTCTCAACTAAAGACCTGAGGGCTAAGGGCTTCCTAGATCGGCAGGACGAAGCACAATCTGCACAGCAATCCATCAGCACACAAACTTTCTCTGCTAGTCCCTCAGGGTGAAAAAGCTTTTGTTGTGAGAGACAAACACCCAGGACTTGTTTCTGCATGTTCAGGCACCCACTGAGTGTGAGGCACCCAGCATAAGGCTGTGGAGACCAAGAAGTCAGAGTGAGACCCATGTGTGACTCAGGGCACACTTCCCTCTACTGACTGGGGGAGTCAGGAAGGAGTCAGGGAGGCAGGATCAGGAACCAGAAGGAAGGAGGAGATAGTAAACTGGTCAGGAAATGCTGCACAGAGCAGATGGTTTAAAAGTGAACTAGATGAGCATTCCACATGTAGACACGCACCAGTTTGGGAGGAATGGCTGTGCTCTGAGATGGGGAAGCCACACTGCAAACCGGTATGGCCACAGCCAACAAGACTCTCCATTGTGGACTATCAACAGAGCCCAAGCATGTCCCCATTTCTGTAGGTGGCACCGAGACACAACTAAAGTGGCTGCCCTTGCAGGGTTGAAATGGATGGGGTAGGAGCGGCTCCTGAATACCACAGATGTTCCAAGTGATGAGTAGGGCTGCTCCTGGGGAGAAATAAATTCTGCTCCAATAACTGGGTCTTCAGCAGCCGTTAAGAGAGTTCCTCTGGTCTGGTGCAAGGATCTGACCTGCATGTCTAATGAAGATCTAAAATGTGCTCTCTGTAGGAGTTGCCCTACCCCCACCCTCTTCTCCTCCTACACAAAGAAACTATACAAGAAAATTTAGAATTATACACATTTACTCTTTTTCTTCGATTTTTTTCCATGCCTGAAAGTTATAAAGATTGTGGTTGTATGATGTTAAAAACCTTTGTATCCAAAATTGCAATCTGCTACAATATACTGTTTGAAGACAAACAATCCACCCATTTCACTCCAAGGACAGCATTGAGAGCAAGCACCCTCTAACCCAGCTGGGGCACAGCCTGCCTCCTGGCCTCCACTGAGCAATGCAAATAGCCTAGGGAAAAGGATTCACAGAGCTAATAAAACTTCCCAAACAAGCGATGAAAAGGGAAGCCTGCTGGAGAAAAAAAAAAAAAAGTGCACTGAAAACATCAAGAGAAAAGAAATAAGGGGTTGAGGAAGGAACAGATTTTTTAAAAATGCAAATCAATGGCGGGAAACTTAAAAATCAATGGCTGAGCAGAATCTGGCATCAGCTGAAGATCAGTATAGTTCAGTCCCAGAAAAGGGGGCGGGGAGGGGTAAGGTGGCCAGCAGCTGAGCAGGGGAACCCAGGGTTCTCTAGCCCACCAGCACTGTCTCCCACCATCCCCCACTACTTCCACCAGAATACAGGGCATGGGCAAGTGATCCTAGCGAAATCAAGAGAGGCATCTCAAACTTTTCTCCACTACAAAAGTACTACAAAAAAATAAACTTACAGTCCCCCTTCTGGACTATTTCTTTGAACTTCAATATATACCAAAACATCTTTATGTAGAATGCTTTGTTTCTACAAAAAGCAAGCAATTCTGATTCTGTCATCCAGCTGGGAAGGACTGGGCGGGGCAAGTGGTACCAGATGGCCAAGGGAGGCTCCGCAAGCCCTTTCACAAAGCAGGGCTCCAATTACCCCTCTGCTCTGTGCCCCAAAGATGACCTTGCCAGCAGGCTCAGACGAGGTGCCTGTGGCTGCCAGCAAAAATGGCTTTCCCAGTCCCCAGGCCCACCTAAGACACCCCCAGTGCCCAGGACACCTGCATTCCAGAGGGTAGGGGCCCCAGGGCCGGGCCTGCCAGACCTGGTTAAGGTTAAGGACATTCAGGAAGAGAAGAGGGTGAAGGCTGCAAAACCACAACACACAAGAACCTGTGAGAGGGAGTTGCAGGGCGGGTGGGGTGGGGGAGGTGTCTGAGCCAGGGCTTCTAAAACTTGAAAGTGCATGCAAATCATCTGGGAATCTTGTTAAAATGTAGATTCTGATTCAGCAGGTGTGGGTGAGACACCCTCCTCACCCCAGATTCTGCACCTCAACAAGCTCCTAGGTGATGCAATGCTGCCCGTGCCAGGCCTGTGGGCAGTGCTTTGAACTGTGAGGATGTAAGATGCCTGGGAGAAATGCAGCAACACTGAGGAAGACAAAATTAAGGCAAGTCAGGGGAGGAGAACCCACCCATCTCTATCATGGGATGATTTACAGGATGTACTCAGCTTTCCTGAAGGAATGCTTTAATTCTGGACTTTTTTCATTATTTTAGTGTATCCCACTGTATTCTCACAGGTTATTTTTATTCCTATTTCACAGCTATGGAAGCCACAACAACCAAGTTATTAGTGAAAATGGACTCCCCGCCCTTTGGGTGTCTTACCAGACCACAGGCCTCCTGTGACATATGGCAGCAACACAGACCAGAGCAGTGACACAGAGGCTGATCCTGGCCCAGCAGACAAAGAGAGGAAAGCCACAGGCATGGGAGGCCCAGGGGGTGGCCGCTGGGTGGAAAAGACAGATGAAGGGCTAGACACCCACCTTGAAGAGGCACAAGTGAAAAGATGGTTTTGTCTCCTGGAATTTATAACAAAATAGACAAAATTTAAACCCACACCCTTCCTCCCCAGGAGAAAAAGGAACATTTAAGTACAAAGGGTTATCTTTTATTGTTTTGTTTTGTTTTCAACTTTTAACAGCCTGATCTCACTTTCCAGGGAGATAAAATAAAGAGCTTTACTTCCTTCCCCCAGGTTCAATTTTACCAGAAAGGGAATATGGCATTTCCAAGGAAAGAGTAATTCCAAGGTTTGAGGCAAAAAGATTTATCAGCGGGTTCCTAATGCCATAGCCAGACCCTGAGAACTGACAGTGTGCGTCACGGTCAGGGTGAGCAGGGCTCTGTGTGAAAACCACAGAAAACCACATGTCTGTGGACCGTGGAGGTGATCACTGCCACCTCCAATCCCTCAAGAACCCATGGAAGGAATGCCCCGGAGGAGGGATGCCTCCTTCTGTTAATCCCACCTGATGGCATTTCTTCCAAAGAATATCCTGAGTTTGCAAGAGGGGTTCAGGCTAGTGACCAACCGTTTTGGAGTTAGATTCATAACACTGAACGAGTCACAGCTAAAAAGTTTCCAAAGTTCATCTAAGCAACTCTTCCATTTTCCAGAGACCGATGTCCATGGAAACGAACAGCCAAGGTCACCCAGAGATCAGCGGCAGAGTGGCGACTCACCCCCAGCCTTCTACTTCCGTGTGCTTTTCCGGAACAACGTGTTGCTTCAATCATGACCTTTCCCAACCTCGTTTGAGGCCAACTACCCTGAAAGCAGAATCGTATTTCAATGCATTTGACAATGCATTTTGCTGAGTCTTGTACTTTTTTGTACAACTTTTGATGAAATGAGGACACTCAACAGGGCCACCCTGTCCAGGGCTGGGACTTGCTTCCTAATTTGTGAGACTTGGCTAATGAGAGTCTGATAAGACAGCCAGGCTGATCTCACAATGCATGGGTTTTGAAAGGGCAGAATAAAATGCTAAACACAACAAAGCTGTAAGAGCTTCGCGTTCTCATACAAAACAATTCTCTGTTAAAGGCAAGTGACTATTACAGACTCTGGCTGCAGTGCAGAAAGCAAGAGATCTATGGGTTGGGGTGGGTGCACCTCCAGAAATGGATGCCAGAGAATGGTGTTCTGCTCCACCTGAAACCTCACACTTGAGTAAAATTGGCCCCCAGAGGGAAGCTCATTTTGCCCATCAAAAACTGGGAGAAAAGACGTTCAGACATGAAAGCAGAGGGGGTAGTTCCTCCAAGCTGGAGAAATATTCCCACAACCATACAGAGACCAAAATAAAAAGAAACTGTTTTCTCAACCACCTCTACCACTAAATGCTGACAACTCTTCCTATACAGATTTCATGGAGAGAACCAGGAAGTAAAGGAAGAGCATACTTTGTGTCTGGGAGTGACTTTTTCTGCCAAAGACTCAAGAGGCAAGTGCTCCCAAAAGTGCTTGTGCAACTCACCCTCTCCCCATCTCCCTCACTCTCTCTCCCCTCCCTTCTCTTTCTCTGCTCCCCCCCACCCACTTCTACCTCTCTCTCACACACCCTCAGTGGCCATAAACAGGTGAGACGTCTTTCTCTGTCCCACAGTACATGTCACCGTCATTTGCTAGACACTCTCTAAACAAAGAGAAATTTCGACACCACTGGGGAGATGGGGTTACAGATGGGGGAACTGAGGGTGCGGTCAGGGGACTGCATGCCTTTGACTCAGTGGAAAGATTCATGTCTCAAGGGCTTCCACTGGTGCTGTGAGACCGCTGCCTGCTGCCTGCTGCCTGCCTGCCTGAAATTCAAGAGCCCGGAGATGGCAGAACAAAGGGATATGGCTGTGGCTCAGGCGGTGGGGGAGGCGACAGGCCAGCCTGCCAGCAAGCAGGCTTTTCTGCAGCTGAGTGCTCGAGTGAGGAACAGGAGACACTGGGCTGAGGACTGAGGTACAAAGGAAAGCAGGGGCCTGCAAGGCTGACAACAACCCAGGCACGCGCCTGGCCCCCACCCAAGGGCGCAGCTGGGCCGGAACTGCTCAGGCAGAACCCAGTCCCAGAGGCAGTGGGCAGGTGGCTAACAAGAAAGGCACAGGGCACTCCCGCTCCTTGTCCAGCTGCTCAGAACTCTTACCCAGGGGGTTCCAGACATAGCTTGGGGACTTGAGAGGGGGGAAGGGAGACCTTGACAGGGGTACTTGCAAAGGACAGGGCCCCTCTTGACCTGGGGGTGGGGGTGGGGCGGACTGGGAGAGGTCAAGGCCCAGGCTGGGTAGCTCACCTAGCCACAGAAAACACAAGGGACTCAGGAGTGGCTAAGACCTGTCCACCCAATGACTCTGATTAAGCATAATGGGTTCCTGCTGCCAGCAACAATAGCAACACTGGCCACCCCCTCTCCAACTCCCCTCCCCCCAAAAAGATCCACAATGGGAGGCAGCAGGAAACCAGGGCAGAGCCCATGAATAGCTCCACTGTCAGTCCCCAGGCCCCACCTCCTCAGCCCCACAGGTCAGTCCTAGCTGCCACCCAGCCACAATAGAAACCTCTGTGCTGCCAAGGCCCCAAGCTCCACACAACAGAGCTGTGAGCATGGGAAGCTCTGGACTTCTCACAGGGCACCATGTAACAGCAGCAATGGTGGGAGAGACAAGGCAGCGACACAGGCCTCGAACCCAGCAGGTCAGGGTCATGTTGGCCACCTTTCCATTTAGAGTGGCTCTCTGCCCATCAGCCCTGAAATCTCCCTGCTTCTTGCCCTACCCTGCCCAGATGTGGGGCAGCCACAGCCACACAGGGAAAGATTATGGTTATCCCAAAGGCACACGGTGGCCACAAGGATGGGAAAACAGCCAGAGAGCCCCTAGAACTCCCAATAGGATGCCAGCAGAGGGCTCCAACATTACACCTTCTCTCACACATCAGCCTCCCTCGCCCAATCCATCTACCCATCTCAGGAAGAAAAACTCATCTGCCCTCACCCCCTGCTTCTGCTCTGAAAGGAAGCTGCCTGCTCAAAACAAAAAACCCATCCATTATTTACACCAGGTGCCTTTTACACAGGCTTTTAAAATCACAAGGTGGCTATCAGGCCCAAAGCAGCCTGAAGCGGCATTAAGTTGGGGCTGCAGAGAAGGTAGGAGATGGGGAATACCAGAGCAGACAGGAGACCTGACCCTCACATCAAGCCCTGAAACTGAGGGAGAATCTGCTTTTCTAAAAGCTGATTCCCAACTCTACCTTGTTTCTCAGCCCTGACTCCCTGTCATACTCTGCCCAAGTCTTGCAAACTCCTGCAGCCACTCAAACTTATGTAATGAGAAGCCTCCCCTCATCTCATACCCTATTGCATTCTGGCTGCCTCTTCACCCTTTTATATGACACTTTGGGGCAGAAAGATTTCATGGCCCACAGGGCACAGCCAAGGGCTGCAAACGACAGGTGCCACGGAGACCGACTGACCTGAGCTGAAACAAAAACAGACTACAGTGGGAACCAGCACACCAGCACCCCACTATAGTCCCTCCAGCTCTAGGCTCCAACTACAGAAATACAAGATTGTACCAAAAGAAAACTCAAAAAAGCTTCCATTCTCCTTCTTGTAATCAAAACTGTGTGTTTCTTTTCCTGTTAGCACCTAATGTCTGGACTCTTGGTCTAGCCATTTCTATGGAGCTATGAGCATATACAAGGCATTCCCAGAGCCTGGCCTGCACAAACAAAATACTGGAAGCAATCTCAATGTCCATCAGTGGGGGCTGATAAAGTGAATCATGCTTTACCATTCAGAGGACTAACATGCCACTGTTCAAAAGAATGGCCTAAAATGTGTGTGCTGAAATGGAGCAAACCCAAGATAGACTTTCGAGTAAAAATCAGAAGTGAAGAGCAGTGTAATTAACATACCAGCACAGGAATAAACAAGTGTGGAGTCACAGAGATGCTTGACTAGGCTCCCAACATGTGGTAATGGAGGCCTCAGGCGAGCAGAACTGAAGGGATTGGGGATGGAAATGTCAATTTTCACTGTATACTTTTATGTGTTTTGCATCATATATATATTTTGTTAAATCAAAAAGGTAAATTGACATTTAAAATCCCTAAAGTTTGTGGCTGGAGGCACCAAAATGTTTACATGTAGCTCTCTGCAGGCAGTTTCTGGTACCTCTCTAGAATGGGGAGCGAGGAGCAGTTCGAAGAGGAGGGGAAAGGAATGCCAGCCTCCAGAATAAAGACTTAGCCAATTCGGAGTGTTAGCTAGCTCCCTGCTCACAACTCCCCAAGTCCCAAAATAGAAAGTTTTCCTACAAAGACCAAGAGCAGATCCTAACAAAGGCAGAAAGGAAACCTGAAGTTATTCCACATAGAGGACCATCTATCTATAGCCTGGTCAACTCCACGGTAAGGCTGTAATACCCCCAAGTTTGGGGTGAGGAGGGAAGGTTCTGAACCACAGGCACCCCAGGCCTCAGCAGGGACCCTCCTCAGGACCTTCCCTAGTCATGAGAGAGGCTCAAGGTCCTAGTGTTATAAACCCATCCCAATTTAGCAGCTAAAGAAATCTATTTCAACAGATTTCTAGGCCTGGCCCAATTCCAAGGACAGGCTAAAAACAGTTTCTCAAAAATTCCAGCTCAAAACCCCAATCCCTTAACCACTAAACTTCATGTACCTTTCAGAAAATGGAAACTGCAAGATACAGTTGTGAGATGGATTTGTATATTTATTCCTTACTGAAGGGATCCATGTACATTTTTGAAAAGCTTCCTTTAATTGACACATCAATAAATACTCTGCACTAGAAAAGCACTGATGTATTTCCTCCAAGTGATTTTCCCTCTAAGGAACAATAAAATAACCATCCCAATCACTCCTGCTTCTCAGGGGCATGACACATGTCTATGAGAACCAGGACTGGTCAGACCACTTGGGCTAGACCATTTGGAGAAAAAGGAGTGGTTCATGAATGGAGCTCTTTCTACCTAGCGGAACTTCCCTGCCTCACCTCCAGGTTACCACAGCAGGCATGAAGAACTCCTAATGACCTCAAGCTCACAGATGGCCAAGGCCACAAAGAAAGAAGACTCCAAAGAAGGAAGGTGTATGTCTGGCTCCCCTATCCCCATAAGATGCTTTCTTAAGTAGCTGCAAAATTAAGAAGCTGCAAAATTAAGATTTCAAAAACAAGTAGAATTTTTTCACACTGGTGTTTGGAGCCCTCATACCTCAGCTGCTGGGAACAAGTTCCTGTGCCCTTCATGAGCCACGTCCACTCCAGCACAAAGCCCTCAGCAGCTGTTGCCCAGAATTCTATAACCCTCATGAGACCAAGATGAGTCCTTTTCTGACTGTCTTCCTGCATGAGTGGGCAGGAAGGCACTGATCCTCAACACACCAAATCCTGTGATACCTCAGGTGGCACCTGCCCCACAAGCTCATCTATCTGTCTTCCCACAGAGAGAAATTCAGGACTGGCCCACCCCACCCCTACACCTGGGTACATACCACTCCCTCCTCCTTGCTCTCTCGAGAATGTATACCCCACCACTACCACCAACTTGTTTGTTGACATGTCCCCTCAAAACTTATCTGTGTTTATACCATTACTGTATTTCACAGGAAGCAGCTAGGACAACAGTAGACAATGACTGTGACAGGCAGGATGGCCACCTAGAGCTGACTTCTGTCACTTTGACTGCTTCCTTGCAGAAGTGGAAGCCAGTGAAATCTTCAGGAAAGGGGGAAGGCTCCCACCCACAGCCAAGAGGTTTTCTTCACATGCCCTTGTTTCTCACAACAGCAGGTAACCTGGTTCCTAAAAAGCTGGCTGTTGAGACAGGAGCAGGAGACACACCACACAGGGCTACCTGTGCAGGTCTGGCCAAGGAGAAAGCAGGGGCAGAGAGGAAACCAGGAGGAGCTTCAGGCATGCAGGCAGAGGAAATCGGTTGGCTGGTGCAGGGATTGGAAGTCCTCGGACAAGGGAAGGAAGGGGAGGGAGGATCAAGGCAGAAGGCCCCTGTAGTGCAGTCAAGGCAGGGGAAGGAGATCCCCCACAGCACCTCCCTGGGCCCAGCTCAAATAAGGCAATGAGTCCCTAGGTGTGGGAGAGGGGGAGATCCATAAAGTTGTCAGACTGGTTCACCCAGAATACGGAGAGCAGGAAATACAAGGTACAGAGACCAAGGAAAGAGGATCAAGCAGGGAGGGTTTTCCAGAGTCAAGTGGCTATGGTCTGGCACCCAACAGATCTGGCAAAGGGAGCCAGCACTGGTAGGCCACAGGGAACCAAGACTCCAGGTCCACAGTAATTCCTGGGTGCAGAGGGGCAGTGCAACCAGTAGAGTGAGGGAGCCAAGGAACGAGGAGCCAATAGATGCTAAAAAGAAAAAGATTAAGGTTTCCAGAAACAAGAGGGTGATGCCCACAAGGAGGGACACCACTCAAGTGTGAGGAGTGATAAGCTCAGGCCAGTGCAAGCACCATGGGCAAGACTGAGACAAGCTAAAGCTAGCCTCCAAATGCTGACAGTCTCTCCTTGACCAAACTTTAGTCGGGCTCCCCTGAGCCCTCTGCTCAGCTAGGCCTGACCTTGGGCCTCCATCTCTGTCCTTGTGGAGTCCAGTTCTTAGCAAGAATCCTGCTAAGTCTGTTTAGCCAGGATCCCCCACACTCCATTCTGATCGCCCTCCTTATCTGACCAAATTCCTCCTCCTCCTAAAGCAATATCCCCCAGGTAATATCTGGTCACCCTAGCCTGCCTATTAGGTTAAATAGGCAAGAATCCTGTTGTCAGTTGGCAAAGAATTACACTCTCTGAAATTTCAATCCAACAAGCCACCCCCTGCAATGCTCCTTAGCTATAAATTTCTACTTTTCCTTGTTGTATCTGGGGTTGAGCATCATCTCTCTCCTCGACTGCAGAACCCCGCTGTAGTAGTCCTTATAACTACCACAAAAGTCCTGAATAAAGTCTGCCTTGCCATTTTAACAAGTGTCAGAATAACTATTTTCTTTAATAATACAGAGCTCCAAGTCTTCCTGGACCCCTTACCCAGAGTGTAAGAACTACCTGGTCTGGGGTGGGGCCGGTCTGGGGTGGGGCCAGGCTGGGGCTGGGCTGGGGCTGGCCTCCCCAACCAAGCACCAGAGACAGACCCTGTCTGCCTGGCTAAGGGGTGAAGGGCTGAAACCTGGCTAAGGGGTAATGTCTGGCTAGTCCACAGGCTAGCCAGACATTAGGGAGGTGACCTGGAGAGGAAACAGGGTCTCTTCATAGCAATGTTCATTCATTTAGTGGGCAACCAGAGAGCCTCTCCTTGGAGTAGCTGGGAGATAGAAGGAGGAGGGTCCTGGGCACAGCTCAGTGAGTGCTCCAGGTTGGGGATCAAAGCACTTCTGCTGATTAAACTCATACCATGGCCTAAACTGCAGCAGTGGGTATGTGGGGCCCAGCTGCCCCTCCCTAAAAGGCCCAAATCTAAAGCTAAGTGGCCTCATTCCATATTTCCACTTGCCACTTTCCAATAAGCCCAGGTTTCCTGAAGTGCCATGTCTCTGGGGATATGCTGCTGCCCTCAGCTCTCCTAGGCGTACCACTCAGACCCCAGGCAATAGATAAAAGAGATTCAGGGCACACTCTTTCATTCCAGTTGAAGAATTCTGTGAAGACCCCTTTCTTGAGCGTTAGGACTAGGAATTCCTAAAATCCTTTTTTTTTTTTTTGATGTTCTCTGGGCCCTGCAGAGTAGATTAGCACAGGGTCCAGAAGCTGGTACACATGGTCAAGGCTTACCCAGAAATGAGGTTCACCAAACCTATCCTCAAGCTCACCCCTGCCTCACCCTTTGTCCTGGCCCACCTCTCTCCAAGCCTTACCCAAGCAAGAAAGGCCAACCTCAGCTCTCCCAAATTCCAGGGACACACAGAGTCTGAGGCAGCAGCACCAGGAGTTCACCTCTTATCCAGCATCCCTGAGGCCACTTTAGAGCCAGCTGTCATGGCTCTCAGCCACATAGCACAGGCGGAGAGAGCCCAAGAAGGGAGAAGCAGATCCCTACAGTTATCTAGCTGATGGACACCAAAGCTCTTCCTTGGCTGCTCAGAGAGGGAGGCAGAAAAGTGAAGAATTTTAACTCCAGCCCACCCAGGCCCACTTAAGTTCAGATTACCTGGCCTACTGCCTCTAAGAGAAAAATCACAGCACCACCCAGCCTTGCCCAGACCCAACCCCACTAAGGCCAAGAGTAGAGGAAATGGGGTTCCCAGAATCAGCTGCTAGTGAGCACTTCTGAGAGCTGTCAGCATGACAGCAGCAGTCACTAACCAGAGTGTCAGGTCTAACTCAGGGGCCTCTGATTCTGCTTCTCAAACCTGAAGTGTGTACTTCTGCTCCACAGTAACCCCAATGAGAGGCAGGAAGGGCAGAGTCTTCTCACTGAGAAAACTAAGTCCAGGAGGAAAAATAAAAATCAAAGACTTGTCTAGATCACTCAGCTAGAAAGCAGACACAATTTGAAAGTTGGCTTCATCACTGTCTCCTCTATGATCTGGACAGTGTTAATCTTCACATGTAATTGGTCAAGCCACTGAACACTTGCCACCAGCCAGGCCCTCTTCTGTTCCAATACAGCAACCTGCCCTATCTGAACCAAAAAAAAAAACAAAACCAAAAAACAAAAACAAAACAAAACAAAACAAAAACATGCTGTAAAAGAAGAAAATAGGTATGGAGACATTATGAATACCCAACACGGATTCAGTCAGAGAAGATACTGGTATAATAGAAGCCAAGACAAATTAGCAATGCTGGTACTAACCTAGACCAAAGATTCTCAAACCACTGGCTACACAGTCCCCTGGGGACCCTGATGACCAGCCAAGAGTGGAACTACTGTTATAGACCACCATCACCTCTCCCTCTATTTTAGATGTCAAAAGAGAAGCCCCACAAAGAGGGAACAAACTATGACTAAGGATAGTGAGTTAACTACAGTGCAGAAGAACCTGAGGTCTCACCACCTCCACCAGTGTTTCCTGACCCTGCTGGATATCCCCAGAAACCAAGCAAGTGACAAAGCACAAAAGCAAGGTCCATGGTGTGGCCAGTTCTTTAACATCCTGCAAGGGTGGTAAAAGTAGAAAATGCAATTAACACAGGGGTTCCACCCCCTTCTACAGGCCCAGCCCCATGCTCAAGCCTGTTCTCCATGTGATTCCATCCTTTAGGAACCTCACCACCTCTCCTTCCCATAACCCTATGCTCAGGGTCCCAGAAGTGGAAGGGGAAGGGCAAAGCCTATAGGGGTGCCACTACCTGCTCCTGCTCCTAGAAAAAGTGACTGTCCCAACTGGCCATATACAGGTAGCCCATGGGGAAATCCAAGGGCTAATGTGCCAAGGCAGTGAGGAGAGCAGGAGCCTGCTTCCCTTCCCATGGGTATTAAATCCCACTATAAAGGCCACCAGGAAACAGGGATCATCATCCCAGTTCACAGCCACAAGCACCAGGCTAGGAGCTGAACATGTGTTTGATAAGAATCCCTGGCCTGGGACTCGCCATTAGTCCTTGGGCCCACAAATGAATGAATGAATAAATGAATGAGTAAAAGAAGGCCCAAGGAACTCAAATAAATTGCCCAGGGTCAGATAAATAAGCTGACTTTCTGCACGCCACCTCTTATTACCCTAACATGCATTCTTGTTCACCATACCTCTGCCTTTCAAATGTGGCACTTCAATGCATCTTTAACCTAAATAACATTTCTTTGGTTAATTCATGACCAATGTTCGTGGGGACACAGAAATTCATGACACCTGAAACCTTGGGAAGAAGTCACAGAAGAAGGCAGGGTAGCAGGCAGGTGGCAAGCATTCATGCTGTTCACCAAATATTTCCAATCCTCTTCCCCGCCCAACCTTGTAGGTAAGTATGGCCATATGACTGTTTTAGCCATTGAAATGCCACTTCTGGGCGGAAGCTTTAAGGGCCAGAATGAGATTCATCATGCTCTCTGGCCCTCTAAGTGACCAGGAATGTTCCAATTAACCCACATGGGTCCCAGAGTGAGGACAACATAAAGCAGATATGCAAAAGGTGTGGCGTGAGCAAGAAATAATCCTTTGTTTCGTTAAGCCTCTACTATTTGGGGATTGCGGGGCTGGACCACTGCAGTTCAGGGCTCTGCCCCATGTCCCCAGCTGCAGGCAATAACTCATTCCCCAATCTTCTGTACACAGCAATACAGGTCGACTCTTTCCCTGGCCTTAGGGAGACAAAAAGCTCCATCACCAATCAGGAGAGGTTCAGGGGCACCTGCTATGTGCCCAGACAGATGAAATCCTTTCAGAACCAGGGGATATAAGGGCACCTGTACTGAAGGACTTACTAGTTCCACTGTGGGCCAGGCTTATTCAGTATATTAATCAACTTTAATCACTTCTGAGAGAAAGGCATTATCTAGATTAGTAATGAGGAAACCCAGCTCACATTGAGATTTCCTTTAAGCAAGTTAATGTGAACTCTCTAGGCCACAGTCACCTCATCTGTGAAATGGGATGTTCACATTATCTACCATATTCCGTCGTTTCAAGGATTAAATGAGCAAATACGAGTAAAGTTTCTAGGATAGTGCTTGATGTAAGTCTCAACAAATAGTAAGTCTCAACAAACTATCATTATATGCGAAACCTTCTGCAAATTGCTGTAAGCTTGTCCATAACCTCCAGGAGATTTTAAATTTAGCAAAGTTTTCCCGAGACTGACACAAAGGTATTTTGTAGGTACTGCCAAACTGAATTTTTTCTTTTCTAGTTGAAGTTAAATAAGTAACAAGTCAAATCTCTGAGCACCCAGTGGCCTAGAGTGATGCCTCAAGAAATGTTTCCAGAACCTAGGGCTTCCAGAACTCCCTGCTCCCCAGCCTCCATGGGAACTTCTATACTACCATGACCTGCAGGGCAGGGCCCCCCCCACACACACACACACACTGAGCGTGAGCTTTGTCCTCCCACTCCCAACCACAGGAAGTGAGGCACCCTCACCTGTTCTCAGAGATTAACACTTGCCCAGCTGGTAAAGGAGGAACTTCCCTGGGCAGCAAACCCTTCTGTGGCCCCCTATTCTCCATGCCCTTTCTTCCAAGAGCCTGCCACAAACCTTCAGAAGCACCAGTGGGCTTGAACTCCTGTTTACCTGAATGCTGCTGTGAAGCTGAGCTCAAGCTCAGATCAATAAACACTATGAGCATCTAGTACAAATCCAGCCTGGGCCCTAAGACCACAGAGCTTATAGACAGCTAAGGAGCTATGAGCGTGCAATAGGGCATGCTGTTGCACCTGATACCCTGGCACCCCAGACTCTCAATCATGCTTTGTTAAATGAACTGAAGATCACATTTGGTGGCCAAGCAGTGGAATTCAGAAATGTAGGGACGGAGAAATTAATTTCTTCAACTGAAGGTGGGGTGCAACAAAGGATGAGGCAATTAGAGGGAAAATCCCTCTGGTAGCCTGGGCCATAATGTCTCCCAGACATTATGGATCTTACGGATTGGAGTATGCGCTTCATTCTGAGGGTCCAGGGCCCAGGAGGATCCCAGAAGAGAGGATCTCTTACCTGGTCCTTCCAAGGGGCTGGATGACTATAGAGGGGATGTAGGGGTGCTGGGGCTGCTCTGATGGCCTAGGCCCCAGGTTTTCCTTCACAAATAGGAAAGGGTGGCCCAAGCCAAGCACTGGTAAGGCACTAAGTTCCCCTACTTTGAGATCAAGGGGTAGGGGGAAGACTACTATTAAGGATTTGGCAGGCAGCAAGGGTAACCCCCATCTGAGAAGGAAGGAAGGAAGACCCTAGAGAACTGAGCACAGGAGAGAACTGAGCACAGGAGAGAGCGCGCACCTGTAGAGGCTCCGATGCAATGCCCTGCATTCACGGCCCCGGATGACTTGATGCCAGCAGACGCCAGCGCCCGGGGACAGGCGACAGCCAACAGCCAGACCAGTACCAGGGTCCACAACTACCCCCAAACCCGACCTCGCCCCCAGCATGGACCGCTTCTACATAGAAATCAACTTCACTTCCCCCAGATACGTGTCCCAAAGGTCCCACAGACGAAGTCCCTACACACACACACACACACACACACACACACACACATTCCTACCCACCAGCACCACCACCCCTCCCCAATAGGAGCAGCAGCCCGGGAGGAGTCAACTCCGTAGCCACAGACCCAACTCGACCGAAGCTCCAGTTAGGTCAGGAATCGGACTATGCTCCCGAGCACAATCCCCAACAATCAACACAGAGAAGCTGGGTCACTGCCTACTTAAGCTCGGGCTGCCCAAACCCTTGCAAGACAAAATAGGACTCACGGCAGGGGTGGGGGCCTTGGAGCACACCCACGACGGAGCGGGTAAGGTGAGGGGAGGGGAAGGGACTGCCCTCCCAGGTCTGCGCCACCCTCCACCTCTGGCCCGAGCTCAGGGCGGCCAAGGGTCCATGACGGAGCCAAAAGGAGTACCCATCCCAGGGCTCACAGCTGGGGACACGCGGCAGAGCCCCGAACCGCGGCGGTCCAGCCTCGCCCTCCACTAGAACTCTCACCCCCGCCGGGCCCCGGCGCGCACCCGTCTAGGGACGCGGAACAGGCGAGGGCTACAGAGTCCTAAGTGCCAGCCAGGTGGTCTGCTGCGGCTCTCGCTCCGAGTTAGGCTCAGCCGGGTCCCGGCCGAGGCCTCCAGCCCCTCGCGGGTGATCTGGGCGAACAAAGCCAACACCGCCCGCAGGGTCGCCCAGGGGCAGGGACGAGGGAGCCTGAGGGGACGAGTGCGGACCTGGGGAGCAGTCCTCGTCCCCAGAGGGCGCTCTGGGGGGAGGGGGTGTCGGCCTCAGACAATGAGAGGGGCAGGGCCCAACGCTCCAGTAGGGGCTGGGCGCGCTACTCACCCGGGCGCGGCGGCGAAGGCGGCGGCGGCAGCGGCGCGGCCCTGCTCAGCCGAGGAAGTTAGAGCAAGTTCGGCAACGCCGGGCAGGAGGGGGCGACTCCGGCCGTCCGAATGGTGGGGGCGGGGAGCGGAGGGGCGGGACCGGGGGCGCGGCGCCGGGCGGTGGCCGAGAAAGGGGCGCCACTTCCCTGCACCGCCCAGTGCGACCCGCGCGCCAGGGCCCGCCCCAGCCCCGCCCCCCGCCGGCTTGTCCCTCCCTCGGCCCACGCGGCGGCAACGGCGGCGGGGCCTGTCCCCGGCCCGCCCCTCTGTCCTACTTGGGGCGGTGCTGGAGCCTGGGGCGGCCCCGGTCCTCCCCCTCCGTCAGTACGCAGCACAGGCCTTACCCCGGCCCGGGCTGAACCCGCGTGGCCACCGCGGGCGAGCGCTCGGCGGAGACGTGCTGCACCAGCGTCGCGCCGGCCTCGCCTCCGTCCTGGCCGGACCCGAGCCTTGGGAGAAGCATGATTTGTGGGAGCCAAGGGGAGGCCACACCTCAAGAATACGGGGGTGACCGGTTAGAGGTGGACTGTATTGAAAATAGGTGGCGTCCTGCCGGGGCCTGGGAGGCTAGGGGTGAGGATAAGCTTCAAGAGAAAGGTAGTGAATTAACATTTTTTTTATATATATATTTCTTTGCCAACTGGGCAGTAAAGACTCGCCCCTGTAGGCCTTGGTGCTAAAAATATCTAGTTTCTTTGAATCTCCTGCTGAGATTTGTTCCTCACCTTCATCCTGAGGCGGTGGCTGGGAGGATTCTTGAGGCTGAAGGAGGAGATTCCAGGAACAGTCGGGTGGAGGGGTACTCACACTATTGGCTGGGTTCTGGTTTAAAAGACTGATTTGATCTCTGCGGTTTCAGCCCACCTGTCTGTAAAATGAGACACAGGAACACTATTGATTCTTAAATCATTCTGGGGGAGGTGGATTGCTCTGTTGGGCAATAGAAAATACAGATTTATTAAAACTGGGCCAAGAGAATGGTTAAGAAGAAGTTCTGAAAAGGAGACTGTTCAGTCCATTCTCAGTTTTGTTTTGTTTGTTTGTTTATTTGTTTTGAGGGGGCTGCAGCCCATCTGTGACACCCTAGGCAGCTTAGGGGCTGCTTTGGGGAACCTGTCCATTCACTCACTTCAGCAAATAGTGTTAGGTTGAGTGCCTGATCTGTGCCAGGTCTGTTTTGATGCTGGGAGATACAGCAATGAACAAGAAAGCTGAGGCCTCTTGCTCCATAAAACTTATCGTTAGTTGAGACAAATAGTTGCAAATTAAATAAAATGCTGGGACAAAAATGAGGGTCTAGGAGAGAGAATAAGAGCTACTTTCGATAGAGCCATCAGGGAAAGCGTCTTTGAGGAAGTGATATTGAAATTGAAGTCAAAAGAATGAGGAGATAGCATTGGAAAAAGCTGGACAGAGACATTTCAGGTCATGAGTAGTATATGCCGAGGCCCTGATAAGGTAAGCTTTAGATGTGTCAAGGAACTGGAAAAAAAAAAAAAATTAGTGTGGCTAGAGTAGCACACATACCGTGCCCCCGCCAGAAAAGAACCAGGATGAAGTGGGGAGGTAGGCAGAGACCAAGACATACAAGACCGTGTCAGTGAATGGAGACTTTTTAATAAACCACTGAAGGGTTTTATGCAGAAGACAAACATGTTCTGATTTACTGCTGTGTAAAGAATAAATTGGGTGGGTGGCAGGCAAAAATAAAAGCAGAGAGACAATTAGACTGTTGCAGTCCAGGCCAAAGATGATGGTGGTTTGTCCTAAAGTGGTGGCCACACTATGATGATTAGTTGAGAGATGCTGTTTTGGACATGGACTTGACAGGACAGTTGATAGGATGAATGGGGGTGGGGGGGGTAGGGTTGGGAAAACCACAGATAACTTTAAAGTTTCTGACAGGAGTAAATGAATGGACAGTGCCTCATTTATTGAATGGGATAGCCTGGAGGAAAAAGACTGCATCTCAGGGAGGAACATTAAGAATTCTGCCTTAGCTCTGTAGAGTTTGAAATGACTGTCAGAGATCCAATTCAATTGTCTAATCACTGGGAACTCAGAAGAGAGGCCAGGGCTGGAGGTGGGGCTTTTGGAGGCATCATTTTATACATAGTAAAAGGCCATGGGATCTGAGCAGATCAGCTATGGTGAGGAGGTGGATGCAGGAGAGGATTTAAGAGGGACTGAAAGCAGTCAGACAGAGGAGCCAGAGCAAGAAAGAAGCCTGAGAAAGAGAGGCTGGGGAGGCAAGAGGAGACCCAGGAGAGTGCTGTATCCCAGAGAATGAGGAAGGAAAGTGTTTCCAGAAAGGAGTGGTCAGCTGTGTTCAATGCTACTTAGAAATCAGATAAGATGAGGACAGGGAAGGATTCCTTGACTCTGGCAACATGAAAGTCATTGGTGAACATGATAAGGACAGTGTCCCTGGAGTAGAGGGGAGGAAGCCAGGCCATGTGTGGAGAACTTGTCTAAGAGGAACTGGGAGGGGTCTAGAATGGGATGCGGAATCAGGAGGCTTTGGCAGAGATTGCTAGATGACCCTAATAACTATTCTCTCCCTTGTTCTTCAGCACAGAATTTCAAATTCTAGCTAGCTACATGGCTTCCCAGAATAAAAGCAAGTTTCTCAGACTCTTTTGCAGCTAAGTATGGTCATATGACTCATTTCCAGCCAACAGGGGAGCTAGCTTTAAAGGACAATGGTGTGCTTTCCTAAGCCATTGCTCTTCCCTGCTGATTGGATTATGTATATATGTAGCTGGAGCTCAAGTGGCCATATTAGACTCTGAAGTAGAAACCATGTGTTCAGCATGTTAGTAGAATTAGTTAGACTAAATCTGGATTCCTATTGTACAGGGAGCCACCATACCTGCTCTGGTGTGGTACCTAACTCTTAACTCTGTGTATGAGAGAAAGAAAGAAATTTCTGTCTTCTTTAATCCTCTGATTTCTGATGCTTGTAGCCATATCTAATTTTAATTTTTGTTAGAATGCAGAAGATTTTGTTAAATATGGAAGTTACTAGAGCAGGTTTGCAGGGTGATAGGAATGATCCAGGAGAGAAGGCAAGAGTATTCTGAAGAAAAAGTGAAAAGAGAATTTATATAGGCACAAATGGAGAGGACACCTGTGATAAAGAGGTACCTCTGCCATTATTAAGGAGGGAGATATAAAGGCAGAGAAGATGTTTCCAGTGAAGGTTAGGATTGGAAAGATGATCATTCATACCTGATGATTTCTGTTTACTCCTGGGTGTGAAGGAGGTCATAAGTTTAGAAAAAGGAGGAAGAAGGGGAAACCAATTTTGTGAACCATGGATTAGGTGAAGTTGGAGGTCCTGCCAACCTGAACTCTTTTTGAGAGACAACTCTATTCTGAACCAGTTGGCCACACTGCCGCTGGCATGAAGAGGGTGTGGAAAATGCCCAGAAAGCCAGCGTGGCCTCCACCCCACCCCCAATCAGGCCTTACTTCACAGTCACTATGGCACTTGCCTACCATTCCTAGCTGCAATATTAGATCCACTACACTTTACCTGACCCATTTTTACAGCACAAAGGGGTGGGGAGGGGACTTCAGAGACTGTCAGGGATACTCAAAGCAGATCAGGCCTGTTTTATTTTCCTTTATTAAAAAATAAAAAGTGAGATATGGACAGCCCCAACTCAAAAAGGTTGTACTGTAACCAGTGACTTAGTTTCCAGGCTAGCCTCTAGAACCATAATTGCCAAGAATATAGCTGAATTATATATAGTGCAGACTGCAAGCCTGAGGTATGGATTATGGGGGGAAAAAAAAAACAGTACAGGAAGTAGGGAAAGAAAGAAGCTGAGAATTTCTTTTTTCTGGGCCTGGAGTTAGCTGTAATAAAATTTTAAATGGAAGACTTGGCCTTTATCTTCTTCTGACTTCCTCCTTACCCCTTTGTCCTGGTCTAGTCCTAGTTCTGTCCCGGTCTGGTCCCAGTCTAGTCCCAGTCTAGTCTTAGTCCCAGTGCTGCTCTTACTCATCCTGGGTTCCGCTTTGCAGCACCGCTGTGTATATACAGGCCACAGGTGGGGTTTGGGGGAAGCAGCTTGAAAAGAAGAGGGACATGATGTTCATCTTCTTGATCTTGAGCAAAACACTTTACATCTCTGAGCCTAGTTGTCTTACCTATAAAGTCAAGACAATAGTAAAACCCAACTTATAGTAAGATTCTTACAAACTTATAGTAAGAATAAAATGAAATAACATTTATAAAACATCTTGTGAGCAGTAAGGAATGCTGTTATCTGGGAATGATGCCTTATTAAGATGCCTTAATGAGACCAGACTACTAAGGATCTTCACATTAGTCAGACTGTTTTAGTTGGAAATCAGAAAATGCCACTCAAACTAGCTTAGGTCAAAGGAAGGGAAATTATTTTAAGGATACTCACATCACTCACAAAATCAAAAGAAGAACTTCAGACCAGCATGACTCTAGAAACTGGGGGCCGATCCTGCAGGTTACCCAGACCAGGAGCCCCTCATTCTGTCTCCTAGTGTTCTGAGTTTGCCGCATGTGGGAGATGTGACTGAATAACTCTACCCTCAAGGTTCGTATGAACAAATTCAAGGGAAAGACTAATCAATCTAGCTCTGGCCATATGCCCACTCTTAGACCAATCACTGTGGTGAAGGAGAAAGGATTCCACAACTGGACCAGGTCTGAGTCACATGCTTATCCCTGTGTTTAGTAGGGCAACATCTATACCAAAGAAAAAAATGGGGCATATAGGACCGACATGATAATTCCTGGCAAAGCCTTATATGGCTGGTATTCCTTAGGCCCTAAGCAATCACTGAAAGATTTAGGCAGAATAGTAACATTGCTTTAGGAATGGACTGGAGGAAACAAGATTGGAGTAAAGAATAGTTAGGAAGGAAACTTGCAATGGATCAAGAAGTAGATAATGAGGAAATGGAAAGAGGTAAACAGGTTCCAAAAACATTTAGAAGGTAGAACTAAGGAGTGACTAATTGGATAGGAAGTTGAGAAATAAAGAGACATAGTCTGGCTGCATAGACAGTGATGCTCTTCACTGAGAAAGAATCCAAGTGACTGTGTGTGTGTGTGTGTGTGTGTGGATTTGGTGAGGAGTGACAACTTGGACCTCTTCCATTTGAAGTGTCCCTAAACAGAGGAGGTAGGTCTAGTTTGCTGTTTGGAGTTCAAGAGAGACATCTAAGCAGAAGCTATAAGTTTGGGATTTGTGTTCAGCTTCTGTAACAGCAACCCAACTACATTGCTTTAGCCAAACAGGTTTTGTTGCTGTTTTCTATTGTAGTTGAAAACTTCTAATGTAGGAAAAATCTAAAGGTAAGCAGAGCAAGGCTGGTCAGCAGCTCTACAATGTCATTCAGGCCCCCAGTCTATTATGTAGGTCAGCTTTGGCTCTCTTTACTGAGAAGCTTTCATCCTTAGAGTCAACTTGTGGTAATTCAATGGCTATTTCAGCTCCAGCTTCTCACCTGCATTCCAGATAGGCAGACAAAAGAGTATAAAGGAAGAAGCAGCACCTGTATTAGAAAGCAAAACTTGCCCAGAAATTCCCACAGACTTCTGCTCATGCCTCATTAATCAAATCTGGTCACATGGCAAGCCTGAACTCCAAGGGAGGCTGGGAAATGCAATTTTAATATATAAAAAATTACGTCCCTGAGCCTGTTTGAAAGAAAGAAGAGGAAAATGGATACTGCTAAAGCAGTACATGGATGACAATTTAAACCACAGGAGTAGACGAAATTAACCTGGAACTGGGAGATGTGAAGGGAAAAGGACTGAGACAGAACCCTGATGAACACAAACAGGAAGAGAAAGAGAAGGACCAAGGAGACTGAGAAAGAGCAGCCAGTGAGGCAGGAGCAGAGCCAGAAAGGTGGTGTGTATGGAAGTCAAGGGAAGTGAATGTCTCAAGAAGGAAGGAGTGGTCGCCAGTTTCCAGTGCTGCAGGAGAGCCTGCAGGACAAGGCTGAAGAGTGACCATTGCGGTTGACAGCTTCCAAGAGCTGTTTCAGTGGAATCGTTTGGTCAAAGCCTGTTAACAGCAGGCTGGAGAATAAAGAAAGATGAGATGGAGGTTCTTGGCTGAAAGATGAGGGTAAGAGTCTGAGGGAGAGATTTTTTTTTTACAGAAAGGAGAAACTTGAATATGTTTAAATGATGAAGGGAAGTAGCAGTAGAAGAGGAGAGATTGAAGAGTTTGGAGGAAAAGAGAGATGATGCTTGCTGGAAAAGGTGGGAAGGATCGGGGTTCAGAAAAAGAGGGTGGCCAAAGACTAGAGGACAGATGAGCCTCCAGGGAGATAGGAGAAAGGAGGAAAAGCTGGGTGAGAATGCAGATGTTTGTATGTTCGGTGGGGGTTCCTGAGTGAAGTCTTCCATTTTTTTTTTTTTCTGGAAACAAGGTATTCACCTGCTGAATGTAGAGTGGGATTTTGGTGACATCCAAAGATTTCAGAGAAACTTAAAAAAATGAGAGAAGCTTCTTAGTAGGGGCAAACAGGAGGATTTGAGGAAGGATTGAGAGCCCAGCTGAAGTGGGTAACCCTTTATCAGTAGTCAGCAGTGGGGTAAAATACAGGTGCAGAGGATATAGGCAGAAAGATTGATCAGAGTTTGGGGTTTTACCAGGAAGGCATGATAGAAAAACAGTGGTGCAAAGGATTCAAAACCATTGGAAAGAAAGCATTTGAGGTGTTGTATCATGAGTCTTGGCTGGTGGGGGAGAGAAGTGACAGCTGGATGGGCTAATAGATAGATGGGAAGAAAGGAGAAGATGGGGGTGGGCTGGAGGGCTCTCAATGAAAGCAGAAGACAGGTATGGTTATACGAAGCTATGGTCAGACAGAGGAATGTATCCATGGGAGCAGGTAATTAAGGTGGAATGATGGGATCAATGGCCCTGGGATGAGGAAGTCAGGACCAAGAAGACAATGTGAGAATGGGTCACCCCATGAATGTATGGAGTGCAAGCAATGACAATGAGCTAGGTAATAATGTCATAGGTAGACTTTTCATTTCCAAGCTCAGTTTTGAATTAATGTTGCCTTTCTTGAAAAAAAGGTCAGAGAGCCCCGGGGAAAGGTGAACAGAAAAGAAATTGGTTTATTGGTCTGTCAACCAATGCCTGCCCTATTTGTCCCAGAACAATCTATTTTAAAGAATCTACAAACTTCTAAAGGCCTCTTGCTCCTATTTACATCTGTAGCCATGAGACCTCTGTTCTCAGACCATATCTCCTACAAAACTGTAAAGATCTGTGATAGGAGCACAAGATATGTGTGAGCAGAGGACACAGTGGAGCACACTTTAATGCTGGAGGCTTAGACTGTGTTAAGAGATGGTGGTGACAAGGAGCCCTGTCATCTCTCTCACCTCAGTTATCCCATCCATAAACAGGGTGAGAGAGAGGAAAAGGTTAGTCAGTGGGTGACCTACCAGGACCCTTCCAGCCCTGACTGTCTGTGAGTTGACCATTCTGTAATTATTCCAAATTGGAGAAGTTGGTTTTGCCGAGGAAGGAAGGCCCATATGTGGCCAGACAGGACATCAGCAGGAAGGAGCAGATTGTAGAGGTTAAGAGGAAGGATCTGTGAGTTGGACTGCTGGGCTCAACCCCAGCTCTGCCTCTGAAAGCTGTCTACTCAAGGAGCTATAAGATGTGCACAGATGTGAAAGTTACTTGACAGTGTAAAAACTGTTTCTTCTGGAATAATCTCATATGAACTGACCTTCACAAAGCTCTGAATTTATAAAATAAATGTGGAAAGGAGGCTCAGA
>CM053506.1:48048839-48176353 GCA_028627145.1 Eidolon dupreanum | reverse complement strand
GAGAGAGAGAGAGAGAGAGAGAGAGAGAGAGAGAGAGAGAGAGAGAGAGAGAGAGAGAGAGAGAGAGAGAGAGAGAGAGAGAGAGAGAGAGAGAGAGATGGGGGAGGAGAGGAAGGCTTTTCAGCCCTTGTCTGACATTGCAGATCTTCCTTCCTAGAATACTTGTTCTCTTGGCTCTCCTATTCATCCACTCAGGAAGGACCGTGTATTGCACACTCAACTTCATTGAGTATCCTGATCTTTTCATACCCTGACTTCCTTTGAATATCCTGATCTCCCTTCTCTGTAAGTGTTGCTGCTCTTCTCAGATTCTGCACTGTTAGGGTATAAAAAATAATTTTCCTCCTTTTCACCTTTCTAAGTTCTTCTGGCTGGGCTATAATCAAATTAACAGGAGAAAATGTTCTAGTTTTATTATGGACGTACATAATACAGGGATGTCATAAGAATATGAGACCTGAGGATGCATTGGGCAGTTGAGCTTACATGCCATTCCAGACAAAGGAGAGGGAGGCAGGAATCAGGGATTTCAAAGGGAAAGGAGGCAATTTACAGGTCGATAAGAAAGAGCAAACATGTGGTAAACAAATTCCTGCTGAGCCACTCAGAAACAATGGGACACAGAGGGGAGTCCAAACAGATTTCTAGATTGCTAGATTTCTCTTTCTGTCTGCCACATTTAGTTTATGTTATAAGTTGATGCTCCCCTTCTTTAAGCACATTTTTTCTATCTGAATTCCTTTAAGCAGGGGAGTGTCAAAGTTTCTTTCTGAGTCTTTTGTTTTTAAAAAATAACCAGTTTAAAATCAATATCCCAACACACACACACACACACACACACACACACACACACACACACATCTCTACAGGCTCTTTGAGGTCTCAGCCATTCCTATGTCTTTAGGTATCTTCAAGCACTGGCCATACTTCATGTTTATCACCACTCATCTCTCTCCTGAGCTCCAGTCAAAGTCTAAAATGAATACCTGATCCTACCATCCCCCTGCTCCAAACTGTTCGAAGTTCATTTTACTGACTATTCTACAGAGGCTGACCAGGCCTGGTAACTGTAACCACATCTCTGACCACAGGCTTCTGTCACATTCAGTAACCCAGCTTGTCATCTCTAGTGTAGTGGTGACCACACAGACTGGCCTTCAGGACCAGGTGTTGGAATTTGATAGCTCAGGCTGGAATTACCTTGCCCAAGGCTCAACAGAGCCCCCTTTCTCATTTCTGTACAACTGATGACTGATGCTAACTCCAGGCTCTTGGTGGGGTCAGGTTGAAGCCTCCCTTGGAATGGCTTTACAGTTCAATTTCTCCCCCTGCCCCACCCTGCTTCCCTCACTTCCTGCACACACATCTCTGAATCAGCTTCTGTTTCCTGTGACCTTGGCCTCTGCATATGCTGTCACTTCAGTTTAGAACATCTTTTGCCTGTTCCCTTTGCCTGAGACACAGGGAAATAGAAAACCATCTAGCCTATCCCCTCAGCTAGGCTCTTTAGGAGAACAAGTCTGGAGGTGTCTCCACATAAATGGCTCCAAAGAGCATCATTTATACCCAACGCTGGTATCTAACTTTATTTTTACTTCTCCAGCTGCTTCTGGCCAACTGGTCCCCAGCTTCCCCTCAGGGTTCCTGCCTGACCTCCTCTGTGAGTTGTTGGCTTTTGCCTCTTACCTGTCTCTGAAAGGAACATTCAGATACCCAAGAGTGAGTTACTAATTACTCTGTTCAGCTGTCACCATCCACATCCCTTCTTGGGCAGAACTTTTGTGCAGGCCTTGCAGGTGCCTGGCCAGCCCATCAGATCCTGAGTTAGAGCCTAAGACCCAGCCCTGGTCCAATTGCTGTGCCCAGGATAGAGGGTCTATAGAACCAAGCTCTACAAAGGGGCCTCTGATGGGAAGTATAGCATGGATCTCTCTGAGATCCCCAGGAGAGGGC
The DNA here is from genome assembly GCA_028627145.1 of Eidolon dupreanum. Taxonomy (NCBI): domain Eukaryota; kingdom Metazoa; phylum Chordata; class Mammalia; order Chiroptera; family Pteropodidae; genus Eidolon; species Eidolon dupreanum. The sequence continues at coordinate 48,174,400 of CM053506.1, read as the reverse complement.
AGCGATGCATGGCATATGGGCATATAATGTCTGTCCCTCCTGCTGCCAGGGCTGCTGACTACAAATTATAAAGAAACAAATTTAGATCTGCATATTAGCATTCATAACTGGTTATAGCATGAGTATGCAGATCTGGTTTTGTGATAATTCTGTTCTTATTTGTAGATTTTTAAAGGTGTTTGAAACATTTATAAGACTGAATCATTAGCATTAGGAAGAGTGTAATTGATTACATTTAATGTTTAAATGTTCAGGAAAATCTACTTTGTTAAAATTATAAAAATTCAATTTATTGTAGAAGTAATATGTGAATATTTAGAGAAATCTTAACTGTTTCAATTTTCCTATATTGCCCATTAGATGAGGTATGAAGTTGGATATGTATCTCTATGTGCACAGAGCCCTTGGACACTAAAGAACTGCTGTGGGGACCCCATGGGATACTGGGAGCTTGTCAAAGGAGCAGGACTTGTGCTGTCTGTGCATCAGGGATGAGAGGGTATCTGTCCTGTGCTCTGCCTGTAGCCCAGCTGGGGCCAGTGTGAGGGCCTGGCCCTGTGTACCAAGATCAGGGTACTGCCCCAACGTTCTCTTGAGTTATAAAGGCTGGGGAAGAGATGACAGCCAAGCGAGGGCAGCAGAAGCCTCTGCCTGGCAGAAGCTTCAAAGTCTTTCTGCTTCAAAGAACAAGCAGCACCGCCCACCCCAGGAGCTGGCTGTGTCTTCAGGCCTAGCTCCCCAGCCTCTCCTGTTCAGGGGGTGCTGGCCTCCTTCTCTGTCTTTGTATGAGCTGTGCTAGGGCAAGAGCCTGGCAGCAGAGTTGGCCTTCTCTCCCCCTAAGCAAGCCTAGCACAATCAGGATGGGCACAGGGGAGGCCCAGTGCCAGCTGGGTCCACCGACTCAGGAAAAGCACCTCTTCTGAATTTGCATTCTTCTCCAGGCCTCTGTCCATGCAGGCCCATGAGGCTCCCCCAGCTCCTCAAACCAAATGGATGTTTTTACAGTTTGATGTGGCCTCAGTTTCACACCATATCTATAAATCTTTCTGAGGGCATAGGGTGAGGACACAAAAAATTCTGGTCAGTGAACCAGCTATGGAGGTTTACAAAGTACATAAGGTAGTGCTATTTTTATTACTTTGTCAAAAATGTTTAATTGGTTAATGCATTCACATATAACAAATATGCATTCACATATAACAAATTATAAAGTTCAAAAGAGCATAAAAAGGGACATTTACCTCCTACCTGTGTCCCCCGCCACCACCAGTACCCTATTCCCAAAGGAAAATATTATTACCAGTTTTTCATGCATTTTCCCATCAATATGCTATAGTAAACACTACTGGTTGAATCCTCAAATCCATTCTCTTTTCTTTTTTTTTTTTTAGTGGGTACAAAGCCATCTATGAGGAAGACTACATTTTTCAGCCACCCTTGCAATTAAGTTCAGCCCTTAATACTGCCCAATAGTATATGAATAAAAGTGATGTGTGCTTCTTCCAGGTTATACCTTAAGGGAAAAAAGTAGGTTTAGCATTCATGATAAAAACTCTCAACAACTTAGGTATATATCCACTGTTTTTCAACATAATACAGGCCATGTATGACCCCACAGCTAACATCATACTCAATGGTGTAAAGCATTTTCCTAAGTTCAGGAACAAGACCATGGTGCCCACTCTCTCCATTTCTATTTAGCATTGTACTGGAAGTCTTATCCAGAGAAATTAGACAAGAAAAATGAAATAAGAGAAATCCAAATCAGAAAGGAAGAAGTAAAATTATCTGTTTACAGAAAACTCCAAAGACTCCATCAAAAAACCGCTAGAACTAATAAATGAATTCAATAAAGTTATAGGATACAAAATCAATATACAGAAATTAGTTGCATTTTTATATACTAGCAATGAACTATCTGAAAGAGAAATAAAGAAAGCAATCCCATGAACCACCTAAGCTAACAGACATCTCCATCCCACAAACTGCAGAATACACATTCTTCTCAAGTGCACATGAAACATTCTCCAGTATAGATCATATGTTAGGCAATCAAATAAGTCTTTAAAAGTTTTAGAGCATTGAAATCATACCATATGTGCTCTCTGACCACAATGAAATGAAATTAGAAATCATTAACAGAAACAAAATTTGAGGAATTCTCAATTATATGGACATCAAACAGCATATTTCTAAATAATCAAAGGTCAAAGTAGAAATCACAAGGGAAATTTTAAAATATTTCAAGATGAATGAAAACAAAAACATAGCACACCAAAACTTATGCAACCAACAATGCTTAGATGGAAATTTATAGCTGTAAACACCTATAATAAAAAAAGAAAGATCTCAAACCAATAACCTAAACTTGCATTCTAGAAAAAGAAGAGCAAACTAAACCCAACACAAACAGAAGGTAGGAAATAATAAAGATTAGTGCCAAAATAAAATAGAGAGTAGAAAAATAATATAGAGAGAAAATCAACAAAATCAAAAGTTGATTCTTTGAAAACATCAACAAAATTGACAAATCTTGAGCTAGACTGGCAAAAAAAAAATACTCAAATTATTAAAATCATGGGTAAAAGAGGAGCCTTTATTATGAACTTTTGAGAAATAAAAAGGATTCTAACAGAAAAAAAAAAGGAAAGCAATCCCATTTACAAGAGCATCAAAAACAATAAAATATTTAGGAACATATTTGACCAAGCTGGTGAAAGTCTTGTACACTGAAAACTATAACACATGATAAAAGAGAATGAAGAAAAAACAAATAAATGGAAAGCTATCCTGTGCTCTTGGACTGGGAGAACTAATGTGAAAATGTCCTTGCTACTCAAAGCAACCTACAGATTCAATGCCATCCCTATCAAGTGTCCAATGGAATTTTTCATAGATATAGAAAAACTATCATAAAATTTGTATGAAACCACAAAAAAACCTGAATAGCCAAAACAATCCTAAGTAATAACAAATCTAGAGGCATCACATTTCTGTATTTCGAGCTACATTACAAAGCTATAAGACTCAAAATAGTATGGTACTGGCATAAAAACAGGGACATAGACCAGTGAAACAGGATAGAGAGCAAATGACGTGATTGTGTGGGTTTTTTATAGGTAATTATCACATTGAGGACATTCCCCTCTATTTCTGTTTACTGAGGGTTTTTTATTATCAATGGGTTTTGGATTTTATCAGATGCTTTTTCTGCATCTATTGATATAATCGTGACTTTTCTTCTTTAGCCTGTTGATGTGAAGAATTACATGAATTGATTTTTGCATGTTAAACCAGCCTTACAACACCCGGGATAAATTCTTTTTATATATTGTTGGAGTCGATATTCTAATATTTTGTTGAGAATTTTTGCATTTTTGTATCTATGTTCAGGAGAGATATGGGTCTGTGGTTTTCTTTTCTTATAATGTCTATATCTGGTTTTGGTATAGGGTAATGCTGGCCTTATAAAATGAGTTAGGAAGTATTCAGTCTTATTCTATTGTCTGAAATGGATTGTGGAGAATTGGTGTAATTTCTTCCTTAAATGTTTGGTAGAATTCACCAGTAAACCCATTTGGGCCTTGTGCTCTCTGTTTTGGAAGGTTACTAATAATTGCTTCAATTTCTCTAATAGATATAGGCCTATTGAAATTGTCTATTTCTTCTTGTGTGAGTTTTGGCAGATCATTTCTTTTGTGGAAATGGTTTATTTCACCTAGGTTATCAAATTTATGGGTATTGAGTTGTTCATAATAATCTCTTATTATCCTTTTAATGTCCATGAAATCTGTAGTAATGTTACCTCCATTTCTGCTGTTAGTGATTTGTATCCTCTCTCTCTCTCTCTCTCTCTCTCTCTCTCTCTCTCTCTCTCTCTGTCTGTCTCTCTCTCTCTCTCTCTCTCTCTTCTTAACCTGGCTACAGGCTTGTCCATTTTATCAATCTTTTCAAAGAATCAACTTTTGGCTAATTTTCTCTATTGATTTCCTGTTTCAATTTCCTAGATTTCCACTCTAATTTTTTTCTTCTGCTTATTTTCAATGTGATATGCTCTTCTTTTTCTAGTTTCCTAAGATAAAAGCTTAGATGATCTATTTTAGATCTTTCTTCTTTTCTAATATACGCATTCAATGCTATAAATTCCCCTGTAATCAATCACTGCTTTCACTACATGCTACAAACTTTGGTAAGTTGTATTTTAATTTTCATCTAGTTAAAAATACTTTAAAATTTCTCTTGAGATTTTTTCTTTGACCCACATGTTATTTAGAAGAGTGTTGTTTAATCTCCAGGTATTTTGGGATTTCTGGTTATTTTTGTGTTATTGATTTTTTCCACTGCAGTCTGAGAACAGGTATGGTGTGATTTCTATTCTTTTAAACTTGTGAAGGTGTGCTTTATGACACAGACTGTGGTATTTCTTGGTGAATGTTTCATGTGAGCTTGAGAAGAATGTGTATTCTGCTGCTGTTAGATAAAGCAGTTCATTATATCAGTTGATTGATAATTGTTATTAAGTACAACTGTATCCTTACAGATTTTCTGCCTACCGGATCTGTCCATTTCTGATAGATGGGTATTGATGTCTTCAAACATAATAGTGGATTCATCTATTTTTCCTTGTGGTACTATCAGTGTTTGCCTCATGTATTTTGATACTCTGCTGTTAGGCACATATACATTAGATTGTTTTATTTTCTTGGAAAATTGACCTTGTTACCATTATGTAATGCCAGTCTTTATTACTGATAACAGATAACAGTCTGCTCTGTCTGAAATTAATAGAGGTACTTCTATTTTGGGGGGAGATTAATGTTAGCATGGTATATCTTTCTCCATCCGTTAACTTTTAATATACACGTGTCTTGATGTTTAAAGTGAGTTTCTTTAGATAAAATGTAGTTGGGTCTTGATTTTGATTCAATGTGACAATCTCTGTGTTATTAGTGTATTTTGACCATTGATATTTAAAGTAATTATTGATATAGTTGGATTAATATATACCACATTTGTTATTGTTTTCCATTTGTTGCCTTTTTTGTTCCTATTTTGTCTTTCACTTTTTCTTCTGTCTTTTGTGACTTTAACTAAGCATTTGTATGATTCCATTTTCTCTCCTTTCTTAGTATATCACTTATCCTCTTTTTTTACTTTTTTTTAGTGGTTGCCCTAGACTTTGCAGTATACATTTGCAACTGCTCTAAGTCCACTTTCAAATGACATTATACCCCTTCATGGGCACTGTGAGTACCTTATAAAAATAAAATAATCATAATTCTTCCCTCTTAACCATTGTATCATTACTGTCATTTATTTTATGTATACCTAAGTGCATGTACACACATATATACACATTTGAATGTATTGTTACTATTATTATTACATCAAACTTATCTGTTATATCAATTAAAAATAAGAAAAGTTTTAGTTTACCTTTACTTATTCTTCCTTTGATGCTCTTCTTCCTTTATGTATATTTGAGTTTCTGACCTATATATCATTTTCCTTCTCTCTAAAGAACTTCTTTTAACATTTCTTGCCAAGAAGATATACTGGCAACAAAGTTCTTCAGTTTATGTTGATCTGAGAAAGTATTTCTTCTTCATTTTTGAAGGATAATTCCACAAGGTAGAGAATTCTGAGTTGGCATTATTCCCCCACCCCCTACCCCCAAACTTTAAAAGTTATACTCCACTCTCTTTTTGTTTGTGTGGTTTCTGAGGAATTGGTCCTCTATAGGTAAAATGTTTTCCCTCTGATTTTTCAATATTTTTTCTTTATTTTTGATTTTCTGCAATTTTAATATGATATACCTATGTGTAGTTTTTGTGTTGTTTTGGTTTGTTTGTTTGCTTTTTGTTTTTGCATTTATCCTGCTTGCTGTTCTCTGAGTTTCCTGTTTCTGTGGTTTGGTATCTGACATTAATTTGGGGAAAATTCTCAATCGTTATAATTTCAAATATTTCTCTTGTTTCTCTCTTCTCCTTCTGGTATTCCCATTATGCATATCTTACACCTAATATTTAGTTGTCCCACAGTTCTTGGGTATTCACTTCTATTATTTTCAGTCTTTTTTTTTCTTTGCTTTTCAATTTTGGAAGATTCTATTGAGATATCCTCAAGCTCATAGGTTCTTTCCTTATCTGTGTCCAGTCTGCTAGTCAGCTCATCAAAGGCATTCTTCATTTCTGTTACAGTATTTTAAATCTCTAGCTTTTCTTTTTTATTCTTCAGAACTTATTTGTCTTAGAATTTACATCCCTCTGCTTAGATTGTCTGTCTGCTATTCACTAGAGCCCTAACATATTAATCATAGTTCTCTTACATTCCAGTCTGTTAATTCCAACATCCCTGCCATATCTGAGTCTGGCTCTGATGCTCATTTTGTCTCTTCAAGCTATGGGGTTTTGTTTTGTTTTGTTTTGTTTTGTTTTGTTTTGTTTTGCCTTTTAGTATACCTTGTAATTTTTTTTCTTGATTGCTTGACATGATACACTGAGTTTGGAATTGCTGTTAGTAGTCCCTTAGTGATATGGTAGTAAAATTTAGGTGTGTGTGTGAAGTGATCTATGGTCCTATATCAAGTCTCAGGCTTTTAGTGAGCCTCTGCCTCTGGACTGTGCACCTCACAAACCCTTAGTACACCCCAGCCACCCATCCCCCTTAGGTGGGACAGGATGGCTAGAGTGGGCCATAATTAGGCATTTCCTTTCTTCCATGTGGAAGGCCATAGTGTTTCCTTCCCCTTGCCAGTTAGGCTCTGATATAACTCCATCAGGTTAGGCTCTAGTTAAATAGTTTCTCCTGAGAGCACATCTTATTAAGAACAGAGTGCTCTGGGATGTTTCAAAATGGTTGCTTTTCCCCTCCCCCTGCCAGAAGCATGAGGGGATTTCTCTGATATTTACTGAGAACGTGGTGAAACCTCTGGAGATAAAACTCAAAAAGTGTGGGGAACCCCTAGGACTTAGTCCCCCTGGAATTTTCACCCTCAGACTTGTCTACACCACTGAGACTCCAGAATTTCCTCAATCACAGTTTAGGTATTCCTATCCTGGGAATGTTACCCACAGAAGTTTCTGTACATGGGTTTGGTCTCTTCAATTTGGGGGGCAGCAGTTTGCCCTCACTTCTCTTATGGACCTAAAAAGAGTTTTTGATTTTCTAGTTAGTTCTGCTTTTCACTCGTTGTTAGGATAGGGGATCAACTTCAAAGCTGCTTACACACAGGACAGGAAACAGGCATTTTAGTTAACTTTTTATTATTTGTAGGAGCTGGTATTTGGAAAACCAGCCTTTTGTGATATGAGTTGCAAATGTGTTTTCTCAGTTACTTGTTGGTTTTTTGACTTTGCTTATGGTTGCTTTTGCCATCCAAGCTGCATTATTTATGGAGGGACAGGCTCTGTGCTGGGTGCTGGGGAAACCAGGAAGAAAGAGACCAATGTGACCCTGCTTTCCTGGGATGTCCAGTCCATAGATGCAAAGGACGTTGGGTTCAGTAACAATAGCACCAGATATGAACAGAGAGCTGGACTCTAGGTTTGGTCCTGATGAAGGAACTCTAGGGCCTATGGCTACCAAATCTAGAATAGCCCCTACACTGGCAGTCGCCAACCTTTTTTGGCACCAGGGTCCAGTGCTCCTATGAGAATTTAATGCCTGATGATCTGAGGTGGAGTTGAGGCGGTGATGCTAGTGCTGGGGAGCGGCTGCAAATACAGATGAAGCCTCGCCGGCTCGCCTGCCGCTCACCTCCTGCTGTGTGGCCCAGTTCCTAACAGGCCACTGACTGGTACTGGTCCACGGCCCAGGGGAAGGGGCTGAGGAACCCCTGCCCTGCACAATACAGATGGAGAAACAGCCCCAGTGAAGGAAGAGACTGGCTCAAAGTTTCATGGTAGCTCAGCTCTGGAGATTTGGTTCAAAGCTCTTTTCTATCAAAAAGCTGCTCCTGACCAGCTTTAGTTCTTGTAAATCATCTCCCCAGAACTCTGTTTCACCCCCATGAAGTGAGGGGCTAAGATCAAGATTTTAACTGACTTAGTCTGTGCTGGGGGAGCATTTGGAGTAGCAAGTAGCACCAGAACCTTGCTGGATGAAGAGAGTGCAATTAGAAGCGTCATCTGCTGGGAGGAAAGCTCTGCAGAGAGCTGCCCTATGGACAGACCCAGAGCAGCATTTCCAGGGACTTGGCTCCTCTCACTGACCAATCCCATTCTAACTATGGCTGGGCCGGCTCTGAATACCTCTGTACCGAGAAACTTCTCTCATCACCTCTCTGATTACTTTAAGTAACAAGGGCAAGATAAATGCTTATTTTTTCTTTATTTTCCAGGCTTTAAAATTAGTTGATTTCATTCACATCACCCAAATATTTTTTAAAGGATCATTTTGAACTTATAGATTTAAACATATCTCATGTTTTAATATAATGCAATTGTAGATACTCAAATTGTCCCATCTTTAGCAAGAGAACCCCTTCAAGGTAGAGCCTGAGTCCTTTCTATCAGCCTTCAGTAGTAGCCTTTTGAGAGCTTGCTTAACATCTACTATGACAAGGTGCTCCAAGCTCATCTTGTACATTTTCTGCCTCAAGCTTGCAAACAGCGATTTTTTCAAGGAGCTCTTTGGATATTAAACGAACACAGTGTGAGTTCAGCTGTCTCTTGGGAGAGTTTCTTCATGTTTCCTGGCTGAATAACATGAAAATTGGGCATAGGTGCCTCTTGCCTAACTCCAAAACAGATTACTCTGTTCAAGGCTTAAATATAAAGGGGTTAATTCCTTGTGCTTCTCTAAGATTTTACAGTTGTTTCTCAATTTAAGGCAATGGTTTTCCACCCTGCCTCATACTAGAACCCCTAAAGAAGCTTTTAAAAAATACCGATACTTGGATCCATCCCCAGAGATTCTGGTTTAACTGGACTAGGATCTTGCGTAGGCAATAGGGTTTAAAACTGTGAAGCAACCAGATGGTGCTCAACTCTGGCTGTGCATTGCTTACCATTCCATATGTGTTTTCACACTTTACCACATATGTATAGAGCTCTAAACGATACTGCTGTGCATGCCTTAAAAATATATGTAAATTTTACCCTACCGAGTATATCATTCAGAGGCTCGTTCTTTTTCGCTACATTGTTTTAATGCACCCCAAATTGACACTTATACCTTCAGTTTATTCATTGTAACTATTGTAGCACATTAAAACCTTCCTTCTATCCCATCATTTTCTGCTCCCCTTTACTGCAAAATTCATGCGCAGTTAATTGTTCAGGCCAGAAATCTTGGCGTCATCCTCGACTCATCTTTGTTTCACATCCCACATCCAGTCGTTCAGGAAATCCTGTTAGGTCTGTCTTCAAATACATCCAGCATCTGACAATTTCTCAGCACCTCCACTGCTACCACCTGGTTCCACTCACCATTATCTCTTGCCTGGATTACTGCAATAGCATCTTAAGTGGTCTCCCTGGAACTTTTGATCCTCTACAATCTATTGTCTCAAAGCAGTCAGAATATACAAATCAGATCATGTCACTCCTCTTCTTCAAACTCTCCAATGGATTCCCATTTCCCTCAGTAAAATTTGGAAGTTCTTATGGTCTGGCAGAACTACATGGTATGCATCTATACCATCTCACCACCTACTTATCTCATTTCCTACCTCTATCCCTCACTCTTGTTGCTCTAGCCACACTTCCTTTCATATTGTTCTTTGAATACAACTATCCCATCCCCACTTCTGGGCCTTTGTACTTGCTGTTTCCTCTACTTGGAATGTTATTCCTCCAATATTCACAAGACCTACTTCCTTACTCCTTTCAGGTCTCTGCCCAAGTGTCATTTTATAAAAGAGGATCTCCCTGGCCAACCTATCTACATCACTCCCTATGCTTATATTGAATTACAGGAAAAACTGACTCCTACTTTTAACTAGTTTGTTGGGTTGGCCAGGATCATCATTAGGTAACATAGAAAGGTGACCAATTATACCTGGGAAGAAGCATGTCCTTGAAAGGATCACCCCAAAACTCCAACGATCCCTTCCACTATCATCCTTTATGAGAATTGTTTAATAAACAAACCCCCAAACAGACCTTTTTCCTTTAAACCTGGAAAGGATTTGAGGGGTTAAACCAGAACAAGACACCTTTCCCTTCTCCTTCCTTCCCAGACATAAACACAAATACACACCTGTCTACTTATCTCATGTGACATGAGTAACTGAGTGGAGGAAAGGTAGCCAGGGCTGAGAAGCGTTCAGTCTAGACTCTGATTTCATCTACACTCTAGGCTCACAACCCTCTCCGGTCTCCTCCCCACAGCTCACCTTGCTTACCCAACCCCCACCCCAGTAATACCCCTGGCTTTGGGAAAAGAGGAATAAAGTAGACATAGGTGCTATTTTTTAAATTTTAAAATCATCATCGATGTGAAAAGGGCACTAGAGAACTCAGTGTACTGGAGAAGAGGGCATCCAATCAGATAAACATACCACACTTCTTCCTCCTTGTTCTCCCATACCTACTAATTCCTTTCTCTTTGGCCATATTATGGTTCAGGGCTTGATCCTGCCTTAAGTGATCTCTTTACCTACCACCTACCCAGATCTCCTCTACCTTTAAGGTTCAGTTCAGGCCCGGGATTCCCCCACAGCCATATCCACATCATTCATGACCCTTACCACCTAAAGACTATTTTTCAAAACTCATCGGATTATTGGGAACAGCCCAATTCTGGGTATTTGGGTGTGAGCACTGGTCCAAACTTGACGCCAAGTTCTTTTAGGATGACTGCATGTTGGAATCACCCAGGAGCTTTAAGAAATGTTTTTGACTGGGTATCATCCCAGAAATTCTGATTTAACAGGCCTGCATGTGTGACCTGGTCATCAGAATTTTTTAAAACTTCCCCACATGGTTCCACTGTGTATCCAAATTAAGAACTATCAGCTTGCCAGCAAGGACTCTTTTCATGCATTCTCCTGGTAGTTTGCATTAGTATAGATTCTCAATTTATCAAATAAAGAAAAGGGAATCTGCTAATGCTTTAGTCCCTGCCTGGGAAAGCTCAAGGCTGCCAAGAGAATGTACTTTTTGTTCAAGCCAAACACCTGACCATAGGTCTCTGACCAACCTTTTCTTAAACGAGCATTCATTTAAAAAAAAAAAAAATTCCTTAAAATTATAAGTCTTCTTTGAGATGTGTATGTTTGTATCTCCTGAGACCTAGGAGTGTCTTTCTCAAGGACCTGGGAGCCATCCCTTTGAAATGTAATCATCAGGACAGATAGGGCTCCATTTCCCCAGTCTCTGTGGGAGATGAACTAGCAGACACTGATAGCCTAATCATATTGACCAATCCCAACCCTCTTTTTATAATTTTCCACTTCCCTGACTCTGCTCAAGCTCTCTTGTGTTCCCTCTCCCCATTCCTTTATTCTCCCTTTAAAATTCCAATCACCTCTGCATGAAACCCTGTTGAGCTCAGTCTTATACTGAGACCTCTCCCTTACTTTAGTCTTTACTGAATAAAACCTGTCTTTACTGCCTTTAACTGGTGTCTGGCTTTGTTCTTCTTTAACAGTCTCCATTTTAAAAAGATCCTTAGGTGATTTGCATGTCCATTAAAGTTTAAGAAGCATTGTTGTACAATATTTATCATTCCCCGAATAACTTCTAATGAACAGCTTTGAATGGTAGACAGGAATTATTATGCCCATTTACCAGTGTGAGCTGAGAGCCAGAGCTTTGTTCAGTCACACAGTTAAACTAGAACTTGAATCTACCTCATGACTCAATCTGGTGCTCTTTTCATAAAGCCGTGCTAATCGGACACAGAAGACCCACTGCACATGATGACCTAGGAATAAAACAGTTGGTGAAAGAAATCATAATAAGGTTTCTCTCTATGCATCCATTGCCACAGTGTCCTCACAGGCTCCACTCTTCTTTTTTGCAAGAGCCATTTCAGAATCAAGTATCTTCTAGGCACCGAAGAATTCTCAGCTGAGTTATCCTATTAGTAGCTGGAGTCCCAGGATCACAGCTACTGGGGAATGAGATGAGTCACTGTACTAACCCTGTTCAAGTACTGAAGGGTGTTTCCTCAAGTCTGCAGAAGCCCAGACTTTGACAGGCCTGTGCACACATGACACAGCCACTGCCACGTGAAGTCAGGCACAGTCACGGTCTTAGTCCTCTACCTCATACACGGAGAACACTAACTTTTCATGTTCAATGTCTTTGGCATGGATAATTTAATTTCAGCTATCATTATGGTAAATATTTTTATTGTTAGCTTTATCAGAAAAACTTATATTACAATTTCTGATGCATAATTTTATTAGAGCCAGAGATTATTTCTTCTAGAAAAAAAAACCCGAGGTTAGAATGGAAGACAATGAAAAAATAGGTATCACTTTATAATCTATCAACCCATCCAGAGTATATCAATTCCTTTCAATGAGCATTACTTCAACATTATATAACAAGTCATTAATAGAAAACACACAAGTCCAAAACCTTACATCTTTAATCTTCAAGTCAATCATCAACTTTCCTTAGATTTTTAAAGATGAAAACAAAACTGATTTCAAATAAGAGCACTCAAATACCATATATGTTTGTAATGAGGTGTGCCAGTCAACTGTAAGCCTCATATTTTTCAGGTTTTAGTTGAAAACTAATCATTTCTTAGATTTTTTATCAGACTTGTTTGGGGTGATTTTATCTCCGTGAGCCTAAACAGAGCACAATATTAAAACACATCATGATTGATACTGAGAATATGGCATTAGTGGGTTTCTAACTTGTTAGGGACACGAGTGGAAACGTAACATCCTATCAACACAGGTTGAGCGCCCTTAGTTATCCCTGAGCTGGGCAGTTTCACACAATCATTTTTTCTCTGAGGCTGAAGTTTGTGGTTTGATCTTCCTAGCTGCTTTCAGAACAGAAACTAGGTTTACTTTATCTCCAAATTCTTTTTCTCGGTGCTCAAGAAGAATGCCCTAAAAGGAAAGGAGAAGGAACATCAGTCCTTATTCTGAGTCATTCGTTCATGAGACAGACACTGAGTAACAGCTATCCGTCAAACTCTGCAAAAGCAGGAGGGAACAGAGACCCTCAAGGGCCTATTCTGCCCTTGAGGCATTCAGTCTTTTGGGGAAGGTAGATCAGGGATGGCTACATTATAATATTTGGACTGTATAAACAGCACCTTAGGAGCAGGAAGTTAGGAGTGATCAAATATAATAAGGCAATCAGAAGAGGCTTCACAGATGATAAAGCATGAGAGGTAAACAGGATGTCTACAGGTAGAGGTGAGGTAAAAGCACATTCCAGGCAAAGAGAACTGAATGAGCTTACAAGGAAAAGCTTACGGTGTCGAAGCAGACTCAGAGGTCAAACCTTGGCAGGTATTGAATAACCATCTAAAAAGACAGGCCCTTTCTTCACTTTAGTTTTCCTAAGAAACTAGAGGCTGCTCACTTATGATACTGTGCCACAAAGAACACAGGATACCCCAAAGTACCTGAAAGTGGTAAGAAAGATAAAATAATGTGTTCAAGATCAGCATCTAGAAATCCTTGTTAAAGAGTTCTTTGACCCATAACATCTGGGAACTCATATTAAATTAAAAAAATAAATATCTGTAAACATGTTCATTGTGCCATTATTTATAAAGAATTCAAGGAAAACAAAAAGTCCCACCACTCTGTGGCGACAACAGGGAAGCTGTGAGGAAACTACTTGCCCAATAAAGCAGTATGCAGACATTAAAAATACGAGGAAGAATATATGACGACATGGGAAATATTCATGATATACTGTTAAATGAAAAAGAACATCTAGTTTAGTAAGATACCATTCTCTAAAAAACAAAAGACCTCTCAGCTCACCTCTGTTCTAATGGGTTGTCCACGGTGGCTAAGCTTATAGAATGGCTCTCTCCACCTTTCAGTTTCTTTTACAAATTTTCTATGTGGAAAACATTACTTCTTTAAAGTAACTATGCTGTAAAGATCACTATTACAAAGGAAATCCCTACTGAGTGGCACCTGCCTGGCATAATGGGACTGCAAAAATTCTGCTTCGAAAAAACACGGGGGCAAGTCCTGAAGCTCTGCCAGCCCAGTTAATCTTCCACCAGAAAGGAAGTGCACAGGAGCTCCAGGGAGCACCAACAAAGCCAAATGCCACACCTAGCAACACCAAAGTCATGCCAGCCAGGCTGGGGGAGCCCGTGAGTACCATCTGAGTCACTGCCAGGCAAAAGAAGGCTGACAGGTGAGCCAAGCCCTGCCCTGGAGGCTGAGGGAAAACAGAAATACGGAGAGAAAAGGAATCCCAGAGTGCCAGACTGGAAGGAAGCTAAACAATCCTCTCAGGAAGTGGCCTGCCCAAGTGCAAGGGCATCTGGAAAGGGTCTTTGGGAACCACCCTTAAAGAGAGGGTATGGGCAGGGGAAGGGTAGGGTCTTCAGAGCAGGACAGATCTGAGTTCCTGAGTTTCATTTCCATTGTACTACTTACTAGCTATGTATCTTTGGCTGAATCATTTCATATCTTTCATATATCTAGGCCCATCTCCTTACATATAGATATAAATAAAAATACCTAATATCCCAGATTAGTTATGAAGAAGACATAATATCACATATATGAGCACCTAGAACAAGGCAGGCACTCACTGGCATCCATCATCTCTGACAATTTGATATATTTAGCAGAAAGTTAGCAAACAGGTTTATGTTAAAGCAAATACCAATTCATGCTAGATTCTAATATAGACAAGCAATAGCAGTTACAAAGGTTTAAAAGGAAGAGATTAGAAATAAAGCTTCAAATAGAAGAATTTCTATTCCTGTTAACTTTCATTCCTCCCAAATTGCAAAAAGTACTATGCACTTATTAATGTTAGTAGTGAGATACACCAATGCAGACAACCCTGTCTTTTCAAAGACGAGGCCAAGTGTTAAAGGCATGCTAAGATTGGCAGAGACAGGCCTAGAAGTCAGGACCCCAGTCTCTAAGTCCTCCTGCCAGGCTCTTGAGCATACCTCACTTTACTCCATTCTCTGCTCTGCATCTGCCCGACCTCTGCTGGCACTCCCCACCACTACAGGCGAATTGCCACAGCTCAAGGCTGCCCATGATCTGATGTAGAGCATCTGCCCACCTGCCTCCTGGACCCACAGACACCTCATTTTTCCACACCTTCCCCTGGAGTCCTCATGGTACTCTGAACCCTCACAGCCAGGGTATAAGAGAGCCTGTCTGATGAGAAGTCTGTTACTTCTCCAGGGGCAGTCCTGGTACCAGGACCCCCACAGTCCTCATCACCCCAATATCTCCTTGCTACTTTCCCTAATTAGGCCTGTTTGTAATCCTTCTTTCCCATTCACTTTTCTCTACTGTCCATCCTAGGAACACAACAAAGTACATTCTTGATAGAATAAAAACTATGCTTTTATTCAAACACAGAAAACAAAACTTGACACCAGAACACCTGGGTTCAGGCCTGGCGGTGCCACTGATGAGCTGTGATCCTCAGTGTAATCACTCACCTCACCTGCAAAACTCTCTATCTCATGACATTACGGTGATGAGTGAGGAGATGCGGGATAAATGACAATTTCCCTCCCTTTCCCTTCCTTATGTTTCCTGGCTTTCTGGAAGGAAGGCTAGAAGACTCTGGGCAGGGAAAGTTACCCCCCTCCCCCACCACACTGGGTTGTTGCTCTCACAGATATGGACACCCACAGACCCACAAGTGAACACTAGGCATTTACCTGCTTTCCTGATCCCACCACGAAAACTCCCCCGAGGATGAAGCCTTCACCTTCCAAGTTTCCAGAGAAGCCTCCATTCCGGGCCCGGAAGAAGTTGTTCCACACACCCAGCCGGACAAATCCCATAAACATCATCTTCCGCCTTTGGGGGCCATAGAATTTTTTCTGTAGTAGTGAGGACAGATTCCATATGAGTAGCCCGTATGCCTGCCTTCTCCAGGGAGGAAAGGATTCCAACAGGGCACTGGTTTTTCAAAGACCCAAAGCCTGCTGGTTTGTATCCTCCCCTGATCCAACACACACACAGTCATCCACAGCCGCCCCCCATCCCAGGAGCACTTTCAACTGCCTGAGGACACAGCTTCTGACCTCAATGTAGCCCTGGCCTAGGGAAACAGATGTGCAGCTTTCAGTTCTGGCTCTAACCTGTTGCTAGAGACAAACAGGGTTCTCATGACTGACAGGGTGATTACAGTCCTACATTCTACAGAAGTGAGAGTAGAGGGGAACGAAATAAGGCTGTAATAAATTAAGGAACAGGGCCTTATGCTGGGCACCCACCTGCATTGTGAGGGAACACTGAAAGAATTTCAGCTATTTCCTAGGCTCCCATTCCCAGGTGACATTTTAGCAAGGGCTCAAGTAATAAGTGAGAGGACAGCTATTCAGTGTCAAAGTATGCTCTGCTCGGAGGACTGGGGAAGCCCCTGCAGCTTCACGGCAGCTGAAAGGAATGCCAGGATCCAGCTCCCAGCCAAACACCTGAATGAACACCTGAGCACAATGCACAACAGTCTGTGTCTGACAGGCTCACAGAACATGCACCTTTTCATCCAGGAAGATTTCTCCTTTGAAATAAGGCTGGAAGTCCTTCACTTCGGTCCTGATCTGCTCCTTTACCACTGCATAGAGGGGGACACCCAGCTCGTCCAACTTGGGCTTCAGGGAGGACAGGTCCGCAGCCTCCTGCAGAAAACAGGGATGGTCAGGGGCACAAACTCCCATGGCTCTTCAGCCAACCAACAGCCTCTTTCCTACAGGCCCAGAGCGTGGCTGGTACTGAATGCAGAAGAAGAAGGGCAACAAAATGCCTGAAATAATTAAGGCCATGTTGCCCAGCAAAGGACTGTCCCAGTGGGCAGCAGGACTCAGTACAGGGTGTCAGGTCAAACCAGGCTTCTCTTCTCCAAGGTGGGAAAGGGAGGTTAGACTCCTGTTATGAGTGTCCTAACCGTGGCCTGGGGAGCATCTAATAACTAAGAGATTGTACCCAAACATGGTCTCCTACTCCTAGCCATGGTGCTTCTCGATGACCTCATCTCCTAGCCCCTCCCCTGCACTAGGCCAAACTAGCACAAGGGCCTACCAGATAAACTCCACGCAAGCCATATGAATAGCTAGCTGCCTTCACACCTTTGCTTAGTTGGTGTCTTCTCACTGCAATAACCTTCCTTCTTTCTCTGGCTCAAATCCTACCCTACAGAAAGGGAACCCTGTTCTGTAAAATTCTCCCTGGCTAGTGTAGCCTGGAATAAAGCCCTGATTCTCTGTGCATATCTAATCTTTCTTGCTTGGTGACTTTTTCTGTACTGAGTCTGTGTGTTATCAGGAAGTTGAGCACTGTCCCTTAAGTTCCCAAGTGTGTCTCATAGTTAGAAACTATGTCTTCCATTTCTTGTATCACTCAGTGCCTAGCACATGGTTGGATATACAGAAGATACCAGGTGGAAAGGTTTGAAGGTGAAGGTCGAAAACAGGGAAACTGCAGCTGAGCCAAGAGGTACAGAAATCCTTGACTCTCATAAACTGTGCACTGGGTTCTAAACGAAACTGCATGTGTCATGGTAAAGCTTCAAAATTAAGAACAAATTCCTTTTTCACATTCGGTGTCAGAATTAAAGAAACAGCAGGAAATCCTTTCAAATGCAGCCCACTCACCTCCAATACAAACACACTGTTGTACAGTGGTAACTACATTTTTCATTTATTTTCTAGAATAAAAAAAAGGACTGGTAATGAAGCAAAATTTATTATAATGCTTTTATCAAAAGCTTCAGTGAGTGGCAAACTTTGCTCTAGAACAGAGAGGACTATAGGCTTGATGTGGTCAAAGGTACCCTGTATGTGAAATGAAAGGGTTTACTCACTTTTCCTGGGCTCTTTATTCCAAGTATGTTACTGTACAAAGCCAGGAAGTGAACACTAAGTCATACACCTCCTCCCTAGGACATTCAAAATAGATGATCACTCATTCAATCATTCTTTTAGATTCATAAGTTTCCACAAAATGCTCTGCCAAGGCAGAGACCAAAGCACTGGAAAACAGGTTGTAACCAGAGCTGTTTCTCTTGGAACCTTTTGAGTTTAACTTGGCCTTGAGAAATCAAGTCACAACAGGCTTCTATGTTGGTATTTGAAGGCATCACAGATTCAGAATCAAGAGCTCTGAGTTTCAACTTCACCTCCTGTGAATATGTGCTATTACATGGCAAAGGGGAATGAAGGCAGCAAATTAAATTTAGGCTGCTAATCAGCTGATCTTAAAGGATATTATCTGCGTTATCTGGGTGGTTCCCATGTGGCATCTTAAATGTGGAAGAGGAAAACAGAAGAGTCAGTGTCATAGTGATGCAATGTGAGAAAGACTTGACCAGCTATTGCTGGTTTTAAAAATGGAGGAAGGGGCCACGTGCCAAGGAACGTAGATGGCCTCTAGAAGCTGGGCCAGCCAATTATTTATCTCCTATACCCTCCAGAAGACACGCAGACTGGCTGACACCTTGATTTTAGCTTAATGAGACCCACTTCAGAATTCCGACTTCTAGAACTGTAAGATAATAAATTTGTATTGTTTAAAACCACTGAGTTTGTAATAGTTGTGATAGCAGCAATAGGGAATTAATCCATCTACCCACAGCGGTGTGACTTTGTCACCACTTCTACACAAGACTTTCCTCCTCTATAAAACAAGAATAATAACAACAAGCTCTATTTTCCAGGGATATAGTGAGGAATCAATGAAATAACAGGCATAAAAATGCCCCGAATAGGTTACAGCAGGGCATCATGTCATGTAAGCAGCTGCTTTGCAAGCCCAACCACACAAGCAGTGGGGAGATCTGCAAGGCTAAAAGGAGGATAACCAGAGAAATGAGGATGACAACTTGGATGGGGCTAAGGCCACTACTTGAGAAGCAAAGCTGTTTCAAGTGTAGTATTGTCATTCCCAGTTCTCCTCTAGGCAAGGCAGTGATCTCAGACCCTGGATCTTTTGCCACCCACTGTGTGACCAAACCACTTTGGTCTTCAGTTTACCTATCTATAAAGTGACAAGGCTGAACCAAGCCTTCCCCTGACAAGTTCCCTTACTTACTGAACAGAAGACAATGGCTTCCCTTTGAGGAGCCAGCCTGGAGACTGCCCAGTCAATGAGCCCCAACCTGTGCCAAACTCTCATGCCAACTACACCCACATTATCAGCATGACTGAAATCCCACGGAGCTACAGATCCAACGCTGAGAGCACACAGTTAGACAGCGGAAGACCACATGCAAATGTGTGACTCTCAGCTGTCCACCAGGGACTCCAGGGAGCCTCCCCAAGAAGAGTGAGACAGGCAGGTCCATTCTAAAAGTGTGAACTTATGCTGCCCCATGTGCTGCAGCTGCTCCACAGGTGAGGGCTAGCCATGCCTGCACCAGTAACAATCCATGAGCAAATCCCAGTTCTGAGTATCAGAACAAAACTGGACCTATTCCTCATCCTTGATTAAATGGTTAGATAGTCCAGGAAACAGACAGTACAAGACTGAAAGGCCTTGAGAGTAACAAAGGAAAGTCAAGTATGTTGCTAAACTCCAGGATATAGTGAGTTGTTAAATGAACAGAAACAGAGAATAAGTCAAAAGAAATACCTAAAGCAAATAACAGAGAATGGACTAGTGTTGATCAAAGGCTAAAGAGGGCCTACAGGTCCTTGGTCCTGGCTGGAAATGCACTCGCCCTCACTTGCTAAGATTCTCTGCTCTGAACAGATTTTCAAATGTGCTCACCTCTCGACAGAGAAAACAGCCTGGCCTCCGAACAGCCATAATCACAGCTCCATTCTTTTCCCAGAGCTCCTTTGCTTTGAAGGTCCTTGGTTCTGGGGAAAAGAATAGGGAATTCGATATCATCTCTGCCCAGCCTCACACTGCCCCAACCCCTCAGCAATTCATAAATGGTACCAGGCCCAGCAAAGGGGCTGAATAGGCATTTCACATGGAAGAAAAGCACACTGGAAATAGACAGGGAGCAGCCATCCTCTGAGAAAATCAATATTATATAAGGATCCTACTGGATACTTCAAAGACCCCTCCCCCATAAAAATCTATTTGCAAACTTGAACATCCTAAACTAAAACGTTTCTGGAAAAATGTCAAATTCCTTTGCTGGCATCAATGGATATCATAATGATCCTTTAGGGCAGATAAATGGCCAAAACCTGAAAGAGATCTTGCACTTTGGACAAGAAAATCCCAACTACTAAAAAAGTATTCAAAGAGATTAAGTCAACATAAATTTAAAAATATGTTTTTACCCTGAATATATTAACTGCAATATTATACATTAGGGAGGGTAGAAGATGCCTAAGAAGAAAATGCTGTGGAGTACTACAGTACTGCAGCTCAAGCCTGGCTTCCTGGTTAGACTGAGTCTGCATCTAGCTGTGTGGTCTTGGGCATGCTATGTCTTCTCCCTGAAACTCAGTTTCCTTGTTGGTAAGTGGTCAGCTGTCTAGCAGCTCCACTTTGGGCTGCAAGAAGCACTAACAGATGGATATAAAGTGCTCACCACACTGTCTGGAAATACAGAGTTAGTGAAGGGTCAATAAATATGAACTCTTGTTATTTTAATAGTTCTCAGAGGAATCCATGTCCCTGTGGGATGTTGCATGGAAGAAAAACACAGTGGGGGATGAGATCAGGAATCCCTGGGTTGAACGGAATGCAACAGGTCTCTTTGGAGGGCTTTTTAGTCCCTTACTAAGGTGACCTACAACATAAATTACAGTCACAGTTCCTGCCTCCCCTTGACAAGCTTCCTTACTTACTGAACAGACAGTAACGGCCTTCCTTTGAGAAGCCAACTTAGAGACTGTGTTGTCAGTGAGCCTTAACTTTCACCTAACACTCATGTGAACTGTACTCATGCTATTGGCATGACTGAAGTTCCCTTGAGATGCAGATCCAATGCCAAGAGCACAGTGAGGTAACAGAGGACTACATGCAAATGTGTAGCTCTCAGCTGTCCATCAGGTACTCCAGGGGGGCTCCCCAAGAAGAGCGAGACAGGCAAGTCCATTCTCAAAGCGAGACCTCGTGCTCCCCCAGGTGCTGCAGCCACACCACAGGTGAGGGCTGGTCATGCCTGTACCAGTAACAATCTAGAGATCTTTCAATGAGCAACTCACTGTGCTGAGCATCAGGAAGATGGAATTAGACACACAGTATTTCCCAAACTTATCTGACTCTCAAGTTCCTAGTTTGTATAGATGCAGAAGTCCAAATTCCTCAGAATATACTATAAAATGGTTGGTTTAGTAAACAGTGGTACAACGATATTACTAAATATTATGGAGAAATTATCATTATAGTTAGAGAAACAACAATTAAAAGTGAAAAATGCTTTTGGTAAGAAAAAGGTAAAACATAAAATATCACATATACCAAGGTCACAACTATATAATAATATGCAAACATGCAAAAAAATGTAAAAAAAAAAGATTATTGTGTTAAGGTAATGAAATTATCAGTAATTTGGAAAGTGTTATTAAAATTTTCCTATGTTGATATAGTACCTTTTTAATTAAAAAAAAAAAAAAAAGAGCTATTTTACAAAGAAAAAAAAAATAAGCAAGCCTGCATCCCAGCACTTTGGAAAAGTACTGAGACCAATAGGGTCACTGCTTACCCTTCTCCAGTGTTTTCAGGTCTATTTCCTCCAGATACTCCAGGGTTGCTTGCAGGGGCTTGGACAGAAATATGTCTGTGTTGGCCAGGACCAGTGCCAGGGCAGCAGCCCCCAGGGCCCCCATACCAATCGACCACATCCCCATGGTGAAGGAACTTGGATCCTGGAGGAAAGACATTTCTGGAGACTGAGAGGAAGGAAGCCAATGTTACTGCTCTCAAGAATAGCTGGAATCTGATCTCCCAAAGTGCAAGGCTCTAGCTGGGCAACCAACCAGAGGCCAGAGGCAAGGGGAGGGGGAGCGGCAGCGTCAGAGATGGGACTGGACAAGGGCTAGCACAATGCCTGTTAGGTACACAGTGGGCTTTCCACAAATGTGTGCTAAAATAAATTCAATAGAATTAAATAATGAAGATGATGACTTATGGAGGACCAAAGTTCTTGGGCTAAGCAGGAAGGAACCTTCCACAGGCTGGCTTCCAATTCTTTTATGTGGCAAAGTTACACATTACTGGATTATAGTTCACAGAACCATTAGGTGGAAAACCACAGGTCTCACCTACCTGCTGTAAACAAGAGATTTCCCAGAGCTTGGAACAATGTCTATACCTTCAAGCACTTTCATAACGTCCCTGGTCTTCTGACATGTATGCATGATTCAGGAGCAAAAGGCATGACCTCTGATCACAGATCTGATAACATTTCTGCATCATCAGTCAGAGGACAGGTTACATTTATCTTACAAAAGGAATTGCTTCAGCTCCTAGAACACACCTGTGGACTTCAAGAAGTCCAGTGACCCTTATAGTCAGCTCCACATCCTTCCAACACACCACTGCTATTCTTAGAGGGAAACAGGCTCCATCAACAGTCATTTACCTTGTTTTCTCAAGAGTACAAGGGAATCAGACTCAACTAGACTCAGCATTTATTGCCAAACATTTATTCAGCACTGATCTGTCCAATAAATAGCAAGTTAGGTGGACATAAAACTAAGTGATACATAATTCTCAAAGAGATGTAGGCCTAGTACACAGATACCAGAAATTCAGATGGAAAAGTGAGGCAGCTTTGCCAAGATATACACATGGGGTTACGGCAGTGCAGGGATGAGTACTAGTTACGTCAGCTCTGGGCAGCTATAGAAACACCCAGAAGAAAGTGGCTTTAGAGCTTAGGTAGGGCCTGGGGGGCAGGATGAAAGAGCTAGGTCAGGCATGGACTGAATAAACCTGGGAAGCAGCAGGCTGGCTGGGGGTGGACATCAGTACTGAAGGCACTCTGAGAATGCAAACTTCCATGATACAAAAGCCCCTAACTCTAGCTCAAGTTCAAGATCTGGAGTACAAAATGGGGCCTATAATCACCAGGAGCAATGTTTACCATCCCACCTCTACCTCTATGATCCAGAAAGTGTGAGCAGAGAATCACCCCTTTGGAGAGCGTGGTCCTCATCCTCAGACCTCGCAGCACTAATATGTGAAAGCCTTATTAGCACCAGAAGTGAGAATCAGGCCTTTCCTGAACATATGCTCCCAGGGGTCCTCTAGCAGCTGCCAGTAGGAAGCAGTGAAAATTGACTTCAGAAACACCTGGAGAGCATGTAGGTACAGCCCCTTATTCAAGCCCCCGTGAGCTACAAAGCAATTTGCATCCTGGCATGTCTTGGAGCATATACCACTGCACTTGCTGCACAGTGAGAGCTGACTCTGAATCCTGAATCACAGCTATTCCCACCCACAAAAACAAAACAAAACAAAACAAAAAAACATCTAAATAGAACAATGCACCTTCACATGGGTCTCTAAGGCTACTAACCAGTGAGATAGGGAGGCCAGTAAACCAGTATTTACTTAGTGTCATTTGACGTGCAAGGCCTAATTTCATTCACTCATCAGTCTTACTATGCAGAGATTATTCCATTTTATAGCTGACAGCACTGAAGTTCAGTACCTTCTCCAGCATCAGAGTCAGCAGGCAGCAGTACTGCAACCTGGACCCAGATCACTAGGATTCCAAAGCTTGCAGTTCCTACTATCATACCTTGCCTCCCCACACGTTCATTTTTGGGTTTCTGGAGGTCAAGGCGTATGATTCTTTTTGTCTTAAAGAGAATTTTAAAATACCAACTTATTTTTTAGTCATCAAATACAGTCAAATCCTGTTTACTCTAAAGGAAATTTACCGTATAACAGATGTCCCTTCTCTTTCCTTGCCTTCTAGCCCTTTCCCCTAAGGAAAGAGTCAGTTTCTCTGAAAAATAATAGCAAGGTTGTTTACACAACAGCCAGCCCCCACCTGACACAGCTACAGTATTCAGTTCCTCACTGTGAGACTTATCTGATGGGTCCTCTCCCACACAAGAAGGTGAAGCATGATATGACCACAAACCAACAACAGCTGTGGAAGCTCAGAGTGGCAGCTCTTGTCTGAGAAGAGCATGGTGCTGGGTGGAGAAGACCCAGCTGGGCTCCCTAGGCCAAGTGGGTTGATTTTACTACCACTGTCCCCAACACTCACTTCATTTTCCTCAACTCCACATGAGGGGGATGGCTAAGGGGAATGCTAAAGTTCGTAAAGCACCCCAATGACATCCTGTGACTCAGACAGCTTAGTTTGGAGTTTGCACATTCTTGATTCCTTACCTTAACTCTACTCTCTCCTCTCCCATTTCTTCCCTGCAGCTCAAAGGTTCACAAGGCCTTCCCACCCCCATACACGGTCCCTTATCTCCAACCATGGCCAGTTCAGACCTGGGAACAAGGCACTCACCATCCACAGCATCCAAACTCCAGCTTCTGCAGACAGAGGCTGACCCAGAAGTGAGCAGCCAGGAATGAGGCAGCAGGGGCAGGCTGGAGGTGGAGCTCTATAGTCCCGCCTATGGCCCTAAGCTCATTCCTTCCACCAGCAGGACCTGGCACCCAGAAACCCTGGGACTCCTTTAGCCGCCAATAGTCAATTTTCAGAAAATATCAAAGTGGAAAGCTGCCAAGACCCTCTAGCCCTTCAAAAAGTTGAGCAAAGTTTGAGTCATCTGCAGTCATGCAGATTATAACGTTTATCAAGTGCCAACAGACGCCCTCTCTGCTATCCAGTGCAGACTAACGAAGCGAAGCCCCTAACAAAGCCCATGGGTCACACTAACTGAAATCAAAGGAAAATGTCCCTTTCTCCATGGCTGTTTGTGTAGCCTGCTCCCTTGCCCCATTCTTCACCCATGCCCAGGAAGTCAGCCGGTGCCACTGAGTCACCTCACCTGTTGTCTCTTCTTTACCCCCTTTTGCCTTCTCTTCTTTTTCTGCCATGTGGCTCCTCTCAACCCACACTCCCTTCCTGGGTGACCTCACCTACTTTCAACACTTCATCCACCACCTTGGTATTGACTTCTAGGTACCTATTGCTATTTCTCAGTTTCCATTTGGGGGTTCTGTAGGTTATCTCTGTTGTACCATGTCCAAAAGTGATCTCCACTAAAGTTAGTTTCTCTTTCGAAGTTCCCTAGCTCAGTGAATGACACAAGCATCTGGCCAACTGCTTAAGCCAAAAACGAAGATTCACACTTTACTATTCTTTCTCCTTTGCTGACCACATCTAACCAGTCAGGAAAACATGTTTGCTATCCATCTTCTTCTTAGCCTCACTGCTGTTCATACACAGGCCCCTATTACTCTGTACCAGGCCTATTTCAGTAACCACAGAACTGAGCTTGGCTTGGCTCTAGTAAGGCCCTCTACAGCTTGTTCTCCATGCTGTAGTCAGAGGAACTGTAACACACCCGACATGATCACTTCCTTCCCTTGCTTTTGGACTCTCACTCACAATCAACTCCTCAGCCAGCTAATGGGGGCCCTTCGTAGCTTAGCTTCAACTCACCATTCAGCCTCATCCCTGCCACTTCAGTGGCCTTGCCAGACACTCAATGTGCAAAGAATAGAACACGTTTTGTTAGGCTCTGCACTATCATTCCTGTTGTTTCCTTTACCCAGAATGTCCTCCCCCGCCCATGCCAATTAGATAAAAGTCCAGAACAAGCCACACTCTCTCCAAAGCCTTTCCAGAAAGCCCCGACCACTGATGGCTCCCTCACCTCTGATTATATGGCATGCATGCATGTGCAAACACACATATACCTTTGCATACTGCACAAGCAAATGGACTTAGTATATATGAGTTATTTTCATGTGTCTACACAATACGGTGGAGCAATCACTCTTGCATCTCCAGCACTTAACACAAATCCTGGTAATTAGCAGGCATTATATGTCTAATAGAATAATCTGAATTTTACTCTTTAAACTCCAGTGAGACAAAGTTGGAACTAATCTATAATCACCCAACTTCAGCTCAGTACATAAGGTAATTTTGGACAGTGCTGTCGTGACCTTAAAGCCTTGGGTTTAGGTGACCTTAGGTTGGGTCCTAGCTCTATCGCTCACTGGCAGGGAAATTTGACATAAGCTATGAAGGCACTTTGGCCCTGGGTCTCTCATCTGTACACACAAAAGGAACTAGAAAATCTGTGAGGCTATCTCAGTTCGGACATCCAAAGACTCTAAAGAAAGCAGGGGTCCCCAACCCCTGGGCCACGAACTGGTACTTGTCCGTGGCCTGTCCTCAGGCAGGAGGTGAATGGCAGGTGAGCAAGTGAAGCTTCATCTTTATTTGCAGCCATTCCCCAGCGCTAGCATAACCACCTCAGCTCCACCTCAGATCATTAGGCATTAGATCCTCATAGAAGCACTGGTCCCTGGTGCCAAAAAGGTTGGGGACTGCTGCTCTAAAGTATGATTACAACTCCAGGGTTCTGATGTCAAGAAAACCATGGACACACCTGCCACTACTGCTCTACTGCTGGGTGTGCATTCACACTCCCTGCTTACCCAGGCCTAACTCCTGCCTGCTCAAGAAACTGCTTCTGGGCAGGAGCTGATAAAGTCTTAAAACAAAGTACCATCACAGGGTGGATTAATTCATGCCTGAAACAAGTAGAGACAGAATCATACTCTAAACATTGAGAGTATACCTGCCCAGTCCAGTCCCACCCTGGAAATCCTCCCTCCTCAGAATGAGCTGGCTTGAGGCAGAGCCAAAACAGAAGGAAGAAAGGAGTGCTGAGGGAACCTTGCCTCTGGTACTCAGTGAACAAGGCTAGAAAGGATGCTTCATCTCCTTTCTTTGCTCTCCTCTATTTCCCTCTCCACCCCTCAGAGCTCTAATTCACCCCTCCTTCACTGAGTAAATGAGGAAAATAAGGCTCAGAGAAGGGGCTAGCTAGTAGTCCAAGGTCATATGGTTGGTCAGTAACTTTGCTGGGACTCAGATCTTGGTCTCCCAACTCCCAGTCCATGACTATTTATCCTGCATTGGACACTCTTGCAAAGGCTGAAACTGTGTGTGTGTGTGTGGCAGGGTATCAGGAAGGGGGCACCTACAGGTCCTGAAGTCTGCTTGCTGGCCTATAAAAGGCTGAAAGCAAACCTGCTCCTGAACAGGGCCTGGGAATCTGGTGGCTAGAGAGAGCACCAGTATCTTCCAAGCTCAATGATTTACAAGCAGCTTATAAACCAAAGCCAAATGTTTTCTTAAGGGTCACATTGTCCATTCTCAGCTGAGAAACCATCATATACCTCTCCACCTCACAATAACAAAATCCTGTCAATTTTAAATGATAATGAGACAGGCTTGAAAATACCAGTTAAGCAGCCTGGTGACAAAGACACCCAGCGCCCCATTAGCACTAAGGGATGTGCTCCTACCCACCCTTGTCATCAACTACCACAGAACTAGCCACATGAAATGAGCTGACTAGCTCTGGTCAAGCCCTTCTCTCAGATTCAGAAAGTTCTGAACAGATGCTGAAAGCACAGCAAGATATAATCAGCTACTGGGAAACTATGAGAGACTGCAGAGGAATACAGGGGCTAGGAGAGGTCCTTTCTTCTGATCAGTGATCCGGAAGCTACAGAGACTGCCCCAAAATATCTGGCCATTCTGCCCCTCACTTGCACAGCCTCCTAGTTGGACTTAGAACATCCGCTCTATCAAGTTACATGGGTGTGGATGGGAAGGTAAGGGTGATATCACAAAAGACACTGGGCTTCAGGACAAAAATCCTCTGTTCTCACTCATTAACTCTGAGAGGTCATCTCATCCCTCTGAACTTCAGTGTGTCCTTCTTAAAAACAAGAGCACTTTGAAGGGTTGTCAGGAAGAATTTTGGCAAAGCACTTCAGAATTTTAAGGCCACATTATCTTTCTCTTCTTTGCAGGGCTCAGATTCACTCACTCTCCTATGATGACAGGATATTAGAAGAAAAACAAACACAAAACACTGAACAACCTCCCCAGCTGTGTCACCCCAGCTGTGTCACTGCAAGCCTCCCTCCTGGGCGGAAGTTCTAGGTCTGGAGGGAACTCTGGCTTGTCTCAGACGCCTATGGCCCAACTGACCACTCCACAATACATACTCTCTGCTGCCCCTTCTACAGCCTGCCAACACAGCCTTCTACACTAGCAGTACCAGAGAAGGCAAAGGGTACTGCTCAGTTGTAATCTCCCTGTGTCAGAGGCCATGGGCTCCAAAGTGAGGCTAGTTCCCAAACAGTGCTGCCAGCCAATTCTTACCACACAAACCTCAGCAGAAGGAGACCTGGGGTCTCTGCTCAACATTTCACAAATAGGCAAGTACCCAGTTGGCAGGGGAGCTGGCTTACTTCTGGGATACTGATAAAGCATGAGGCTTTAAACCCCAGAATTCCAGTCCTCACCAAACTTTCCAAGCACCATTTAAGTAACACAAGCTGATAACACATTATCAGAAATGTACCCCTCAGGAATAATGCATAAAGTCTCAATGAAATGGCATGCTTTACAAAGAAAGAGATATGGGAAGGGCTGGTCCAATAACTACAATCTAACTCATATTCTACATGCAGTAAGAACCTGGACAAAGCAGTTTGTTGTTGTTGTTGTTGCTGTTGCTTGCATCAGTAAAACAGGAATAATTCCCGAATTACCTTCTACAGAGTGGTAAGAATCAAAGGATTAAATGTATAGGTGGTGCTTTGCAAGCTACCTTACAAAGAGTGACACAAATGTGAAGTATAATTCTTACTCATTTCTAGATTAGTCAATGATTGCCCCTAAAATGTTGTCTGTACACAAAATGGAGGGTTTCTGATAACTGGGTATGTTCCAAGGAGTTGGGGTTCACATTTCGAATCCCAATTCTCAGTTTCCAGGACTGGGCCAGAACAGGAGCATCCAAGACTATGCAACCTGGCTATGCAATAACGCTTTTCAAAATAAATCCTAGGTATTCTCTTTCTTAATTAATCTGCCAAGCTCAAAGGAAACTACATTACAATTTAAAACAAATTAAATTGAAGTGTAGGTAATTGAGTTGTGGACAGAGCAAGGTGTGGTAAGGAAAAGAGGCTCAGAGTCAGCTGGGCCTGAACCTCACTCTGGCTTTTGACTTCTCTGGGTATGCTGTCTCCCCATAGCCCTCATCAGGCTGGGCCTTAACCATCTTTTCCATCTCCTTCACCTCCAGATCCCTGCAACAAGTTGGAGGATCAGTGTCTCGCTCATCTTTTCATTACGACTTCAGCTCTGTGTTTTAAAATGGACACTTGGGCTCTTTCTATTTTGTTAGGAGTTTGTAACCTTCGGGGAAGGGAGGCAAACAGGTGCCTATGAGATTCTGAAAAAGCTAGAATACATGGCCCCATAAAACCATAACCTTATGCAAGTACATAGCTGAGGACGTCAGCTCCCTCAGTCACCTGCAGCTATTCCGCCCGCCACCCCACGGCAGCCCCCTGGCCCACCCCGGGCTCGGCTTCTGGAGGACGGACGCTTCAGGGCAGAATTCTTTTCTGTTCTTTGTCCCAACAATTCAGGCAGGTCGGTGCCATCAGGTTCAAAGCCTGGGGGCGGGGTAGACAGGGGATCTTCACAAGTCGGATCCGCGCCAGTTCCCGCCCCAGGTCTCTGATCCCAAACGCTGGGCTTTTCCACTGACAGGGGCGCTGTGCGGCGAGCAGAACTGCGCGGGGCGGGGGGGAGAGAGGGGTCGTCCTCTGGGCAAGGTAGGGATCGCCTCGGACCCCGTAGGTAGAGCAGCGCTGGAAGGGCTCGCAAGTAGCTTTGCGCTCGCTCTGGACACGTCCAAGGAGCAGGCCTAATAAACCCAGCAGCTACTCAATTCGCACACCGCCGACCAAGCTCTGCCTCAGTTTCCTCACCTGTGCCGAGGCTGAACCTGCCTTCACGGAGGTCATGTGCTTCGCAGAACCCTGCGTACAGCAGATCCTACTAGCGCTTCCCTCCCGCCCGCCTTATCCTTTGCCGGACGCTAGTGGGTGGAGACCAAAGTCTCACCCACCTCCTGAGTCCAGAGGTGGACTCCGCGCCTGCGCAGGTTTGCGCCGGCGCCACCGCCGCGCCGCTTCCACGTGACCTCCGCCCCGCCCCCTGTGGGAGGAGCTCCAGCTCTGTGTCCATGGCTCGCGTTAATCTCTTCCGGGCTCACTGAGCATCTCACCGAGTCTCCGCCGCCCTACGGGCTGTTCGCTTGTGATCCCTTGTTCTCATAACTCTAGCTTCGTTCAGTCCTTCGCGAGTGGTGACCCTAGACTCCTGATTCGTTAGGGGCGCTTTCTGGAGAAAATGGAAGCTCTGGACTACCCTAATTGGATCTGGAAACACCTGTCCTGTAGCCGAGCACTCCTGGTCACCTTTCAGTTCTTAGCGAGTTTTTGAGCAGTTTTTTTGATGACTTTTTTTTTTTTTTGGTTGAGGGAGGAGGAATCTGTAGGACCAACGCATTCTGATGAGTGTCCCTTCAAGCTTTAGGAACAGCTTCGGAATTGCCAGCCTCTGATCCCATCTCATAGTCTCATCCCCAAATGCTAGCCATTGGGCAGAGGGTTGCGAGTGGAGGCTTGGCGCACCGGCTCCTGGGAAGTTGCCCGACTCCTCCCAGAGTCTGAGAAACATGGTTTAATCTGGCCCCTATCATTCATTCACTCATTCACTCATTCTTTTGCTCCTTATATATTAAGTGTCCACACTGTTTTATAAAAGTAGGCAACTGGGAAAACACCTTTTCAGAAATAGAACTAATTCACAACACAAAATGTCACTGGGACAACAGTTTGGTTAGTTGTTGGGCAGAGTACAATGAAGTAGCAGCGCAAGGCTGACACCGTCCACTGGTCTGCCTGCAATGCCCGGCCCCCACCTCACCTGAGAACCACTTACTGGTATACAAATCCAAAAACTTACCCGATTTGCCTCCCTGACCTCCCACTCAGACTCCAGGTTCCTTGTAAACTTATGGACCTATAGAGTCTCTTCAAGAGGTCTCTCCTTAACAAGACTGTGAGATTTTTTGCTTCCCCTTCCGGACTCCAAAGCCTGGCCCAAGGCCAGCACTGAGACAAACTTGGGAAGTGTGAAAGAGAGGGTGTTTCTAGATTTGAGGTGAGAAGAATAAGTTTGAGTGATCATGCAGGCTTCTCGCAGGACTAGGTATTTGATTTGAAGGCCTCAATGTGTTTGGTATAATTGGTACAATATGATCATAAAAAGACAATTCACTCCCAAGAGCACCTTTCTCATTCCTGCCTAATTTCTCTTTATCCTGTGAAAGGAAAGAGTTGAAGGCTCATTCTCTCCATCCTGAAATAGGATCTTTGGCAAACAGTGGCGAAGGTTGCAGGGAAGAATGGCCACTTAGAACAAAACAGGAAGTCATTTCCTTTGGGTATGGTTCCCCAGAGACTGACTGTTAATGACAGAACCCTTCAGGGGTCAGGGGTAGCAGAATCCTGGAGTGGGAGGCTCCCTGAGATTTCAGTTGTGATATAATTACCAAAAGCAAAAAGCTATGATTATATTTATACTTCTGTAACATGCCAAAGTTCTGGACTTCAAAAGCCAGGCTATATTTGATAGCTAATTAACACACTCCTCATACTCCCAATTTGTCTGAGAAGGCACAGGCTGAACTCATTAAAAAGCAGTCATCAGACCAGAAGAATATGTTATGGGCAAGTAGGCACAGGAAAACTTACTTACGAAGCTTGAGAATTAAAAAGAAAACCACTAATCTGCCAAATTTTAAAGAGAAAAGTAATTCTAGTGTTGTAAAGACCATAGAATAACCTATATTTTGAATTTAAGGGGGGTGAAATTAAGGTTGACTGGGAGCTTTATGACAACTTAGATAACTTAGATATGTTCCCAGAGTCTGAGAAACTCCTCTCCTTCACAAACCCCTTGGGACAAGCTGAAACCTTGCTAGCAGAAGGTACATATGGGACTTGGGATTCTTTCAGCATTACAGCCACTGTTAGATTCAGCTAGCTTCATTTATTCATTCAGCAGTGATCCATGCCAGCAGCATAACATGATTTTTTAAGCTGATGGTCCTGTAGTGTCTGGGCTCAGTGGGAACAGTTTGGGAAGCAGTTAGCATCAAAGTGAA
Source organism: Eidolon dupreanum (assembly GCA_028627145.1). Lineage (NCBI taxonomy): Eukaryota > Metazoa > Chordata > Mammalia > Chiroptera > Pteropodidae > Eidolon > Eidolon dupreanum. The sequence goes on along the minus strand of CM053506.1, from coordinate 48,142,147 downwards.
AATAAAGTAAAAATAGTGCTTGACTTCATTGCCTCAGGCCTAGATTCCCATTTTGTGGAAGAGTTGAAAGTCAAATCAAGATCTAAAAATGTAGGTTGAAAGATGAATTAAAAAAAAAAAAAGATCTAAAAATGTATATGAACCACAAAAATAGATGTGCACCGATCAGCTCCAAATAACTTGCTATTTGCCGATATCCCAGAATTTCACTTTTTCCTACTTTTAAAAAGTATATAAAGGTGCTCTGCTTCTCCGATGTGCCTCACAGCAAAACTTTTAGGGTGTCCTTTCTGGAGTCCTCAATAGTCACAACCAATGATTCACCAGATGAATCAATGACTGACTGGGGGCTGGATGGTGAGATCATTCTGGCTCCAGGTTGAGGAAGTAGTGCTTACTCTAGTGTCTTCACTCCTATCATTTATTCTATTCATTAACATTTACTGGACCTTCATTCAATTAAAAAGCTTTGGCTGGGCAAGTAGCAGAAAACTCAACTCAAACTGCCTTGAAGTGATCATGCAGTTCAATATGTCATCAATGATCTTGGTTCTTTTTCTTCTCCGCTTTGGTTATCCATATGTTGGCTTCACGTTAAGGTTGGTTCCTCTTGGTCATAGTATGGCTTCTCAGATCCAGCAAGGGGAGGAGGACAGTTAGATCAACAAGTGAACAAAGCCCAGAGCCTCACTCTGATCGACCACTGAGGCCAAAGTACTGATGCACTCTGATTGATCTAAGTCTGGGTTAGTTCCCATTTCATACATGACTGTGTACACACTTAAAAGGAAAAAGAAAGTGAAATAAATGTGTTAAGGTGTTCCTAAGACATCTTCACATCCAAAGTCACAACTCTTCTCTATCTTTTTTGGATTGAGTCACTGATGTCTAGATTTTGTCACGTAATGTTATTACTTGGCTATTAGGAACACTGGTGATCCGACATTTCTCAAAGAGTGCTCCACTGTTGTCTTCTGCTCCAAGTCAGCAGAAAGTTTTGGTAAATAGTTGTTTGACATCTTAATGACAGTCCTTCAAAACATGTGAATTAATGACACCAACCTCTCATTGCTTTGGAATTTCTTTTATTTATTTCAAGAGATTGGCAAATTTTTCATTGCATTAGAATCCTTTTGCATATATCTTAGCAAAACATAATAGACGAGGTGGGAGTAGAGGGATAGCTTTCTCTCTTCATTCTGTAAAGCTCAATTGTTGCTTTGCAAGAAAAAAAGGAAATGAAATCACTCTTCTGATGATAAAATTTCCTTTACTAATATCAAATTTATGTTCCACTGCTGTTTCCACGAATTTTTGCATTTACAATAACTTGTTTATTTTAGTGCCAAAATATAATGTAATCTTTGAGAAGATTTTTATACAACAATTAAACTCAACTCATGGAGTATAAAAAGTATGCACTTGTAACTAAATGTAATTTGACTAATATAGAATTCAAGTTTTATAAGGAAATACAAATATCTGAGAGTAGTCATAAAAGTCACATAAAAGAACAAGGAGGCAAAATTTGCCTTACCAAATATCAAAATATACTATAAAGTAATTGTAATTAAACTTAATATGATATTGGTATAGCCAGACAGTAATAACGTGATTTAGGATGGGAACTTAGAACCATAACAACAATGTGATTTAGGGTGGGGAGCCTGAGATTGTCCACATAGGCAACCAAGAAGGTTTGCTTGATTGAGTCCCAGTAAAGACCTTGAAGCCGCTCTCAATGCTCTAGTGCATATTGCTGCATAAAATCCCACAGCAATTAGGGACAGAGAGGGCTCAGACCCTCTATCATGGTGGATACCCCTAATCCCATCTCTTTTGTTAGTCTTAGAAATCTTGGCATCCCCATAGAACTGGCTTTCTTCATTTCCCTGCCACCACACACACATTGGCTTGTTTGTTCTCAAGGGAGGCTCCAGTGTAACTTTGCTTAGCCGGCAGAAAACAGAAAACTTTTACTCCTCACTCTCTATTCCCAAGAGCTGAACTCTTCATGTTCCCTGTTTCTGATGAACAGAAACATCAGATGGTGTCCCTATCCCTGTGTCTATCCCCGTTCTAGTCCTGTGTGCAAGTCCTTATCCATATGCTCACATTGTACCTGCATAGAACAAGGTCTAGAAAGAAACCCTGCAAATTGTTAACAATGTTTACCTTTTTGGGGGGAGGCAGTACAGAGGTAAAAGATGAGAGGGGGACTTTTCCATGCATATTCTCCTGTTGGCATTTTTAAAGCAATGTAATTAAAAAGAAAATAGCTACAATGTTAAAAAAATAAGTGTCTTTACACTCCATATCTTGCGCACCTCCACCCCCCACTCTGAGAGATCTCTCTCTAGTTCTTTCCAGCTCTCCCTATCTTTCATTTAATTATTAATTATTGTTTTAAAAAAATATCTACACTTTTATTGAAGCTAGAGAGACACTCAGAGCTCCCAAAGAGAACTATGTCTAGACAGACAGGCTGCCCCATTCGTTAGAGGCTCTTCCAAAAGAATCTCAGTTTCATTCTAAAAATATTTAGAAGAGAATCTAGGTTCATCTAACTCCGTCTACATTTTTGTCTGTTTTCCTAGTGTCCTATCTGGTATAGCATGTGTCACAGACAGAAGAGCCTTGGTTGGGACAATAAAAATCATTGTCTCCAAAACCACAATAACATGTGGACCATAACATGTCGCCACCAACCTAGTCCTTCTAAGAGAAGACAAAAGGCTCCTCTCTGCCTCTAGTCATCTTGCCGTATGTTCTTTTGCTAATATCTCAAAGTATTAGTTACTTCCCCTCACTGGCACACTGTTAGGACACCCAGGAACCTGGCTGGAGCCAGTGGATGCTATTTCTGCATCCCAGGGGTGTTGATGAGCTTCAAGTCAGTGGCTGGAGGGGCTTGCCTACTAGAAAGAGCTGAGAGGTGGGCATTCTTCACACTCACCTCAGCCTCATCAGAGGAAACATCAGCTCAAAGCTGTCAAAGTCCTCTCTTTGGTGCTTGAGCATCTCCCCATTCCAAGTTACCATGAAAGTGGCCCCTGTGCTACCCACGAAGAAGTACCCATTCTCCATCCTTGATTCTGGGCATTCAGGCCACAAGTGAAAGCTGTGGCTTCTCTCTGGTCAGACACTGTGGGCACTGAAGGAGGCCAAGAATGGTACTGGTTTTGCCCAGGGCTCCTGGAAAGGGTCCCTGTGGGTACTATGGCCCTGTTCTGGAGTACTCACACTTCTCTAAGAGGCCTTCACAAGGCTAACCTCACATGCCCTCTATTATTCAGCCATACTGCCATTCTTACACATTTCTAAACAGCAAGATATCTTGGCACACATGCTGTTCCCTCAGCCTAGACTTCCCTTCATTGTGCTTTTCTAATTGTAAAACTCCTCCTTATCCTCCTCATGCCTAGGTCAAATATCATCTGTGTAAGGCTTTAACTCACACTCTGCCTGAGTTAGTTCCCCTCTCTGGGCTCCCACAGTTAGTTCCTACTTCTCTTATCACATGTACTACCTCTTTTCTGCCTCCTCCACTGGATCAGGACTTCTAGGGTAAAAACTGCGTCCATCATATCCACACTCCCAGACAAGGGCTTGGTGACTGTTATTAAGAAGAATGGCTAGACTCTTCCCACACCACTCTGAGATAGAAATTCTCATTGTGGAAATGAACCCAGAGAGAAAAGTTTCAAAGGATCAGCCAGAGTTTCAATATAGTTTTCTCTAAGGAGGATTTTATGATTAGTGATTTCAGTTATTTCTGCACCCCAAACCAGCAGGCACACCTATACTAAAAAATTAATCATCTACCAAACACCCACCACCCCACTGAGTCATCATGCTAGGAAGGCAGGTTCCAATATTTAGGAACACGTCTGTGAGCCTGATCCTCAGCCAGACCATTCAATCATGCTACTCAGGAGAATAAAGCAACCCTTTCTTCCAAAGGAAAATCTATAGATTCTAAATGTTTTTCCCTGGGGGTACAGTATATATAACTGAATTTGAAGGATGTTTTTCTGCACACCTGACATGTAGTCTCCCATATTTTCCAACAAGTCAATGCATGGCTCTCTCAGCAAATGATATGTAGTTATACACACCCATTATCTTTGCTGAAAGAAATTCCTAGATAATGTTGTGACTGAAGTTCATAATTACTCTACAGAATCCAGGACTGTCTCTGCGAGGCCCAAACTTAGGACTGTTTTAGCTCCTTCTGGTGGTTCAGCTTTAGGAGTTTGTTGAGTGCCAAAACCTAGCTTTGACAAACTTCCCAAAATAAATGTCACTTTGTAGCACCTGAAGTGTTCATTTCAAGTTGTTCACTCTTTGAGAGGCTACGCATTTGTTTGTTTGTTTGTTTATTTTTAAATAAAGCAGTAATGAAACATACAACTGAACTGATTGCATCCTAAAACCGAGAGTCAAGCAGTGTCTCGAAAAGATATTTGCACATGCACGCTCATAGCAGCATTATTCACAATAACTAAGAGGTGGAAGCAACCTAAAGTGTCCAAAAACTGGTGACTGGATAAAAAATATGTGGTATATACATACAATGGAATATTACTCGGCCTTTAAAAGGAAGGAAATCCTGTTATATGCTACAACATGGATGAACCTTGAGGACATTATGCTAAGTAGAAGAAGCTAGTCACAAAAAGAAAAATATTGCATAATTCCACTTAGATGTATCTAAAGTAGTCAAACTCATAGAAATAGAAAGTAGAATGGTGGTTACCAGGAGGTGAGGGGTGGACATGGGGAGTTATTATTTAATGGGTATGGAGTTTGTTTTGAAAGATGAGAAGAGTTCTAGAGATCTGTTGCACACAATGTAAATAAACTTACTGCTGAGCTGTACACTTAAAAATGGTTAAGATGGTAAATTTTATGTTATGAATTTTTACCACAGTAAAAATTAAAACAACAAGACAAAACTCTGAAGGCTCTTCAGGATCACCTGGTCTGTCTTATTTTATAAACGGCACAGTGATTTGCCCAAAGTCATCTCCCATTTATTCAAGGTGACTTGACTCGCTGCTGGATGTTTTTTGTGCTTTGGTAGCCTGCTTCTCCAGCAGTTCTGGTGAGTTTCCCTTCCTTCTCCTCCATCTGGGAAAGGAGGAGCCCAAAGGCCTGTGGTGCTCCCAAGCAAAGCCAGGGCAGTGGGGAGAGGCCCTGTGAGGCACTAAATCTTGTCAGTCTCACTCTCTTCTTTCTCATACCCTCAGCAGCCTCCTGGGCCACTCATTTTTACTGGGCACAAATATATGGAACTATAGAAACAAGCCAAGTGTCCTTTGGGGTCCTGAACATATCTGAAGCCCAGAGTGTTGTCGAAGAATGTCAGAGTAAGCATACCTAGCACTTGATAAGACTTTCCCTGTGCCCTATATTTGCAGTCACACTCTTAGCAGACATTACCTTATCTCAAATCAGAGTTTTTTTAGCCTCCAGGTTGGGTTGTTTATTGGCTTGCGTCTGCATGCTTGTGCCTGCTCAGGCTTAAGGAGACTCCACCACAAGCTTGGAGGCCTCCAAAATGTTCTCGTTATAGAACTTCAGTGTCACTGAATGCAATACTCTTTGCTAGGTGTTCAAGGCCCTCTCTGACCCGACCCTAATGTACTTTTCCAATCATATCTCAATGGAAGCTAACATTGTATGATGACTTAAGGTTGGACTTGGGGTCAGGGTTGAATTCCAGTTTTGACAGGCTTTATCTCTGTAACCTTAGATAGTCACTCTGTTCACTAAGCCTATCTTAAAGAAAAAATGGAGATAACAATGTCTAATATGTGAGGGTTAGACGAGATAATGCATTCCAGACGTCAGCTCAGAGCCTGGTACAATGTAAGTAAGTATTCTCTGAGCCCTTGAAAACTGGAGCTTTTGTCATTGGCACAGATGCCCTCTGCTCCAGCAAAATAAGCTAATTTGCCAGATTTAGACATGGTCTATGCATTTCACCCTCTGCCTCTGTCCTACTTTATTCTCTCTTCCTAGAGCATCTTCCCCAAATTCTACCAAGGCCCTGTTTGGTGCCACCACCACCCCTCAATTTTAAGACTTCACTGATACCTCCGGCAGGAAAGTACATGTACTAGAGATTGACTTGAGTAGTTCTGGGCTATAATGTAGGTATAAGGAAACCGTGGTACAGATGGGTCTGCTTAATGTGTCGTCAGGGGTGGCCATGAAATGCGGGAGGCTCCAGGACATGAGATCGGTGCTTAGTCTTTCTCTGTGTACATTGGAAAGTTCTCTAGCAGATCTCAGTTCCTTTCTTCATAAGAAGTCTGCTAGACCTCAGAGAGTTACTTTTGTGACCTAGTTTGTCAGCTACTGCAAGCCTTGGAGAAGAAGAAGGCTTTCTTGAGGGTATTTCATAGGCCTTTCCAGCAGGCTGCATGCTGTGTTCTGATTTACCCAGTAAATGGAAGCCTGTGAAGTGGGATTGGCATCCCTCTGTACTATCTTGAATCCATGGGCCTGATCTCTGTCACTTCATCCCCAACCTATGTTTAGATCCAAAAGTCTAGGCTAATTTTTTCCTGCATTCACAGAAACTTCTGCCTTGGATTCTCTTAGGACTTGTAGTTCCTCTTTCAGGCCATGATTTCAGTCAGCCTCGTGTGATTATTAGTTGGTGTATGATTTGCTCCTTTATTGAATTAGACGCTCCTTTAGGACAAGGATTATGTTGGACCAATTTCTCTATGGTGTTCAGAGCTGAACAATGGTTTTGTGTTAACTTAATTGTTATGATAGTGAAGATAATAAATACCAATTACCATATGCTCATGATTTGTCTGGCTCAGTACTGAGGCTTTACATGCATTATCTCAGGTAATCCTCACTTAAGTTCTATAAAGAAAGTATTACTATCCTTCTCTTAAAGATGAGGATAAGTGACTTGGCCAAGGTCTTAGAGCAAGGAAAAGGTAGAGTGAGGGTTTTAATTCATCTCCACGTGAACGGATAGATACATGGATGACCAAATGAAATGTACATACATTAACACATCATTGCATTTGCAAAATTTCCATATCTGAAATCAGTCATGCAAGCTTGAGAACAGCTGGCTTTCTTCAGAAGACCTGGCCCAGCATCATGATGTTGGCTGCCTATTTGGGGGCTACCATTGGTCCAGACATTTATAAGCTCCTAGACTATACAAGATGATCTGCACAGTGCCACTGTTCTTCCTCTAGCTTCATCTTAGTAGTTGGCCTCAGCTTGCTCTGTAAGCTCCAGGAGGGCAGGGACTTTGTCCCACGTAGGACAGTGCCTGCACCTAGTAGTTGCTCAATAAGTAACCATTATTATTTTCATGTTGTCCCTTGGTCTATTTACATCTTCTTAGCATAATTAATGAGAAACATGAAGGCTAAAACGGGGGTATTTTACACAAAATTGAGTGCCAAATAAATCATCATGTAAACAAACACAAAAAGGAAACCTTTCTGTAATCTGTGGAAAAATCCTTCTGTCGAGGCTCAGTTCTTTGTATAAGCAGAAATGTGGTCCCGATCAGAATCCCCGCTGAAAGGCCTCCTGAAATTAACAACCAGCCTTTTCAGATGAAGTGCTGGTGTCACCACATGGCTGTGAGAGGAAACACAGTCTGGGGATTTTGTTAATGTAGAAAGAAAATGGTGGAAGTGTTGAGAAACTGGGGGAAACCCACGGCAGTAACACAAATGCAGGTTTAAACACAACAACAACAATAACAATAATCACAACAGCAACTGACATTACTGAGGATTTCCTATGTCCCAGGCACACTACTCTATGGGCTTCAGGTAAATTAACTCATGTGTCACAGCGGGTAGTGGAAGGTGAAAGTAGATTTTCATGGGTAGAATAACCAGAGACTGATTTCTTAAGTATGAGATACCTGAAGGACCAGGCCTGCTAGGAAAGAGTTAGAAGCATTTAGCTAATGATTATATTAGTGATTATAAGACTAGCCATGAGCAATGGATATCAGAAATTGCAAAGGCCATTATAATAATTATAATCTGAAGGGTGGTGTTATGACAAGAGAGCAGTTTCAGTGGGTTCTTCTTGTATTTCAGTGGAGTAATTATTTTAAAATATGTTCAGAGAGATAGATAATCAGCTAAATTGAATGTGGTCTTGCCTCCCATTTTCTACCATGAGTCCATGAGTCTGACTTTCCAACCAAATTGAAAGTGGAGAAGCTGAAACTGAGAGCATGAAGACCTACTGAGCTCTGACACATATCGACGCATTCAAGATACAATGGGGAAAAAACAGTGTGACATATTTGATACGTTTAGTCTGCCCAAGATGAGCAGGCACCTAATAATGTCAAAAACTAGAGAGGTTAGTTTTCCTCCTGGAGGAAGGATTAATGGAGAAAGTAACCAGAATTATTGTCCCATTCTGGAGGTTAGTGTAGAAAAACCTGTGAAACACAGACTGGGGAATTAAGCATCCTGTCATGGTGAAAGTTAAAGCAGCAAATGCACATTTCATACTTTTTTAAAGTAAATAATTGAACTGCTCAGTTTCATATGGATAAATTTTACTTAAAAAAAATTTATTTCCCCAATGGTAAAAATAACCATTTCTTTTTAACTTGATGAAGCGTTCATGATCATTATAAAGAAGTTTAAGTGATACAGAAAAGTATAATGAAATAAAAATTCAACAGTAATACTATCACTCAAATGACCATCTTTCTATATACTTCTCTATGCATAGACATGCACACGCACGCGCACACACACACCCTAAGATAGTATATTTGCTATATCATCACATATCTTTCTACATTATTGCTTTTAATGGCTACATAATAGTCGTAGTGGAATATTTCCATGGTGAATTCAAATAATGCTTTTTGTTCTATCTATTTGAAATATGCAAAAAATTAAATAGCAAATCAAAGTACTCTTTTTGTGATCCGCTTCCAAAATTGTTGTGAGTCTATGTTTGTGTGTTTTTGCTTTTTATCTGTGAAGTTGTTCAGGAAATATTCATATCTTTAAGAAAAGCTTAGATGCTAAACAGTTTGGAAGCTGGGATAGAATATCACAAGATTCTGGAATTCATTCTTCCAGTTATGTAAAACCACTCAGTCGGGAGGGTGGGCAGGCAAAGCGAGGAAAAGTTCATTGAACTTGGAGCTCCTCCACTGTACATCTGCCCTTTGTCCTTGATACTGCCCCCTGGTGGTGTGATGGGTAGTCAACGTGTGGCCCAGTAACTTTCAGTCCTGCCTTTTCCTTGGTTACTGGAAGGGCACCACTTAGGCAGGAGGAAGAAATACTAAAAGGAACAGAGGCTTTCTTTTTAGTCATGTAGATTCTGAGTCTAGTAAAGTAGTTTTAGAATAAGGTAAAAGAACCCAACACTTTTCATTGTATCCTTCGAAACCCCACTCTCCTTTCTCTCTCCTCCTTTCTCTCTCTCTCTCTCTCTCTCACACACACACACACACACACACACACACACACTCACTCACACATACGTGTATATATATATATATATATATATATATATATATACACACACACACACACACACACTAAAATTTTATGATTATTTAAACTTACCACATTCCCCCTATTCGTGGACATTCTGATTGCTTTAGATTTTTCATTATTGTAAACATATTTTGATGACCAACTTTGTGTATACATCTTTATACATCTTAATAAGTTAAAAAGCTTTTTCTTGTGCCTTATATCCTTTGTGAGAGCAGAGGGACTGCAAATGAAAATTGGAAGAGCTTTTTCAACTATTTCAAGATAATTCTTTGAGACAGGGGGCAACAATGATCTGTGCTTACATGGCCAAGTGAAAACAGGTGACACAAAATGCCAAGAGGTTCTTTTCTCTACTTCGACCAGAATGTCCTGTAGCCTCACGGCTCTGCCTCTGGGGAATTTGGTGCCTCTTGGAGAGAGAGCAATGAGTGCTTGGTGGCAGACACCTTCAAACTACTCCTCATACAGTAGAGGCCTGGGGGCAAATTCATGGAGTGAGAGAAGGACTACATGGCATCCTATGTGAGCTCACATGACATATCCACTAAGGATAACAAAAATAATCCAGAGAACAACCTGAACTAATAAGCAGAATAAGAACACCAACATATGGGTAACCACTCTTAATGTAATGGTTTTCAGAGGTCAGTGTTGAGCTGGGGAAACATGGCAAATAGAAAATGTTTATTGAGCACTTACATATATTGCCTCATAAAAACCCTAAGCCAACTTTACGTAGTAAAGCGTATTCGTACCTTGATTTTAGGAAAGGCAGGCACAGAGAAGTTAGGTAACTTGATCATGGCCATATAAATATTAACTAGTAGGTGCCAGGACTTGGATCTGTACCCAGGCCTTGTTGAAGCCAAAATTCTTGCTTTTAATCCTTATGTTATGCTACTTGCTTTACAATTAAATAACAATTCACTTGAGGAAAAAATCAATTAGAAACAATTTTAGCTATTCTTTATTTTTGTTTTGTCTCCATTATTTATAGAGCAAAGCAAACACAAACCTCTCATTTATCCATTAGATTCCCCATATAGCCATTTGCTTTTTTTTTCCTGGAGTTTCTGAAGTATTTGATGCATTTTTAGACCTGATATTTTGTTATATTTTTGCTTGATAATATCTCAAGAACTATCTTCTTAGATAATTTCACCATCATTATTCATGTCTAAGGAATATCACTTAACTGTAGTGGAAAAGTTATAGTTACCTATAAAATAACCACTTTCAAGAAGGAATTTAACATAGATTGGGGGATATCAGGAACAATTCAATTTCGATTAACTGAATTGCCTCTGGGGAATTTGTCCCTTGTGATGAAACTTCCTTGTCAGATGTGGCTGGATTCTTTTATTTCTTCTCAATGATTCCTGTTCACCGGCTTAATAACCACCTCTCTTGGAGAGGAAACTTGTTAACCATGCCCTCTCAGCTGCCAAGTTGCCTCTGAAGGTGGAAACACTTTGGGAACTTCACTTTTAGGAAAGTCTTTGAGAATCATCCCTTGGGTAACTTCATCCTGACTCACCTCATTCTTCTCATTCTTTGATGCTGTGACTTCCATTTTTGTTTGCTGAGGTATATCACCTTTGTTAATCTTAGTTTGGAGTTATCCCTTGAGAAAAATTTTGAAAAGATTATAGTATTCTCCCCTTATCCTCGGTTTCACTTTCTGCAGTTTTGATTACTTATAGTCAACTGTAGTCCGAAAATATTAAATGGAAAATTGCAGAAATAAACAAGTCATAAGTTTTAAACTGCATGCCATTCTGTGTGGTGTGATGAAATCTCTCGCCATCCTACTCTGCTGCCTTGAGCCGAACGTGACTCATCCCTTCATCCAGCATATCCACGCTGCATATGCTTCTTGCCAGCCATCTCAGTTATCAGATTGACTGTGCTCGTGTTCAAGTAACCCTTATTTTACTTAATAATAGCCCTAAATCCATTTACATAACTTTTATTACATTATATTGTTATAATTGTTCTATTTTATGTTTAGTTATTGTTGTTAATCTCTCACTGTGCCTAATGTATAAATTAAACTTTATCATAGGGAAGTATGCATAGGAAAACACATAGTATATATAGGGTTCAGTACAATCAGTGGCTTCAAGCATCCACTGAGAGTATTGAAACATATCCCCCAAGGATAAAGGGGGACTGCTGAATTTTCAAAGCGCTAAAGATAAGCAAATTAAACTTAAAAGTAGAAAGCATTTTTATGCCACCATGGCTATGCTATCTAGAAATGGGTCATAGAATTCTGAAGAAAGACCTTGAAAAGCATTAGCTTGGGTCACAGTGACTACATAGCATGCACCACAAAATGACATCTCTGAGAATACTTGGCCTGGATTTATTGTATCTTGATTATCTGTTTTTTCCTGAAAAGAGAGTAACTGAAATAATGGAATTTACCTCAGGAGAGGTAATTTCTACAGGAGAGAAAACAGAACACTTCTTCCTGATGGGCTACAGGCAATGGCATTGTGAGCTCCGTGTCAGCTTTGCCTTGCTTCAAACTGCTCCTGATTCCTAAGATACTTTGTCTTGGCTATCTTTCTCAAAAGATTTTCCTCCTTTGAATAGTGTTTGCCAGGGAATTTTATTGAGTTGGATCCTTACCATAGATTTTCTGACAGCATTTGCTGGAAAGCATTGCCCTGGCTCAAAGTATTCATTACGTGTTTCTCTCCTAAAGAATTATTTGGAAGATTTTTATCCTGACTAATCTTATACTTGAAACTTTTCATCTCCAGATGGCATTATTGACTCGACTTATATACTATTATCTGTAGTGACATTTTTTTAATTTAGGGTTTTGTTTGTTTAGTAGCTTTACCCATGACAGTGATAATTCTTTTGATATTTGGTTTTGAAGAGATCTGGAGATAGATATTAATGTGCCCAAAGGCATGTTCTCAGGAATATTACCCTGCGGAATCTCTTTGGTAAACCTGGCTACTCCTGAAGAGTAATCCCAAGAAACTCTGCCCTGGGGCTTGCCCTTAAACATTGGTTTAATTCCTCCTGATATCAAGATTTGCTTAGTTTTATCATTTTCCATTGAGTCAACAAGCCATACTTCAGAGTTGACCTCTTTTGAGGTTTCATTCTCAACATCTTAATCATTAGGTATTATTTTTCTATATAAACTTTCTGAACATCTTCTGTTCTGGCCAATCAAATTGGTGGAAGCTTCTCTTTTTAAGGTCATTTTCTTAGTAATTATGTTCTAAATGTAGCACTAGAAATGCTTCTTCCAGACCAGAATTTTTAGGGATTTCCCTCTGGATTTCTCTGTCAATCTGACTCAAATGCTCCTGAATAGATTTGTGGGGAATCTTGTCTTGGTCAACCTCTTTCCTACATGGCAATCTCTCTGAAAACACTGCTTGGGGAATTGGGTCCCAGTCCCATTTGTCCACTGATGGGTTGCCATTGATATCACTTAAGTAAATGTGCCCCAGTATCCTTTTTTAAGTGACTTCATATATAATGAGCTATATATATATATATATATATATATATATATATGTATATGTATATATATATATTAAATTATATATTAAAACTACATAAATTATAAAAGTTATATAAATTAAATATATATGTATAAATATTTATATTTATATATATTTTAAGTATTGCTTTTTGAAGAGCCTGTCTTGAATAGCTTTATCCAAGAATCTCAGGCCTTCAAGGGGCCCTCCTGGGCTAATTATTTTGAGCTAATTTTATTCATGGAATTTATTTAGCAACTGATTTTTGAAGAGTTTCATAAGCACTGCTTTTATGAACTGATTTAGTGATGGATATTGAGAAAATTTTCTTTCATCAACTTTTCCCAATAAATTACTTTCTATGGGTCATCATTATTCATGAAGGGTTTTCCTTGACTAGCCTCACCTGTAGACTTTATCTCCCTTGCTGATAATTCTTACAGTCTCTTCTCAGTAGTTGCATTGATATAGTTTCTTCAGGCAAATGATCTGGAGGATGTCCCCAGATCTGGAATATGTCCCCAGTGGTGACTTTTTGGGGAGGGGATGGGTAACTGCAGTCTGGCTGAAGATAGCCATGGGTTTCATCATTAGGGGCAATGATTTCTTATCAGTTTCTCCCTTCTTGGCATTATATGTGCACTCCTTTTCTAGTGCCTCTTGTGCAGCAATTTTTGCCCCAACAACCCCTATCCATGACCTGTATTGCTTCTGATATTTTTGATTATTCCATTTCACTTTGACTAAACTTACTTACAACTGTGATATTTTTTAAAAAATGATATCTTTGGATCATATAATTTTATTCCTGGAGGTCATCCTTTTTGACAATGGCAACTGAATAATTTTTTTCTTTTTAATAATTTCTTTGGAATGGGTATTTTTGATCATGACTCTAGAGGATGGCAAACCCAAGAAACCCCACCTAGTGCTAGCATGATTTCTGACCATGGCATCTAAAGGTCTGCTTTCTGGGAACACTTACTGAGATTTCTTCCCTCTGTGACGTTTGGACTTGCCTTTTGTTGAAAGACATCAGAAGAAGTTTCTTCTTGACAAAAAGAACTCAAATATGAAAGCAGAGAAACCCTGAGACCTTTCCCTTTACTAATATGAGACATGCAATATGACTCAACTATAAGCCAGCCTAGAGGAACTATTGGCTCAAACATTGAATTGTCTTCATACAAATCATAAATTTAAATTTTGCCAGGAAAATCACTCACTAATTTTTCTTTGCTGACAAGCATCTTCTTATAGCTATATTTTTAGTTCCTATAAGCCATTTCATTCTCATATTCTGAAAATACATGGTTGTGAAATCATAGCTTTTGTATTTGTTTCCTAAAAGTCATTCTTCTTATTCCCTTTCTAAACATAAAAAAAGGTGATATTATCCATCCTTTTGAAAAAATATTTATAATCTATATAAAAACATAAGAATGACATCATTCAATACTAATTATTTGAAAGAATGTTTTCACTGGAAAATATATTCTGCCACAGGGAAGAACATTAATATATGAACTTTGTCATTTATATGATTATAAAGGTATCTCTAAAAGACCTAACATGAATTTTCAAAGTATCCTGTTTGGGATTGTAAATGCTTAGAACCTCAGTTAATTTTGGCTGATAATCAAGACAATAAAATATGCATGAGTGAATGTAAGTGCTTCTGGATAGCAATGATCATTTGAAAGCTCTTTGAAAACTTCATTTCATCTAAGAGGTAAGAAAAAGATTATAACTGACTTGGAGCAAAATGTCCATGGACAAGGGATTTAGATTTCCTTTATTAGAAAGCATTAGACAGCACAGCCAGGCAGTCCAAGGCGTGGGCTCCTGACAGACAGACCCGAGTACCACCTCCTGGCCATCTGACCTTAGGCCAGCCATTAATCTCTGAACCTTGGTTGTTTCCTCATCTGTAACATGGGCATTATTAAAGGGCCCAACTCATGGAGTGCTGTGAGAATTCAATGAGATAATTTAATTAAGCACTTAGCATAGTGTCTGGCACATAGTAAATATCCAACATAAGTCAGATATTATTATTATTATTATTATTGAAAACCAAGATAATGCTTTTTAGCTATGTTTCTTTTTTTAAACATGTGTGGAGAAATGAACTTGAGTGGTAAGTGGGAATTTCCATATTCCCTTTAGAAGAGTATTAAAAGTCTGATGAGCACACAATCTTTGGGGGGAAGATGTGCCCCATCCTAAACCTTAGCTCTTCGGAAATGGTCCTGATTTTCAAGTCACTTCAAAAGCAGGCATATTTTGGGGTAAATTTATTTGGCTCTTAATTTCCTGCTAAACAAATAAAAGCTGGAATTCATTCCACACTTCTCCCTCTCACTGATGGTGGATTCCTCCTGCCCAGCCCTTCTTCTGCACCCTGACCCTCTCTGGCATTTTGTCCACACACACCCTGCTTATGCTCTAGTGAGTACTTACTTTGGCCTCCATGCCTTTGCACATCCCTTTCCCTGGTCTAAAATACTCCTCGTGATGTCTTTCACCTGCCTTCGTTTCTGCTGTTGTCTCTCCCTGCGCTAGACTCCTGCTGTGGTTGCTGAACCTCTCCCTTGTCAGCACTGAGTCCCTTACCACTCCTGCCCATCACAACTGCCCTTAGTAGGTAGAAAAACAGGTGAAGAGAGCTGCCAACCACAAGAACTAGGAAGTGAGGAAAACAAGATAGTCATTCTTCAGTATAGTCTCAGTTGCTCAGTAAGAGCAAAGCAAGCTTGGTCAGAGGTGAGATACATAACTTCACCTTAGAGAGGCCAGAAAGACTATACCCCAAGTGAAGGCATTCAGCTCCCTTTAGAAAGAATGTGTCCATCAGAAGAGAACAGCACAAGCATTGGCAGTGACCTCTAACACTGCCCTGGGGAAGGAAGAGGGACTTGGCCATTTTACTTTGCTATTTTCAGTTTCTGGGCAAGGCTAGCCCATGGTAAAGCTTATGAGAGTCTGGTAACCAGTCATGACTTGGTTTATCCTGCACTGCAGGGTAGGGTTATCTCCACTGGGAGAGGGATAAGTGGGGCTGCAGAGCCACATACCCTTAACCCTTTGATTCCCAGGGCTTCTCTTCTGAGGGCACAGCTGATGAGACTTCACTTTGAAACCAAATTGTTGAGATTTAACAATTTAACTAGCTCTCCCCCTCCTAGCCACATGGGCTCAGGCAGGCTATCCAATGTCTTTGTGCCTCAATTACTTCATTGATAAATTGGGGATAATAATAGAATGAGTTTGCAAAACATATATCTGGTAAAGGTTCAATATCCAGCATATCTATAAAGATTTCTACTTTTTACATATATATCAGATTGGCAGAAAATAAAAGTAAAATAACTAGCTCAGTGTGGCAAGAGTATAAAGAAATGAACATTTTCATGTGGGCCTATAAATTAGTCTAGCTTTGCAGATGACAATTTGGTAAAATTGACTGCAATTAAAAATAAAATACTGGAGGATCTTTGGAAACATGGTGGAGTGAGACGTCCCCAGATCTCTCCCCTTGAAACAACAAGCTGAACATCTAAAATTCAACAAAAAACACCCAAACTGCACACCAGCACGTATGAATGTGGGATCTCAGCATAAGAGCTACCCCAGGTGTCAGGTGGTGGACTGGGAGTAATAAAGAGGTTGCCTCTCACAGCCACCGGAGCTCCCTGCAGGAGGAGGGGGAGGGGAGAAGGAGCAGAGAATTTCTGCAGCAAGTTCTCCAAACAACTCTGCCTGGGAAAGCTGTAGGGCCCCCGAATAGCCATGCCTGGGAAAGCTGCAGGGCCCAATCATCAGGGCAGAGAGCAGAGAAACAAGAAGGGACAGCAGAAGAACAACAGTGAAGTTTTACTGGCCACAATTGTAAAACCAAGGCTGAGCCGCAGCCCCCAACTCCCAACCTAAAGGGCCCCTCCCCCCATACCCTCTGAGATCATCACCACGAAGCCCCAGCGGAATCTGAGCAAATGTTGTGGAGACTGTCGCTGACACTGACAGAGACTGAAACTGAGGGTAGCAAGCGTGATTAAATATCTACAAGAAAATTTTAAAAGTGTTATTAAGACTTATATAAAGTAGGGATCCAAGAGACTTAGATGCCACCTACTGGAAGCCAAAAGAAAAGCACCTTCTTTGCAACAGGCTAAAGAGAAAACTTTATATTATATAATAAATCTTTCTGGAAAAACAGTAGAATACACTTCCATTAATGCCCAGGCAGAGAAATAGTCCATTAAACACCATGAACAAGCAAGGTGACAAGGCATCTCAGGAATAAAGAGAAAAATCTCCAGAAAATAAACTTACAGACATAGAAATATGTGACAGAGACTTTAGGACGGTACCTCTGAAAAATCTCAATGAGATCCAAAAAATCTCAAATCAACAATTTCAGGATTGAAGAAATAACTAGATAAACAGAGCAAGGAGATTGAACTCCTCAAAAAGAACCAAATAGAACTTCTGGCAATGAAGAACACACTGCAAGAGTAGAAAAATGAAATAGCAAGCTTGGGAAATAGAGTTGACCAAATAAAAGAAAGGATCAGTAATATAGAAGACAAATCTAGAAATAAATCAGAAGGAAAAAGAGAGAAACTGAAGAATGAAAAATAATGAAAGAGAAATTCAAGAACTAGCTGATACCATCAGGAGAGGAAACATAAGAATAATGGACATTATCGAAGGTGAGGAAAAAGAACAGGGATTAGAAAGCATTTTCAGACAAACAGATGATAAGAATTTCCCAAAGCTAAGAAATGAGGTGGAGCTTGGAATTCAAGAAGTCAATAGAACATCCAATTATCTCAAACAAAAAATCCTTCACCAAGACACATTGTATTAAAATTATCAAAAATCAACGACAAAGACAGCATTCTCAGGGCAGCCGGGAACTAAAAAATAGAACATAGAAAGGTAACATAGAAAGGTAATCCCATTAGATTACCCTCTGACTTCTCAGCACAAACCTTACAAGCCAGAAAGGAATGGAATCGAATATTCAAACTATTAAATGAAAGGAAGTACCAGCCAAGAATAATGTATCCAGCTAAGTTCTCCTTTAGATATGAAGGAGAAATTAAGATCTTTCTAAACATACAAAAATTGAGGGAATTCTCCACTACAAGGCCTGCACTACAGGAAATACTGAAAGGTGTCAGTTCACCTAAAACAAAATGACAAAAAAAAAATACATAATTAGGAGTAAAATGACTATCAGGCAAATAGAAGCAGAGGAGTGCAACCCTTATTAAGAACATGGCATTATAAGCTTAAACAATAAGAAGAGAATTGTTATAACAAGATAGTAATGAACGTGCAGCATACATAGGAACAAATTGAGATAACAATGACTGAAAGGAGGGTGGATTCAAAGATCCAAATTCTCAAAGGGCAATGGAGATAAGGCACGTGCAGAAGAAAATGGACAACTGTATATATCTAACTATCCTTTACATATTGATAATGGTAACCACATGCCAAAGATTCAGAACCATTGTATATAACATAAAACAAGAAGGACCAGAGGGGAAACCCTCAAAAGTCAACCAAAATAAGGAAAACAGAAACACGAGAACAAAGAAGCAATGGAAATACTGAGCTACCAGAAAGCAAAAGATAAAACGGCTATACGAAGACCTCATATTTCAATAATCACAGTAAATGTAAATGGATAGAACTCACCAATAAAAAGGCACAGAGTTGCAGATTGGATCAAAAAACAAAACCCAACCATATGCTGCCTCCAGGAGACACACCTCACCTCCAAAAACAAATATAGACTCAGAGTAAAAGGGTGGAAAATGATATTTCAAGCAAATAACATTCAGAGAAAAGTAGGAGTAGTAGTACTAATATCGGATGAAATAGACTTCAAAATCAAAAAGGTAAAGAATAATAGTGAGGGACACTTTGCAATGATAAAGGGAATCATGAACCAAGAAGACATAACACTTATTAATATCTATGTTCCCAATCAGGGAGCCCTGAAATATGTAAAGCAATTACTAACAGAACTAAAGGAAGAAACACACCAAAACACTATCGTAGTAGGGGACCTAAATACCCCACTGTTGGATATGGACAGATAATCCAAACAGAAAATCAATAAGGAAATAGCATCCTTAAATGACACATTAGACCAACTGGATATACTTGACATTTACAGAGCCTTTCATCCCAAAACAGCTGCTGATACATTCTTCTCTAGTGCACATGGAACATTCTCAAAAATTGACCATATACTGGGACACAGAGATAGCCTGAACAAATATAAGAGGATTGAAATCATACCAACTATATTCTCTGATCGTAATGCCTTGAAACTAGAGATCAACTGCAGAAAGAAATCAGGAAGAAACACAAATACATGGAGATTAAATAACTTGCTACTGAAGAATAACTGGGTCAGAGAAGAAATCAAAAGAGAGATCAAGAGATACATAGAAACAAATGATAATGATAGTATAACATATCAAAACTTTTGGGACACAGCAAAAGCAGTCATAAGAGGAAAGTTTATACCACTACAGGCCTATCTCAAAAAGCAAGAATGAGCCCAAATAAACCACCTAACGCTTCATCTTAAAAAACTACAAAAGGAAGAACAAATGAAGCCTTAAGTCAGAAGAAGGAAAGAAATTATCAAAATTAGAGCAGAATTAAGTGAAATTGAAAACAAAAAGAATGATAGAAAAAATAAATGCAACAAAGAGCTGGTTCTTTGAGAAGGTTAGTAAAATTGACAAACCCCTGGCTAGACTCACTAAAGAAAAATGAGAAAGGACACAAATAAACAAAATTAAGGATGAAAGAAGGGGAAGTTATGACTGACATCACAGAAATACAAAGGATCATACAATAATATGATGAAAAAGCATATAACACCAAATTTAATAACCTAGAAGAAATGGACCAGTACTTAGAAAAATACAGCCTTCCTAGACTGAATCAAAAAGAATTGGAAAATCTAAATAGACCAATCAGCAGTATGGAAATGGAAACAATCATCAAAAACCTACCAAAAAAGAAAAGTCCAGAACCAGATGGCTTCACCAGTGAATTCTACCAAACATTCAAAGAAGATTTAATACCTATTCTCCTCAAACACTTCCAAAACTTTGAAGAGGAGGCAATACTTCCCAACTCATTTCATGAGGGCAATATTACTCTGATACCAAAACCTGGTAAAGATAACACAGAAAAAGAAAACTAGAGACCAATATCTTTCATGAATACAGATGCAAAAACTCTAAATAAGATACTAGCGAACCAAATATAGCAATATATTAAAAAGCTTATACACCATGATCAAGTGGGCTCCATGCCAGAGGCACAGGTTCAACATATGCAAATCAATTAATGTGATATATCAAATAAACAAATTAAAAAATAATAATCATATGATTATATCAATAGATGCAGAAAAACCGTTCAACAAGATACAGCATCCATTTATGATCAAAACACTTAACAAAATTGGTATAGAAGGAAAGTACCTTAACATAATAAAGGCCATCTATGACAAACCCTCAGCCAACACTATACTTAATGGTAAAAAACTGAAACCTTTCCTCTAAGATCAGGAACAAGACAAGGATGTCCACTGTCACCACTGTTATTTAGTATAACTTTGGAGGTCCTAGAGAGTGCAATCAGGCAAGAGAAAGATATAAAAGGCATCCAAATAGGAAACAAAGAAGTCAAACTGTCACTATTTGTGGATGACATGATTCTCTATATAAAAAACCCTAAAGACTCCACAAGAACACTACTAGAAACAATAAGCAAACACAGTAAAGTCTCTGGATACAAAATCAACATTCAAAAATCCATAGCTTTCCTATACTCTAATAATGAAGTGTCAGAAAAGGGAGAAAAAAATGACTCCTTTTGCAAATGCAACAAAAAGAATAAAATACCTAGGAATAAATTCAACAAAACAAGTGAAAGACCTATATAATAAAAACTATAAGACCCTATTAAAAGATATGAAAGAAGATACAAAGAAATGGAAAGATATTCCATGTTTTTGGATTGGAAGTATCAACATAGTTAAAATGAATTATCTACCTAAAGCATTATACAGATTTAATGCAATCCCCATCCAAATCCCATCTGCATTTTTTAAAGAAATAGAATTAAAAAATCATCAGATTTGTATGGAAGCACAAAAGACTATGAATTGCCAAAGTCATTCTGACAAAAAAGAATGAGGCTGGAGGCATTTCGTTGCCCAACTTCATATTATACTACAAAATGACAGTAATCAAAATGGCATGGTATTGGCAGAAAAACAGACACATAGACCAGTGGAACAGAATTGAGAGTCCAGAAGTAAACCCATATTTATATGGACAAATAATTTTCGACAAAGCCAAAAACATACAGTCGATAAAGGAAAGCCTCTTCAATAATTGGTGTTGGGAAAACTGGAAAGCCACCTGCAAAAGAAAGAAGCTAGACTGTTGTCTATCACCACACATCAAAATTAACTCAAAATGGATTAAGGACCCGAATATAAGACCTGAAACAACAAAACGTATAGAAGAAAATATAGGAACGACACTCAAGGACCTTGGACTTAAAGAGGATTTTATGAATTTGACCTCAAAGGCAAGGGAAGTGAAAGCTAAAATAAATGAATGGGACTACATCAAACTAAAAAGCTTCTTTTCAGCAAAAGTAATCATCAACAAGGTAAAAAGACAACCGTCCAAATGGGAAAATATATTTGCAAGCAACACCTCCGATAAGGGCCTAGTATCCAAAATATACAAAGAACATACAACTCATACAACTCAATAACAACAACAACAACAACAACAACAGCAACAACAACAACAAAATGATCCATTCAAAAAATGGGCAGAGGACCTGAATAGACACTTCTCCCTAGAGGACATACAAAAGGCCAACAAATATATGAAAAGATGCTCAACATCGCTAGCTATTAGGGAAATGCAAATCAAAACCACAATGAGATACCATCTCACACCTGTTCAAATAGCTATAATCAACAGGACAAGTCATAGCAAATGTTGGAGAGGAGATAGAGTTAAAGGAATGCTCATACACTGCTGGTGGGACTGCAAATTGGTACAGCCACTAGGGAAAACAGTATGGAGATTCTTCAAAAAACTAAGAATTGATCTACCGCATTATCCAGCAATCCCTCTACTGGGTATTTACCCCAAAGACTTGAAAACTCATATTCAAAAAGATATTTGCACACCGATGTTCATAGCAGCATTATTCACAGTGGCCAAGACATGGAAGCAACCAAAGTGTCCTATGATAGGTGATTGGCTAGAGAAGCTGTGGTACATATACAATGGAATATTACTCAGCCATAAGAAGAGATGAAATACTGCCATTTGCAACAACATGGATGGACCTCGAGATAATCATGCTAAGTGAAATAAGCCAGACAGAAAAAGTTGAAAATCATGTGATATCACTTATATGTGAGGTATAAACCTAAAAGCAACAACTGAGCAGGACAAATAGAGCCTCATGGACATGGACTATAGACTAGTGGTTACTAGTGAGGTAAAGGGGGTCAAATATAGGGTTTAGGGGGAGGGTGAAGTGGGTAAAGGGGATCAAATATATGGTAGCTGAAGGAAACTGGACTTTGGGTGGTAAACACACAATAGAATATACAGGTGTCAATTGATAATGTACACTTGAAAATTATATAATTGTATTAACCAATGTTACCCCAATAAACTTAATTTAAAAAAATCAAAAATAAAAAAATAAAATTCTTTTAAAAATAATAATAAATAAAAACTGAAGTATATTATTGGAATACTTGAGGATGTTTGAAAATGAACTATATACAAGGTAAACATTTTCTCAACTTTTAAAAAATTAAACATTTTATTTTAAAATAATTATAGATTTACATGCAGTTGTATGAAATAATATAGAGAGAACCCATGCACCCTTTACCTAGTTTCCTCAAATGGCAATATCTTGGAAAACTAGAGAACTGTGATATTGACATTGATACAATCCACCAATCTGATTCAGATTTCCCCAGTTTACTTATATTTATTTGTGTGTGTATTTACTTCTAAGTAATGTTTTTCAGATGTGTGTAGATTTGTGTATCCTTTACTACAATCAAAATATAGTTTGGTTACCACAGGAATCCCTCTTGTTGCCTTCCTATAACCTCATCCATCTCCTTCCTGTTCCAACCCTTGTCCCTAACCCTTGGCAATCACTAACCTAGTCTCCATCTCTGCAATTTTGTCATTTCAAGAATGTTATACACGTAGAATCATACACTATGTAACCTTTTGGGATTAGCTTTTTCCATTCAGCCTAATTTCCTTCAGAATCATCCAACTTATTTCTGTATCAATAGTTCATTCATTTCTATTGCTCAATAGTATTCCATTGTATGGCTATGCCATAATTTGTTTAACTCTTCACCACTGAAGAATATCTGGGTTATTTCCAGTTTTTGCCTATTCCGAGTAAAGCTTTTATAAACATTTGCAGGCAGGTTTATGTGTGAACATAATTTAAAATGTTTCTGGGATAAGTGCCCAAGAAAACAATTGCTGGGTCACATGGTAGTTGCGTGTTTAGTTTTATAAGAAACTGCAAACTATTTTCCAGAGTAACCGTACTATTTTACATTCCTACCAGCTAAGTATGAGTTATCCAGTTTCTCTTCATCCTTGCCAGCATTTTATATTTTCACTATTTTTTAACTTTAGCCATTCTGACAGATGTGTGGTGATATATCATTGTGATTTTAATTTGCATTTACCTAATGGCCAATGATCTTGAACATATGTTCATGTGCTTGTTTATCATGTGTATATATTCTTCAGTGAAATGTCTGTTCCTGTTCTTTGCTCCCAAAATATAAATAAAGTTGACCTTTGAACAACATGGGTTTGAACTGCACAGGTCCACTTATACTTGGGTTTTTTTTTTTTTTTCAATAAATACTGTAAATGTATTTTCTCTTATGACTTTCTTAAAACATTTTTCTCTAGAGCTTACTTTATCATCAGAATACAGTTTATAATACATATAACATACAAAATATGTGTTAAAAGATTATGCTATCAGTAAGTTATCTGGTCAGCAGTAGGCTATTAGTAGTTAAGTCTGGGGGAGTCAAAAGTTATACACAGATTTCCAGCTGCACACCTTAATCCCTGTGTTGTTCAAACATCAACTGTATCTTTTAACTTAGCAATACATAGATTTATCAGTGGAGATTTACTAAGATATATATATGAGAAAGTTCACTGTGACATCTTTTTAGTAATAAAACAAACAAGAAACCAACCCTAGAAACAATGTAAATAACATTAGTAGTGATCAATTATTAAGGCCCAGTGATATAATCAAATACCGAGCCAAATAGCACTGAATCCTTTAAAGTAGACAAAAATTACAACTTACCTCACAGAGAGTGCTATGTCCAGGACACAAAATCTCCAGAGTAGAGGACAAGCTTCCTGGTCTTCACCTTCCCACTGGGGTGCTGCAGAGACTATCTTATCCACTGAAGATTCCAGTGGGTCTTCTACAAAATTCCCTTTGCTTCTGTAGGGGGTAGGGGTAGGTGTGGGTTTTGGGTCACCTGGCTTCTTTCAGCTCCTCTGGAAAGTCTTGGTGCATGCTTTCCCACCAGGTACAAATTAGTAGCGATGACCTCAGTGGACTGCTTTACTGAAAGGTCGAGTGGATCAAGGCCACTCAGAGTTTCTCAGTTTTCCCTCTTTAATGGACTCTGGCTCCATTTTTTTGCTGTTTGATTGCTGACAGCTTTCAGGCTTTATCTCTCCCTCTTCCCCCTTGTGCCCCACATCTGGGCAAGCTGATAAATAAGCTCAGGTACTCAAAACTTTGGAGTTTCAAACCACACATGCTCCTTCTCACATATGGGAAGCCCTACCTGGGCCCACCCATTAAACACGCTACAAATCCAGAGCCAGTCTCCTTTCCTTGCTCTCTCAAGCTATTGTCAAACCAGTTTGGGAAGCCTGTCCTGTTCTTCAGTGAAATCTTCATTACGGAAATAATAAACCTCCTCATATCCTCCTGGTGTGAGTTCCAAGTGAGTTCATGCCTGCGGCTCTATTCCTATGATCCATAACTGAAATCTATTCCTACAACCAAGCCCTGACCTAAGATTTAATACTTTTTCACTAGTAACCCAGTAGGTCTAATCTGTTTCAATTTACTTTTTAAATAAAATATCAGGTAGAAAACAAAACAAATTGTCTTTCCATTACCATGGTGACTACCTGAAGTAAATGAGGAAGCACTATTCAAATCACAGTATTTCACATTTCTTTGCCAACAGACAGTTTGTTCCTCCCAAGCCCACCCCACCATATTTTATAAAAGAAAATGACTACTAATTAACATATGTTAGAAGATTTGACCTTCCTCCGGCACAGTAGTTCTCAGAGGCAATTCTGTCCCAAGGCAGAATGACCAACAGTCCCAGTTTTCCCAGGACTTTCCTGCTATTAGCACTAAAAGTCAGCATCCTGGGAAATTCCCCAATCCAAGGTAAACTGGGACATACTGCCCCTGGGTGACATTTGTTAATGTCTGGAAACATTTTGATTGTTCAATTAGAGTGTATGTGTGTGTGTGTACTACTGGCATCTAATGAGTAGAGGCCAGGAATATTACTAAACATCTTATAGCACGCAAGACAGCTCACCACAACAAAGAATGTCCAAAATGTCAATAGTGCTAACTTTGAAAATAGCTCTAGCATTTTACTACTCAAAGTGTGGTCTTTGGACTAGCAGTTTGGACATGATGGAAACTTTACATTTTAGAAATGCAGAATTACAGGGCTTGACCCTGTGATATAGTGACTCCAAATTGGCCAGCCATTTAACAAGCTCCCCAGAAAATTTGTATGGACATTAAAACTTGAGAACTGATGTTCTAGTACACTTACTGTTTGTTCTTTCTGAGTGTTGGCATGGATCTGTGGTTTTGCAAAGGCTCAAATAGTTTCAATTAATTATAAGCACCGGTTTCTCATTGAGATCCAGTGTTTACCACTAGGTCACCAGTAGCCTCTCTTTTCAAGCTGACCTCTCTACCCAGGGCCTCTGAAAGCATCCTTGATCTCTGACAACAATCACACAATGTCTCAGGTTTATCTTCTGCTGTCCTGCACCCAGGAGGAAATCTTTTTTTAAAAGAGACCTAGTTTCATTTAGTGAAGAACAAGATTGAGAGACCTAAACCAGGCCACAGGTTAGTACATCTGAGCACTTAGGACAGAGCAATGGGACACTAGACAAGAGGTTAAATAAATCTTTCCTTAAAAGAAAAAGGTACTCAGGTGTAAGTATAGCATCCTTCAACAGAATCCTGTACAAGTATTGAAAACAAGCAAGTAAAGGAACAATTGAGGAAAATACAAGTTCTTGCATTTTAGCCTAACACTCTTTTTTAACCCTTATTTTCATGAGCATTAGTGTCATTTACCATGCAGTTTGGTTTTGAACTCCAATTTTTTTAAATTTTATAAAATTTATTGAGGTGACATTAATAACATTAGATGTTTCAAGTATACAATTCTGTAATACCTCATCTGTATATTGCATTATGTGTTCACCACCCACAGTCAAGTCTCCTTCCATCACCATATATTTGACCCCCTTTACCCTCTTCTACACCCCACTCTTCCCTTTCCCCTTGGTAACCACCCTACCGTTGTCTGTGTCTATGAGATTTTTGTTTGTCTTGTTTTTTATTCACATTCAGTTTCATATTCCACATATAAATGAAATCATATGGCTCTCAACTTTTTTCATCTGACTTATTTTGCTTAGCATGATATTCTCAAGATCCATCCATATTGTCATAAATGGCAGTATTTCATCTTTTCTTATGGCTGAGTAGTATTCCACTATATATATGTACCACATCTTCTTTATTCAATCATCCATCGAAGGAAACTTAGGTTGTTTCCATGTCTTGGCCACCATGAATAATGCTGCAATGAACATAGGGGGTGCATATATCTTCATGAATAAATATTTTCAAAATTTGGGGGTAGATATTAAGAGGAGGGACTGCTGGGACACATGGTAGCTCTATTCTTAATGTTTTGAAGGACCTCTATACTGTTTCCTATAGTGGTTATACTAATTTACATTCCCACCAGCAGCATATGAGGGTTCGTTCCTTTTCTCCACAACCTCTCCAACACTTGTTATGTCTTGTCTTGTTGATAATAGCCATTCTAACAGGTGTGAGGTGGTATCTCATTGTGGTTTTGATTTGCAGTTCCCTTATAGCTAGTGAATTTGAGAATCTTTTCATATATCTGTTGGCCATTTGCGTGTCTTCTTGGGAGAAGTGTCTGTTCAGGTCCTCTGCCCATTTTTTAATTGAGTTGATTTTTTCGTTCTTTAGTGTACAAGTTCTTTATATATTTGAACTCCAATTTCTTGAAGACCTTTGGACAGTTACACAGTAACAACAGCAGTACAGCAGTCCAAATTTAAAAAGTCAATGAGATATGTAAGCAAATAGAACTGCATTAATATTAAGAATCATTAAAGATAGAGTTGTTTCACTGGATGGCACTTGTTTCAATGGAGGCATTTATAAATGAGGATTGGAAATAATGATTTAGGAGCAGCAGCTGAAGCCAGAAGAATTCTGGCTTTCTGAAAGAGAGAGCTGCTGGGAAGGTAGGGGTTTAGGGAAATACCAGGCTTCCCCTGAGATAGGAAGTGAATTCTGCTAATAATCAAAGAGCTTGAAAGAAAAACTTGAACCTCCAATAAGTTTGTAACCTCAGCTAAAACCTTGATTTCAGCCTGTGAAACTGAGCAGAAACCCCAGTTGAGCCTTGCCTAGACTTCTGATCTACAGAAATGTGAGATAATAGATGCGTATTGTTTTAAGCCACTAGTTTGTGACAATCTGTTACACAGAGGATCTTCAATCTACTCTCTGTCCTGGAATACTAGAAGGAATTGGATAAAAGAGTATCAGTGACTGTGAATCATCATGGAAGAGTTTTTTCCCTAAGGATGGGAAGGGTTGTCTGAAGGGGCCATCAGTTGACTCCATTCACCTCTATTGTCAATCACAACTCTAAATGATTTAGGATTTTCTTTCATTTTTGCAAAATATCAAAACACAAAATTAAGATACGTTTACCTTGATGGCCCTCAGTTGATTTTTCTCTCCTATCACTCATTGGCTCTTTGATAATGAGGTTTCCTTGCCTATCCTCTCTATTATCCACCCTAGAACCCCATTGAGTTGGCTGGTTTTTGTTCCATTAAAGAATTACTTGATATGGCTGAACTCATCAATCCCATGCATCAGCCAAGTTAGCTTGCATCAGGATCATTTGGAAAAATGGAAGAGTGGCCATTTTAATATTGATTTTAAAACATAGCTATGAAGCTACATTTGCTTCTGGAATAGAAGAAAAAATGATGGCCTTCTAAGCCAAGAATTATTATCTTCTAATGCCCTACGGTATTTTCCACAAGATGTCAAAAGTTTAAAGAAAATTTGGAAATGAATAACTTACCATTTTCAGAGTTGCAATTCAAACTTTCTGAAGCCCCTTCAGATGATGTACAGCAAATTTCACCCCTCACTTTGGTATCTTGCAGTGAAGCCAGGCTGGGCTTGGATCTTTGGACTTCCTTGGAGCTCAGAAGGAGCAGTGGCTCAAGGCTGCTCTTTTTTGTAGCATCACCCCGCCTGTCCCTTTCACAGGTACTACATACTTAGCAGGCCCACACCTGCTCTTCCTCCTGTGTCTTTATTGCAGGAAAAGCCACCACTGTCCACTCATGTGACTCAAGCTAGAAACCTAGCAGCCATCTTGGATCTTCCCCACCTCCATTCTATTCACCTTATTTGGTGACCAACTTCTTGAGTTTACTTTCAAGTTATTTCTTACATCACACAAGGCAGTATAGTATAGTCCTTAAATTCAAAGATTCAAACATTCTAGACAGGCAATCCTAACATTAAAATAAATTATTTTTTATAACATGCTTCTACCTCTTTTTACCTACAACAAGAAAGCATTTTCCATAGAAACACCATTCTAAATGGTATTAGGTTACTAGGCTAATCTATAGCAGCCTGTTCAGACCACAATGTCCATGAATGCTGGTTGGGCTCCTTTCACTCTCTTGGGTTCTGAGGAGCCCACTCCTACCTCTGACCTGGGCTAGCCATCCACACTATGAGGCAAAGAGAGAACACCAAACTAGCAGTGGATTCCAAAGTTCTGAATATTTTCCTTAAGCTTGGCACATGGAAGCCCTGGATATGGCAGCCTTGAACAAGTGTGTGTGTGTGTGTGTGTGTGTGTGTGTGTGTGTGTGTGTGTGTGTGTTTTGGGAGAAGGACAGTAGGAGATCTCACCTACCCTTGAAAGGGTAGTGTTGTGACCTTTGGTGTTCCTGAGCTGCCCATGCTAATGCCCCATCATAGATGTTCCTTGTAGGCAGCAGCTCCGGCTGGAGCGGGACCAATTTCGTAAGGGTACTCTGTGCAGTTGTATAGGGCCTGCATTTAAAAGGGCAGCATATTTGGTTTAATGTTCTGCTGTCACCATAATGAAATATATAACAATCTTGGGACAAGAAAGCCCACATTTTCATTTTGCACTAGGCCCTACATATTATGTAGCAAATCCTAGGCTAGAGGAAGGGGTAAGGAGTCAGGGGTCTGGAATTGCAAATTAATCCTTAAGAACAGGTAGCTTGTCATTTCCATATGTCTGCCATGAGTTGCCAGCTCTTGTATGAGTTCAACTCATTCATTCAATTATTTGGCAAATATTTGTTGGGTACTTCCTGCGTGCCAGGCACTGTTTTAGGTGCTGGGGATACCAAAGTAAACAGATAAAATCTCTCTTCATGGAGCTCATCTTCTACTGAGACTGACAGGGAAGAGGATATGAAATGTGTGTGGCTGTCCAGATGGGATGTATGTGTATATATAGGATATAGGAAGTATGGATAGAATTTATATATATGATAGAATATATATATATATGAAGAAGAGCTAGGATGGCCAGAAAAGGCCTCATTGAAAAGGTAACTTTTGAGAAAGATCTGAGGAGAGACTCTCCAAAAATGAAGGGTTTGGGGTAGATGGGAGAATTTTAGGCAGAGAGAAGAGGAAGCAAAACTTCTGAGGTGGGACCATACCTGGTGAGTGTGGCTGGAGTTGAGAAAACAATATGGAGAGTAAAGGTGATAGGGAAGCAGATCTTATAGAGTCTGATTGATTAGAGTAAGGGCCTTGAATGTTTCTGTGACTAAGATGGGAATCCACTCATTAAACATGACCTGACTTATATTTTACTAAGATCATCCTGGCTTCAGTGATGAAGATAGACTAGAGGAGGTCAAGGGCAGGGGAAGGGAGTCCAGTTAATAGGCTATTTTAATAATGTAGACAAAAGATGATTGTGGCTTGGGCATTTAAGTGGGTGAGTTCTGGCTTTATTTTAAATGGAAAGCCAACAGACCAGATGTAGAATGACTGAAAAAAAGAGTAGAGTCGAGGGTGACACCAAGAGTTTTGACCTGAGCAAATAGAAGAAAGGAGAGATATTGTTTCAGGGAGAATATCAGGGATTCCATTTGGATAAGTTAAGTTTGAGATGTCCATCAGTTATTTAAGCAGATGTCAAGCAGACAGTTAAGTTCAAGGAAATCTTGACTAAAGATATAAATCTGAAGTCATCAGCATATAGATGATATTTGAATGAATGTAGATAGAAAATAGATTTTAAAAATTTCCAAACCTTTGACTTTTACTGACATTGGAGTTATTTCAAAATACCGGTTAGCAACATGGGTACACTCTAGGACATGTGTAATACTCTTAGCTAAAGGTAAGACATGAACACATGAGATGACTGTATTTTCACTGTCTAATCTACAAAAAAAATGAAAAGAGAAAAAAGTCTCATCAGTTTGGTTATTTATTTTAAATCCTTATTATGAGTTTATTTCATCCTATAACTAGTTCAAATTTCCCATGATTAAGAATTTTTC
The DNA here is from genome assembly GCA_028627145.1 of Eidolon dupreanum. NCBI lineage: Eukaryota > Metazoa > Chordata > Mammalia > Chiroptera > Pteropodidae > Eidolon > Eidolon dupreanum. The sequence continues at coordinate 48,110,998 of CM053506.1, read as the reverse complement.
ATGGCTATCAGAACAGAACATGGGGTGGAGATTCCCTACAGATAACTCCCCTTCAACAGTCCCTACAATCGTGATTCAATTCACATAGCTATCATCATTATTAAGAGCTCTTCTAAATGGCTATTTTCTTAGCTTGCAGCTTTGAGAGAAGCATCATTAGAATCATCTATTCTCTGATAACCTCAAAAGAAGATTTGGAGCCAGGGTGCATTTTGGGAGCACTTTCATGCTGAAAAGCCTAATAATTTATTTCTTGTGTAGTTGACATTCCAGTCAGTCTAGCTAGATGAGTCAAAAGAAGAAAACTGTTGAGGTATTTCTGAAAGCATATTGGAAGTGCCTGGCAGGGATTCCTGCTTCAATGCCTCCTTTTCAAGGGGCTTTGTGTTCTCCTGCTTGAATATGGTCTTCTTTGTGGAACTGGCTACAGATGTCAGTGGCTAAATAGAGAACAAAAAAAGCAAAAAAATAAAAAAGTCATTAGCAGAGACTAAAACACACTTGGTATGCAAGAACATGATATTGCCATTTTCATGCCCAAGACTAAAAAAAAAAAGGAAACAGAACTGCTCTAGCAAAGCATAGAACAAAAACCTGAGAGAATCAAGATGATTCAGCAATAATGTAACTGCCCATCAGAACAAAACTCAATACCTTTTAAAGAAAAACAAAATCTAGACACTTACAAAGTATCATATAAATGCTTAGCACCAAAATAATAATTGCTAGACATGTAAAGAAGCAGGAAAACATGAACCATAATCTATACAAAAAATATTTAATAGAAAGAGACCTGAAAATGACAAAATGATGGAATTAGCAGACAAGAACTTAAAATAGCTACTATAAATATTTTCAAAATTTTAAAGGAGAAAAAAATGAATATAAGGAGTGAAAAAATATGGTATATCAGTAGAGAAAATGGAAATTATAGAAAGGAACCATATAGAAATTCTGAAATTGAAAAGTACAAAGTCTAAAATGAAAAAAAAAAAAAAATCACTGAATCCCTAAATAGGATATCGGACATTGCAGAAGAAAGAGTTAATAAACTTGAAGACAGATCAACAGAAATCATCCAAACTGAGGCACAGAGTAAAAAAGATTAAATGAATGAATGTAGTCTCAGTGACTTATGAAATCATAACAGTCTAATATCCATGTAATTTCGTTTCTGATTGAGGTTGGAATTCTTGTAACTTAAACTCTACTGGACACCTCTACCTCCATCTTTGCCCAGAAGTCCCAGAAGTCCATTCTGCAATGAACCCTGTGGGGCACTGCAGAGAGGTCTGTGAAGTACTTATCCACATGATCTCTAAGACCCTTCAACTTTAATGTAGCATATATGTGTATTGAATCCATAAAAATGTATTTCTAAAACATTTTTATGGCTCATTATGCCTCTGCTTAATGTAGTAAAACCAATACAAAGGCAACTTTTGTCAGCTTTCTTCTAGGTCTGACCCAAATGCCACATCCTCTGTGATCTTCTTGATTACTATAACTGCATATGATCTCTACCATACACAGTCCTCTATTTCTACTCTTCTTTCGACATATCCATTGGACCAGTAGTATTTAACCTGGGATACTCAAAGACTTTCTAAACTCTATGTAAGTAATGATGGCCTTAAGATATTAAAGAAAATCTTGCAAAGCTTTAAGTATGTTCATATAGGCCCATCAGCTAAATTACCAGGCCTGCTGAAATCTTATGCAATCCATCCTGGACCTGTTTAAGACTGGGTTTTATAGCACTAGTGACACAAATCCTGAAGGTGATCAATAGCAAGAAAAAGTTTGCAATTCATCTTTAGCCACCAGGAAACCAGAACTTAGAATCTCGTCTTATTTGATGTACCGCCACCTCTTTGCCCTTTATTTAGCTCTTTCAATTTATACTAGCAGAGTAACTTACGCTTGAATGACATGACTCTCCCTGGCCAGGTAAGCAATAAATTCAGCTTTGTTTTAGATCAGCAGTCCCCAACTTTTTTGGCACCAGAAACAGGTGCTCCTATGAGAATCTAATGCCTGATGATCTGAAGTGGAGCTGAGATGGTGATGCTAGCGCTGGGGAGAAGCTGCAAATACAGATGACGCATCTCTCACTGGCCTGCCGCTCACCTCCTGCTGTGCAGCCTGGTTCCTAACAGGCCATGGACCAGTACCAGTCTGTGCCTGGGAGTTGGGGACCCCTGTTTTAGATCATTGTTGAATTGTTGGGTTCTCTTTGTTTCCTTCTAATTAAGAGAATCAATTTTTGTAACCACAACTTGCATATAAATTCTTTCCTAAAACTGAGAATTTACACATAGTTCAGGCATCATCTTACTCATCTCAATCTTGCTGAGGAATATTCTTAAATAAAACCTCTTGAATGCACACAAAGGAACAATTCAAAATATTGAGGTGAGCAAAGTTTTCTTTAAATAAAGTCACCACGAAACCAGGGTAGGGTTTTGGGGATCTTTCCCTGCCTTATATATTTATATTTCTATTAACAGTGAGATGTTGTTAGAAAAAGATTTGAGTGGGCAGCAAGGTGGTGCCAACTTTTGCCTAATAATCTCACCTCTACCATCTCCCAACAACTGTCATAAAAATATTTCAGAAGGAGGGTGAGGGCTCACTCAGACTACTATCATACAATAGTATGAAACCGTTTTTGTTTTTATTTATTTATAAAACATCCAGGCTTTTAAAAAATCTATTAATTGTTTATGAGGAAAGCTGAGCACATTTGTATAAATATAAATAAGCTTAATATTTTCATGTCTTCATCAAAGTGGGCTTTGGAAACTAGCAAAAGCTAGTTAATTGTATAAGACTGCATTAAAGATTTTAATGCACAGAATATAGTGATAGTTATGCAGATGTCAGATATCAAGCCCAATAAGTAAATTCCTCTCTGAGTATTATGTCCTTTATAGAAAACACATTTTTTTTCAGAAGAATGTGGCAAAAATTATGGGAGATAAAAGATATGCTTGTAAGACTGATGAATACTCAGCTATTTTCAACTATTCCATTTTGTAATTTATGACTGCTACACAGCATCACAGGAGTGGTCTAGTGGGTTGACACATAAATAACTAGCACAGAATAAGATACTTAAGAAAATACTATATAAAAAAATAAAATAATATATACTGATAATTATATTTGGCTTCTGAAAAATATTGGATAATTTTTGAAAAATGCTCAAAGGATTTTGTATAGAAACATATTTGTTCCAAATGACATATTAGATTTTCTTTAATCTGATTTTTTAACATGGTAACATCTAAGGTAGTTCCTGAAATCTAAAATGAAATTGCCTTTCACCATTTTTTTTCATTGACAATGATCTTATTGAAAGGATTGTCAATAAGATTGGTTTACATATAAACATACGAACACGGAGGAAAAAGTAGGCCACTGGGAGCATCAATGTGCTTTGTACTGTGGCCAGGCTAACTGTGGATTTCCTGGTATCCATCACTGGGATCTGTGCCCAAAGCTCAGTTCCTCCTACCTACCTTGTGACACTTCTCATACTTTTGCTGAATCTCATACTCTTCTTGCTTCAGTATTTCTGTCATTTTGGTTTCCTCAAGGTTATCATCATATTCTTCTTTCAGCTGGATCTTCTCTTGCATATGCTGGGGAGATGTGACAGAGTTGAATCAGATCAAACTCTAGGAAGCATGTTTAAAGGGCCCTCTTTCACTGAGATTGGCCTCAGTCCCTTCAGGCCTCCTGAGTCTGCTCCTGTAACTAGCTTTAGCCTGCTAGGAGCTCTAAACCCATCAACTCCATCGCCCCTGTGAGTTGGATTCCTTCTTCAGTCCCCCAGGCTTCCTGCACTGATAGGACATCTAGGACTAAGCTACCCTCACAAACTGAATAAACCAAGGAGAAACTCCCCAGACCAGCTCCAGAATCCTGCCTTGGATTTCAAATTACTCTGGGAAAGCCCTCCTCAAGGTAACACAAAGCACATACACACCTTTTCTTTTGCTTTAGTGATTTTCCTGTAATGATAAAGCCAGTGAGCCAGGTATTCTATAGGGTCACTAGGCCGAACCTTCCCCACCTCTGCCAGAGCCTGGGCAAGGCAATTTCCAAAGCACCTCTTCAGGTAGTCAGTTTCCATTCTGTGGTCTTGGGACAAATCAAAACAGAGTCACACTATTTTATAAGTCTAATTTGATTTTTAAAAAAGACATATTCTAACCAATATGGAGTCATTTTAGGATAAACATGAGATGGTTCTTGATCCCACCCTTCCCAAAAGAATCAATAAATACATATATGCCAATAGCTCTTACATTTAAATGGACTTTTTTCTAAAGCTCTTCACTGTCCTAGGTTCAGATAATAGGTCCTGTGGGTCATCAGGCCTGGCAGGAGCTTGATAGATTGGTGGTTAAAGGTGGGTAAGGCCTTGACTTACACATTTCTACCCTTGAGTGGAGAGGAAATAATTGAGCAGGCATGGGTCCCAAGAGGGGCTCTGAACACCCAGCAAGCTGTGTTATTGTGAGGTTGGAAGCCATAGTCATCTATGACATAGATAAGACAGGATTATTCATTTCACAAGGAGCCACTGAGAAGCCCTGGGAAGAAGAAGGAGGGAAAATGCCAGGCTACTGTAGCTACTTGTAGTCAGGGGGTCTGTCAGCACTTAACATGAGATTCCACTCTTTATTGCTTAAGCAACAAACTACTTAAAGTTGAGTTGATGCCTCTGGATTCACTATTAATCAGATTTCAAGAGCTAAAGGCAGTGTAGCCTGAATTATACAACAGTTAGGAGTTGGCAGTGTAGTGTAGCATTATGAAGACAGACTCTGGGATCAGACAGACCAAATTCCAGTTTTTCTTCTACCATTTATTAGTTGTGTGATCTTTGGCAAGTCACTAGTCTCTGTGAACCTTGGTTTTCTCATCTGTAGAAAAGAAAAACAAAAGTACATACTTCATAATAGTGAGGATTAATGAAAACAATAAATACATGTAAAGCACTTAACCTGGCACATAGTAAGTGTTTAATAAATACTAGCTATTACGGTGGAAGGTTGTGATATGAAATGGCCTAGCATCTGGCCTATTCCTCACCAACTCCATTTCTGAAATTTATATATTTTAACTCCAAAAGAGCTAATAATAAAGTAACTAATAAAGGCTCAGCTCCAGTCTTAATATTTTCTGGAGACATTTTCCAGTTTAAGGTAGGAAAGATAGATAAATATATATGAATACAGAAAAAAATATATATTTCCTAGCTCTTCCCACTGAAAATGACTAGAAACAAACAAACAAAAACTTCAGTAGCAATGAGCACACTAAGCACTCAGAATTCATCTTTAAATAGATGTCACCACATAAAAGGAATCAGGGTTCCTTAGAGAAATGGTTAATTCCAACATTGGGGCAGGAAAAGTTCAATAAACCTAGAACATTTTATTGTCCCAGAAAGAGAATGTTAAAAAATAAAATGGCTGGGGACACAGGAACCAGCTTGAAGGTGCTGCTACAGGCCAGATCTGGGGTAATTTGATCAACAAAATGCATAATGACTTAAATGGATTATAACTAATTGAGTAAAATAAGCATCCATGAGTCTACATAAGAATAAATAAGTAGGTAAGTGAATGGGAGAGATGGCAAGTTCTTAAAATAGAAGGCCGCTTAATAAATATGGAAAGAATAATGCAGTTTAAAAAAAAATCACCATTTCGTGACCATCATAGTTTAACTGAATCAAGCTAGAATCACCAATGAATGCTAAAACTTGGTGAATATTTGACAAGAAATAGGATATTTATATAGTTTCAAAGTTTCTCCCACAAATTATGTGTTAATTCCAAAGGGAAATATAGAAACTTTACAGTGATAAAATTGGCTGACACAACCTTAACCAAATGACGAAAGTAAACATCACCAATTAGGGACAAAGTGACATTGTGCATCTCCTGATATGATAGACTTCTTAGTGGGACATAATACATTTTTGTGGATTTCTGCCCAAATGCCTACTTGATCTGATTGAGGAAACATCAAATAAACTCAAATGACCTGTACTCTTAAAAATACCGAGGTCATGAAAGACCAAAAAGAAGAGAAGAACCATTCCAGATCAAAGGAGCCTAATAACAGCTACATGCAATACATGACTGGATCTGGACCAGAAAAAAGAGTTCTATAAAGGACATTGTTAGGAAAATTGGATAAACTGAATGTGAATTGCAGATTACATAATAGAATTGCATCAAGTTTTAAATTTCTTGGTTTGGGTAATTGAAATACGAGTAAGAAATTTCTTAGGAAATACACATGGTGTGGTAGAGCTGAATAACAGCTTCCAAAGATGTCCAAGTCTAATACCTGGAACCTATAAAATCTGTTACCTTATATGGCAAGAACTTTGCAGATGTGTTTAAATTAAGGGTTTTGATTTGGAGAGATGAGATTATCTGGATTACCCAGGTAGGCACAATGTAATCACAACTTGTCAGAGGGACACAGTAAGGTCAGACAGATAAGGTGCTGTGATGACAGAAGGAGAGGGAGAAAAGGTGATGCGATTCAAAATCATAAGCCGAGGATTATAGGTCGCTTCCAGAAGCTAGAAAATGCAAGAAAATGGATTCTCCTCTAGAGCATCCAGAAACCAGCTGTGCCAACACTTTGTTTTAGCCCTGTAAGACTCATTTTGAATTTCTGACTTTAAAAAACCATAAAAATATATGTGTTTCAAGCCACTAAGTTTGAGGTATAGGAGTTCAGAATGAATCACCCCAAAATGTGCCTCTGTAGTATGCTGATTGTTTTGAGCTAAAGGAAACCAAGACCCTGCAGGCTAAAAAGAAACTTTTGCCCCCCACCCCAACTACCTAGAAGAATTTAAATTAGGAGCATTGCCCATAATAAGAGATTACCAGAAGTAATATTTTTTGACCTATCTATAGGGCAGGAAAAACCTAATTACTGAACATCTGCTCTTCTTAGTGTCCTGCAATGCCTTATCTCCCCTCTGAAGCCCCAAAGTAATCCTTAACTCATAATGTCATATATACCTCATTTTCCTTTTCTGTCTTTGAATCTCTCATGTATGCAGGGTCTCTGACATACATGGATGTGGAGTTCCCATAGGTATGTAATTAAATTAGGTCATTTTCTCTTGTTAATTTGTCTCATGTCTAATTGATTATTAGATCAGCCAAAAGAGCCTTGAGAGTAAAGTTTCTTCTCCTACGGGGGTAGTGGTGGAGGACGGAGATGGGGTGGGGGTGAGGGGGGGTTGTCTCTTTCTGCCAATCTGTGGCCCACCTGAACCAAGACACTTGGGTAAACTTTCTTCTATACCCCTTTTACTCAAGAGTGGTCCAAGATCAGCAGCACGGAGTCTCCTGTGGGCTTGTTGAAATGCAGATTTTCAGGTCCCACCCCAAGCCTACAGATGCAGTCTACATTTAAGCAAAATCCCTAGGTGATTTGAAGTCACAGATCTGCTTTGCCTTTATCACTATAGAACTGTGCTTCTTAGAGAATGGAATTATCAATTTTGCATTCCCAGGAAGCCTCTCCACTTCCAGTCCTTGGGTGGGTGTGGCAAACCCTTTTTGGAGAAAGCATTTGCTCCAAATTGCACATTTTCAACAATGGTCCCAATGAAATATGTTGATCTGACAGTTACTAAGACCCGATGCAAAGACAGGAGAGCTACAGTAACAGAGCCACCGATGTGAGGCCTGGAGAGGCAGGGGGCAAAGGGATGCCTTTTACAGCCCACTTCCCATCAACTCAAGGCACACTCACCAAGGGGGAGGAGACTATTGTTCAGAGTTTCCCAGAGCTCCTCCTAAGGTCTGCTTACACTGGTCTTCCTTGTTCATGGCCTTGCATTCAGCAGGCAGAGCAATAAGCATGGAGATCGCCTGTGTTCAAACTCTAATCCCAATGGTAGGCACACAGTAAATGTTTCTTGACAATCAGCCAGGGCTCAGATGCTTGTGAGCCCAGGCAAGCGCTCATGCTCCCTTCAGTCACTGCCCACTCTGGCACTTATTACCTTAGCCAAAGTCTAGTAAAGCTTCTCCTGCCTAGCACTTCCCTGCACATGAATTAAAACAGAACACTCCCAGGAAATGCTAGCAGAGTACTGTGCAGAAGACTAGGCCAGAGAAGACTGCAATGACTCTGGCCTGGCAGAGGTTGGTTGGCTTTTTGGAAGTGAGGGCACCTGAGTTGGTTCTAGAAGGAATCAAGCAGAGGTCATCAGCAAGTGCAAAGGCGCGAAGTTATGAAAATACGTGCCGTTGAGCTTGCAGCGACTGTCTAGTCCAGAGATCGTGGGGAGTCTCCCGCCCTTCTCAGACAAATAGCCCTTTGCGGCTCCTCTCTGCAAGCCTGCGGACCTTTTATCTCCCCAAGTGCGCACCCCGCTAGATTCCTGTTTTAGGCGCCCTCCAAGTGGCAAGTTCTGCTCATCTATCGTCGTGCCCCCTCCCCTCGGCCACGGTTTCCTCCCTCCCTCCTTCACGCGCACCCTCAGCTCACTGACCCTCGAGCCCCTTCCTCTCTGCTGCGTGTTCTCCACCCCCAGCACCCTCTCCCGCACCCTCCACTCACCCGCCGGCGCGGCGCACCTCCTTGGCTCTCAGGCATGCGCGCTGGTCGCCTAGCGACGGGACGCTACTCGCTGGTTGGGGGTAGGCGGCTGTGCCCGGCGTGCGCAAGCGCCTTCTGGGAAACTGGTTATTGGGGCTTAGCTGAGGTCCTGCGGCCGAGACCGTTTGGGCAGTTAGATCTTGAAGAAGTGTAGGGCTCAGGCGACACCCAGGTTCCCCCAGCACAGCGAGAGTTCAGCGCCAGGGGCTCGGTAGGCTCATCTGGGGCGGGCTCTCTTTTCCTCAGTGGTGAGTGGAGCCGCGCAGTGTGGGGTGCCTGGAAGGCGGGGACCCGTCAGCTGACCCGGGATAGGGAAGCGAACCCTCGCGCCCTGAATCAAGGTTGCCAGATAAAATATGAGATACCCAGTTAAATTTGCATCTCAAAGGAATAAAGCATAACTTTTTAGTACAAGTATAGTTTAATCTGAATCTTTCGTTGATTATCTGTAATTTAAATTTAGATTCAAATTCAAACGGGCATCCTGTATTTTTACTTGCTAAATTTGGCATTCCTACCCGGATCCCCACCTTTCCCTAGGCTGGCGGGCTTTCTCCCAGGCATGGGCGAGGGACCTCTTTTTATTTCTTGTAACAACTTTTCCAGGCTTGAGGAAGTTGTTTCTGTGGGAAGGGGCTTTCTTATGTGGAAAAATAACATTTCTTACAACAGCCTCCATCGGATGGGTATTATTACCATATCCTGGACTGGAAACAGGCCGAGCAAGGTAACGAGACTTGCCTGGGTCCCACTGATAATGTGATGCAAGGCCCATAGATCTGAGACCAACCCTCCATAGGGCCATACTCTTAGGTCAGAGGTTTCTTTCTTAGGGACCACGGTCCCCTTTCCATGTATTCTCTTTCTGGAGTAGCAGCAAGAATCTGTACCCTCTTCCCTTTTTTAATCTTAACTCAAATGACATCGAAATGTCAATGTAGTTATTTTTGTCTTTAGAGTATATCCCATTGAAGAAATACAGTGAAGCTATTGTGTTCCAAATTTAGTTGTGATAATTCTTTTCTCTGTGTGGTTAAGACAATGCTAGCTTGACAGGGAACCAGGTTCATTTGTGCCAGTTTTTAGAATTTTAGTTTTTATGACTCCATTGATCTACATGCACATACACATTCTTTTACCCACTGTTGTTGCTAATACAAAAGATGGCATACTATATACAATTTATGCACCTTGCTTTTTTTTTTTAAACTTCCCACTGTGTGCTAGAGATCACACCCTAATTTAGAAATCTTCATTCTCTTTTATTTCTGCACAGACATCCATTGTATTGCCGTATCTCATCAATCCCTTAATAATGAACATTTGGATGGGGTTCCAGTTTGGCTACTCTAAGTAATGGTTCACTATATCAATGTGCACATTTCACTTCATACTTTTGCAAGATAGGATCCCAGAAGTGAGATCGTTGGGTCAAAGGGTAAATACATATGTAATCTAGATATTGCCAAACTCCTTTCCACAGGGATTATACCATTTTGTACTCTCACCATCATGTTATGAGAAAGAGCAGTATTGAGGTCTATGGATAAATCTTAGGAGGTCATTTTTTTTTATGTTAAGTATAGTTGAAATACAATATTATATTAAATTCAGATGTACAATATAGTGACTCAATATTTATATACCTTACAATGTGATCACCGCACTAAGTCTAGTAATCATCTGTTACCATGCAAAGTTATCACAATATTATTGACTATGTTCCTCTTCACTTTTTTCACCCATCCCCCCATCCCCTCCCTTCTGGCAATGATCAGTTTGATCTCTGTTTCTGTTTTGTTTTTAGATTCCACATATAAGTGAAACCATATGGTATTTGTCTTTCCATGTCTTATTTCACTTATTATAATACTCTTTAGTCATTATTTTTAAAATTTTCTGCAGAATGTTATGTGCATTTGTCCAGGGACAGGTCTAGACTCACTGGCATTCTACTTCCTATAATAGCTCATCCCCAACGTATAATAAGTACTCAATATATGTATCCATAAGAGTCTGGATTCCATAAAGGTGATTTGGGGATGATCAGTTTTTTCAAAGCACATGAGATACAGTGGTTGCTTCATTTCTTTTCTTTCTTAAAAAAAAAAATCTGGTCTAAAGTTATTCTTGTTCTTCTTCATAACTAATAGACTGGCACATTACTGGGAGGGAGAGTGGAGAAACTCATTCACTTGCCACAATGGAAAGTCAGCTGTGACAGCCCTGTGACTAAAACACTCCTTGAGGAGCCAGAGGAGCTTGTCTTCTAACGGGAGGACAGACATGTGCATACATAGATAATTCTCAGGTAGTGTGACAAGTACTGTGTGAGCTGCTTGGGGAAGAAGGAACTTCTTTGCATTGCCTAGGAAGGCTCAGGAAATGAGAGATGATCTACATCTTGAAGGTGAGGAGATACTTTACTTTCCAAGCTGTGAGATGGCAAGGCATCATCATGAACAAAAGTCATGGAGATGGAAACATGCAATGTGTGATCAGCAGAATAGCAGGATGTTCAGTGTAGTTAGAGCCCAGGGTATGCTGAAGGCAGAGGAGATATCTGGAGGCGAGCTTGAAAAGAAAATTGGGGTCAGAGTGTCAGGAGTCTAATATGCTATTCTTTGAAGGTTGAGGTTTTAAAATGCTTTGGCCTTGGAGATTCATGGACTTGTTTTTCTTAGGTGAACTATTGTGATGTTTTCTAGAAATGACTCCCTTTGCTTGGGAGGAGCATCTTAGTATAGACAGTAGAGTAATGACTCTGGAATCAGGGCTTGGTATGAATCCCACCTCCACCGTGTGCCTCCTGTGTGATCCTGAACTGTTCAATTATGCTCTTTGTGTCTGGACTTCTTCATTTGCACTATGGAGATAATGACATCCATTTTTCAGGTATGTTGTGAGGATTAAGTGAGACATGCATTGCTTGGCATATCCCTTTTCTGACTCCTGAAATTGAGGGCCCTTCAGGACTTTGAAACTATATTAGTTGTAGTGACTTCTATAGAGCCTTTTTGGAAACCATTAAAAGTTTCCCAAGGCCAGCTTGCTTGTGCCATCCTTGATGGGAGGTGCCCATCACTGGTGACACTATATAATGCTTTGTTGGCCTCACTGGACTTTACTTTTATTGTACTTTAATTGAAAATTTCCTGCATTAATCTTTTAGAAGGTAAGAGTTAGAAATGGAGTCAACATATCTTCAAAAGCACCTTGGGACATGTCTAACTCAAGGTCTTGCAGAAGTGGCAAGAATTCGCCCAGTGGATCCAATAGAATATTTAGCATTGTGGATTTACAAGTATAGGGAAAATATGATCATGGAGAAACTGGTAAGTATGAATCTTCTTTTAGAAAATTAGAAGAGTAAAATAATTCGTCCAGTTTGTTTGCTTTTTTAAAAAGTTCAATATTATTCTAGTCTTTTTTCTACACATTTCTCTGTAGATTTTTTTAACATAATTGTGATCATACTCGATATATAATTTTAATTCTGTGCTCTTTATTCAAATAAAAGACATATTTCTTCAAATTATTATACAGTTTTTAAATGGATAGACTATAATTTGTTTAACCCTTTCCCCATTGTTGGTGATTACAGTGCTTTCAAGATTGCTTTTACAAATTGTTTTATCTCTAGTCATGTGATACTGTTTTTTGTTGTTGTTGTTGTTTTGTTTGTTTTTCTTTTTAAACCATGCTAGAGACAAAAGGAAATGGCTGACTTGGAACGTGAAAGAGAACTAGCTCTGATGGAGCAAGAAATGAAGGAGAAGCTTAAAGCAGAGGAGCTTATGTTTCAGCAGGTGAGATGAGAGAGTTCATCTCTGGTTACTTAGGTATGGTTTTCTTGTATCTTAATCTTTATGTACATATCTTTTTTACTGGAGAAGCAGCAACAGTGAGGTAGGAAGAAAACCGAGAGAGTGTGCTCTCATGGAAGCCATGGGGAGAGTGTCTTGGTGAGACCTCAGTGGTCAACCATGTGTATTACTGGTTGAGTGAGAGCAGGACTGCAAAGTGCTCATTCAAGTTCACTAGTGACTTTGATGGGAGCAGTGTGGGTGGGGAGAAGTATAGCAGGGAAGATGGTGAGTTTAGGTAATGCTTTCAAGATTTTCAAGGAAGGAGTTTTTGTTTGTTTGCTTGCTTGTTTGTTTGTTTGTTTTTAGAAAGAGTGGAGAGAGAGTAGTTGATGTTAAGAAACAGAATGATTTATAGAGTCTGCTTTCCATGGGAACAAAAAGAAACAGGGTCTGGAACATAGGTTAATCAGGTAGAAGGGCACTTTTTGGATTCTTGATTCAAGGAAAGTAGAAAGAATAGCATGGGTACATGTGGGTATATAGGTTTTGTGGCACAAAGTTGAAAGCAGTTCTTGTGTGACCGTTTCTTCTTTATGAAGTAGAGACTGTGATCATTTTCCAAGAATGATGTGGTAAAGTAGGAGGTGTGTCAAGAGTGGTGAAGGTTTGAAATGGTGGCTTTGGAGAATGATAGAGAGTGAATGCTGTCAAACTTAGCATTACTTGGTAGCATTGAGTACCCTAATACAGTCGGAGATCAAGCATTTTTAATGTTGCCATCTGATTTGGTTTTGTGATTCTGGGATTTTTTTCCACTTAGACATAGATATCTGAGTGAAGGTGTGGCAGAGGCAGACCCTTTGAATGAAATAGATTTTGGGTAGCAGGATTGGGGAGCTGAAGATATTTGTAAGAGAATATTTAGAGTGATGAGTCATGGAATATAAACTTGATAGGGAAAAGTTCAAGAATGGCTTCTGGACTAATTATTCATGGAGAAGTTTGGAACTAAATTTAAGTCATCCCTATAGTTCTACCATCTAGTACTTAATTATAGAGTCTTGACTTGAGTCTACACATTTAAAAAAGGGAAAGAAACCAACTATTTGGGTGTGTAGATAAAAAGTTAAATATAGATGTGGCAAATAGCATCTCTGTCTAATCTCCCATCCTTGATACTGGGATCAAATATTTTAGGCACCTTAGATGGATATGGCTGTTAAAAACTTTACTGTGACACTTCAAAACTGTTGAGTTGTAAGGGTGTCATTGTGATTGGTTGTGTGCTGAGCAGTGGTGCAAACTGATGAGAGTACCACCTGTGGTCTCTGTTACAATTGCTTAACTGTGTTGTTGTAGTGTAAAAGCAGTCAAGCAAATGGTCATGCAAGTGTTTCAATAAAACTTTATTTATAGACATTGAAATTTGAATTTTACATAATTTTAATTATTATTATTCTTTGATGTTTTTCAACCATTTAAAAATGTAGAAACTCTTCTTAGCTGGGAGGCTGTACAAAAACAGGAGTTGGGTCAGATTTGGCCTACAGAATTTAGTTTGCTGACCTCTCTGCTAGTGTGGCATGTATGTTGAGTTGGGACCAAATATGTTGCTGATTATTTATGGTTTCAGATAATATACTTAAGATTTTCTCATCTACTCTCTGTAACCAAGGTTTGGCTATTGAAGACCCATCGATGCTTAAAGAGATTTTATCTGAAAAAAATTACTTCAATCTCATTTGTTGCTTCAAGAAGAATAGAGAAAATGGCTTGACTTTGTGCAAATTGTGCTTTTCTACAATTAGCAATTAAGGAAGCTTCCTTTTTTTGTACTTTAGGAAATATCTGTAAAAGCTAAAATATTAAGTGGCTGTGATTATTTATATTTGTAAGTTTCTGAAATTTAGGTGAGTGTAAACTTAATTATCATGGGACATTTCAGAGTGATAGAATTAATTTCTTGCAATTGGTATGACTCTAACATGATTTCTTTATTTCTGAATACTCAGCAACAGCTGGCCTTCCAGCTGCAGTTGGAAATGCAAGAAAAAGAGAGACAGAGAATAGAAGAACTTCAGAGAGCTCAAGAACTTTTGGAGTCGGTAATTTGAACTTTTGTAAATGTCTGTTGTATTTGAAACCTCTTAGAATCCTCAAGCCACTTTTTCTAACTGTTATATCATGGGATTTATAGTCTGAAGACTTGCCATACATTAGCTGTTTGACTTAAACAAGTCTTAGAACCATTTTTAGTCTTAGTTTACCTTTTTGAAAAATAGGGATAACAGTATAATATAATTACCAGTATATCGCTGGGTTGTTATAAGGATCAAATAAGATCATGTATGCAAAACTGCTTTGTGAGCAGTAGAGTTCTCTAATAATGACATTATCAACATTTTAGTTAAGAGATAATTGTTCCTAATTATGGTGGTTGATGTTGAAGGTTAAATTCTTTGTAATATTGGGAATATTTTGATCTCTGAGGCAGTAGTACATCTCTTTTCTTCAAGTTAGATGTATTATCAATAATAATTTACATTAAAATATGTTATTAATGTGGATTTTTCATGTCTTTTATTAAATAAACTATGCAGTAATTCAAATCAAAAAGTCCATCTCTAGTGAGTGTGTCTGTATGTCAAGCCTCAGTTTGGTCAATGTTTCTTCGTACCCAAAAAGTGTGTATCATATAGATCAAACTTCTGAATGATTGAGTTGTACTTATTAACTGGGTATTTAATATTGTATGCTTATAGCCAGTATCTGTTAAGTAAATGTTACTCCTCTGTTTATCCCATAATTAAAAATAAAAACAGAAGCAGGTTTTATTGAACATGTTTATTAATGGCTTAAATGAGAACATCATTATTCAAAGCAATTTTTAAAAAGTTGGCAGGGTGAATTGAATAAAAATGAGATTTTTTTAAAGGGGTAAATTTAAAAGCTCTATACATAGTTTTATGAAATACAGATGCTACTGCTCTCTTAGTCTGAGTGTAGTAGGGCACATGGATATACATGCATGCACACACACACATATAAATACATATAGATACATAGCCCCCTTCTCTTCAGTTAAGGCTCAGTGATCTACAGTGAAAGAAGAAAAACTAGAATATATCAAGAAGACAGTGATCAAAATGAAAGAATTGAAAGTAATTTTTATCAAGATGCCCTGATAGCTAATTTGAATATTTGAAAGCCTTTGATTTATGTGAGGGATTGGACTCTGTTTTGTGGCTCCATGAGGGTTACACTCATGTTACTGTGTGTAGGCATCATCAGACTGTGTGACTAGAGCCACAGTAACTCCTATAATGCATATTGCTACTGTCTGTCACCTGCTACCTCTCTCCTGTAAAGTACCCCTGCCTTACCCTGTGCTCAGAGAAGAGTCCATTTATGTCCTTTTGTCCTAGCCTTCTTGTGGCTGCAGAGACACAACTTAAACTATCATTTGCAAAAGGAAATTCATTGGAAAGATCCTGAGTTGAAGACAGTGTTTTACAACTAAACGTAAAGAGCTCTGGTACAACTGGGCCTTCCAGACCATGGGGAGCGAGAGAATCAAATGCTACCAGGACTCTCACCTTTGCTGTTCTCTGGCTCTTAGTTTCAGTTTCTCTCTCACGATGGCCTGATTTGCTGCACATGGGTGAGGGACATGGTCCTTAATGGCTCCTGCGTCTTGTAATGTTGGGGCTCCTGCCATCTTAGTGGATTCTTTTTTCTGGTTTCAGCCAAAAAGCATCTTGGGGAAGATTTCGACCAGGTTAATTTGTGTCAAGTATCTATCAGTTAGCTGAGTGGCAAGCTCCTATAAGAACGTGGACTTTCCCACTAGGACCACGTGGTGGTAGGCTAACATATAACAGGAGAATGGAATGGTCTTGAGAAAACAGTACCATATATGTCCCCTATAATTAGGGTGACTGTATATATGGTCACGAGATCACTTATCTTCAAACAGCCAGAATGAATCAGCTCTGGATCAGTGAGGTCACCACGCTACCTTAGAATGAAAAGGTAGAGGCCATAACAAGTTGTGGTTGGTTAGCTTTTCATGTTCAGAACAAGGCTTCCCATGTGTTCAGAGTACTATAAAGAGCATTGCTTGGGTATTATGAGAGGATTTGTGCATTGAATAGTGACTTGGGCCAGATTTATTCCTTCAGAAATATTTACCACTTGCTCACTCTGTGTACAATTCTACTTAACTGCAATTTCTCTCTAAAATCTCTTATTCCAAGAGTTTATTAAAATTTTTATTCTGTTCCTTTATACATTTGCTAATAATTTGGCTTCAAGTTTGATGTTTAAGCATGTTTTATTTTTCAAAAAGTTATATTTAATCATAAGCAAAACATGGTTATCTTCTGTTCATATAGAGTATTGGAGTATCATTTGTATTCAGATCACTACTTTAAGAGTGATAAGATTTTCACTATTAAATTGATCATAGCATTATGTAAAAATAAAAATGTTTGAGAATTAAACGTGATCAAAATGCAAAGTATATTCAGAGTATTTTTCTTTATTTCTGTATATTATAGGAGATGGGAATGAATATGGAAAATACAGCTAAGGATGAAGATACTTCATCTGTAGAGGTAAGAAGAAAAAGTCATTCTATATTATATGAAATAAATGAATATCCTGGAATGTAAAGCTTAATTTTGATGCATTAGTAGCTAAATTTTTAATAAGGAGATTAGGAAAACTGAAAGGCTATATATTCTAATAATAACAAGACACAAATATGATAATGCTTTAAATTTTAAAACAAAATCTCAAAGTAGATAAAAATTGGACATTCAGTTTTGTTTGTATTTTTGAAAACCAGGATATTATGATATATTGACCACATGATTACTTAGGTGTATTTTAAATTTCCAAAAATATATTTTTAGCAAATTTTAGCATTTATTCCTAGAATTCTCTTGCCATTAACAGATATTGGTTCATTTCATTAATTTAACAATGTTGAATTTTGATGTTGTACTTCAGAAATTTCTTATCAAAACTAAAAGAAAATTAATGTTTTAATTTTGAAGTCATTTAAAAGTAAAAATGAATTTTTCAATTATAGGATACAGTAGACTCAGGCAAGACACTAGCTGAAATTAGTGATCGATATGGGGCACCTAACTTGAGCAGAGTGGAAGAACTTGATGAACCAATGCTATCTGATGTAAGTATCTTTAGAAAGTGTTGTGAAAAGCAAAATTTTTACTTCAGGAAAGCCAAGAGCGTATGAGGCCAGGGTTGCTTGGCAAGTGGACCTTGTGTTTCACAAAAAGAAAACTAGTTCCCTAATATGATGCTGTGTCCCTAATTGGCTTTCAGCCCTTTTGTGAATGTGTGAGGGTGGGCACATATCCAGCTCCTTACAATTGTGCCAGCACTGATGGGAAAGTAGCTGGAAGCATGATCATGTTGAGGTAGCAGTGTTGCCCTCTTGTGCAGAGGATAATATATATATTTTGGAGTTAGGCTTTGAAATTTTTTAAATCTCTTCAAAACATGTATTTAAAATCATTTAGTGAAATACATAATCTTTAAATTTTGAGGGCCACCATTTTGGTTCTCAGTAGCAAACCCTGGAACCAAATAAATATTTTAATGAAAGTGCATGCTTTTACAGTTTATAAGTACATTTGTTTATTTAATAAACATGCAGTATTTTCTACATGCCAGGCACTGTGCCCAATGCTTTTGTGAATAAAACAGATAATTTTTGACCTTGTCTAGAGAGAAACAAACAATTGGACAAGCAATTAATGGTCATTGTTACAGTGACCAAGTAGTTTATTGTCCAAACCAGTATGCTTTGAGAGTGAAAAGATAATTAAGCAGACTGGCAGGTATAAACTAGGGCTGTCCTGGCAGATGGATACATCTAGTCACCTTAATCAGTGTGCATCGACAAGGGGGACAGCCATCCCAGTTGAGGAACCTTGGTCAGGGAAGGCTTCTTGAAAGAAGTCGGTTATTTGTCATTCAGTAGTGGGGTGGGGGACTGAGAGCACAGCAAGTATGAAGACCCCGCTAGGGAAGAATATAGAAAGTGTGAAGCAGGCAGGGATGAGATGAGGCAGGGGAGAAGGCAGAGGCCAGTCCATGAAGGGACTTGTAATCTATGCTCAGACATTTAGATTTTATCCTAAAGGCAGTGGAGGCTGATATGATCAGAACTGCATTTTAGAAAGGCCATTTGGCTACAGCATAGAGAAGAGAATGGAGTGATAGACTTGAGAATACTATTGGGAGGCTATGGCAGGAATCTAGACAGAGATAATATCAATGACCTGAAGTAGTAAAATGATATTTTTAAAAGCTGTTCCAAAAGCAGAGTCAGGAGGACTGGGTGCTAATGAGTCAGTGGATAAATTTTTATTAAATATCTTGGTACTATGTTTTGGTACTATGCAGAATACTGGAACATACCAGTGAATAAAACAGATTGAGTTCCTGCCCTTCGGGGGCCTTAGGCCAATGGGTTAGGTGCTCTGAGAGGACAGAGCAGGGAAACCTGACCTAGTCTGGATGAGTCTTCTCAAGAAAGTGGAGTTTAAGGGATCTGCCTGAGATAAGCCAGCAGATAGAGAGAGTAAGATGCTTTCAAGGAACTGAAATAGCCCAGTATTATGGCTGGGTAGCATGGAGCTGGGAGAATGGTGTGATTCGAAGCTGGATAAAGGCCAGATCACACTAGGCTTTCTATGTCGTGTTAGGAATTTTGGACTTAAGTGCAGTGAGAGCCATTGAGAGTTTATGTAAGAATTCAATATGTGTTTTTAGGAAATGGAGAGAGGATTTGAATGGGTAGGACTGGAAACAGGAGACCAGGAGGTTATTACAGTCACCCAGATGCAGGATGGCCAGTCCTAGGACTAGAGTGCACAGATGCAGACAACTGACTAGATTCGATATTGACTGGGAGGATAAGAGAGGGAAAGAAATCAAGGACGATGCTCAGATTTCTGCCTTAGGCAACTGGATTGTACCACTTTTTGAGCTTTACCATTTGTTGAATTGAGGAACATAAGAAGAGGGAGTAGGTTTTATAAAAATGATGGCTTTAGTTGTGGACACATTGAGTTTCAGGTGACTATGAGATATGAAGATGAAAATGGCCAAAGGCCAGTTGATATACAATACATGTCTGGAGGACAGGAGTGAGGTCCAGTAATCATGGGCATAGATGCTAAGCAAAGTTAGGAGAGTGAATGAGGTACCAAAAGAGAGCATGCAGAATGAAGGAGGAGGCTCAGGATGGAAGCCATTAGAAACTATAACATTTAAGGGGTGGGTACAGGTAGAGGACCCCCGGCAAAAAGGATAAGGATATCAGTGGAGGATAGCAAAACAAGTAGAAGAGAGGGTGAATTATAAACACATTGAGAACACAGTTATTATTATATTGAATCTGGATTTTATTTGAAATAATTTGAAATAATCAAAAAGCTTCATTTACATAGTCACATAGAAATTACCTAGATTCTGTTTTCTTTGGCTTGTATCTTTTCACAGTTCTAATTGTATTAAATCATATTTACTTTTTATTTTGCTTTTAGGTTGCATTAAATATAGATCAAGATTTTTAGGATCAGCCAAACTAAGAGCAATAAATTTTTCTGTTTATTTTAAAATATGAAGTTCCCAGATGTGTTTTTTTTCTTCCAAACTTGAACTGTTTTTTCTCTAAAGACAGCTTTATAAGTGGGCTTCCTGGGTGGCCTTAAAATATTGTTTTGGATTTCCTAATGCAACTGGTTATTTGTATGATTTTATTGAGAGAATTGGAGCAAGAGTTTCCCAAAGAGACCAAAAGAGGCAAATGAGAGATCAGCTGAAACAAATGTGTGTATTTAAGTGAGAACAAGATTGCTTGAAATGAAAATTACTGTCTGTGAGAAGTGGAAGAGGCCTGCCACTGTGTAGGGCTCAAAAATATTCAATATGCTTTAGACATGGCATTTCCTCCTGGGAATGAACTGTAAAGATATTCCCAATTTGCTGGGAAGTAATGCTTCTTAGTACCACTTAATCCATGCTAATTTATGGGGCTTCAATGGGTAAGGATACAGAGAAGCATCATTTTTTCAGGAACAATCAGTGGGCAAAGATACTGTGCTACCGTTGAAGAGAAAACTGCACTGGATACAGGCCATGCAGAGTGCTTCCTTGAGTGGATGTTGACTGGTCTGTGGACCCTTGCTGCATTTTTGTTCTCTTGGAAGTTTCAGGTCTAGCCTTGAACTTTAGAGAGAAATTTACTTCCTTTATAAAATTCTTCCAAATCTATGTTATGCAACTTCCCTCTTCCTTAAAGAAGGGTATAGCCATGGAAAATAAATGCCAGGAAGAGGCTCTTTTAAAAAAAATGTTGGTGTTTTTGTTATAACATACCTTTCCTGAGGCCAGAGAATAGAACAGCCTCGTTGCTTAAATGGGAAGAGAAAAGGGGGAAAAAATAATGGGGAAATATTGGTTTCATTCAAAAAAAAAGTTATCTTGTTATATCAGTTTTGTACATTTTTGAGAAAAAAAGTGCCAGGTGCCCTGGAGAGATGCCTTTTGTGTCAGTCAGGCTACGAGGCACTGTGTCCCTACCATGGATGACCTGCATTCAGTCTACCCAGGAAAGGAGTGTCTGAGGGAGAAAAAGAGCATCGTGTCCTTCTGGGCCACAGCCTCAGCCTATGCTGGGACCATTGTTCAGGGGTGCAAGAGGAAGGGTAGGCTGAGAAAGCTCTTGGGCTCAGCATATCCCCTGCCAGCCTCCAGAGGGTATAGTCTGATGATTTGACAGCAAGTCTCTGAGTATTGGCAATTCACAGGGTGAAGCATGGTTCTGGAGCAAGGTGTAGTCTTGTTTGAAGAGCTCCCAGCCAGAGCTGGGTGTAAGTGCAGGGAGGTAAAATGAGGGTTAAAAAGATGAAAACAGGTTCAACCTCTGGGGAGAGAGTCCTCATGCAGATTCATCAGGTGATCAGGTACCAGGGATGGGCTGGTGTGCGGGAAGAGGCTCCTGTCTGGCAGGGAGATGACTCAGGGAGAGAGCAGATGCCCACTGCCCAAGGCGACTGGAGCAAGGCTGTAGTCTGTGGGCAGACAGCCACACCGAGTCTGTATCTAGGCCTTATAGCAGCAGCCCTCAATATTTTTGGGACCAGGGATGGGTGCTCCTATGAGTATCTAATGCTTGATGATCTGAGGTGGAGCTGAGGTGTTGATGCTAGCAGTAGGATACAGATGAAGCTTCACTCACTCGCCCACTGCTCACCTGCTGTGCAGCCCAGTTCCTAATGGGCCATGGGTTAGTACCGGTTTGCAGCTCAGGGTTTGGGGACCTCTGCCTTACAGTTTCTTGCTAATGGCAGCAAGACCCACCCAGTGGTGTAGAGGGGTGGGGGAATGGCTTCTGTTCTGTTGCTAGATGACACCCTGGACTTGATTGAAGTATTCAAGATTTTTCTGCCGATCTAGTCTTGTGGAAGATAAGAATAGCAGAAGAGGAGGAGGAAATGGATGAAAGAATGGAGAGATATAAAAGATCTAAACATAGGTAATAAAATGATGTTTTCTCACTGCAAAAGGTGAGATACAACAGACCATCAGAAAATATAGGTACAATAAATGTGCTTTTCACTGAATCTCAAATGAGTGTTAATCTTACCATCTCACCAGTCTAAACATGATAGTTCCGGGTTCCAACTCCCTTCACTTGGCTCTCTCTTGGCTTTGCCTTTTTCCTCTATTAGTTTCATCTTCATGTTGTTCCTGGTATGGCTAAAGTAAATAATTTACAATTCATTGGTTTTTAGTACATTCAGAATCGTACAATCATCACCACAGTCAATTTTAGAATCACTAATGGTGATTGCATTTATGCCTATTATCTCCAATCTTATTTCCAACAGAGGTAATCATTTTAGGGTAAGTAATCATTACCCAAATTATTTATACTATCATCATCTTATTGATTCATGGGTTTATAGATTCATTCATTCTTTGTTTGTGTCAAAGGGACATCACTAGTTACCAGGATTGGTCCAGGGTGAGGCAAACAAGGTACAAAAATTAAGTGCTGACTTTGCAATACATGAACCCGAGAATGAGAGCCTCTTAAATTTTGTTCCCTAGGCACTCTGTTTGCCTTGCTCTAGTCCTGGCCCCCTGCTAGTTACTATGAGAACATAAGAATAAGGCATGAATTTTGCTCTTATAGAGCATTCATATAATTAAGAAGGATAATGTGTGCACATATAATATGAGGCAGTGTATATGAAGAATTATTAACTAGTACAAATAGGAGCTAAACATTTAGAGGAGGGTATAATTTGAGCAAGCTTCATGAGAGAGTGAACCTTTAGAAGAACCATAAAGGAGAGGTAAGTTTTGAATACATGAAACTTATGGGGATGTGAAGGAAACTAGCCAAAGAGATGACTAGAGGGACCATTAGGAACCAGATCATGGAGGCACTGGACACCAGCATCTGGCAAGAGACATGGGAGTGATGTGTGGGAAAACCCATAATGGCCTTTGAGAACTTTTTTCCAATTTTTATTAAGGTTGTGGAGGTAATATTCAGATCATGTAGTTAAGGTCATGAATTTTGGTAAAGAGATTGTAAAGCTATTCTTTAGAAAAATTTGGTAATGAAGAGAGTGATTTGAAGATGTAGCAGGGTTGAGAAGGGATTACCCTCTCAGGGAGAAATGAGGTTTTCTTTGTGTTTTGGCAATAGGAACATTGAGGAGTTGAGAGATAAAGACTGAATGTGTGGCTCAGCAGGGTTCCAGATGATTTGAGTGTGAAATGAAATTACAGAGAGAAGAAAGCACTGTGGGAATACATTTTTCTCTTTTCCAGGGAACAGGGAAGACATAGAGAAAGACAGTTTGAGTGCAGAGGATGAACATTTGGGATAGTGGTGCATTGCAGAGTTTGCAACGTATACCTCTGAATCTCTTGGTAAAGCAGAGAAGGGCAGCAGTTGGTCAGGTACTTGTGTGAGGATAAATTTTAAAATATCTAGCAGGGGAATGAGTGAATAAAGAAAGTGTTGGACAACTCTGTGAGCCCACTTGAAGTCTATTCATTCTAAAAACACTTATGCATGCCTTCTGTGCCTCAATTTCTTCAACTGTATAATAAGTAAAATAATAGTGCCTACCCCTTAGGGTTGTTAAGAAGATTAAATGACTTAATTCATATAAAGCTTTTCCAGCAGTGCCTAACACTTAGTAAACACTCAATAGAGAGTGAAGTTGTTACTGCTACTACTGCTATTACATGCTAGGTACTGCACTAGGTAAGTAGAGACCTCATCAGAGTTCTTAAATCACATTATCCAATAGCCCATAATAAGCTCAGAGGTAGAACAGAGTCAGTGAGTAGTGGAGGTGCCCTAGAAAGAGATTGGTAGAATGTCACCAGACCACGGGGGGGTATAGAATCAAGTGAGAACAGCAATGTAGTGTGTGTGGCTCCCATGCTCACTAGCAGCTGGATGACAGCAAGTGTTGCTCTAGAGAAGGAGGCGAGTGGCTTTGTTCAAAGCTGATTCTTGTCCAGGAATAGAGCAATGGAGTAGGGGGAGAGGAAGTGAAGGTAGGAGAGACAGCTAGGGCACAGTTCGTGGGACAGGATTTTGCAAAGATTTGGCCCAGCCAAGCAGTGTTAGGAAGGGCTGTGGTCCTACCAAGGAGTTTTGACTATAAATTAGGAGCAGGGCTGATGCCTATTGTCCAGCTTGAACACACAGTATAAAGGACTAGGGTGGGACAGAAGGGAGCTTGTGACTGGGTGGGAAGGGGTCAGGTCGGAAGTTGGTGAAGGAGAGAGAAGGAGCCTAACATTGAGCACTTACTAGTGCCAAAGGCTCTACCAGGAGCTTTTTTCCCTCTTCACTTCTTTAGTATCATAGGTGGCTTCATTATTGTCCAAGTGCCCAATTTCTAATGTGGTCATCATCCTTGACCTTTTGTGGTTATCATACTTTTAGTCCAATACAGTGAGACTAATACTTTTCTTTCTCTTATGTTCCAAAGCCATAGGTGATAGATTTCTTTGCTAGTCACTTTCCTGGTGTCACTGTCTTCAGCCCCTTGTCAAAATATAAAAGATCAGCTTGGTTTAACACGTTATTCAGAATCACCTGCCAGCTACTTCTGGATTAAAGATTATAAGGGTTTATTCCAATTGCAATCAATGGCCTTTACCCTTTACCTAATTTCCCTCATTTTGACAAATCTCTCTTAGTTGGCTCCTCTCTGAGGACTTAACTAGTTTTGGAGTGCACACACTGGTGGGAGAGGTGGTCAGTGTCATTGAGAAGCACTCTTCTAGCTGGGGAGCAAGAGCACAGGCAAGAAGGTAAATAATGATGCAAGCTCCAAATGACCAGTTTGGTAGTTAGTACTCTTAACTTTTACTTGGAGAGAAGTCACTTTGAGGGACCAAAACACACCAAAAACAAAAAACAAAAAACAACACAAAGAACAAAGGTACAAAATTGATTGTGGGTGGGCAGGAGGAGGAATGTGAGCAAAGAAACAAAGATGGGAATGCCTGCAGGATGCTTGAAGATTAGCAGATCCATGCAGGGATGTAGTGAGAGGGAAGTTCAGGAACATTCATCTGGACCAGATTGTGAAGCATATTATATTACAAGCTAAGAGGTTTAGATGGTATCTGCTGATGATGGGAATGGAAATGAGACTTGTACATTGAATAACCTTATTGGGAATGGGGCGGGGGGTGAGAAAGGTGTGTTATGTTGTAAAGAGATGTTTTAAGATGCTGAAATGGTGGTATTAAGGATGGTTTTCGCCTAAAATGCTATTGCCATTGTCTAGGTTTCTGGTAATGAAGGTCTGAACCTGGGTTTTGTCAGTGGAAATTAATTCAGTGAACATTTATTGTGTATCTAGTATATGCTAAGAACTATACTTACTAGGTTCTCATGGGGAACACAGGTACAAGACATGGTTCCTTCTCTCAAGTCATTCACAATTTGGTAGGTAATGTAAAGAAAACAATGGTGGGTTACACCTTCTGTAGTGACTTGGAAGCTGATTATATGGATGTAAAGGATATAGGAAAGGCCTGGGACCTGGACCAATGGTGGGGCCATCAAAGGCTTAGAAAAGTCAGGCAGAGATGAAGGTCTGGTGCAGGAAGAGACACCTTGCCAGCTTGGTGTGTAGCAGGATTTAAAGGAAAAGCACAGAACTCTTTCCTACTGCTCTCACTGACTCAGAGAGTCAGGTGGCGGCGGTGGGAAGGGGGCGTTATTTAGGGGACATTAGAATTGACATAATTGATGCATTTTTCAGGAGACTAGTGGCTGAGCCATGTAATGCGTACAAGATAATAACCTATTTCAAAGTGTCGTTCCTGTTAAAAATATTCAAGTATAGACCATTGGAAACACAAACAAAAACAAAAGTATAAGCTTTTAAATTTTGTGACAATTTAATTAAACCTAGAATTCAGATATTAATAACATGTTGAGTCAAGGTTGTTTCTAACTGCGTATTAAATTGTAACTATTTCTGCTACCACTAGATGTCACAAAGATTCAGTTTTCAAAAGCCCTACCTATCGAGGCTGTGACTTTGAAATATTTTTCATATGGAAATAAGGTTTTCTAATAGTCACAAGTATTATAAAATACTACTTTAAAATTTTTAAATGATTACAAAGTACTCCAAACATGCACGAATACACAATAATATAAGCAATATTTTTTACCCCAACCCAGATTTAACAGATATTAACCTTTTATCATATGTTTTACAGCTTTTTAAAGAACTGTTTAAAAAAAAAAAATTTTACAATTGATGTGCTTTGTACTCCTCCAACCCATTCCTCTTATTCTTGCCCTCAGATAACCATTATCTTGAGATCAGTAGATGTACTTCCCAGGTATATATCCCTGATGTTTTCATACAGAAGTTTATTTATTTATGCAAACATAACATTGATTTTTGGGGGGTGAGATTTGAACTTAATGTTAAATTGTATACTATAGATGTCATTCTGTAACTTGCTTATTTTCATTCAGCATAATATTTTCAAGATTTATCCCTGCTGATTTTAAGTATTTCTACTTCATTTATTTTAACTGCTGTGTAATGTACCATTTTACCTGTTCTTCTGTTGTCAGCTGTTTAGACTTTTAAATGCTTTATTTTTATATCTACATCCTTGTGTGTACCTCTTTGTGCAAATGTCTACATTGAAGAAATCTGATTGTCTGCACAGTGTCCTTTGACTCTCAGTGACACGCTGTCCTAGTGAACCAAAGTCTGTTGGATGGCCTTCCTAGAGAATGTATCAAAGACCACGTCCCTAGTATCCTGACACAATGTCCTTTTGAAACAGGTGAGAACACAAGTGTGAGAGTTTCTCTGGGACAGTGGTTCTGAAACTTGAGTATGCATCAGAATCTGCTAGAGGGCTTCTTAAAATGCACCCCAGTAAGGTAGTAAGTCTGGGCTAGGGTAGAGAATTTGCATTTCTAACAAGCTCCCAGAGGTCCTACTGTTGCTCAGCAGTCACAGTGGAAAACACTGCTCTGGGGTAGATGAGGTCCACCTGTGCAGTGCCTGGTGCTCATGTTAAACTGCTTTCCAAAGTGGTCATGTTAGTTTACTAGACAATTCTATCAGAAGGATATGGAGTTCCTGTTGTGCTGTTTCTCTTTCAATACTTGGTAATGTCATACTTCAACATTTTTGTCCATTATAGGAGTGTAATATGGTAGCTTCTTGTTGTGTAATTTGCTTTTTTCCTGATTATTAGTGAGGTTGCATATCTTTTCATGTTTACAGGACAATGGGTTTGCTCTTCTGGGAATTGCATGTTCATATTATTTGCTTATGTTTGTTATTGATTTGTTTGTCTTCTTATTGACTTTCTTTGTTGGCTATATTTGTTGTGAAATCTCTCATGGGGTGGTTTGCCTTTTAACTTGGTTTATGCTGTTTCTTGTTCGACAAAAATGTAAATTTTTATTTTAGTTAAATGTACATTTTTTTCAAATTTTGTGCATTCTTTGTCTTTTGTTTAATAAATTAATGAAACATTTTAATTCTTATAAGATATCCAGTCTAATTTAGGATTACCTTTTAAAATTATTTTGATGTATTTTAACTTAGATTTTTCATATTAATTTCCTTCAAATAAGGTCAATATTCAAACTGACAATTTAAAAATCAAGTAAAGCATAATTTCACCAGTTACACTCAAAAGTAAAAATAATTCTAGTTTATAATTTGTACAGTAATGATATTGCTGAAGTGATATTTTAAGTGCTAAAAATGAACCTCTTTCAGTTTAAAAAACTCAACCTACTTCCACCACTGGCTAATATTTTTGGCCATTTAATTTGATGATTAAACACTTTCTTCAAAGAGGAAAGAAAAGAACTTTTGAATCAGAGGACTCTGAAATATAAGTTAGTGCAACAGAACTTACCAGGTGGGAGGTGTGCAGTGAGTGACTTCCAGTGCAGCTAAGCTGATGGGGGTTGGCAGATGAAATTTTACATCACATGGAATACTAATCTACTCTAAAATGTCTCCCATGTGGCCATACTGACTGGAATGACACCAGCTAGGTATTTATTTGCATCAACACTCTTTTGAAGTTCATTTCTGAAGTTTATTTCTGATGTTATAGTTCATTCACTCAAAATGAAGAGAGAACAATTACTCTGTGTCAGGCATGGTATGCAAGATGCTTTCAAGTATGTCTACTCCCTTTGTGAGGTAGATATCCCCATTTTACAGAAGCAGTAATGGAAGTTCAGAGCATTGTTTAATCTTCTGGGATTCTCACAGCTGATCGTTGAGAGAGCTGAGATGCAAATCCAAATTTTTCTGACTTTAAAATTTTCTTGCTACCACTGTGTTCTCTGAATAACGTTCCATAAGTGCCTACTGTTGGTAGGCATTATTAGCTAGTCACACTTTAAGGTAAAGTAGCCCAAGCTATTGTGCTATACCATAAAACCTAACTGAATTGGGTATGCTAGGGGAATAGGTGAGTAGGTGGGCTGGTGCTAGAGGGTTTGAACTTGGCCTGAAGAACTGGTACCCAAGGACAGCACAGGGTGGCAACCAAACAGAAGGAAGTTCACTTGCTTTGCTCTTTTCCTAAGGTAGTGCTTCCCAAATTTTAATTTCTTATAAATTATTGAGGGACTTTAAAGTGTAGATCATAATTCCTGAGTCTAGGGAGGAGCCCCAGGATCTGCATCTCTAATAAGTGGGCAAGTGATGCTGAGGCTGCTATTAGGAAACCACACTGAATAGCAAGAGCCCCAAGTATACTCAGAAGGTATATGTGGTGGAGAATGGACTGGAGAGGAAAGAAAAAGTGATGACACTTGGGTTAGTGCTTCAGTTCTAAGGAAGGTAGTGGAGGTTTGCCTGGATGGGAGTGGTAGGGGAGGTAGGTGGTAGCCACAGTGCTTGGCAACGCCTTTGGCTTATGTTTTAGGTTCTGAGCCCAGGCTGAGCACAGTGTTCCTTTCTCCTTTACAGTGTCTGACGATTCATTGGACACAGTACCGTGGCACAAGTTATTCTTATGGCTCAAAAGCCAATTGAAGCAGATCATGCTGAGCAGTAGAATTAGAGATGGGTTTGCTTTATTGTCCAAGAACCCTTTGGGTGTAGTTCTGCAGATGAAGTGTGAAAGTCTTTTTCTAAGCTCTGGTAGCAGAAAACATCAGCATAGCTGGCAGCAAATAAATAAGTTTGTGGGTAATTACTTTTTATTATATTGAATTAGGAAAAAGTTGAAGCAGTTTTAATAGGCAGCACAATGTAGGAAGAGGAGACCATACTTGGAGTTGAAAAAACTGAGTTTGAGTGTAGTTTTGCTTACTAGTTGTATAACCCAAAATAGATCACCATTTCTCTCTGGGGCTCAGCTTCCTCCTCCATTAAATGGGGACATCTCCCTACCTGACTTTTTGTGAGAAATGAATGAGCTGACACTTGTAGAAGTGCTTCGTAAGCTGCAAGACTATCTATATATACTTATAATATGGAAAGTTGATATCAGACACAGAGTAGAGATGAGAGGCTGCTTTCACATAGATTTTTAAAATTTGCTCTGAAACCCCCAAATGAGCCCATTATTTAGACATTTCTGAACATGAAACACTTTTGACCAAATTTTGTTCATTTTTGGAATAAGTGCTTGGATAAGAGGGTCGGTTTGGCCAAAATTACGTAAATAATTATTTTTGATTCTTATTTCAATTAAAATATTTAAAACCCTGACAATGCTATTCATTATTACCAAAATATTTTCTAGGGTAAACAAGGGAAAGACCAACTAGCAAGAGAAAAACTAAAGCCAGATTACTTTATTACTATAATTCTCTTTCTCTACAATTTTTGCTTTTAAAATATTCCAACTCCATGTTTAGGTGTTTGGGATGGGGATTTGTTTTGTGAAGAAAATATATTCTAGAAAAGAGGTGACTCTGCCATAGCCTTTGTGAAACTTTAGGTCAACAATTTTCCCCATTAAGTAAAGTATGTACTGACATCATATGGTTCCTATCAATCTGTATACTTCCCAGATTTCCCACCTGTGTGGTTGAGTTTATGGTGAGTTGACTTTAAAGGGAAGGACATGATATTTAAATTTCTATAAGTTTAATGAGGTCAGTTGAGATAATCTTCAGTTTTTAAAATGAAATTAATTTAAAAAATGAAACTAATCAATACTGACTGGCTATGGCCATTTTATTTTATTTCAAAATAGAAGCTATGTGCATATGTTTAATCTTTAGGGATGCTGACAGATGTCTACACGCTAGCCACCTTCTAACTGAAGAGGTTTAGAGTTGAGAGGTGATGGCTAATTCCTCAAAACCATGGATATTTAATATTTAATATTCATATTGATAGCTACAGATTGATTCACAGGCTTGACTCAGTAATTTTTCTACTTTCAAAATATTACAAGTCAAGGACTTTTAGTCAAAATGGCAGACTAGGTAAATGCTGTGCTCACCTTCTTCCATGACCACATGAAAATTATAACTAAACTACAGAACAACCATTATTGAGAATTATCTGAAGGCTACCTGAACAGAAGTCCTATAACTAAGGCTATACAGAAGAATCTACCTTGAGAGGGGTGGAGATGCAGAATAAGCTGGTCCCACATCAACATGTGGCAGTTAAAAGTCAGGAAGGCTCTCTCTGCTGTGAGGGTCTCCCCTGAGGAACAAGTGTTCCAGTGCTGAGAGGAGAAATTCTCATAACTTTGGATGTGAAAACCAAGGGAGATAATGGCCAAGTGAGATGAAGGGCTGCTAGAGCCCCAGACGCTCCTCTTAAAGAGCCTGTGTATTACTTGCTACTCACTCTGAGCTTCAGTGCTTGGGCAGCAGCTCAAATGGTGCCAGGGCATAAGGGGGAACTGAATTGTCTGGCTTCAAGACAAAGGCTGGAGGGGCAGCTTTCTCCCTGGCAGAAGTGCTGGCAGAAGCCATGATTCCTTTGTTGAGCCTTTCCCCTCCACCCAGGCTGTACATGCAGGTGGGCACCACATCTGAGTCTCTATCAGCTTGGCTAACACTATTCGCTTCGCCCTGATGATTCTCTGAGACCTTGCCTTACCCCACTTCTAGTGATTTTTCTATACAAACGGCCTATCTTGGCTCTTGTTGTGGACTTTCCTAAAATGTCTCAAAGGTTCACAAACCCCAGACAAGCACCATCTGGCCTTGGTGTGCCCCATACCTCTTCCTAAGCAGCCCCAAGCCCAGCACTAGTGGCAGCCAGCCTTGGTTCACAGCTTAGCCTCTCCCAGGCACTTCTAAGCTCAGCACAAATGGTGACCATCTGAAGATCACCTTGTAGCTCATATCAAGTGGCCCAAAGCAGGGCACAGGCAGCAGCTAACCTTGGCCTGCACCAGAGCCCCTCCCTACAGGCCCCAGAACCAACATAACTGGCAGCCAGCTTCAGACCATACCAGAGCAACACTCAATCACCTCCACTAATGACACACTAGAAAGGTGGATTCTGCAGCAGCAGAGTCCCACTAAAGCGAATTTTGCTCCATAAGGTCAGCCCCTGCACAAAAGCTCCTTCGCTATAGTCACGGCTAGTTCTCGCAGTCAATCAGCCTGAAGGTCAGTCCTTCCTATTTATGTGCCAACAGCAATCAAGGCTCAACTACAACAGGAGAGTACACACAACTTACACAAGGGACATATCTGGTACACCCAGCACAGGTGACCAGGGAGACTGTGCCACTATGTCCCAGAGGACATCTACCTACATAAGGCCTCTACCAAGATTGGGAGACATGGCAGCTCTACCTAATACATGGAAGCAAACACAGGGAAGCGGCCAAAATGAGGGGACAAAGAAACATCCCAAATGAAAGATCAGAACAAAGTTCCAGAAAAAAAACTAAACAAAATGGAGACGAGCAATCTATCAGATGCAGAGTTTATAACACTGATTATAAGGATGCTCAGTGGTCTCAGTGAGCACTTTAACAAAGATATAGGAAACATTAAAAAGAACAATTCAGAAATGAAGAATACAATAA
Organism: Eidolon dupreanum; assembly: GCA_028627145.1. NCBI lineage: Eukaryota > Metazoa > Chordata > Mammalia > Chiroptera > Pteropodidae > Eidolon > Eidolon dupreanum. The sequence continues at coordinate 48,078,914 of CM053506.1, read as the reverse complement.
CTGAAATAAAGAATACCTTAGGAGGAATTTACAATAGAGTGAATAAAGCAGAGAATTGAATCAACGATTTAGAAGATAAGGTAGCAGAAAACACCCAATCAGAACAACAAGAAAAAAGAATCCAAAAAAAAGTGAGGATCGCTTAAAGGGCCTCCAGAACAACATGAAGCATACCAACATTCACATCACAGGGTTACCAGCAGGAGAAGAGAGAAAGCAAGGAATTGAAAACCTGTTTGAAGAAGTAATGACAGAAAACTTCCCCAATCTGGTGAAGGAAATACACGTACAAGCCTAGGAAATGTAGAGAGTCCCAAAAGAGATAAACCCAAAGAGGCCCACATCAAGACAAATCACAAGTAAAATGCCAAAAGTTAAAGACAAAGAGAGAATCTTAAAAGCAGCAAGAGAAAAGCAGTTAGTTGCCTACAAGGGAGCTCCTGTAAGACTGTCAGCTGATTTCTCAACAGAAACTTTGCAGGCCAGAAGGGATTGGCTTGAAACATTCAAAGTGATGAAAAGCAAGAACCTACAACCAAGATTACTGTACCAAGCAAGGCTATTTTTTAGAATCAAAGAACAGATAAAAAGCTTCCTAGACAAGAAAAAGATGTAAGAGTTCATCACCATCAAACTAGTATTACAAGAAATGTTAAAGGGAACTTTTTAAGAAGAAGAAAAACGTATGAATAAGATAATGTCACAAAGAAAAAAAATTCTCACTGACAAAGGCAAACACCCAATAAAAGAAGTGGATCAACCAACACTGAAGCTAATAAAAAAGTTAAAAAGCAAAAGAATGATGATCATGTGTGATTACAAAGGTAAATTAAGGGATACACATAAACGTACACAAAAGAAGTGAAAAATAATGACAAAAAAACGTGAAGAGAGTGAGTAAAAATGGTAGTGATTATAGAATGTATTCGAACTTAAGCAACTATCAACTTAAAATAGACTGCTGTAAACATAGCTTGGTACCTATGAAGCACATGGTAACCGCAAACAAAAAATATACAAGAGATGTACAAGAAATAAAGAGAAAGGACATATATACAATGGAATATTACTTAGGCATAAAAAAGAATGAAGTCTTACCATTTACAACATGGATGGACCTAGAGGGTATTGTGCTAAGTGAAACAGATCAGACAGAAAAAGACAAATACTATATGATTACAGTTACATGTAGAATTTTAAATAAATAAGTAAGTAAATAAGTAAGTAAATGAACAAGCATGACAGAAGCGAACTCATAATTGCAGAGAATAAACTGATGGTTGCCAGATTGGCAGGGGAAAGGTGCTTGGGAGGCTGGGTAAAAAAGGTAAAGGGATTAAGAAGTACAAATTGGCAGTTAAAAAATAGTTATGGGATGTAAAGTACAGCTAAGGGAATATAGTCAAAAATATTATAATAACTATACATAGTGTCAGGTGGGTACAAGATTTATCAGCAGGTTCACTTTGGAAGTTATATAAATGTCTAACCACTATGCTGTACACCTGAAAGTAATACAATATTGAATGTCAACTGTGAAAAAAAATATTTTAAAAAATATTAAAAGTTATAAAAGGGGTCAAATATGTGGTGACAGAGAGAAATCTAATTTGGGGCAGTGGACACACAATGAAATATATATATATATTACTTACTGTTGAATTGTAAACTTGAAACATTGGATTTCATGAATCAATGTCACTATAAAAAATAAATAATTAATTAAAGTCATTCTAGAGCAGAGTTATTATTAGCTGAATAGGGAATTCCATAGAAGCACTCACAATTTGTGTTTCTTCATTTAATAACAGTTGGGCTGATGCAATCTTCCCTGCTTCTTTCCCTCCACCAAGGTTACCCTGTGTTGGGAGATCAACTGGCCAGTCTTATGCAACACTTCCATCCCACCCAATTTCCTAATTTTTCCTCTAAAGTTACTGGGTGATTTTAAACACACCCATGTTGGCTTTCTTTTTACTTAACATGAATATTTACCTTGGTGAGTGTTTTTGCTTATGTAAAATGAGTACTGTTTATTTACTGATAACCACAACCTTAAGAATATGGCTTGCAGGGAGCCAACAGCCAATCTGGCCCTCTTCTGTAAGCCTAGACTCAGATAACTATTCCCATTGGGTCTGGGAGGCTGGGCCTCCAGCTGGGGATTTGCCTTATTTGGCACCAGAGCTGCATCTTTGGAAATCCTGCTCATTGGTTGTCAAATTGTCAGATTATATAATCTTCAGCCTAGGCCTTTAACTTCTCAAAGATTTTCCTTCTATAATGAAGATTCAAGGAGATCATTTTTGAAAGTAGTGACTTCCCTGTGCAGGGTCCACCCTAGCTGCACAGGGGTCCATGTATGCACCCATCCACTCATCATCGCATTCCACTCATTCATTCTGAAAACATGAATTAAATAGTTATACATTTTAGGAATGGGGTAAACCCTCCACAGTAAGGACAAACACAGGCATGCCAGTGTTTCAAATTTTTAATTTTGAAAGAGGTGACATCTTCCTTCTATGATTTAACAACCCCTTGGTGTTGTTTGTTTCATTTTTCCACTGCACTATCACCAATTTGATGGCATGAATCATATTCTTTTTTTTTTTCTTTTTTTTCTGTTTGTATCTCTAGAGGCTAGAGCAGTTCCTGGGACATAGTATAGGTGCTCAGTAAATAATTCAGTGAGTGAAGTGAATGAATACAGGAATGAATGAACCAGAATAAACATTTAGTTAAAAATTTTTTTCAGTGTTAGAACAGCTTTAGATTTGCTGAAGTATTATAAAGATAGTACAGAGTTTCTGTATACCCTAAAGCCAGTCTCCCCTATTATTAACATCTTACATGAGTATGGTACATTATGGGCTCTCTTTCCTTTGTGATTTTTCTAGTTTTTTTCCCCACTCGGGACCTCCCCTTTTTGGTCCTTTGTTTATAAAGCTGGGTTTCAGTTGCCCTATGCTGAGTGCACTTTCTGCAAGTATGCCTGCAACTGAAGCCAAATGGTGGAAGGCACACTGAAAGGAAAAGCTACAGGGATTGGTTCCACTTTCCAAAGATCATAACTTCTCTAATTAGGGAATAGTTTCCTCTCCTTCAGAATTTTTTCCACCACTGAATTGTCTGGAGGCTGGGACTTGAGAAAACAGAAAAAAGGGGAAGAAAGAGGATTTCTCTCTACTCTTTCTAAGTGTTAGGAATCCCTTTCCTGCTCTTGATTCAGAATAAAAGAGTCTTTCCTGAAGCTTTTTTTCTGTGCACCCAGTGCCCACTTCTGAGTTTTGTGCTGCCTTGGGTCCAGGCCAGGAAATATAGGAGGAAAAAATTGGGAACTGTACTACCTTTTCAGTGGTACTTTTAAAAAATTATTTAATTACAGTTGACATTACTTTATATTAGTTTCAGGTGCACAGCATGGTGGTTAGACATTTATATAATTTATGAAGCAATCCCCCCAATTAGTCTAGTATCCACCTGGAACTATACATGGTTATTATAATATTATTGACTATATTCCCTATGCTGTATTTCACATCTACATGACCATTTTCATAACTTTCAATTTATACTTTTTAATCCCTTTACTTATTTTTACTCAGCCCCTGACCGCCTCCCATCCGGCAAGCATCAATTTGTATCTATGAGTCTGTTTCTATTTTATTTGTTCATTTATTTTGTCTTTAGATTCCTCATATTGGTGAAATCCTATGGTATTTTTCTTTCTCTGTCTGCCTTATTTCACTTAACATAATACTCTCTAGGTCAATCCATGTTGTTACAAATGGTAAGATTTCATTCTTTTTTATGGCTAGGTAATATTTCATTGTAACATTATCCAATTGTCTATTGATGGGCACCTAAGTTGCTTCCATATCTTGGCTACTGTAAATAATGCTGCAATGAACATAGAGGTGCATATATCTTTTCAATCTAGAGTTTTTAGATTTCTTCAGAAAAATATCCAGAAGTGGAATTGCTGGGTCATAAGGTATAGTTCTATTTTTAAATCTTTGAGGAAACACCAGATTGCTTTCTATAGTGGCTGCACCAATTTGCAACCCCACCAACAATGCATGAGGGTTCCCTTTTCTCCACATCCTTGCCAATGCTTGTTTGTTGATTTATTGATGATAGACATTATGACAGATATAAGGTTATATCTCATTGTGATTTTAATTTGCATTTCTCTGGTGATTAGTAACATTGAGCATCTTTTCATATGTCTATTGGCCATCTGCCTCTTTGGGGAAATGGTTATTCAGGTCCTCAGCCCATTTTTAAATTAGATTGTTTGTTTTTTGTGGCGTTGAGTTGTATGAGTTCTTTACAAATTTGGGGTATTAACCCTCTATCAGATGTATCATTGGCAAATTATCTTCTTCCATTCAGTAGGTTGTCTTTTTGTTTTGTTGATGGTTTCCTTTGTCTGTGCATAAACTTTTTAGTTTGATGTAGTCTCATTTATTTTTCCTTTTGTTTCCCTTGCCTGAGAAGATATATTGGAAAAATATTACTAAGAGCAATGTTAGAGAATATACTGCCTATGTTTTCTTCCAGGAGTTTTATGGTTTGGGGTCTTACATTTATGTCTTTAATCTATTTTGAGTTTATTCTTATATATGGTGTAAGAAGGCAGTATGGTTTCATTTTTTTGTATACATTTGTCCAGTTTTCCTAACACTATTTATAGAATAAACTGTTTATACCCCATTGTATAGTCTTGCCCCCTTTGTCATAGATTAATTGATCATAGAGGCATGTGTTTATTTCCAGTCTCTCTATTCTGTTCCATTAATCTGTGTCTGTTTTTATGCTGGGACCATGCTGTTTTGATTACTATAGCCTTGTAGTATAGTTTGATATCTGGAAGTGTGATAACTCCAACTTTGTTCTTCTTTCTCAGGATTGCTGTAGTTATTTGGGGTATTTTGTGGTTCCATATAAATTTTAGAATTATTTTTTCTAGTTCTGTGAAAAATGCCATTGGTTTTCTGATATGGGTTGCATTAAATTTATTAGATTGCTTTGGGTAGTATGGATATTTTAATGATGTCAGTTCTTCCTATCTATGAGCGTGGTATATGCTTCCATTTATTTGTATCTTCTTCAATTTCTTTCTTCAAAGAAATTTTCTGAATACAGGTCTTTCATTTCCTTGGTTAAATTTATCCCTACGTACTTTATTTTTTGGTGCAGTTTTAAATGGGATTGTTTTCTTAATGTCTCTTTCTGATAGCTCATTATTGGTGTATAAAAATACAACTGATTTTCAAAAATTAATTTTGTATCCTCCTACCTTACTGAATTCATTTATCAGTTCTAACAGTTTTTTAGTAGACTCTTTATGGCTCTCTATTATATGATATGTCATCTTCAAATAATGATAGTTTTACTTCCTCCTTTCCAGTTTGAATACATTTTTTTTCTTGTCTGATTGCTGTGGCTAGGACTTCCAATCCTATGTTGAAAAAAAAGTGGTGAAAGTGGACATCTTTGTCTTCTTCCTGATCCTAAAGAAAACGCTTATAACTTTTTGCCATTGAATATGATTTTAGCTGTGGGAACATAAGTTCACTCTTGACAATAACCTATATCTAAAATTGGTCCCTTCTATTCCTATCTCATTCACCATCGTGCCTCAACCCAGACTTATCATAATTCTGAATCCAGTGTTCATTAATCTTTTTTCCCCATTTTTTAATTAAAGTAAAACTCACACAACATAAAATTAACGATTTAAAGTGTACATTTGAATGACCTTTTAGTAAATAGACAATATTGTGTAACTATCACCTCTATTTAGTTCCAAAACGTTTTCATCACTCCCCCGCCAAATCTCATGCCTATTAAACAGTCATTCTCCATTTCTCCTTTGCACCTAGCCACCACAAATCTGTTTCTGTCTCTATGGACTTACCTTCAATGAGCATTTTGTATAAAAGGAAACATATAGTATGTGTTTATTTACATCTGGTTTATTTCTCTTAACAATGTTTTTGAAGTTTATCCATATTATAACATTTGTCAGTATTCCATTCCTTTTTATTGCTGAATAATATTCCATTGTATGGATATTTTACTTATCCAGTTGTCCATAAATATTTCCCTTATATCCACATTTTGACTATTGTGAATAGTGCTGCTATAAGCATTCATGCACAAGATTTTGTTTGAATACGTGTTTTCATTTATCTTGGATATATAAGTTGGAGTAGAATTACTGGGTCATATAATACTTCTATATTAACTTAATGAAGGACAGCAAAGCTGTTTTCCATAATGGCTTCAACATTTAATACTCCCATCAGTAATGTATGATGGTTCCAATTTTTTCACATCCTCGTAAACACTTGTTATTTTCTTTTTATTTTATTATAGCCATTCTCCTGCATGTGAAGTGTACCCTATTGTGGTTTTAATTTCCATTTCCCTAATGACTAATGATATTTAGCATCTTTTTATGTACTTGCATACCTTCTTGGAGAAATATCTGTTCAAGTCCTTTGCCCATTGTTCTCCCTTCTTTTCTTCCATCCTTCCTTCCTTCCTTCCTTCCTTCCTTCCTTCCTTCCTTCCTTCCTTCCTTCCTTCCTTCCTCCATCCCTCCTTTTTGTTGTTGTGTAAGGCTCTTTATATACTCTGGATACTAAATCCTTATCAGACATATGATTTGCAAATATTTTCTCCCATTCTCTAGGACATCTTTTCTCTTTTTTGATAGTGTCCTATGATGCACAAAAGTTTTTAATTTTAATTTTGATAAGGTGTTTTTTAAATTTTTTCTTTGGTTGCTTGTGCTTTTATTATCTTATCTAAGAATGAGTTGACTATCCCAAGGTCATGAAGATTTACTCATGTTGTATTTTAAGAGTTTCAGCTCTTACATTTAAATTTTTACTCTATTTTGAGTTCATTTTTGTATATGGTATGAAGTGGGATTCAACTTCATTCTTTTGCAGCACTATTTGTTGAATAAAATATTCTTTCATCATTGAATGGTTTTGACACCCCCGTTGAAAATTAATTGACTATAGATGTATAAATTTATTTCTGGACTCTCAGTTTTATCTTCTTGGTGTTTATGTCTACTCGTATGCTAGTTCCATATACTATTTTGATTACCTTCATAGTAAGTTTTGAAATTGGAAATTAACAGTCTTCCAACTTTTTCTTTTTCAAGACTGTTTTCAGCTATTTGAGATCCCTTGCAACTCCATATTAATTTTAGGATAATCTTTTACATTTCTTCAAAAGGGGGCCACTGGTATTTTGATAGCGATTGTATTGACTCTCGATTGCTTTTGGTAGTATTACCATCTTAACAGTGTCATTTTCCAATTCATGAATATGGAATATATTTCCATTTACTTAGGTTTTCTTTAATTTATCTCAAAAAATTTTTATAGTTTTCAATGTGTAAGTCTTGAACCTCCTTAGTTAAATTTTTCCTAAGTATTTTATTCCTTCTCATGCTATTATAAATGAAATTGTTTTAAATTTTTTTTCATATTGTTAATTGCTAGTGTATAGAAATACAACTGATTTTTGTATGTTGGTTATATATCCTGAAACTTGGCTGAATTAGTTTATAAGTTCTTATTGGTTTTTTTTTTTGTATTTAGATTCCTTATGAATTTATAACTACAAGATTATGTTATCTGTAAACAGAGATGGTTTTACTTTTTCTTTCCAATTTTGGAGACTTTTTTTTTCTTGCCTTTTACTCTAGCTAGAGCTTCCAGTACAGTGTTGAATAAAAGTGATGAAAAGTGGGCATCCTGGTTTTATTTCTGATATTAGGAGGAAAGCTTCCAGTTATTCATCGTTAAGTACAATGTTGGCCATAGATTTTTTATAAATGCTCTTTATCTTGTTGAAGATATGCTCTTCTAGTTCTAGTTTGTTGAGTGTTTTTATCATGAAAGAGAGTTGGATTTTTCAAATGTTTTTTCTATTAAAAGAGTTTGTTTTGTTTCCCCTTCATTATACCAATATAGTATATTATGTTGATTTCATATTTTACACCATCCTTACATTCCTGTGATAAATCTTTTTTATTCATGATGTATAATCCTCTTAAGACTTTACTGGATTTTTTGCTAATATTTTGTTGTGGGCTCTTTCTTGTATAGTCATAAGGTATATTGGTCTATAGTTTTTTTTCATTCTGATGTCTTTGTCTTTGGTATCAGTGTAATGCTGGCCAAAATGAGTTAGGAAGTGTCATCTCCTCTTTTATTTTTAGGGGAGTTTGAGAAGGACTGGTGTTAATCTTCTATGAGTAAGTATTTGGGAGAATTTATCAGTGAAGCCATCTGGTCTTGGACTTTTCTTCACTGGAAGGTTTCTGATTGCTGGGTCAATCTCTTGATTTTTTATAGGTCTTTTCAGATTTTCTATTTCTTCTTGAGTCAGTTTTTGTAGTTTGTATATTTCTAGAAATTTGATCATTTCATCTATGCCATCTAAGTGGCATACAATTATTCATAATATTCTCCATTTCTAGAAATTTGGTCATTTCATTTATGCCATCTAAGTGGCATACAATTATTCATAATATTCTCCTATAATCATTTTTATTTTTGTAAGATCTATAGTAATGTCACCACTTTTGTTTCTGGTTTTAATAATTTCAGTCTTCTCTTTTCGGTACCTTTTCGTTCATCAAGCTAAATGTTTATCAGGTTTTTTTTTTCCTAAGGAACCAACTTTTCATTTGGTTGAGTCTTTTATTTTTCTCTTCTCTGTTTCATTTATCTCTGCTCTAATCTTTATTATTTTCTTCCTCTGATATCTTTGATTTTAAGATGCTCTTCTTTTTCTAGGTATTAAGGTACAAAATTAGGTTATTGATTTGGGATCTTTCTTTTTTTAAATACAAGCATTTATAGCTATAAATTTCCCTCTGATCACTGCTCTGGCTGTATACCATAAATTTTGATATGTTTCACTTTAATTTTCCTTCATCTCAGAGTATTTTCTAATTTCACTTGTAATTTCTTTTTGGTCCACTTTTGTACAAGATTATGTAGGTTAATATCCACATATTTCTGAATTATTTAGTTTTCCTTTTGTTACTGATTTTTAGCTTTGTTCTATTGTTTTCAAAAAAGATACTTTATATAATTTCAACCTTTTCAAATTTATTGAGAGTTGTTTTGATAAGCCTAATATATGGTCTTTCATGAAGAATGTTCCATGTGCACATGAGAAGAATGTGTATTCTGTTGTTAGATAGGTTTTCTATGTACACCATTAGATCTAATTGGTTTATAGTATTGTTCAAGTCCTCTGTTTCTTTATTGAACTTCTGTTCAATTGATCTATCCATTATTGAAAACGGGATATTTGAAATCTCTATTTCTCCTTTGGTTAGAATTCTTGGCTGACAGTTTCTTTTTTCTTTTAATACTTTAAATATGTCATTCCATTGCCTTCTGGGTATGTTGATATGGGAGGCTGAGCCCAGTGGGTGCCTAACTCAAATGTGAGATGACAAGGATTGGTGCAAGGCAACTATCTGTGGACCTGGAATTGGAAGGGGAAATTTTCAAGGCACAACTGAGAAGGATTGATGATGGGCTTTCTGGGAAATTTGATATGGATGATAAAAGATTAGAAATTGAAATAACCTCCAGGATTTCAAGCCTTGAAAACTAGGAAGTTTTGAAAAATGACAATGCATAAATGGATTTGCATTATATTATATATGAACATCTCAGAATCTGTTCCTTTTCAGATTACTGTGGGATCAAAGCAGGAGTTTCAACTCTTGTTTCTAATTTAGGAATCTTTTTCTTCTAATCTAGCTTGGATTTTCCTGTCAGACAGAAACTCTCACTTTATTGTCATTTCAGGGCTACTTACTTCTCTGAGTCCCAGCTCCTGGCTTATCTGGCTTCCCAGCTTTCCATTTCCCTGCCCAGTTATGCCACCCCAACCCCCAACTGAGCCTTCCTGTCTTCCTGCTGCCTTTAAGATTATGTACTTCTTTTGGGTCCATCCCAGGTTGTTCTTTTTCCATGAAACCTTTCTACCTTTCTTTCTTCATTTTCAGAATTGCTGTTACATATAGGGTGTTTATTTGGACTTTTCACTAAATGAAGATTACATATTGCTGAAATTACCTTAAAAATTTTTAAATATACATTCTGAATTGATTTTATATTTCCTTCATAAATTTATGTTCCAGGAAGACATGGGAGGGTTTTGCTTAAATTAATGAGGGCAAAGAAGTAAATCTTCGAGAGTATGTTCAGAGGAGGGCAGGGAAGATGGTGGACTAGGTAAAAGCAGGGTTCATCTCCTCCCAGGTCTGTATTGAAATTACAACCAAATTATAAAATAATCAACGTGGAGAATCACCTGAAGTCCAGTTGATCATAACACCTATGTCTGATAATATAAAGGAGCCACATCGAAGCTGATCCAGCATAGGCAACAACCATCTGGGGACTGCTTTGTTGTTCTCACCAGGTAGTCCTGAGTAATCAAAAGCAGCAGCTGACCTTGGTTTATTGGGGAGCCTCTCCCAAGGGGCCACAAAACCAATGCATCTGGAGGCTGGCATCAGACCACAACAGAGCAACTCCTGACTAAACCCATTAGTGATACACACAAAAGGTGGTTGCAACAAGTACACAAACCTACTAGGGCAAATTCCACTCAGTGCAATCAGTCCCCACACAACACCTCTTACCTTGTGGGTGCAGTGAATTCCTACAATTAGTCAGCCTGAGCATTAATCCCATTCACTTATCTACTAACAAAATAAAGGCTTGGCAACAACCTAAGATCTCACACAACCCACACAAATATCATGTCCAGAGCCCCCGCCATAAGGGATCAGGGAGAGTGCACCACTGGGCCACACGGGACATCTTCCACATTAAGCCATCTGGCCAAGGCTGAGAAACAAAACAAATATTCCTGACACATAGAAATGAACACAGAGAGGCTAATAAAATGAGAAAACAAAGAAACATGCCACAAATGAAACAACAGGAGAAAACTTTCAGCTAAATGAAATGGAGGCGAGCAACCTATCAGAGACAGAGTTCAAAATAATGGTTATAAAGATGTTCAACAAATTTATGGTGAGAATAAATGAACACAAAAAGAACCAGACAGAAATGAAGAATACAATAACTGGAATGAAGAATACACTAGAAGGATTCAACAGTAGATTGGGCGAAGCAGAAGATCAAGTTAGAGAATTGAAAGAAAAGATGGCAGAATACACTCAATCAGAACAACAAAAAGAAAAAAGAATTTTAAAAAGCTAGTACTTACAAGGGTACTCCCATAATAATGTCTGCTGACTTTTCAATGGAAACTTTGCAGGCCAGAAGAGAATGGCAAGAAATATTCAAAGTTATGAAAAACAAGAATCTACAATCATGAATACTCTACCTACCAAGGCTTTTGATTAAAATGGAAGGTGAGATAAAGAGCTTCCCAGACAGGAAAAAGCTTAAGAAATTCATCACCAACAAGTCAGCATTACAAGAAATGCTAAAGGGTCTTCCGTAAAAAGAGAAGGAGAAAAAAGAAAATAGAAAAAACAAATATGAATAATAAAATGGCAGTAACAATGTACCTATCAGCAATCACTTTAAATGTAAATGGATTAAATGCTCCAATCAAAAGACATAGGGTAACTGAATGGATAAGAAAACAAGACCCATGCATATGCTGTCTACAAGAGACCCACTTCAGATCAAACGACAGTCACAGATTGAAAGTAAAGGGATGGAAAAAGATATTTCATGCAAATGGAAATGAAAACAAAAAAGCCAGGGTAGCAATACTTATATCAGATAAAACAGACTCAGACTTTAAAACAAAGGCTATAATAAGAGACCAAAAAAGGGCATTACATAGTGATAAAGGGATCGATAAACTAGGAGTACATAACCCTAGTAAACATATACTCACCCAACATAGGAGCACCTATGTACATAAAGCAATTATTGACTGACATAAAAGAGAAATCTATTGTAATACATGCATAGTAGGAGACTTTAACATCCCATTGACACCAATGGACAGATTTTCCAGGCAAAGAATCAACAAGGAAACAATGGGCTTAGAAGATACACTAGAACAGATGGATTTAATAGCTTTATTCAGAGCATTTCACCCCAAAGCAGCAAAATATACATTCTTCTTAAGTGTACATGGAATATTTTCAAGGATAGACCACATGTTAGGGCACAAATCAAGTCTCAATAAATTTAAGAAGATTGAAATCATATCAACCATCTTCTCTGATCACAGTAGTATGAAACTAGATATCGACTACAAGAAAAAAAACTTGAAAATGCGCAAACACATGGAGGCTAAATAACATGCCACTAAACAATGAATGGATTATTAACAAGATCAAAGAAAGAAATCAAAAGATACCTAGAGACAAATGAAAATGAAAACACAATGACTCAAAATTTATGGGACACAGCGAAAGCAGTCCTAAGAGGGAAATTCATAGCAATACAGGTCTACATCAAGAAACAAGAAAAAGCTCAAATAAACACTCTAACCTTACAATTAAAAGAACTAGAAAAAGAACAACAAACAAAGCCCAAAGTGAATAGAAGGTAGGAAATAATAAAGATCAGAATGGAAATAAATGGGATAGAGTCCGGAAAAACAATACAAAAGATTACTCAAACCAAGAGCTGGTTCCTTGAAAGAATAATCAAAATTGACAGACCCTTAGCCAGACTCATCAAGGAAAAAAGAGAGAGGACTCAAATAAATAAAATCAGAAATGAAAGAGGAGAAATAACCATGACTCCACAGAAATACAATGGATCATAAGAAAATACTATGAGCAAATATATGTCAACAAATTGGACAACCTGGGAGAAATGGACACATTCCTAGAAACATACAATCTCCCAAGACTGAGTCATGAAGAAACAGAAAATCTGAACTAATCGATTACTACCAATAAAATAGAATCAGTAATCAAAAACCTCCCAAAAAAACAAAAGTCCTGGACCAGATGGCTTCATGTTATCAAACATTCAAAGAAGAATTATCACCATTCTTCTCACACTATTCCAAAAAATTCAAGAAAAGGGAAGGCTCCCTAACTCCTTTTCTGAGGCCACCATTAACTTGATTCCAAAACTAGATAAAGACATTACAAAAAAAGAAAACTATAGGCCAATATCTCTTATGAACATTGATGCAAAGATCCTCAATAAAATATTAGCAAACAGAATTCAGCAATACATTAAAAATATCATACACATGATCAAGTTGGATTTACTCCTGGTATGTAAGGCTAGTACAATATCTGCAAATCAATTAATATCATATGCCACATTAACAAATCAAAAGATAAAAACCATATGATCATATCAATAGATATAGAAAAAGCATTTGACAAAATCCAGCATCTATTTATGATAAAAACTCTCAGCAAAGTGGGAATAGAGGGGAAATATTTCAACATAATAAAGGCTATATATGACAAACCTACAGTTAACTAACATCATACTGAATGGGGAAAGGCTAAAAGCGTTTTCCTTAAGATCAAGAACAAGACAAGAATGCCCCCTTTCACCACTCCTCTTCAATATTGTATTGGAAATTTTAGCCACAGCAATAAGACAAGAAAGAGAAATAAAAGGCATCTGAATTGTAAAGGAAGAAGTAAAACTCTTATTTGCCAATGACATGATACTATATAGAGAGAACCCTAAATATAAAACCAAAAATATTTTTAGAACTGATCAATGAATTCAGTAAAGTAGCAGATTACAAAATAAAAATTCAGAAGTCAGTGGCATTTTTATACACCAACAATGAACTTCAGAAAGAGAAATTAAGAAAACAATCTCATTTACAATTGTGTCAAAAACTGTAAAATCCCTGGGGATCAAATTAACCAAGAAGGTAAAAGACCTGTTTTCAGAGAATTATGTCATTGAAAAAAGATATTGAAGAAGATACAAATAAATGGAAGCATATATTGTGTTCATGGATAGGAAAAAACAACATCGTTAAAATGGCCATACTACCCAAAGCAATCTATAGATTCAGTGCAATCCCTATCAAAATACCAATGGCATTTTTCAGAGAACTAGAACAAATAATCCTAAAATTTATGTGGAGCCATAAGAAACCCCAAATAGCTACGGCAATCTTGAGAAAGGAGAACAAAGTTGGAGATATCACACTACCTGATATCAAACTATACTACAAGTTTGCAGTAATCCAAACAGGATGGTACTGGCATAAAAACAGATATATTGATTGATGGCACAGAATAGAGAGCACAGAAATAAATCCACACCTATACGCTCTCTTAATATATGACAAAGAAGGTTAGAATATACAATGGGGTAAAGACAGTCTCTTCAATAAATGGTGCTGGGAAAATTGGACAGGTACATGTAAAAAAAAAAAAAAAAAGAAGCTTAATCACCTTCTTACACCATATACAAGAATAAACTCAAAATGAATTAAAGACTTAAATGTAAGACCTGAAACCATAAAACTTCTAGAAGAAAACATAGGCAGTAAACTCTCTGATATTACTAACAGGAATTTCTTTTCTGATATATCTCCTTGGGCAAGGGAAACAAAAGAAAAATTAAACAAATGGTACTACATCAAACTTAAAAGTTTTTGCACAGCAAAGGAAACCATCAACAAAACAAAAAGACAACTGACTGTTTGGGAGAAGATATTTGCTAATGATACATCTGATAAGGGGTTAATATCCAAAATATATAAAGAACTTATACAACTCAACAACAACAAAAAAACAAACAATCCAATTAAAAAATTGGCAGAAGACCCAAACAGATACTTCTCCAAAGAGGAAATACAGATGGCTAACAGACATATGAAAAGATGCTCAAGCATGCTAACCATTAGAGAAATGCAATTAAAACCGCAATGAGATATCAACTTACACTTGTCAGAATGTTTATCAATAAATCAAAAAATAACAAGTGTTGGCAAAGATGCAGAGAAAAGGGAACCCTCATACATTGCTGGTGGGATTGCAAATTGATACAGCCGCTATGGAAAATAGTATGGAGGTTTCTCAAAAAATTAAAAATGGATATACCTTTTCACCTGGCAATTGCACTTCTAGGTATTTATCCAAAGAAAACCATAACAATAATTTGTAAAGATCTATGCACTCCAATATTCATGGCAGCACAATTTATAATCGCCAAGATATGGAAACAACCTAAATACCTATCAACAGATGATTGGATAAAGAAATTATGGTTCATATATACAATAGAATATTACTCAACCATTAAAAAAATGAAATCCTACCATTTACAATGACATGGATGTATCTAAAGGTTATTATGCTGAGTAAAATAAGTCAGACAGAGAAAGATAAATACCATATGATTTCACTTATATGTGGAATCTAAGGAACAAAAAGAACAAACTAATCAAACATAGACTCACAAATATAGTGGACATCTTGGAGATGGACAGAGGGGAGTTAGGTTGGGGAGCTGGGAGAATGGGATGAAAAGTTAAAGAGATACAAATTAGTAGTTTATAGTTGGTCATGGGGATGGGGAGCACGGCGGAGGGAATGCAGTTAGCATTAATATGATGGCTAGGTGGAGGGCCAGCAGAGGGAGGAAGCAATTGGGGGGATCATTTTATGAACCATATAGATGTCTAACCAATGTACTATATACTTGAAACTAATTTAAATAAATAAATTTTTAAAAAAGTAAATCTTGAAAATATTTCATGTGGTCATTATGCCATTTAAGTTAAGGAACCCTGGGTCTACGGTCATGCCATCCTGAACATGCCTGATCTCGTCTGATTTTGGAAGCTAAGCAGGGTTAGTACTTGGATGGAAGACCACCTAGGAAGACCAGGTGCTGTAGGCTTAAAAAAAAAGTTAAGGTAGCTTCTCCCTGAAGTTTAGAATTGTTTGCAGCTAAATAGCATTTAAAAGGTGGATGCATGTTCCACTTCTGGATCCAGAGTTTTAGGTCAACAGAATTGCCCTTTTTTCTCCTTGTGACATAGCCATAAGGCATGGTAGTGCAGGGGCCAGCGAAGGGCACCATCCAGCCAGGTGCTTTCCATTAGTTGCGCTGCCTCATGGTGTTACCTGGGATCAGGTGCCCTCAGAGCTTCTTTATGAAATTGCTCAACATGGTTTACATACACCATTTGTTGAAAATCTAGTCTTCCATCTGGTATTTTACATGTAGAGATTCATCAGGGGTAAAATTGACTGAAAGTGAGATTTTTTTCCAAAGCCAAGTTTCTGCAGAGATGTGTCAGCAACAACTCAGAGTCAAGGGTTGCTGCATGGAAGTGAAATTAACTGCAGGCCTTTGACACATCAAATTGAATTTAGGTAATCTGTGGAGGTGGCATTGGGACAACTTGTGCATAAAGAAGAACAGTCTGTACATAAGGGAGGCTTTAATTTGAGTTTGTAATGGCAAATTAGGGCTACAAAGTCCTTGTGGGTTCAACTCTCTAAGTACATCTTTGCTAAGATCTTCCAATTCTTTCTGAAGGGGACAGATTGAAGCTTTGATTGAAGCACTTTAACTCTTGGTTGAAGTGCTATTTCTTTTACCTAACTGTTAAAATTTTATTACAAAATGGAAATCTTTTGGCTAGTTCAGCATTGTCAAGACTTTGCATTTTATCTTTTTACGAAAGCATGCCAATGACTATCTTTTCTGCAGCATTGTAGTGATATTAAACAGAGAAGTTGAATATAGCCATCAGGGAATGAGTGGTTCAACAATTTATGGTATATCCTATTGTGGGATATTGTTCAAGTGCTAAAAAATGAGGTCTATCTGTACATAGAGGTGTGAAAAGAAGACTATAGTATATTGTGAAAAAAAAGAGCAAGTTGCAAAATAACATATACAAGTATACCTTGTTTTGTTGCATTTGCTTTATTGTGCTTCACAGTGTGTTGTGTCTTACAAATTGAAAGCGAGACCCTCCACCAGCAAAAAGATCACAACTCACTTTATTGCGATACTCACTTTATTGTGGTGGTCTGCAACCAAGCCCTCAGTATCTCTGAGGTATGCCTACATATGATGATCTATTTTTGTTCAGAAAAAAAAATCATATATATGTACATGGAAGATGCTTAATAATAATAATAATAATAGGTAACATTTATTAAAATCTGTGTGTTACCACTATGCTCACACATCTAAATGATCTCATTTAGTTTTCACAACAACACTATGAGGTAGGTAATGGTTTAATTGATTTACAGATGAGGAAACAGCTGCCTGGAGAGATTATCAAGACTGTCCAGGGTTCATAGTAGGTTAGAGACAAAACTGAGACTCCAGCCTGAAGCCTATACTCCCAGCCACCATGCTTGGTGTGCTTCTTGAAGAAATATAAGGTGGCCTAGGATTCATTTAGTAGGGATATCATATGAGACTCATACATGAGATGGGTACTGAACAAGGTGTCTTCCAGATCCTTCTCTCGTCTCAATTTGTGTCCAGACTGCAAAAGCCTTCTACATATGTTTCTGAAAGTGCCATCTCTTTGTACAGGACATCTCCCCACCCTACTCCACCAAGTGCCTCTCCATCCCATGATGCTCTTATTCATTTTGGAATTCAGAAGGCTGTAAGCCTGCTTTGTTTTCTGACTTCTTGCTAGCTCTTGGAACCTTGAAGAGTAATTGATAGTTAAATTTCATCTTGTTCTTAAAGCAAATTTGGAACATAATGGCCTCAGTTCAGCTGCTAGGGTAACCTAGGTCTACAGTTCACATTAAACATTAGCTCATATTGCCTCCAGATTTGGAACCAATGTACCCAGAAGAAACATACAAAGGGACAATGATGTTGAAATATTTTAAGTGCAAATAGGATTCCTGTGTGCTGACAAAGACTAGGCTATATTGTCTAAAGTCCCTGTTTGATTTCTCACTTTTCTATCCTTTCTGGGGGCCGTTCCCTCTCTGAACTTTCAGCAGTCTGTGCCTGAGCATTTTCGCTTACTCATTGTTAAATGTCACTGATGAAATACGTGTACATAAAATCTCTAGCTTTATCCCAGAAGAGGTCTCCTCAATACAGTTTTAATTGCTTGGATGGATAGTGTTGCTTCTGCTGATCGATATGGCAAAACTCAAGATTTAGAGTCCCAGAAAAAAATTTTTTTAAATGCTCATATTTTTAAGTATAGAGGGGATCTCATCACCAGAATTGGTAGTTGAGACTATTACGTCTTAACTTTTGCTTCCCACAGTCCAATATTTGATGCACCAGGTTTTGGTTGATTACTTTTTATTGCTTTCTAGTGGGAACTGGTTTCTCCACTCATTCTCATTCTCTATGATCTCAATTCCCTATTGTTCTTTGGGCCTTAGGATACAACTAGATCTGAGAGTGGGAGAGAATGAAGTGAGAGATGCATCATTTAGTGCATGAATTGGTTAAAGCTACAATCCTGTCTACTTTTTATGGTCAAAGCAAAAATAATGCAGGAGTTATGTGAACAGGATGTTTATCAAGTAAATGAAACTGAACATGTAGATGTTAATTTATCATCTGGAAGCTTTGGGAAATTGTCAGAGCAATTTCCCTGTAATGAATCTGTCTCTCAAGAGTCCTTTTCCAAAAAACATTGTTCTCTATAACCTGTCTGGACACTTTTTTAAATATCTTGCTTCTTAATGTG
This sequence comes from Eidolon dupreanum, assembly GCA_028627145.1. Lineage (NCBI taxonomy): Eukaryota > Metazoa > Chordata > Mammalia > Chiroptera > Pteropodidae > Eidolon > Eidolon dupreanum. The sequence continues at coordinate 48,060,212 of CM053506.1, read as the reverse complement.
ACTGCCAGCATCTTAGAGAGGTTGACAGTTTAGGTGATTTTTATTAGTAGAGTAATATGGGCTCAAAAGATTTTCCTCTAAAATGAATCTGTTGTGTAACATCTAAGCTGACTCAGAATACAGGTGCATGCTATTGCTCTGAGAAGATAGAAGAAGAGCTCAATCCAGACAGGGTATGTGGTAGGGGGGTGTACCCAACATCAAAGGCCACCCTGTGTTGTAATCTCAGCCTAAACCATACCTCTGGAGAAGAGTTTCTTGCTGCCTGCTTGTATTCCTGAGTAACCACGGCCCCCACCCTCCAATGTGGGATGTTAACCTTGGAGATAGGCTGCAGAGCTGAAGCAGAGTCCCAAAGGAGCTTCAGTTCTGCAGAATCTATAACAGCCTTCTTTCCCATACATTCACCAGATGCCTAGGGCTTGGGAAATCAGAGCTAAGCACTGAAATTCCTCAAAGGAAGAAGACCCTCCCTCCCAGGAAATGGACTCCTCCAATTTTCTCACATGATTATGCAGGCACTTTCACTTTTCCATATATAGGAGTCACTCACGAGCAAGCTCTGACAAGTCGGAGGGAGTGACACATCCATATTCAGTCCTTCCCTTCTCAACCATCCTCACTTGACTCTTGAATGCTCACAAGCAGTTAGGCAGAAGCGATTCCTGTAATTCCACAAAAAAACAAGCCCTTTGTGTCTGAAGAAAAAAAATAATAAAACTCAGGCAAAGTCAGCATTAAAATTGTCGCCTTGAAGAATCTGAGTGGAGGATTGTGAAAAGATGAATGGACCAGTGGATGGCTTGTGTGACCATTCTCTAAGTGAAGAAGGAAACTTTATGTTCACATCGGAATCTGTAGGAGAGGGACACCCAGGTAAGTAGGTTGTCCTGGACTGATGGTGACCTATACTGAGGGAGTCACCTTTACTAAAGATCTTAAAAACATTTAGTTACTATAAGGGATCTCTGCAGGAACAATATGAAGTATTTTTTAGTTTATTTGTAGTTTTGTAAAACAGCCACTCATTACATAAATGATAAGTTGTTAGTTAATGAAGCCGAGGGTCCATGCTGCTGCCACCATCGGCATCTCAGCATGGTGGGGCTGCAACAGAGAACACACAGCTGGTTCTCTAAAGATATTATACATATAAAAGGTATATTAGATATGAACATTTCATATATACACAAATATATATATTTATTTTTTGAGTAAAGCTTTAATTTATTATCAGTGAGCAACTTAAGTCAACAGAGAATATTCCCTCAAGACTGTGGGTCACTAAGTTTTTCATGTAAAACTTATGTAGTTTAGAAATGAATGACAGCACATTCTAATAGGTACTGAGATAGAACTCTAGGTCTGGAAGTTTCAGATATGTTAAGAGAAGTACACATGACTTCCTGAAGAGGAAAAAAATTCAAGCACTTTTATGGTCCCCGAAAGATAGGTGGACTAATGTGGGGAAATGAGACAGGCTTCCGTGGTGACAGTGAAGGCCATGATCAGAACCTCAAGTTCTAGGACAGCGGTTCTCAAACTTTAGGGTAAAACACAATTCTGAGCCCTATCCCAAGACTTTCTGATTTAGTAGGTCTTGAGTGAGGTTCAAGAATTTGTATTTTTACTAAGTTCCCAGGAGATGCTGCTGCTGCAGATGTGGGGTCCACCCTTGGAGAACTACTTACTATTCTAGGAAAACTCTGGGGATTAGATACACTGATTTATGTATTTAAGCACTTCTTCAAAATTCATTTGAGTGTTTGAAGCTTTAGGTAACTTATCACCAACTCTACCTTTTTTTGCCTTTTTCATCCTTGTTCTTTCTCTAAGAGATTTAACTTTCATACCTTGTAACTCAGCTTCAGCCATCTTTATGCACTACTCCTTCCATATGTTTTAACTACTGGTTCTCAGCTGCGGGTGATTTCCCTCAAGGACATTTTATAATGTCTGGAAACATTTTTGTTGTCACAGCTATGGCTGGGGTGGAGGGGTGATACTGGCATTTAATGGATAAAGGCCAGGCATGCTTCTAAACATCCTGAATACACAAGATCAACCCTCTGCAAAAAAATAATTTTCTAGCCCCAAATGTCAATAGTGCTGCTGTGGAGAGACCTTGGCTTAACCTGGGTTTTGTATGTGACTTAACTCAGTTCAATGTAAATAGCCTCTTTCACTATGCATAACTTTATAAAGTTTCCAGGTTTACTGTACTCACAATCTCAGATTCTTTGCTATGTCTGGTACATTCCAGACAGCTCCGTGACTTATGAAGGCTATACACAGGTTAAGATTTGCTCCACCTGGAGGAAGTGGGTACTCTGGCATACAGTGGCTAGTGGTTCCATTGTACACACAGCAAAGTGTTTAGTGGACAGGGAATAGAAATTCCAGCCAACCAGTTGGTTGGTTGTCTACTTAATGGCAAATCTTCAGTTTGTCTGATTCTACTTTCACTTGCTACCATAAATGAACTATCCAAGTAAGTCGGTTTCCAATAAGGTTTGGTGGCTTTCTCCTTGTCATTCCAGTGCTGAATTCCTCTCTGCCAGAAAGATAAAATTAATACTACTTTTCCAGCTTTCAAGAGAACCAAATATTGGCTATCTTAAGGCTACTAAGTGATAGCAGTAGATATTTCGAAAGCTTAAAGAAAAAGTTCTTTAGATGTTACCTGAGTGCATTGAGTATCTTAAAATTCTTGCTCAATTCCAGTTTTATCCCTAATATCTCTTATCTCATTTCCCTGTGTGCATTGAGAACATGTGACCTGCGTCCTTTAAATAAGCAGAGTCATCCATGGTCAGAGTCCTGACGGCTAAGCCTAAAGTGGATATTTGAACAGCAGCAGGCCTTCACTATAGGGATGTGCAGAGGCTATGAATTCAGACAAACTTAGATTTATAGCCGATCTGCCACTGCCAGGAGGATATATAGAAAAACTCAAATATACATTTTAACAGTTTGTGGAGGAAAAATTGAGGAATTCACCTTTAATGACCGATTAACATTTTTAATTACAGAACTTAATATACACTTTTGGGAGCAGAACTGCTTGATTCAGGATCTGGATTCTTAATTTAAAACCTTTAAAAAAAAATAAGAGGGACACGAGAAAGCATTTAGAGGTGATGAATATATTTATTACCTTGATTGCAGTGATGGTAACACGAGTATATACATATGTCCAAATTCACCAAACTGTATACATTAATTATATGCAGATTTTTTTGTATACCAATAATATCTCAATAAACTGAGAAAAAAACTTTTGAATCTATTAAGAGCAGACTCTATGGGCATTTTGGACACTAAATGTGGTGTAATATGTATAAATAGATGTCGCTTTTATTTCTGCATTTGTGAGCATTGACAGTTCATATAACCCAAACCAAGAGTGGATTTTTCCACAGTGTCATTTAGTGGTCCACATGCTCAACCATGTGGAATCTTTAAAGCAATTATAGAATAAAGTCAAAGGCCAGCTCATATTGAACTCTTGTCAATCCCACCTTGACTGAGGAGGTCAAACCCAGATATTAAAACATCTAGCCTTCAGAAGGCTGGATGACTGTTGAGATTATCTGAGAGCTGCTCATGGAAATGTTCTGCAAAACAACAATGATGCATAGAGGTTCTCTCATAGAGTCTGTATGGGTGGAATCATGGAACTGGGCATGGTGTTTATACACTGTGCATTGCATCTTGTAGAACCTACCACATAATGCATCTTTTTGTTCCTTCTGATTTTACATCTTGGCACCTAATCTTATGTTATTAGCTATTTTAACTTCTATATCCAGGGCTTTTCTAGATGTTAGTATTAAAGGGAATATGCTGAGGAATGAGAAACTTTTCAGGTAAGAGGGGAAAAAGAGAGGGAAGAAGAGGGAAACAGGAGGAGGGGAGAGGGAGGGAGGGAATTGCTTTATACTCTTAGAACTGGTTTTGGAATATTTCTTTTTTTAGGGAAATCTATGACTTTATACATCATTGAAAATTCGACAGAAGCAGAAACAAATAAACATTTCAAAATTTTTCTAATTTCTTATATTTAAAAAGGTGTCTTTGGTAGACTGACAAACTATCTAATTATTTCAATATTTAATATTTAATCATTTGACATGTAAACTGACAAACTAATTATTTTAACATTTCAGTTTGTTACACCTAATATTTCTGTGATTCTTACCTATATTCATTCTTGTCCAGATAAGATCTGCGACCAGATCAGTGACGCAGTGTTGGATGCCCATCTCAAGCAGGACCCTAATGCCAAGGTGGCCTGCGGTAAGAAATTCCTGAGCCTTTCCTGCAGGAGACCTAAGTGGACTGAGCTTGAACTCTTTGCCTAGATCGAAGCCCTCAGCACAACAGAGGGTTAGGAGGGCCCCAGAGGTGATTAGGTCTAGCCCTCTCACTTTACCAGGGAATCATGACTGCAGCTGAATCAGGGCCTTGACCAAGGTCATGGAACAAGGGGTTCCCAGCAAGGAGACTGGAACCCTACTCTCTTCACTGTTAGTTCCTGTCCTATCCACTGCACAGACCGATCTTTCCCTCTCTACTGTCACCCTAATCCCTATATTGAGAAGTATGGAATCTGTGCCCCTCTAAGGGTAGACTTCACCTTGATATCTTTTTATTTAATTTTTATTTTTCAATTAGAGTTGTTGATATTATTTTATATTAGTTTCAAGTGTATAGCGTAGTGATTAGACATTTATATAATTCATGAAGTGATCCCCCAATTAGTCTAGTCACCCCGATATCTTTGTAAATAGCTGGAGGAAAGGTTGGCTTGCCTTGATTCTTTGTTCAGTGGAGTTTTAGCAATAAGAGGGCTGGGGAGCCTCTCATATGTTGACTGCATTCTTTATGATAACTACATACAACTATTGTCTCATTTCAATCCACACAGCAGTCTTTTTATTATCTATATCTAACAGTTGAGGAAATAGACATAGAGAGGCTAAATAAGTTGTTCAAGATCACATGAGTAGTAAGTGCTTGGTATGAAAACTCAGGTGTGACCAGTTCTTTCCAAAGCATAGCTCTCCAAGCAGCATTTGAAGATGGTCAGCAACTATATTTGAATTTACTCTTTTTATTAGCATTTTAATTTTCTGTCTGGAATCCATTTATTAGCACTGAGAGAGATCTACCCATAGAGCTTTCCTGTGCTGGCACATGGCCACTACCTTTTCTCCTTCCCTTCTAGAGACGGTGTGTAAGACAGGCATGGTGCTGCTGTGCGGGGAGATCACCTCCATGGCCATGGTGGACTACCAACGGGTGGTGAGAGACACCATCAAGAACATTGGCTATGATGACTCTGCCAAGGGTGAGGGCAGTGCCCCGGTCTGAATTGCATGTTGATCTCTGCTAGGAGAGCTCCCAATGCTGAGTCACATCTGAAGTTCTTGGTCTTCTGGAAGTACAAGTAGCATGAGAGGGGGAAATAGAGATCAGGAGTCAAAGCCTCTGGCAACATGGTGACGGTGCCCCATTAAACCAGCCATGTTTATCCGTGTTGACTCTGGTCTTAAGGTCCTGCTTTCTTGAAGCTTTGGAAGAGAAAAAAAAGTTCCAAGTGAAAGGAGCTGCCCTGTTAGGGACATGTCTTCTGCTGGTCACTGGTACTGGTCTCTATGTATATGTCATTTTTCTTGATCGTTTGAGGAACTCTGCTGAACTTTCTATGCAGATGAGAAAATTGAGGCTCAGAGATATAAATAATTCATATAAGGTGACACAATCAGTAAGTGGCTGTTCCATTTGGGACTCCTGTGCTTTCTGCTAAACTGTGCTGCTTCCCACTATACATAAAAAGATGACTCAATCCAGAACTGGTACTGATGGCAGATGAAGGAGGCAGGCTGGCCCAGGATGACTGCTGTGGCAGGCAGCATGGGAGCCTAAAACCCAGGGAAGGGGCACAGGCACTGGCAGAAGCTGAAAAGAGCATTGTGATCAGGTGGGGGTGAGAGCTGGACAGAACTAAGGGTCCTGTAAGAGTGGGCAGGTTAGGAAGGGGCCCTGACTGGAGGGGCATCAGAGGACAGGGGTGAAGTCCAGGTGCTGAGGGTTGGTGCACACTGATGTTTCAGTTACTGGTTGTTCAGGGTGACTTATTGCATCTTTGTGGGTCAGGACAAGCTGGAACGACGCATGAAACCTTTATAAGTGGGAGAGCCACTCACTGCGTGAGGCACAGACATACACTTGGTGCAGCCACCTTCTGATTCACCCTAAGGACTCACTCGAACACATGAATGTGTTGAGAAGTATATCAAGAATCACTGGGAAGAGAGCCAGTAAATACAGACCAATTCTCACATGGGGGCATTCATAGAGGAAATACATTTTCCCAGAGCAGTAGTGTATTAGTTCAGTACATTTAATGCACATGCTCCTTGACTTAATAATGGAGTTACATCCTAATAACCCATCACAAGTTGAAAATATCATAAGTTAAAAATGTGTTTAATACATCTAAACTACAAACATCATAACTTAGCCTAGCTACCCTGAATGTGCTCGGAACACTTACATTAGCCTGCAGTTGGGCAAAATCATCCAGCGCAGTGACACACTGTGTAGAGCGTTGGTTGTTTGCCCTTGTGAGCGTATGGCTGACTGGGAGCTAAGGCTCACTGCTGCAGCCCAGTAGCACAAGAGAGTATCGTAGTGAATATTGATAGCCTGGGAAAAGATCAAAATTCAAAATTTGAAGTATGGTTTCTACTGAATGAATATCACTTGGCCCACTGTAAAGTTGAACCATCTTAAGTCAGGGACCATCTGTAGTTGGATTAGGCTTGCACCCAGGCTTCTGAACGGCAGTGTTGGAAGGGCCCTGGTTTTCAACCTTGGTCCTTAGAGATGCCTCTTGGAGAGGCCATGAGTTACCTGCCTGCTCTTCAGCCAGAGCAGCTGTAGCTACTATCTGAATTTTATACTGCAATTCTGTGTATGATATATATTTCTAATCAAGGTATAATTTAATATAGTAAAATGCACAGTAGAAAATTTTCTTTGACTAAGGAGTTTCACGTGATGGTAAGGATTCATGGCCTTCCCCATCCTGGGCCTCAGCTGTGGGCCCAGACAAATCCAAGCTAGTTAGAGACCACCCACCCCGACACTAAATGCCAGGTCAGGAACGGAAGCTTGAAGTCACCCTCTGTCTGACATGTGTCCCCACTCAGCCCTACTTTCCCTTCTGCCTAGGTTTTGACTTTAAGACCTGCAATGTGCTGGTGGCTTTGGAGCAGCAGTCCCCAGATATTGCCCAGTGTGTCCATCTAGACAGAAACGAAAGGGATATCTGTGCTGGAGATCAGGTAATTAAACACCGAGCATGGGTGCTGGGTCAGGACGTCAATGTAGTGCAGCCTTTCTCAGCCCCTGCTCTGAGATGTGTTGAAGAGCTGGCTGGGAAGGTTCCTGAATAATGGATTAATCACTCTGTGGGGTGACCCCTCATCCTAGAGGAGTGCCAGGAGGTACATGCTTAGAGGGAGCTGCAGATTCTTGCTTCAGAATAGCAACTTGAGGGCATGGCCAGCTGTGCAAGGCTGTGGTCACTGACACCAGTTTGGGCTCATCTCTCCCTCCTAGAATGCTGAGCATCAGGGACCATGCCTTTCCCCCCACAAGTGCCCAATACAAATGTGGCATGCGTGAGACACCCAGTACAGGTTGGGGAACAGCAAAGATTTAGATTTGAAGAAAGTCGTACTGTGTCTAAAGCGAGTATTGCTCACTTGACTCTCTGCCCTGCTGCAGGGTTTGATGTTCGGCTATGCCACCGATGAGACAGAAGAGTGCATGCCCCTCACCATCATTCTCGCTCACAAACTCAATGCCCGGATGGCGGACCTGAGACGTTCTGGGGTCCTCCCTTGGCTGAGGCCCGACTCAAAGACTCAGGTGAACATCTTCCTTTGCCTTCTTTTGTCTGGGAGCTCTCCCAAATCCTCTTGATTCTTATTACTATTAAGAGCAAATGTTCAGTCTGGACATTCAAAGCATTGTTGATTTTGATTAGAACTGTTTATTTGAAAAATCTTTCCCTCCATTTTATTATGAAAAATTTTCAAAAATACCAAAACTTGAAAAGAACAGTTCTAAATGTTTTTTGCCAATATATCCTATGTTGACTCTGGTAACATGATTCCCCAATTCCTGCCACAGACTTACTTCTTAACTGGTTTCAGACTATTCGTCACTGCCTTGCCACATTATAGGTCTCCACGTCTTGAGCAAGGCCTGAACAACATGTAAGCAAGGACTATCTGCATCTCACTGCGGCCTTTTTTCATTGTTTCTCATAAAAACACTTTATCTTTGCTGTTTCTGACTCTCTGTCCCCTTGGGCCCTGACCACTGCTGCAGTGTTGAAATCCCCAATGAAGTCTATATTTGAAGGCCGTGTAGTGATGCAAATGTCGGCACTGCTGGAGGCCTCCTGTCCATCTTCACTGTCTATGTCTCACCCTATTTAACCACCACTCCCATGACCCCACGGCCCCTTTCCTCAAGACTTCCATCCCTGGCTCCTCTTCCACATTCCAGAAAGTTCTTGGCACTTCTTCCACACTCCTTCCCCTTCTACCCACACCTGTGGATCCAATTTTCACCTTTACTCACTCAGCTCCCAAATCTTTCACCTGCAGGTCTCTCTGAATCACCAGCCCCATTTCTCATTCGCCCTATAAACAAATGTGCCCACAAGCCCATGGTGTGCCACCTCACTGTCATCTCCTACTCAGAAGAAAGGAATGTGATGGAGTGCCACCTTTCCCCCCGTCCTGCTCAGCTCCCTCTGTCTCCACTTTGCCTGTGCTCCACCTTTCCCCATAAAGATCAGTGCCAGTCCCAGCCAGGGATTTTCCCCACCGAGAAACTCCAGTTAATTTTCTTTGGGCTTCACTTCTAATTTCCTAATATCTCCTCAGAATCTTCTACAACTTTCTACTTCCTATGGGACAGGAGGAAACCTTACTTGTTCTTCTGGCATTCAGAGCCTTTTATGGTCTTCCAATGTTACCTTTCTCTTTCTACCCTCCTGCAATCTTTGTTTAATCTGTGTTATTTCACTCATGTTCCCCATATTACTTAGTGCTTTGTCCCTGTGCTCTCACCCTGAACCCTACTTTGGCCCCTTCTCTGGTTCTGCACTTGGAATTTGGCTCATGTGAGTTTATAGCTCATCATGGTACGTGATGTGCTTTGTCCACTACTCCAGCTGCACAGACATGCACACTCCTTTGCCCCAAGTGTAAGGCCACACAGAGCAAAGGATACATATTAGCTGTTTCTGGGAAAAGGAAGCACATTTTTGGCCTAGAGGAATTCTACCCCACCATGAGGGCACACGTATCACAGCAGTGGGGTGGACTCAGCAGCATTCCTCAGCTGTTCTTCAAGGTCGTGGGGCATGAGAGCTCAAATGCAAAGATCATGATGGTCCCAGAAGAAGTGGGTGTGCAGATGTTGGCGTGCCCTGCCCATCCTGTACCCGAGGCTGTGCTGTGGAGTAGAGGATCATGGAAAAGGAAATCCCAGAACAGGGATGGGAAGAAGTGATGGCATAACTGAGCTTTCCTTTTCTTCCTATGAGATGAGGACTGGAGCCTCTACCTGTCAGCCCAGCTGAACTAGAAAAGGCTTCCTTTTTGCTTAGTAATAGAAGGTTTTCCAATCGAGAAGGCAGCAAAGGTGGGGGAGGGAGGGTGAGGATGGGGTGAAGTGAGTGGGTCTTTCAGGGTTTCCTTTTCTGCAAGGATACACTGAATTCTCTTTAAAATGCTACTCTGAATACCAGAGCTGGCCTTGCTCCCCTGCCACGGGTGGTCCTAACGGGCCGGCAGTGGAGAGGGTGACATGATGAGATAAGAGCGATACTTGGAGCCCTTTGCTCTGCCACAGTTCTGTGGTTCTGCAGGGACACTGCTTGGGGCTTGGGGCAGAACGGAAAGTCAGAGAGCAGCAGGGCAGTGGATATGAGCCTGAGTAACATCTCAGAATGCACAGGCTTCTCCTGAGGCCTGATGTGTCAAATTTGGTCCAGAGGCAGTCATAGGGCTTCCCCTCCTGGGAGATCCCCAACCCCAGCTCCCTCATACAGGGCCCTGGGTGTATACAGCCCAGCAGTTAAGGTTGTTCTCAGTGCACAGATGTTGGTATGTATCTGCCCATCTCTCTATAATCAGGCATCATGTAGGCAGAGCTCTCTCTCCTCCTCCTAACCCACCCTATTGCTTTTTGGACCAGGCAAGACATAGAGTAAAAGTCTGATGTAAGTCCAGTGTTTGATGGATATCTAGGGGCCTTGGGCAGGAAGAGATCTTGCTGTAGGCACAGCCAGAGTAAGGCACCATTTGATGCCCTATGGTCCTATTGAGGCCTGGGGGGTGATGCTATGCCTGCCAGCAAGGGTCCCTACCAGGGCCCTCTGGCATAACTGGACCTCTGTAGGCCCCAGCACCCCTCACCCCTCCAGGCACTGCTCTTGTGGGTCCATACTACCTTGGGTAGCAGTGGGGCCTGTGGCTCCAGCATAGCCCTGAGGGTCTTGAGTGAAAGCCTTCTGCTAGGCAGAGCCCCAGGTAGCTACCTGTCCATGCAGCTCCAGATCAGAGCAGAGTTTTATTGGCTGTGTGATCTTGACCAAAGTACTTATGTTCTGGAGCCTCAGCTTTCTTGTCTTTAAAGTGAGACTAGTAGTAGCTCCTCATAGCTTTTGGCATGGTTTCTAGCATACAGTACATGCTCAGTCAATGCAGTTTCTTTTCTCAGCCTCATCTGCCATCCTCACCATCTCCTTCCCTCTCACAGTGTAAGCCCAGGGTGCCCAGGCTGCTCTCCTTGTCACAGTCAGAGCAGGCTGTGTCATGGGACTTTTACACTTACTAAAGTGTCAGTTAAGGACATGGGGAAGAAGCATTCTATCTGTGCTTCTATGGGAATGACACAAGCTCGTGGAGCAAGCAGAGCACGGTCTAGCTCTTTGGCTTTTCACTGACCGGCTTGTGACTTTGGACAAATTGTTTCACTTCTTATAGCTTCGTTTTTCTTATTTGTAAAGTAGAGATAATAATGCTTATCTTGCTGGGATGACTTAAATATTAATTGATAATGCATAGAAAGGGCACAGAACTGACCTACACTGGTGGAAGTGATTTTGGATCTGTCCCTGTAGCCTGATCTGCAAGGGCACAGTGGGCAGGTTTCATCCCTCAAGGTGCTCTCTGCTTTCCATTAACCAAAATTCCCAGAGCTGGTAATCTGGGGCTGGCAGCTCCCTCTATCTCAGCCATTCTGGCCTGTGTCCCTCTCACCCTGTCTCTATAGCCA
>CM053506.1:48023019-48048339 GCA_028627145.1 Eidolon dupreanum | reverse complement strand
CAGCTCTCTCCAGCCTTCGGCGGGGAGGCGGTCTGAATCGAATCCCAGGGAGGGCACCGTTTCTTACAGTGGCCCTCGGAGCCTGCGGCGTGGAGTGTGACTGAGACCTCCCTTTCTCATGCAGGCGCCTCACCCCACGCGCATTCCAAGCCTGGCTTTGGGTTGGTGCTTGGAGAGAGAACAGCACATAGTTGGGCCAGGGGACCAGGCTCCACACTGGCTCCTCAACTCTAGGCCCTTTAGTCACTATATTGTTTTGGGTCTGAGAATTTTCTGGAGAGCTTGGAGCTCTCCAGAATCTTGACCCAAGTAGGTCTGGGTAAGAGAGTCTGTACTGGTGACAACTGCCCCTGCAGATTCTGAAACGTGGTCCCAAGGACCTGCTGTAAAAGACAAGACAGACCTAAGATGAGAGATTCTTGAGAGAGGTGGATGGGGGTGCCACGGACACTGTGGTGGACCCTGCTTTGAGGGGCTGTATTTCCAGGGATAATTTCCTTAGTCCGCAGCACCTCCAAGATTCCTGTCCAGAAGAATTTAGTTAGAGGATGGCGTGCATGTCCATAGGAGTAAAGCCACACACTTCACAGCAGCCCACAGGGCCCCTCTCTACACCTGCTGATCTCTTAGATCTTACTTGCTTCCTCTTTCCACACTGGCTTCTCCGCCATCCCTCACCACACTCAGGCCGCTGCCTGCTCAGGGCCCTGCCACCGCTCTTCCCATAGAGGTCGCTGTGCTCATTGCTCATTTTCCTGGCTTTACTCACAGACTGCCTGCTCAATGAGTCCTCCTCTGACCACTCCACTTAGAAGACACTCTCGCCTACACTCTCTATGCTTTATTTCCTCTGTGACACTTATTCTGATCTAATAAACCGTATATTGCACATTTTAATTTTCATTATGTTGCTATGCAGTTGAGTTTCAACTTCACGAGGAAAGGATTGGATTTGTTGTCTGTTTCTCTCACTACTATATCCCAGTGTTTATGGCAGTGCCTTGTACATAGTAGAAGCTCAGCGAATAATCGTGGAATGAAGGAATGTGAGATGCAAGGAGAGGAGGAAATTTAGTGCAGTTAAGGCTGGTCAAACTGCTCGTCCATAAGCTTCACTTCAGGTGTCATTTGGGTTCAGACTAAGGTCTTTCGGGGGATTCTAGGATGCAAAATTAGTGCTTTGGGAGGCATGGGAGCTTGCTGTTGAGGGTGCCCCTTCCCGCACCTCAGTGCTCTCACAGCCTCCATGGCAGTGCATCAAGGATGGGCAACCTCTAATGCTCCCTTTTAGGGAGTGGCTTTCTCCCTTGGCCCATCTACCTGCTGCCATCCTGGCCAGGGAGGAGCCCAAGAGAGGCTCAGCCTGGGGTCAGGGTATCTCTGCCCTTAGCATATTGTACTGTTTGATATGAGATGTGGGACTCTGTGCTTCGGTTTCATTCTCAGTGAGGGCCGTACCTAAAAGCAGGATACAATGCCCAGCACAGAGCCTCTCAAAGACGGCAGTCCTCCACTGCCAGCACATTCCTGCCCCAGGCAGACCTGGCCCCTCCTACCCTGGGAACACGGTTTCCAAATCTGAAATGTCACCTCTCCTCTCATGACCAGTGACTCACAGTTTAACATTCTGCTACAAAACCCTTGCAGAACTGGACCTCTTGCTAACATTTGCAACTCGTCCAGTGCTAAGCTTAAAGTTATGTTTTATATTTCGTTTCTTAGTGGACAAATAAATGAAATATTGAGGAAGTGGACAAATACGTGAATGAACAGGTTGGCAGCATTTTTTTTTCTTTTTGCACGTGAATGTTTATAGCAGCTTTAGTTACAACAACCAAAAGATAGAAGCAACACCAATGTCCATCAACTGAAGAATGGCTAAACAAAATGTGGTCCATCCATACATTGGCGCATTGTTCAGCTATGCAAAGGAATGAAGCACTGAGACATGCTACAAAGTGGATAAACCTCAAGAACATCGCTCCAAGTTAAAACAGTCAGACACAAAAGGTCATATATTGTATGATTCCTTTGATATAATATATCTAGACTAGGTGACAGAGACTGAAAACAGAATAGTGGTAGCCAGTGGCTGGGTGGAGGTTGGGGGTGGGGAGAGGGAAGGGGCAGAATAGAGAACGACTGCTACATGGCGATGAGGTTTTCTTTGGGGGTGAACTAAATAGAGGTGGTGGTTGCACAACATTGTGAAGGCGCTAAATACCACTGAACTGTTTACTTTAAAAAGGTTAACTTTATATTACGTGAATTTCACCTCGATTAAAAAGAGAATAACCAAACTCACAGAAGTGGGTATAAAATTCTTAAATATTATTAGCCATTTGTTCCTTTTAGTCTTTTGGGGTAAATCTTATGTAATTTCAGGCTTAGGCAGCCTTGCAGGAGGTAACATGTCTTTTTTAAAATGTTTGTTTACTTTTCCAATAGGAAAATAATATGTGGTCACTAAACATAAAGAAAAAGAAGAAAATTAAAATTACTGTAATCGTGCCACTTAGAAAGAACAACTGTTAACACTAATGACTTTCCCGTGATTTTTCCAATGTGTATTACATGTGCACACATTCTACGATGTGAGTACATATTTATGAAACAGAATTATATTGAACATAATATTTATGACATATTTTTGTCACTTCATGAGACATTAGATAATAATTTGGTCTGTGTTTATAGTTCCAAGAGCATGTTACATAGCTTTGCTATTTTATTTATTGAGATATAATTGACATGTAACATTATATTAGCTTCAGGTATACAACATAATGATTTAATATTTGTATTTATTGTGAAATGATCACCACAGTAAGTGTAGTCAACATCCATTACACATTGTTACAATATATTTTTCCTCCTCGTGATGAGAGCTTTTAAGATGTATGCTCTTGGCAACTTTCCAATATACAATACACCATTCTGAATATCAAATACCCAGGACTATTTGTTTTATGACTGGAAGTTTGTACCTTTTGACCACTGTCATCCATTTTGCCCACTAGCTCTCACCTCTTGTAACCACCAGTAATCTGATCTCTGTATCTATGAGTTGGGATTTTTTGTTTTGTTTTTTAGAATCCACATATAAGTGAGATGATACACTATTTGTCTTTATTTGTCTAACTTATTTCACCTAGCATAATGCCCTCAAAGTTTACCCACGTCGCAAATGGCAGGATTTTCTTTTTATGGTTGAATAATTTTCCATCGTGTATATACCTATCACATCTTCTTTATCCATTCACCCATCATGGACACTCAGGTTTTTTTTCTATCTCTTGGCTACCGTCAATAATACTACAATGAACACGACGGTGCAGATATTGTTTCAAATTAGTGTCTTCATTTCCTTGAGATAAATACCCAGAAGTGGAATTGCTGGATCATATGGTAGATCTATTTTTAATGTTTTGAAGAAATTCCACACCGTTCTTCACGGTGGCGGCACCATTTTACATTCCCACCAACAGTACACGAGGGCTCCTTTTTCTCCACATTTTTGCCAACACTTGTTATCTATCTTTTTGATAACAGCCATTCTAACAGGTGTGGGGTGATACCTGGTGGGTTGGATTTACATTTCCCTGATGATTAGTGCCAGGTGTCACTTTTGATAAAAATTTTGGTTGTGGAAAGGGGAGAGCAAAGAGTCCATGATCAAGGGTAAATACTGACAGATTGCCTGCCCTAAATGCTGTGGTCTTGGGCCAGGGGAAGGTGCACTGCATGAGAAGTTAGACAGGTAGAGGCTTGAATCTGCCTCCAATTCTGGCAGGCCTGTTTCCTCACCTGCAAAATAGGGATGTGGACACCCATTCTTTGAAGCACCACTGGACCGAGGAGTGTGGAGGTGGAATGTCTATATCCTGTAGAACCCTGACGGAGTGCCAAGGTCCTTACCCTGCGGGCACTGGATCCTCCTGGGCCTAGGGCCAGGTGTATTCCCATTTCTCCTGCTGCTACAGGTTTGCCAGGAGCCGTAGGGAGAATGGGGTTGCCTGGACCAGCTGGCCCAGTCGGGCTCAAAGGGGACAATGGCTCTGCTGGAGAACCTGGACCAAAGGGAGACACTGGACCAAAAGGTGAGCAGCCGGGCATGGAATGCAACGTCTGCAAGTGGTGCTGCTGCCACTAGGATATGCCAGTAGGCGTACACAGATCTCATCCCAGGAAGAAGGAAGAAGGTTGTGCTGAAGGTGGCACTGGCTTATTTCAGGGATGTCTGGAACTCCTGTTGGGTTTCATCTTTAGGATGGCACTTCTATTATTGCTTCTCTGACTTCTATTACTGCTCTTATCTTTTAATGTACTCCCACTTCCAAGAAGATTTAGTGTCACTGACTGGGCTGGTCTTTTTCCCCAGGACCTCCAGGACCTCCAGGTATACCTGGTCCACCTGGAAGAGAGGGTCTCTCGGGGATTCAGGGGAGCATAGGACCTCAAGGCAAACCGGGTCCAAAAGGAGAGGTTGGGCCCAAAGGTAGGTGGTTGGCATGTGGCTTGTCTGGCAGGGGAGGGAGAAATGACAATGGCAATCTATGATATGACCTAAGGCATGCTCAGAGTGCCAGGAAAAGCCCAGACCGTCAGCACTGGGTAAGCCTTGCTGTGCCCCCTTCCTCCCACATTCCTTCGTTAACCTCCATGGAGTAGCCCCAGGCAGTAAGGAGCACGGTCTCCTCAGTTCTCTCTCTCACCTTGAAGCTGTGTGTGAAAGGCTTCTAGTGAGGGAGTGATATAGACTGTCCACACTCTCAGCAACATTTGTCCCAACTTGTTTCTTCCTCAGGTGAAGTGGGTGTGCCGGGCATGCAGGGCTCTGAAGGGATAAGAGGCCCCACAGGTCTTAAGGGAGAGAGAGGTAGCCCCGGTGAGCGTGGAGCCCCTGGAAATGCAGGGGCAGCAGGTGAGTGATGGAAGACGCTGGGGCGGGGTTTCAGTTCTGCTGTGTGCCCCTGAAGTTGCTAATGCCTACCCCTCCAACAACGCCCTCCCCATCACGTCAGAGATGGCATTACTGGGCATTGGGGAGAGCCTATATGCAAGGAGGGTGCATCATTGGGCTTGAGGAACTGTCTGTATCTATGGAGAGTGAGGTGTAAGCAACAGGATTAGTCTGTATAAAGGGAAGGTTGGTTGTTGGGTGATGGGGATGGTCCGTGTATGGAGAGGTGCATGGCTGGGTTCTAGAAACAGACTGTATGTGGGGAGGGTATATTGTTGGGCAATAGCACAGTCCACATATGGGGAAGGTGAAGATACTGGAAAATGTGTACAGAGCTCACCGAAGTCTTCTTCTCTGATCTCAGGGCCTGCTGGAACCATGGGTCCACAGGGACCTCCAGGTGCCAGGGGTCCTCCAGGATTGAAAGGGGACAGAGGTGCTCCTGGGGACAGAGGAGAAAAGGGAGAGAGTGGGCTTCCAGGTAAGTTAGCTTCCCCTAGCTCTGGGAGCCTGCAATAGGGTGGGGAGGGAAAGGATGAAGAGGGCCCTCATCAGCTCAGGATAGCCCCTTCTCTCCTCTCTCGGGCCCCATTAATTATGGGAGTGGGTAAAAAGCAGGAAGGCTAACAGGCTGGAAGGCAGGACAATCAGGTTCCGGTTTTAGACTTTATTACTCTGTGGAGGGCAGCCCTGAGCAGTTTTTTCATCTGATCATTGGGACAAGCACAGCTCCCTTCCCAATTAATTGAATAATTTCAAGTATCCAACACCCTAATGGGTGGGAAGTTCTTGAGGAATATGTATTCCTGTTCCCCACCACCTCCCAAAGGAAGTGCTGTCAGACTCTCAGAGTCTGGAGTGAAAATGTGATCTGGTTCAGTGTCAGTGGGATGCTAGGACCTGCTCAAAGGGCCGTTTGTTCACAGTAGAACCACAGGAAATCCCGTGGGCAGCAGGGGCCAGTTGTTTCAGCAGATGTGGGCTTCCCGAGGGTCAGTCTCAGCTCCTTATCCCCATCCCCAATAAGTGCATGCCACTAGGCACCCTCCCTTGAAGCCCAGGCTCTGGGCTGATCTCTGGCTGCGCTGGGCTAGTCTTCACTTGGTCTCTTTCCTGCAGACATTACTGCTTTGAGGGGGCAAGTGGAGGCCTTACAGACACAGCTACAGCGCCTCCAGCGTGTCTTCTCTCAGTATAAGAAAGGTGAGTTCCTGGACCTGAATCTGAGCCAGGCATTGAGGCTTAGGCCCAGACTGGGTCCACGCCTTGGTTGGGAGTTGGCTGGGCCTAGATAATGGCTTGAGACCAAGTTTAGGGCTGGGCCTGGGGCTGGGGCTAAGGACAGGGCTGGGATAGAGTAGTGCAGCCACATGCTCCAGGACCTGAAAGTATATGCAAGGGGCAAGTAGCAGGATGTGGCCCCGGTTACCAATTCAGTGGAAGCATGGTCAAGCCTAGCAGGCTTTAGAACACCCCCAATATCACAGCCACCTGTGACCCGAGCCAGATCAATGTCCCGAGCCCAGCGCAGTTCAGCACACTTGCACTCCCGTCAACTCGGTGCTGGTCTCTGTGACAGACATGGGGACACCCAAGCACCCAGGATGCACTTCTTAGTTCTGTGAGGCCAGGTGTGTGAGCGTCTAGAGATGTCGCTGCCCAACGCATAGCAGCATAGACTCCAGACATTGCTCTGAGAGCTGGGTTGAAATGCTGGCCTTGGGGTTCAAGACTGGTGGGGGCCTGACCTTGGCCTGTGACCGAGAATCTCACCCGAGATATGCCCTGGATCTGGCCAGGGGGAGGTGCCTCTGGGTTCTCATCAGTCCTGGGCACTCAAATCAGAGATTCTTCCCAACTCTGGAATGCCGAGGAGTCGGAGTCCTCCAAGAGCACACACCCGATGCCCTGTGCCATGGGAACTCTCTGCCTCGGTCCTTAACTGCCCCTTATTCCTCTCTGCTCTCACTGGTGTCACATTTCAGTCCATGTTATTCACCAATTCTCACTGATAAAAAAAGAAAAGAAAAGAAAAGAAAAGAAAAAGAAAAACAAGAAGAGTTTTCTGAAGGAAGAAAGCGTAAAGGGGCTGATTGGGTGAGACTGGGTTGGCTTCTAAGTATCCAACTAAGCCAACTAAGTACCTAAGTACCAAGGGTAATAGGAGTTTCAAGCACTTGGTATGTCTTCCTCCCTTCACAAATGTCTTTGCCTATGTATTCACTCACTCATATACACACTGGTGCAAAGGAAAACTTGTTCATATGCGCCTGCCACATGCGTAGTTATATACCGTCAATCACTTCGCACGAGCACACACACATATGCAGGCGCATACAAAAAATTCACACACATCCAGATGGACCTTAAGTGCTCCCATGTACCTTCAGACGAACACATGGACATTTTCGTGTACGCACACGTGTACCCAGCCAGATGCATGGACATAAGCCCAGTAATGGCACGTGAACTCTTTCACTGACCTCGTCTATGACTGCTCTGGTGCCATTCTGAGCTTGTGGAGAATCTGCCCCCCTGAGCCCTTGTTGAAAATACTCAGAGGAGAAGGGAAGTGAGTCAGGATGTAGCCCGGGCTCCTAACCAGCTCCGTGAGGCTGGAGCACAGCCTTCTCTGGAGTCCTGAAGATTTCCATGCACGAGTCCAGAAGACAAAAGGATGGGGGATGAGATGGAATAAAATAAGATAGTTGACACGTCACATCACACAGGTGATGCTTTTATAAAGTTTATCTCCACTTTAGAAATGAGAAATTGGAAACTCTGAAAAGGGAAGTGACTTTCTCTGGCCTACCAGGATGGTCGCTGTTAGGGCAGGGCTGAACATCAGGCTTGATTCCCAGACAGGGCTCTCTCTAGCACCGATCCCGCCCTTGCCCCCCACTCCCACACACGCCTCTCAGATGTCTTCATCCCCTCACCCAGCACTCGGGGGGAGGGTGACGGGCAAAGGCACCATCCACCAAGAGGCCATCATTAGGCTGTACCCAGCGCAGAGATTAGCACATCGTTGCTCACAGGTGGCCCGTCCTCTTCTCTTTTTCCCTCACCCTGCACATAGCACAGACCTTCCCTGACAACCTCACACACGCTGATGTTGTGCAGGGGTCAGAGAGATTAGAGTGAGCACCTGCACTGTGTCGCCCCTGCTCTCAGAGACGGCCCTGGGCCGCGTGGCGCCATTTGTCTGCCCAAAGTTGGTCCAAATACACAGTAATTGTAAAACAGATTCTGGCATGCAACATGGGGTAAAATAGAAAGAGCAGATCTAAGCTTTAATATCAGATCCAACAAGGTTTAATCCCTCATTTTACATTTGATGATTATGTGACATTGGGCCTCTTACTTAACCTCTCTGAGTCCAGTGTTCTCATCTGTAACTAGAGACCCCAGTACCACTTCACAAGACTCATTGTCTGCTCTGGAACCAAGTGTTTTTGTTTTACCCGGTGCCCTGATACCCCATATAGGAGGCCTGGGGGCTCCAGTTGGAGCCCCCGAGCTTTAGCCCAGGTGTTGCCACTACCCTTACCTGATTCTCCTCTTCTCTTAGTGGCACTCTTCCCCAATGGCCAAGGTGTCGGGGAGAAGATCTTCAAGACAGTAGGCATTGAAAAAACTTTTGAGGATGCACAGCAGGTATGCACACAGGCCGGGGGACAGTTGGCCTCCCCACGCTCTGCAGCCGAGAATGAGGCCTTGCGACAGCTGGTCACTACTCAGAACAAGGCTGCGTTCCTGAGCATGACTGACATCAAGACCGAGGGCAAGTTCACCTACCCCACAGGGGAGTCCCTGGTCTATTCAAACTGGGCCCCAGGGGAGCCCAACAACAGCGGTGGGGCAGAAAACTGTGTGGAGATCTACACCAATGGCAAGTGGAATGACAAGTCCTGCAGTGAGCAGCGCCTCGTAATCTGCGAGTTCTGAGCCACCCGGGGAAGGTGAGCAGTGTGTGACCCAGGAGCCTGGCCAGTGAGTCAGGTCCCAGACCTGTGTGCTGCCAACATTGCAATAGAAGCTGACGCCTCTCCTGGCCAGGGCTTCTCCACAGAGGTGTGGGTTGAAGCCAGAGGTAGGGTTCCTATGGAACGCCTCTCTCAGAATAAAATATGAAACTGTCTTCACACACTGGCACACCTGTCAGAGGAAGAAGGAGCCAGCTTGTTTTTCCAGTTGCAAAGGATGAAATTAGCTCTCTAAGACCTCCTTGTTGAAAAATCCAACGGCTCCTCCTCAGCCTTCCTCCTCCTCGAACTGTCAGCCACGTTTAACTCAGCCGGTCACTCCCTCCTCTGTCACTCTTCCTCTTCTTGGCTTCCAGGACACCACTCTCACTTGCTTTTATCCTCATGGCTGCCCCTTATCAGACTCTTTTACTAGTCTCTCTTCTTCTTAACCACTTAATGGTGACGTGCTGGAGCTTTAACTCTTAGTCCTCTTCTCTTCTTACCCTCACTCCAGGAGGGAGCTCATTCTGTACATGGCTTCGGATTCCTTCTACTGATGGCTCCTAGATGTATGTTCCTGTTCAGGCCCTCTCCCTGAGCCCTAGACTCCTACAGCCAACGCGAGCTGTGGCCAGAGCTGGGAGGCCTCGGTGGCTGCCTCTTGCTTCAAGGCTTGAGCCTTGGAAGCTGGCCGGTCATCTGCGTCCCTATGCAGACTGTGTGACCTTACACTGGTAGACTTCTCCTCATCCTTGTACATGTAGGATCTCTTTCTATGACTGTCTCTTGGCCCATGGGAGGGGTTTCCATCTTCAGAACCCTAATTCCACCTGAAATCTCAGGCATAGAGGCTCTCCAGCCATGCTCAAATCCATCCCTAATCCTCCTCTTGCCTGGCAGTTCCTGGAGTGTTCTTTCCCCTCTCTGCCTCAGAGATAATCTAGTCAAATCCTCCTCCTCATTTTACAGATATGGAAACCAAGATACAGAGAGGGGAGGGGACTCGCACAAGGCCGTGGGCGGTATCAGTGCTACAGCTCCGTCATGAAAAAGGTCATCTGACCCCAAAGCTTATATTTTTGGCCTACGAATTATTAGGCCAAAGCCTCCGTGTATCAGCTGTTTTTATCAATACACTGCTACGAAAGTGATTTGAATGGCACCTGTGCTTAAGAAATTGGAATGACACATGAATGGATCACAGACTCATAGGAGGGAGAAACAAATATGCCTCCCCCAGACAGGAAACCAACCACTCTCTCGTTTGTTCCCAGGGGCCAGGAGAACTGCCCTTTCTATCCCCTCCTGAATGAGACCCCCAAGACCCCACCCTCTTCTCAACACTCCAGCTGCCACACCTCTTATAGAAGACAGCGTCTGAAAACAAAGGCTCTCTGTTAAGATCTTTTCCTGTTAGTGAAAAAAAGCCCCTAATTCCTGGCAGCTTCTAACTTTAAGTCAGTTATGCAATGCTGAGCAAACAATCCAGTACAGAGGCCACACCTGGACATACTCAGCCAAGGAGTTTAGAAAGGCCCCTTTAAAAAAAAAAAATGCAAATAAACAATCCAACTGAATTTAGTTCAAGTCAAAGGAAGGCATTTTTTCTAAGAACAAAGCTATGAATTGGTTCAAGAAGGACTGGGGTTGCACAGGCGACACTGTGCGGTCTCCCTGCTTCTGTGTCTCTCTGTGCTCCCTCGCCTCTTTTCCTCCTTTCCACGCTCCCTTTTTCTGCTTCTGCTCTGAGTGCCCAAGCGGAGGGAATGGTGTGTCACATAGAGAACAGAAACTCTTGCTTGCTATCAATTCAAAATTCCTGTGGAAATGAATCTACCTGTCTCAGGTGTCCAACTCTGGTCCAGTCAACTAGACCTTGAGGTTGACCGCACTGGACAATATGGCCACTGGGACCCAGGCAAAGTCATGGTGGTCTGGGCAGAGCCTTTAAAAGTGACCACTCCCCATCCCAGTACTTAAGTCTATTTCTTGACAAGAGGGAAGGAAAGATTGGCAGAACTATGTAGCTCAGTAGGAAGGAAAAAATCTCCTGTGGTGTTGAAGACCAAGGATATTGAGACCCCAAGCCCTAGGAAGAAGCTTCTCACCCACCGGCACATTGGAGTCTGGTTTGCTTTTCAGCACAGAAACAAGTAAGGAGAGTCATTTGTGCTTCGTAGACACAGCCCTACTAAAGCAGAAGACTAGGGCAAGCATTTCAGAAAATTCAGGTCTTAAGCCATTCTGGAGCACAGAGACCTTTCCTGCACTAACGTTCATAGGCCAGAGTCAACACAAACTTTAAACAGTATCAGCCTTACCCCAACCATAGTAGTGACGGCCTCTAATTACTGGCCTAGCCGAGTGAAGACAGGACTATGCGATTTTTACATTCTCAGGAGATGTTATGATTCTCACAATGCCAGGTTACATCACTGGAACAGAGTGGGATCCTGCCATGTCTGGAGGGTGACAACCATAGCGGTTTCATGGAGAACCGCTGTTCAATTTAATAGTATATCCTCATATCACCTCTTGGTTCTCAACTCTCCTGCTGCTAAACCAGCCCGCATCCCATAATGAACAGTGGAGAGCCTGCTGATGTTTGCTTTTTGAGGATCCTATCTTTCTTCTAAATTCCTTCGATATAAAACACTGACAACCGAGTTGCCTAAGTTCAGAGCATTCTCAGTCCCTCTTACTTTCCGGATGTCCTTAATTCAAGTTTAATGTGTGCTTGACCTTTTCAAGTTACCTATATTTTATATATATACCTAGAGCCAAGAAACCAGGTACCTATTAGGGGGAAAAAAATATTAATTTCTAAGTCAAATGTTTATCCAGGCACTGAACGCACAGATAGAAATGGCTGGTCATGCCCTCGTAGATGTGCCAGCCTTAAATGTCCCTAACATTAGAGATAAGCGGTAGAATTGTGTTCCTGCACACAATATAGGCGCTCAACACCAAGCTAATTGGAGACCAAGACGCTCATTATTGTTCAATCTAATTGTGACTATTAGGCCTCTGTGTGGCTAAAAGCAGGTGCCTTGTGCTATATTTTACTGTTTTTCATCAATATTTCATTAAGAGAGACCTTATGAAGGCAGGCCTGTGACTTGTGCCACTTCTGGGTGGAAGCGCGTGAGGGCCAGTGTGCATTTCTTAAATGCCTGTTTTTTGCTGCCATGGAGATAGCAGAATCATTGGTGGGTACAATGTTATTGTACAATCCCGTGTTCTGGAAACCTGAGCAAATGGCATGGAAAACAACTGTCCTTGGAGATTCACTTGAGCGGATCCACTTGGACCTTGAATGAGATTTGGGGGTTGTTACTGCAGCACACATAGCCCATCCTTACTGGACACATTTTGAATATTAACTTATTTGACTTCCATTTACCTAATATAGTCTCTCTCAGACTCCCTGGCTCAAACAAGTTTAAACCACAGAGGGACTCATGAAGACCCTATCTGAGCAAAATGGTACTTTTCATATTTATTTAGTAAGTAGACAGAGTGAAAAAATGAAAGAGTTGAGTGAATGAAGTTCTTAATTCCTACTTGTAAGTCTGTTTGTAGAGCTGAATAAAGTGTTTTCAAGATGTTTATAGGCCTTTTGATCTGAGGAAATAGCACTGTGACGCTGCCAGGCTCTCTGCACTTTTATTAATTCCCTGAATACTTCATTTCAGGTATAAGTGGCTGGGGCCAGGCCAGGGTCGAAAGGTCAAATGGCAACTTTAGGCCAAGCAAGTGCATTATGTGACCAGCGGGCTGGATCAGAGCAGGAAGGGGAGGGTACAACTGGGACTGGGTTTTGAGCACGCCAGGGATGCCTGGCCCCTGGCTACAGACGGCTTGTCGGGATAGGAAGAGGACGAGAGGGATGTGAATTCTACAAAGATTCAATCCCAAAAAAGAGTGAGGCTGTGAAGACTTTATCAGGAGGTCTCATGAAAGAATAATAATCCTAGAACCGTCGGAAAGAGTACACTGAAAAGTGTAATGAGAATGGACTTGGTCACCTTATATTAAAGGGTTTTATAAAACTAACGTAATTACAATAATTTATGACTGACACGAGAATAGACAGAACGATGTAAAAGCTACCAAAAACAGGCCCAAGTATGTATATATGCAAGATAAAAATAGATTACCGAGATTATAGGAAAACAATGAATTGTTCACTTAATAATGCTCAGTTAAATGGTTAAATATTTAGAGAGAAAAGAAAAACAGATTCTTTTAGTTACATATAAAATTAAAAATCAGAAGAAAATATAAGTAATGATTTATGTAGTGTCGGAGAGGAGAAAAGCTATCTAAGAATGATATCTGAGAAGAAAACCCAAAGCAATATTATCGATACATTTGACTTTGCAAAAAGTATGTAAAACTTTTCTGCCAAAAAGTAAAATGACAAAATATTAAAACGCTGATTTATTTGCAAAGTATGTAACAGATAAATCAATAAGAAAATGATGAATAAGTAGAAAAAATGGGATGAGAATGAGAAGAGAAAATTCATAAGAGAAGGAATAGTGATGGCAATAGTATTGAAACATTAAAAATGTGCATTCATAATAGAAATTAAAGAAACTCAAAGAGCAATAAATATCCAAAAATCTATGTGCTAGAGTTAAGGCTATACTCAAAAGGAAATATACTTCACTTTCATTAAAAATTAAAAAAAATAAAAACGTGAACGTCGAGTGTGGTGTTAAGCCATCTCTGATATATCCAACCTCCATCTCAGACTCAGTGAGTGCTTCCACCTCTGGACGCCTCAGATCCCTTTCACATAGTAAATCCAAAATGCACACCACCTTTTCTGATTCCTGCCCCTGGAGTGTTTAGGGACCAGACCTCATGCGTGTAAGGGGAGGTGGTCACCCAGGAACTGCTCCCAGACAGAGCACAGGAAAGGGTCAGTAAAGGTAGGCAACGTTTGCTCTCCAGAGGATGTTCTCGCTGGGGAAAGGGGTCACACGTGCAGCATTTCATATGTGATCTTATAGTACTTTTGTGACTGACAAGGCCACAGGTTCTTATGTGAACAGGAAGCTGGACTTGTCAGAAGAACCAGGCAAAGTAGGACAATGAGTTATTTTACACACATTATCTCAGATACTCTGGTAATAACTGCAAGGTTAAAATGGCTTCCAGGGTGTCATCCAGGCTGAGCAGGAGGTAGTTGATTAGCTATGTCTGCCACTGACATCGGGGCAGAGAGGGGCAATATGTATGATAGTGTTTGCCGTTCTTGGCTTAAGAGGACCTGAGGGAACCCAAGCAGGGGGAATCCCTGAGCTTCATAAGTGAGCCAAGTGAAGGCACCTTCTGGGACCTCTGCAAGAATCCTAGTGCTTCCATCAGCTGTGCTTCCAGGAAGCCCAAGGATCGAGTTACAACAAAACTGACAGCTGGTGGGACAACAGTGTCATCTCCAATTGAGACCCGCAGGGGATCCCCACCATCGCTCTGTGGGCTGAGCCTCCTGCTGGTGCCCTCACAGGTCCCAAGGCAGTCTCTCAAGTTTCCTCTGCATTTTGGAGAGAAAGTGGAATCACCACAAAGATCACAAGGAAATACTTAGTAATGTCTTCCAAAAGAACCTGATTCAGAGAAAAGTCCAAAATCTCTCCCTGCTGATGCTGGGGGGTGGGGGTGGGAGGAAAATCCTGGGGCTTGATTCTGATTGGATTTCAGAGAGATACCTCAAAAATCTACAGAGGCAGCCCAGGGAGGTACCCACACATCCAGCCTCCACAAGCCTAGTCCTGTCCTTGAGGAGATTCTGAAATTGTCCTGGACACAGAGAACTGAGGCAGGCAGACAAGGAGGAGTGTGGAGGTAGAACATGGGTCCTGCCCTGAAGAGCTCACAGTGAAGGTTTGGAAATAAGACAGACACACAGACAAAGAGCCGAGAATTCCACCAGTACCAGGACCTGCTGGATAGTGAGGGCTGTCCGGTCACCCGGCAGAAACGTGAGTCTGGATCTGACCCTACAGGGTAGGGGAATTTAGAAAAGGTATTCCAAATGAGTGTAGCAACCAAAGCTGAAGAGGAGAGGAGAAAAGTAGGAACATCTGAAGTTGCAGACAAGAGGATTGTGGAACCCCCACCACTTACCTGGTACCCCACGAGTCTGAGTTTGCAAGCCTCGTCTAGGAGACAACCAGCAGAGGGCAGCATAAGGCCATGGCTCCTGTTGCACAACTAAACCCAGTGACCTGAGAATGGAGGCTGTGCCCAGAGCCATATTCCAAAATAAGCCTGCCTGCTTCTCTCTTGGATCCAGCTTGAAGCTGAGTCAAGCTCCAGAGAAAGGAGTCAGTCAGATCACACATTTTGTAGGGGACAGCAATTCATTTATTTGCTCATTCATTTATTCATTCAACAGGTATCGAGCGTCCTTTTCTAGGCTCTGGGATTGCAGGGCTGAATAACATAGTCTTGCCATACAAATCACATCAACATCAAGAACAAACGGCATGTACTGGCAGGCCGATGCTATCCTAAGTGCCTTATTTGTATCAGTCCATTTATTCTTCACAACAGCCCTGTGAGATGGGCACTGTTAGTGTCCCAGTTTTACCAACAAGGAAACTAAAGCACAGAGTATATGTGACTTGCCCCGGATCTCACAGCTGCCAAGTGGTGGAGTCAGCATTTGAAGAATTTAGCCCAATCTGGCTCTAGGGTCCTGTAAATGACTTTGCTACACTGACAGAACTTAAACAGGCAAATGGTAAAGATGATTTCAGATGACTATAATTGCTAATAAGAAAATAAAACAGAGTGTTGTAGTGGTGACTGGGGTTGATGCTGTTACCGCTGAGGTGATGTGAAATGTGGCGTCACCCCAGCAGCATGGGGGAGGACGGTGGTATTACGTGCTGTCCCTCGGTTCTTCCTTGCCAGCGCAGCAAAGAATTACAGGTCAGCGAGATTTAGAAAAAGTTAAGATTTATTGAAAATACATTTTAGAAGGAGACAGGTCACACTAAGGAAGGCTGCAGCCCTGTGGAATTTGGGAGGTGAAGAGATAAGACAGAGTATGCCACAAGGGAGGAGCGGGTTTTCAGCAAGGAGATCTATAACAATGCAGAAGTGAGAAAGTCTGTTTATATTCGGGCCACGATGGGAGGTCCTAGATGATTAATATGTGAGGTCACCTTGACTGACAGCTGGTTGCTATATAACACTTTGCCTACTGCGCGTGTGCTTACCCGGAATTCGGTCTGTTGTAATTAGATTCATGAACTTTTGGGCATCTATATGTATTACAATGATGGTATAATGAGCCTGAAGTTATGGGTAGGTGAGGGTAGTACTTTCTGTATATGCGTTTGTGGTTGGTTTGGCCAGCAGCCTTAATGGCCTTTCTGCTCTAGGATTTAGGGTAATTTATAACCCTAAAAGGGAGGTATTTCTGGGAGGTCCTTAAGGAAGGTCTTTGTGGGGGAGGGGGGAGTTTCTATGGTTACAGAGCTGCTGGACCTTCGCTCCTGTCCTCATGCTTGGCTAACTAACTACCTAGCAGGGCAACCTTAGATTGAGTGGTCAGGTAAAGACTTTGGAGAGGAGGAAAATGGTGACATATGAGCCAAGACCTGATAGGGGAGGGGGATCACATTATCACGCACATAATCTCTATTGAGACCTAGGAGTCCCAGCACACAGCCCAGGGCCACTTGTGGACCCTTTGGTCCATGACCAAACATCCACACGTCTCACACAGAGCCCGTGGAACCACCCAAAACCAGTGCTCCTCAGTGAGGGGTGTGCAGACACAGGCGGGAGGGAAGAAAGGGGCGGAGCCCCCTGACAACAGGATGCTGGGAATTTCAAGCACTGGGTCTATACGGAAACCTGCACACTCACCCATGCACAAAGACCCCCAAATCCATGTACACACAATTCCAGAATCTCCCCCTGCTGATGCCGGAAGGGAGGGAAGAAAGGGGCGGAGCCCCCTGACAACAGGATGCTGGGAATTTCAAGCACTGGGTCTATACGGAAACTTGCACACTCACCCATGCACAAAGACCCCCAAATCCATGCACACACAATTCCAGAATCTCCCCCTGCTGATGCCGGAAGGGTTGGGAAGGGAGAGAAAGCCTGGGGCTTGGCTGTGATTGCAATCTCACCTTCCCAGTGCCTCACCTTCTCTGACACATTCCAGAGCTGTTTCAGGCCTAATCCCACTGCCTAAAGTCATAGGAGACAGTAAGACCCTGGAAGTGCAAAGGAAAGAATTTGGGTCAGCAGTTGCTTTTACTAGTGGGACATTGATTAGTTGAAAGAAATTATTTGGGGGTCTGACACTATGGAATTAAGCAGGACCCCTTTCACCTCCTGAAGGGCCTACAAGAGTAGAGAAGCCCTGGCTTCCCGGCTTAAGAACCTTTCTGCGAAGGTGAGAGGCAGGCAGAAAGGAGCTACGGCGACTGTATTACCTGGAGCAGTGGTTTCCAAAACTGCCCAATCACCCAGATCACCTAGGGGCCTTACAAAGATGACATATTTCTAAGATTTGGTGCACTGGGTCCAGAGTGGAACCGAAACCCTATGATTTTGTCCAGCCTTCCAGCAAATTCTGCTGGTCACTACTCTGAAGAGCCACATGACATGGTGGCACAAGCACTCCGCTTGCCAGAACAGGGCAAGCTGGACCTCGGGTTGGCGGTGGCTAGCTTAACCCAAGGTGTTTGTTTAGCTAATAAATGGTCACTGCATCCTGCTTCTATTGAGCGTGACACCTGTATTGGCCCAGGCAAACCAGTGGTCCATAGTTGGAGATACTGTCTCTTCTGCACACAGGTTGCCCCCAGGGTTGAAAACACAAGTTCCCAGATGGACTCCTGCCCTGAGCGCCTCCTCTCTTCCCAGCACTCCTTCAGCCACTCAGGGTTACTAGGACAACATCACTTTACAAAGTCAACTTTTCGACATCTCTAGCCCAGGCCCCATGATAACAACATTCGATCCTTTTCTGGTAAATGAAAAAAAAAAAAAAAAAAATCCCTGATTCCTGGCCAGTTCCAAAGCACAGATCAGTTACACAATTGTGAGCAAACAACTTTCCAAGTCAATGGCTCTCTGTCGTGCACATAAACACAGTCCAGGATCTGATCATGACCCCTGGTGCTGGTCGATCTGTGACAGCCACAGAGGAGGGAGGCAGGCTTGTCTCTGGCAGGAAGAAGTTTTGAGGGATGAGAATGTTAGGCGTTAGCTGGTACTCCAAGCCCCTATCCTCTGCCTTGGGCAAGGTTAAAAGTGCAGAGCTATAGGACTCCAAAGGAAGATTATCCTGCAGGAATGAGGCCCTGCAGTTCCAGGATGTAGAACCCAGGCCAGAGCCTGGGCATTGAATGCTGTGAGTTTTAGTAGCTGTGTTCGCTCTGGCAAAGGAAGCAAATCACATTGGCTGTGTCTATACTCCCACGGGAGACTGTTGACTTACAGACATAATTTATTTTATTTTATTTTAGTTTAGTTTAAAAAAATGTTTATTTATTTATTTTTAATTCTTTAAAGTCGCCACATATTTGATCCCTTTACCCCAATCTACCTCTCCCCGTCTGGTATTTTCCATGTCTGTGAGCCTCTGTTCGTTTGTCCTGTTCATTTGTTGCTTTTAGGTTTATATCCCACATAGAAATGATGTCATGTGGTTTTCAACTTTTTCTGTCTGGCTTATTTCGCTTAGCATGATTATCTTGAGGTCTATCCATG
This sequence comes from Eidolon dupreanum, assembly GCA_028627145.1. Lineage (NCBI taxonomy): Eukaryota > Metazoa > Chordata > Mammalia > Chiroptera > Pteropodidae > Eidolon > Eidolon dupreanum. The sequence continues at coordinate 48,029,655 of CM053506.1, read as the reverse complement.
TTGACGCAAATGGCAGTATTTCACCACTTCTTATCACTGAGTAATATTCCACTGTGTATATGTACCACAGCTTCTTTAGCCAATCATCTATCAGAGGACTCTTCACTTGCTTCCATATCCTTGCCACCATGAATAATGTTGCTATGAACATGGATGTGCAAATATCTTTTCAGATGTGGGTTTTCAAGACCTTGGGGTAAATACCCAGTAGAGGGATTGCTGAACCATATGGTAGATCAATTCTTAGTTTTTTGGGGATTCTCCGTACTGCTGTACCAATAGCAGCTGTACCAATTTGCAGTCCCATCAGTAGTGTATGAGGGTTCCTTTTTCTCCACATCCTCTCCAACACTTGTTATTACTTGTCCTGTTGATAACGGCTATTCTAAAGAATGTGAGATGGTATCTCATTGTGGTTTTGATTTGCATTTTCCTAATAGCTAGTGATGCTGAGCATCTTTTCATATGTTTGTTGGCCATTTGTATGTCTTCTTGGGAGAAGTGTCTGTTCAGGTTCTTGGCCCATTTTTTGATTGGATCTTTTTGTTGTTGTTGTTGTTGCTGTTGTTGTTGTTATTGGGGTGTATGAGTTCTTTGTATATTTTGGATATTGCGCCCTCATCAGAGGTGTTCCTTGCAAATATATTTTCCCATTCGGATGGTGGTCTCTTTACCTTGTAGATGGTTACTTTTGCTGTGCAGAAGCTTTTTAATTTGATGTAGTCCCATTCATTTATTTTTGCTTTTACTTCCCTTGCCTTTGGAGTCAAATTCATAAAATCCTCTTTAAGGCCAAGGTCCATGAGTTTAGTTCCTATGTTTTCTTCTATGCATTTTATTGTTTCAGGTCTTATATTCAGGTCTTTAATCCATTTTGAGTTAATTTTGGTATGTGGTGATAGACAACAGTCTTGTATCATACTTTTGCAGGTGGCTTTCCAGTTTTCCCAGCACCACTTATTGAAGAGGCTTTCCTTTCTCTACTGTATATTTTTGGTGTTTTTGTTGAAAATTATTTGCTCGTATAAACATAGGTTTACTTCTGGACTCTCGATTCTGTTTCGCTGGTCCGTGTGTCTGTTTTTCTGCCCAAACCATGCCATTTTGATTATTGTCACTTTGTAGTATAATTTGAAGTTGGGCAGAGTGATGCCTCTGGTCTAACCCTTTTTTTCACAATCGTTTTGGTGATGCGGGGTCTTTTGTGCTTCTATATAAATCTGATATTTTTTGTTCTATTTCTTTAAAAAATGCTGATGGGATTTTGATGGGGATTGCATTAAATATGTGTATAATGCTTTAGATAATAAGGTCATTTTAACTATGTCGATTCTTCTAATCCAAGAACACAGAATATCTTTCCATTTCTTTTTATCTTCTTCAATTTCTTTTAATAGGGTCTTATAGTTTTCACATGTTTTATTAGATTCATTCTCAGATATTTTATTCTTTTTGTTGTAATTACAAAAGGAATTATTTTTTCCACTTCTTCTTCTGATACTTCATTATTAGGGTAAAGGAACACTGTGAAATCCATAGTGATTGAATGTTGATTTTGTATCCAGAGACTTTACAGTATTTGCTCATTGTTTCTACAAGTGTTCTTGTGGAGTCTTCAGGGTTTTCTATATAGAGAATCATGTCATCTGCAAACAGTGACATTTTGACTTCTTCGTTTCCTATTTGGATGCCTTTTACATCTTTCTGTTGCCCGATTGCACTCGCTAGGATCTCGAATGTTATACTGAATAACAGCGGTGATCGTGGACAGCCTTGTCTTGTTCCTGATCTAAGAGAAAAGGTTTTTAGTTTTTCACCATTAAGTATAATGTTGGCTGAGGGTTTGTCGTATCCCTTGATCATGTCAAGGTACTTTCCTTATATACCGATTTTGTTAAGTGTTTTGATCATAAGTGGATGCCGTATCTTGTTAAAGGTTTTTTTTCTGCATCTATCGATATGATCATATGATTCTTATTTTTTAATTTGTTTATGTGGTGTATCACATTAATCAATTTGCGTATGTTGAACCATCCCTGTGCCCTGGGATGAAGCCTACTTAATCATGGTGTATAACCTTCTTAATATGTTGCTGTATTTGGTTTGCTAGTATCTTATTTAGGATTTTTGCATCTGTGTTCATGCGAGATATTGGTGTGTAGTTTTCTATTTTTGTGTTATCTTTACCAGGTTTTGGTATCGGGGTAATATTGGCCTCATAAAATGAGTTGGGAAGCATTGCCTCCTCTTTGATGTTTTGGAAGAGTTTGAGGAGAATAGCTATTAAATCTTCTTTGAATGTTTGGCAGAATTCACTGGTGAAGCCATCTGGTCTTGGATTTTTCCTTTTTGGTAGGTTTTTGATGTTTGTTTCCATTTCCATACTGCTGATTGGTCTATTTAGATTTTCCAGTTCTTCTTGATTCAGTCTAGGAAGGTTGTATCTTTCTAAGTACTGGTCTATTTCTTCTAGTTATTAAATTTGGTGTTATATACTTTTTCACAGTATTCTTGTATGATTCTTTGTATTTCTGCAGTGTCTGTCATAATTTCTCCTCTTTCATCTCTGATTTTGTTTATTTTTGTCCTTTCTCTTTTTTCTTTAGTGAGTCTAGCCAGGGGTTTGTCAATTTTATTAACCTTCTCAAAGAACCCGCTTTTTCAGGGTATATGCTGAAGAGACTTCAAATCTTTGTGTTCTTTACTATGTACAGTGTTTCAATGTACAGGAAAACTCTACCCATTTGATCCAGTCTATGTAGCAAGTGGCAATGAAACACATTTTCACATAAAGCTGTGTTCTGTAATCAAGAATTCCAATAATGACTTGCTTCCAGTAAAAAAGAAAGAAAGAAAGAAAGAAAGAAAGAAGAAAGAAAGAAAGAAAGAAAGAAAGAAAGAAAGAAAGAAAGAAAGAAAGAAAGAAAGAAAAAGAACCAGCAGTTTGTTGCATTTATTTTTTCTATTGTGTTTTTGTTTTCAATTTCATTTAAGTCTGCTCTAATTTTGATTATTTCGTTCCTTCTACTGATTTTAGGCTTCATTTGTTCTTCCTTTTATAGTTTTTTAAGATGAAGCATTAGGTTATTTGGGTTCATTCTTGTTTTCTGAGGTAGGCCTGTAATGATATGAACTTTCCTCTTATGACCACTTTTGCCATGTCCCAAAAGTTTTGATATGTTGTACTATCATTATCATTCATTTCTCTGTATCTTTTGATGTCTCTTTTTATTTCATGACTGACCCAGTTATTCTTCAGTAGCATGTGATTTAATCTCCATGTGTTTGTGATTCTTCCTGATTTCTTTCTGCAGTTGATCTCCAGCTTCAAAGCATTATGATCAGAAAACATGGTTGGTATGATTTCAACCCTCATATTTGTTGATGCTATCTCTGTGTCCCACCCAGTATGTGGTCAATCCTTGAGAATGTTCCAGGTGCACTAGAGAAGAATGTATAAGCATCTGTTTTGGAATGGAAGGTTCTATAAACGCCAATTATGTCCAGTTGGTCTAATGTATCATTTAAGGATGGTATTGCCTTATTGATTTTCTGTTTGGATGATCTGTCCATATCCAACACTGGGGTATTTAGGTCCCCTACTATGATAGCGTTTTGGTCTGTTTCTCCTTTTAGTTCTGTTAGTTATTGCTTTACATGTTTCCGGGCTCCCTGATCGAGAGTATAGATATTAATAAGTGTTATCTCTTCTTGGTGCTTGATTCCCTTAATCATTATGAAGTGTCCCTCAGTATCTTTATCTTTTTTAAGCCTACTCCTGCTTTTCTCTTAATGCCATTTGCTTGAAACATCATTTTCCACCCTTTTACTTTGAGTGTATATTTGTCTTTGGAACTGAGATGTATCTCCTGGAGGCAGCATATGGTTGAGTTTTATTTTTTGATCCAATCTGCAACTCTGTGCCTTTTTATTGGTGAGTTCAGTCCATTTACATTTAGGGTGATTATTGACACATGAGGTCTTTTTATAGCCATTTTATGTTTGCTTTCTGGTATAGCTCAGTGTTTCCATTGCTTCTTTGTTCTTGTGTTTCTGTTTTCTTTATTTTGGTTGGTTTTTGTGGGTTTTCTCTCTGGTCCTTCTTGTTTAATGTTATATTCTTCGTTTCTAAATTTTTGGCCTGTGATTATCATTACGAATATGAAAAGGGATAGTCGTATATATACAGTCATCCCTTTTCTTCTGCGTGTGCCTTACCTCCATTCCCCTTTGCGAATTTGGATATTTGAATCCTCCCCTTTTCAGTCATTCTTGTCTCATTTTGTCCCTATGTATGCTGAATGTTCACTATTGTCTTGCTTTAGCAAATCTCTTCTTATTTTAAGCTTATAATGCCCTGTTCATAGTAAAGATTACACTCCTCTGCTTTTATCAGCCTACTAGTCACCTTACTCCTAAGTATGCATTTTTTTGGTCATTTTGTTTTAGGTGAGCTGACCTCTTTCAGTATTTCCTGTAGTGCAGGCCTTGTAGTGGAGAATTCCTTCAATTTTTGTATGTCTGAAAGATCATATATCTCCTTCATATATAAAGGAGAACTTAGCTGTATATATTATTCTAGGCCGGTAGTTTCTTTCAGTTAATAGTTTGAATATTTGATTCCACTCCTTTCTGGCTTGTAAGGTTTGTGCTGAGAAGTTCGACGACAATCTAATGGGTTTTCCTTTATAGGTTACCGTCTTCTTTTTTTCTGGCTACCCTGAGAATTCTGTCTTTGTCGTTGATTTTTGATAATTTTAATATGATGTGTTTTGAAGAAAGCCTTTTTGTGTTGAGATAATTGGGTATTCTGTTGACTTCTTCAATTCCAAGCTCCAGCTCATTCCTTAGCTTTGGGAAATTCTCTGCAACTATTTGTCTGAAAATGCTTTCTAATCTTTGCTCATTTTCCTCCCCTCCAGGAATGCCCATTATTCTTAGGTTTTCTTTCCCAATGGTATCAGCTAATTCTTATATTTCTCTTTCATTATTTTTCATTCTTCGGTTTCTCTCTTCTCCCTTCTGATTTATTTCTAGATTTCTGTCTTCGATATCACTGATTCTTTCTTCCATTTGGTCAACTCTACTGCCCAAGCTTGCTATTCCATTTTTCAAATCTTGCAGTGTATTCTTTATCTCCAGAAGTTCTATTCGGTTCTTTTTGAGGTTTTTAATCTCCTTGCTAAAGAACTCATTCTGCTCATCTAGCTGTTTTTTCAGTTCCTGAAATTGTCGATATGATTCATTTTGGATCTCTGAGTTTTTTAGAAGTACCATACTGAATTCTCTGACATTTAAGTCGTATATTTCTTTGTCTGTAAGCCTATTTTCTGGAGATGTCTCTCTTTCTTTCTGAGATGCCTTGTCACCTTGGTTGTTCATGGTGTTTAATGGACTATTTCTCTGCCTGGGCAGTAATGGAAGTGTATTCTGCTTTTTTCTCCAGAAAGAAAACTTATTATATAAAGGTCTCTCTTAAGCATGTTGCAAAGAACGTGTTTCTCTCTGGTTTCTGGTAGGTGGTGTCTAAGCCTCTTGGATCTCTGTTTCATATAAAATGTTAATCATTTTTTTTCCTTATAGATATTTAACCATGCTCACTACTTTCAGTCTCAGTTCTTGTCACTGTTAGTGACAGTTTCGGTCACATTTGCTCAGATTTTCCTGGGGATCCACGACGTTTTGTCTTGGATGGTATGGGGGGAGGGGCACTCTAGGTTGGGAGTTGGAGGCTGCAGCTCAGCCTCAGGTTTGCAACTATGGCTGATAAAAATTATCTGTTTTTTCTCTGCCATCCCCACTTTACTGTTGTCCCTGTTTCGCTGCCTTCTACCCTCACTGCCGCCGGCCACATAGAGATCACAGCACTCTCAGGCAGGGCTGTTCAGGAAACTCACCACTCCTTTGCCACTCCCCCTCCTCCTACAGGGAGCTCTGGCAGCTGCAAGAGACAGCTTCTTTGTTCCTCCTTGTCCACTGCCCAACACCCGGAATTCTGACCTTGGTAACTCTTATGTGCAGATCCCATTCTCAGATGTGCTGGTGTGCAGTTTGGGTGGTTTTTGTTGAGTTTTATGTGTTCAGTTTATTGTGTTCCAAAGGAAGAAATCTGGGAACGTCTCTCACACCACCATGTTTTCTCGTCAACAATTTGTCTGAAAATTTTTTCTAATCCCTGCTCCTTTTCCTCCCCTTCAAGAATACCAATTATTCTTATGTTTCCTCTCCTGATGGTGTCAGATAGTTCTTGTATTTCTCTTTCATTATTTTTTATTCTTCATTTACTCTCTTCTTCCTTCTGATTTATTTCTAGATATCTATCTTTGATGTCACTGATCCTTTCCTCCATTTGGTTGACTGTATTTCTCAAGTTTACTATTTCATTTTTCACCTCTTTCAGTGTGTTCTTCATCTCCAGAAGTTCTATTCGGTTCTTTTTGAGGTTTTCAATCTTCTTGCTAAAGAACTCATTCCACTCATCTAGTTTTTTTTTTTCAATTCCTGAAATTGTCGATATGAATTGCTTTGGTTCTCATAAAGTTTTTTCAGAATACCATCCTGAATTTTCTGACATTTAAGTCACATATTTCTATGTCTTTATGCTTATTTTCTGGAGATTTTTCTCTTTCTTTCTGA
>CM053506.1:47941243-48022519 GCA_028627145.1 Eidolon dupreanum | reverse complement strand
CCACTACTCTCACTTTTCTCTGAATGCCATTTGCTTGAAATATCATTTTCCACCCTTTCACTTTGAGTCTAAATTTGTCTTTGGAACTGAGATGTGTCTCCTAGAGGCAGCATATGGTTGGGTTTTATTTTTTAATCCAATCTGCAACTCTGTGCTTCTTCATAGGTGAATTCAGTCTATTTACATTTAGGGTGATTAGAGAAATATGAGGTTTTTCTATAGCCATGTTATCTTTTGCTTTCTGGTAGCTTGATGTTTCCATTGCTTCCTTGTCCTTGTGTTTTTTTTTAAATGAATGAATGAGTGAATTGATTAATATATTTGGCTGGGTTTCGTGGGTTTTCCCTGTGGTCCTTCTTGTTTTATGTTATATACTCTAGTTCCGAATATTTGGTGCGTGGTTACCATTATGAATATGTAGAGAGATTATATATATATGTAGATATATATATATATATATATATATATATATATATATATATAATAGTAGTCTATTTTCTTCTGTGTGTGCCTTATCTCTATTTCTTTTTGTAAATTTGGATCTTCGAAACCTCCCCTTTTCTGTCATTGTTGTCTCATCCCCTTCCTCACTATACGTCCATATCAAAGGAAATGGGTTAATGAAGTCTTTTAAATTATAAATTATAATAGGAACCAAAGAATGATATATAAACTGAATTCCTGGAACACTCAGAGTCTCTCTCAGTGCCTTCACTCTGTCTCTCTCACTGCCTTTCCATGTCCCTCTCACTGTCCCTCTCACTCTCTGCCTCTGAGAGGAGACCACATTCTGCTGTGGAGTGTTATCCCTTTTCTATAAAACTTTCCTTTTGACTCTAACTGTAGCGTGTGTGTTGAATTCTTTCTATACTCTCCGCCAAAGGACCCTATTCTTGGTGCAGGGCTTGGCCTCCCCTCTAAGCGGTGAAATTTGCCCTGTGTGCATCAAAAGGATGTTCACTGAAGCATGATTTATATCAAGGAGGAGAAAAAGGAAACAAGCAACACATCTATCAGTAGGGGATTGTCTGGACAAATAATAGTCCATCCATTCATGAGATATTTTGCAAGTCTTCAAAGAAATGAAGTATATTTACATGCACTAACAGAATAATCTTTAAGATTTGATGTTATGACTGAGATAAACATAAATGTGAAAGCAAATCCCCAAAATATCTATTAGCAATCTCAAGTACACTTGTTTGTGTCTGAATATATATTAGATAGATAGGGAATGCATAGTCAAGGAAATGGAAGAGTCCACCAAGCTGAGGAGATTCGGCTGGAATCTCTGGGCAGGGGGAGTTAGTGACAGGAAGGAGTTTCATGTTTTCCTCTGTCTGCTTTCTTAATTTATGATTCTACCAAAAGATTGTATTGTATATGTGTTGTTTTTATTGCAAATTCAAAATATTAGGTAGTCAACTGGTTCTGAGCTACAAGAATCCCTGCTGTGGGTTTGGCTGTTTCTTGACAACATCCCACCTGACTAACCTATAGAGAAATATCCTACTGCCAAGTGTGAGGAATTCTTGGCATTCTTAAATAAATCCTTCCTCAGAGCCAGCTCATATGGGCATCCTAATCCCCATGAGAGCTTCATCAAAATTAGATCCAAGACTCTGTTCCCTATATGCTGACTCAGAACTGAAATTTCTGTGCCTTAGGCTATTAACTGGAGGAAAAAGTGAAAAGCCAGGATTACTGTTAGTGGGGTTACTGTATTGAACCGCTGCACAGCCACACTTGGGAAATGAAAAGGAAGATAAGCAGGCTTGATCTGCAAGGATCCAGTTAATTGTGATGAGTACCCTTGCTAGATAAAGACATTCTCTTGGGCTTGGTGATGAAGGCAGTCCACTTGCAGCCAGGTGATACACTCAAGGCTCTGCAGTGCAGATGTTAGGGCTGCTTTAGCTTTAGCTTTTGTTTTCATTAAAACAACTTTTTTTTTTTTTTTTTTTTTTTTTTTTTTTTTTTGCACTTGTTGGGTAGATGTGTCCTGTGGATGTGTTCTAAATTGTAGGGAGGTAGATTTGAAGTTCATTGTAAAACCTACCCAGCTCTTACTCTGGGCCTGCTTAGAATCAAGACAACCTGAATTTCAAGGACACAGTTTATAGTATTACTTATAGCATTACACAGTTTGTAGTATAGTATTACTGCAGAAGCAGCAGAACTGGATTCAAACCCTGACTTTACATTATACCATCTCAGTGACTATTAGCAAGGCTCCTAATATCTGTGAGCCTCAATTTCTTGATCTGCAGAATGGATGTAATAATGTGCCCTTTACGGAGCTGCAGTGAAGATCAGAGAGAGGGTGTATATACAGGTAAATCAATCAAAGCTTAGCTATTGCTTATTAATATTATGGTGGTTACTAGACCAGGAACTCCTTAAGGGCAGACATATGTGAATATGAGCATTATTTCATTTTGTTCCTCCCCCAGAGTCTACTTAACACTATGTAGAATAGAGGTTAAGTATTTGCTGAACACTCTGACTCTGAATCTGATTCTGATTCTGACTCTGATTCTATTAGGGTTCTGGGCCTTTCACTGCCGTTAAGACCATCTTCAAGTCTGTAAGTTTCAGATAGCAAAGCAAAATAATTCTTCTCTATAGGTATGCAAATTATTCCTGCTAAAAGTTCAATTAATTCTCCTCCCTCACTGTGTGGAAGAAGCCAGTTTTATCTCTATTTGCATATTCATGTCAATATTCCAGGTCTGTGTCTTTTGATCTGGTTGTCACTACTTACTGGTTACCTCATTAATAATCAGTTAATTAAAATCTTCAGCATATGCTCATTTTACATCTGTATGAAAGTCATGATTTTACCTTTTATTGAAATGTACCATCTAATATTATCACTATACCTTTAGCAGACCAGAACGTTTCTATAGAAGATAGATACCACTTCTCAGGGCCAGACACTGTCCCATGTAATTAGAGTTAAGTTAGCATTCGTTCGTGGACAGAGAAAAGCTTTCACATTCTGTGCAATCATTGGTTCAGATCCTGTGCCATAGCTGCGGGTGACACAGAAAAAGGTACTGCTCTCTAAACTTCAGTCATCCCTCATGTAAAATGGGCTAATAACAAATAGCTGAGCCCCGGGAGCGGTCGCCGGGAGCCCACTCTCTCACCCGTAGCTACTCTCCCTTCTCCCTCTCCTGTGCGCCCTGGCTCCCGGGAACTCCAGGGCGGCCCCTTCCCGAGCAGGCGCCCAGGCTGGCACGGCCGCCAGCCGCCCGCGGGGTCTCGGGGCTCCGCGCCGCCCGCGGGGTGCGGAGGGGCCTCTGGAGGGGGCGGTTCGCTTGAGCCAGAAAGCTTGGAGCCGCCCAGGAATTTTGGCTGGGACTGTGAGCATTTCCTCCCGGGCGGGCCAGCACGATCCCGCGGAGGGCGGCGGCGGGCAGACGGCACCATGCAGCCCCTGCTCTGCGCGCTGGCCGGGCTCGCCCTGCTCCGCGCCTCGGGCGCCGACGCCGGTGAGTGGGGACCGGCGGGCGGGGGCCGGGGAGAGCATGGCCGATGTGGGTAAGCGAGGGAGATGAGGGAGTGAGGGAGATGAAAACAGAGCCAGATGGAGAAAGAGAGAGATGGAGAAAGAGAGAGAGAAAGATCGTGAAACAAAACAGAAAGATAGTAAGGCAGAGAAATAAAAGCAGACGGACAGAGGATTGGAGGAGAGAGGAAAGAATAAAAAGAGAAAGGTATAGGCTAAGAAAGAGAGACTTTGGAACTAAACAGATGGGTGTGAACTGTGAACTATGAAGGGGGATAGAATGAAAAAGGAATATAAGAGGAAAAAGGAACAAGAAAGAAAGAAATAGAAGAACTAACATGGCAAAAGAACTGGGGAGAGAGAGACAGAGGTTAGGGGAGAGGGAGGGAGAGAGAATATTGAGGGGAAAAAGAAAGATTTGAAAGACCAAAAGGAATAGAATGGAGAAACCCAGTTTCCAACGGAAATAAAAGAGGTAACAAGATCAAAGGGTGGGAGGTCAAGTCTGCAGGGTGGGACAGCCCCCCTGCCACTCCTCTCCAGCTCCCTCCAGAGGGCCCAGGGAGGTGCCAGGCCTGGTTTTACCCCACATTGCCTTGGAAGCTGCTCTCCGACAAGCCGACAAGCCGATGACCCAGGCCTGGCCCAGCAATCGGCCTCAGGAGAAAGGTTGCTGCTTTACCCATTGAGCAATTTGAGGGGGCTCTGCAGTCTGGGTGAGCTGGCCAGTCTCCAGGCTTCCAGAGAGCTCCCTGAGAGTCTGAGCTGCCTTGGAGGGTGAGGAAAGGATTGCAGGAGGGAGAGGCCCTCTGGGTGCTCTGCTGGCTGGGTTCTTTGCCTTGTAATATCCTCTCTACCTTCCCCTGACAGCATTCTTAGTACTCAAGTGAGGCTCAGGTTGGATGGCTGCAGGTGTACTTACTGTAAACATAGTTGCTCATTCTTCCACCCCAAAATTCTGCATATTGTTCAGTACTCTACAGTTTACAAGCCACTTTCCCATTTACCCAACATCTCCCACAGGCCTCAGCCAGAGGCAGCTGGTGCTCATCCCAATTGTTCAGGGAAAGGCTTGGAGCTCATGGTGGTGCCAAGGCAGAGCCCTCACTAAGCATCCAGGCCTCCTGCCCCTCAGTCAGGCCCTTGCCCCTAGGCCAGGCTGCTCCCCCATTAAGCTAGAGCCAGTGGATGTTGAGTCACCCAGGCAAAGTGCCCTGCAGTTAGGATGGAAGCCCCTTCCCCCAGTTCATCTCAGGACACAGTGAACTGTGGGAGTGAGCACCTGGGAAGAAATGGAGGCCAGTCCTGATCCTGGGCAGCTGAGTAACTTTGGGTAAGTCACTTCACCTCTCTGAGGCTGTTTCCTCCTCTGTAAGTTGGATAGAATAATACCCACCCCACAGAGCTCTCTGAGGGGATTGGACAAAAGAGGAAACGCCCAGCAGGAGACATATGTCAACACACTGGCTCCTTCTCTCATCCCCTCAGTTCCATTTGTCTTTCTGAGCCTCAGTTTCTTCACCTTTTAAAAGGACCTTATAGGCTGTGTGAGGTATGGCTCTGCACAAGTCCTTTTTCTTTCCTTTGCCCTTACATTTCCCCCATGGTCCCCACCTCCTGGGGCTGAGGAGACAAAGCAGAGTCTGTGTTCCCCAGGAGGGAGGAGCTGGACATCACTCATAAGTGGCTTTTTGTGGCCCCTTTAGCTACAACTGGTACATCCCCTTTAATTTAAAACTGTTTTCTAAACATTTTCTTTCAGATTATGTATGCTCATTGCTACAAATTAAGAAAAAAAGAGGGAAGTATCAATGTATTAATGTAATTTCACATTGAGTTCAATAATTTTGTGTATAACCTTTCAGACTTCAGACAATATACTATTGTTTTTCTTAACTTTTGATTATGAAATCTTGAATATAAAAGCATACCTTGGAGATATTGTGGGCTCAGTTCCAGACCACCACAATAAAACAAATATTGCAATAAAGTGAGTCACGGTTTTTCTTTAGTTTCCCAATACATATAAAAGTTATGTTTACACTGTATTAAGTGTGCAAAAGCGTTGGTCTTAAAAAATGAGCATACAATAATTTTAAAATACTTTATTACTAAAAATGAAAACCATCATCTGAGCCTTCTACGACTCATTATCTTTTGACTGGTGAAGGTTCTTGCCTTCGATTTGTGAAAAAGGCAATATCTGCAAAGAACAATAAAGCAAGGTATGCCTGTAAAAACAGAATAGTATAATGAATCCCGTGTGCCTATCAGCTTCAACAAGTATCAATTCATGGCCAATCTTGTATCATCTATAATCCCCACTTTTTTCCCCTCCCTCAGATTATTTTGAAGGAAATTCCACTCCACACATCATATATTTCTGTCTTTAAATACTTCCTTATGTATCTCTAAAAGATGTGATCTTTTCATAAACATAACTGCAATGCCATTATCCTACCCTAAATATGGACAAGAATTCCTTAATGTTGTCAAATATCCAATCAAGGTTCAAATGTCCCTGATTGTGTCATGTTTTTACATTTGGTTTGTTTGATCCAAATAAGATACATACATTGCTTTTAATTGATCTGACTGTTAAGTTTCTTTTATTTATTATTATTGTTGTTATTATCATTATTATTTGTTTCTTCTAATATGTAAGTTCTCCCCTGTCCCTTTTTCCTTAAAATTTATTTGCTGAAGAAACTGGGTTGTTTATCCTATGGTTTTTCACATTTAGATTCTAGCTGATTGTACCTCCCAGGTGTCACTTAAGGTCCTTCTCTCCTCTATATTGTCTATAAACTGGTAGATCTAGAAGCTTGATCTAATTCCAGTTAGATTTTTTTTTTTTTGGCAAGAATACCTTAAGATGGTCTTTATTGCTTTAATTTGCATTTCTTTGATTACTACAGAGGTTTGACTTTTCCTCCAAATTCATATTGGTCACTTCTGCTAATTCTTGTGAATTGTTTTTGACTTTCCAATTGTGGTATTGGGATTTTTTATGTTGATCTGTAAAAGTTCTTATTGAGTTAAGCAAAGTGTTTCATGTCATTTGTAGAGAATCACTTGTAGCGCTTCAGCTGAGTTCCTTTCCTATTTTGCTATCACAGGGATCTGAAGTCCTAGAGACTGATCCTTTTAACTAGTAAAACCATTCTCACCCATGCCTTGGGGCTCATCGTGGAAGCTCTCAATGTCCACCACAAATCACTACAGGTCCCTGCGGATATCTGTCTTCTGTTGGGATTCTGCTTTTTGCTGTGGGTGAAAGAGGAAGATGCTGAAGGGCTGTGGCGAAGATCAGCATTCCTTCTTACAAGAAATGGATGCTGTGGGGAGCAAAGCACTCAAAGCTGGATCCAAGGCACACAGTGGGCCTTAGTGGGGCCTCAAGACAGCTACCAGGGGTACAGGTCCTCTGGCCCAGACCTGTCCATCCCCTCATTTTACAGAGGAGACAGCAGAGGCCCTTAACTTACAGAAGATCACACCACTGCCAAGGCATAGCATAGACAGTGTCAGACATATCAGATTCAAATCCTGTCCCTACCACCTATTCAATGTATAATCTGTGACATGTTACTCAACCTTCTTGATCTTTGGTTTACTAATCTGTAAAAAAAGAACATAAGTGTGTTGAGCTCACAGATAGTATTAAGTGAGATGATGCATGTACAGACTCAACAAAAACCTTGGTGTATAATAAGTGACCACAAATTAAGAGTAGCTGTGAATATAGGGTGTGGTTATGCCCATTCCAAAGATGAAGAAACCAAGGATCCAGCAAGTGAGATTAGCTTAAAAGAGCCCAGAGAGCCAGGTGCTGAGCCAGGTGCTTGTTAGAGAAGCCCCTCACAAACCTGGACCCCTGCACAGGTTTAATTCTAGAGTGGATGCCTCCCCATCTTGAGGAGAGCTGTTTGGAGTGATCTAGCCAAGAGCACCGGCTCTGTATGGAGGAGAGGAACCATGGAGAGCTTTCGCTGACTTCTCTATCTTCAGCTCACTTGATAAATGCCCCTACATGGCATTTGATATTACTTGGCAGTTCTAAGGCGTCTTCAAGTATAGGATCCCCTTTGATCAACACAGCAATCCTACAAAGCAGACAGAGCAGGGCAGACCCCTTACAGACAGGAAGCTAGTGAGAGGCAAAGAGGGTAGTCAGTAAGCACTGGAGATAGGACTGCATCTCTAACTCCCAGCCTTGTGTTCTTTTCACAGCACAGAGAGAGTGGTTTATCCTTGATGGCTTCTTAAACATTCTCAGCATCGTGGGGTTTTGCAGTGTTTTAGTACATTATAACCCAGTGGATTAAAAAGCACAGTATTCAAAGATAGATGGAATCTTGGTGTCTGTACAGCCTCAGGGAGCAGAGCTGCCTGCCAGCCCTAACCACCAGCCAGTCTACCTTTGAACTGATACCTGAGAAAGAAATAAACACATGTGTAATTGAGGGGGGTTCTTTATTACAGCAGCCTAGCTTGTATCCTAAGCAAAATTCTAATTTCACCGGATACATTGCTAAGCTCTCAGAGTGATTGGCAAGGCTCAAGTCCCAATCTGGAACATGAACAGAGACCAAGGGAGCAGGACATGTCTCTCCCAAAACAATACGAAACAAAACAAAACAAAACTGTTCCTCAGAATCTGAGCTTTCTCTTTGAGGGTCTGAAGGTCCCTCTCCTGTTTCAGCCAGAGCAATTCCACAGATCGAAGTTCTTCACATAATTGTGTGAAAATAATGGTCTTCTGCTTAAAAAAAAAAAAAAAAGAAAAAAACCACTGATGGTTTTGAATGAATTACAAATTTTCATACAAATATTAGATGTGGTGAAATTTATTATACTATCATATTAAGTGTGGTCAAATATAATTAACCCCTAGGCGACAAGAGCAGAGTCAGAGCAGAGTGTTTCTGATGATTCAGGACGCACAGCAGCACCTTTCAGGGCCAACACTGAAAAAGTATTTGTCATCACCTAGCGTGGCAGAACTCATTTGAGTTGTGGGTGCTTTTGGGTCCCAGATGTGAAAGGTCTCCTTTGCCGGTAAGTGGGAGGGGGCCATCCTTCCCGCCTTCTGAGGAGGACCCAGTGGCTATGTCTCTTTAACTGGAGAAGTAAGCCCAGCACCTCCTCCTGGGCCTCTGGCCTCCACTGGCAGCCTGTTCTCACCAGTGCACGACGTTCCACCCCTGGCCACCGTCCAGCATGCACAAAGACCCTGAGTGGGAGCCAGGCCAGGGAAAACAACCCGGCATCCAAGAAGGTCCATTTCCCAACTGGCTGGGGCAGGGAGGGAGGGAGCAGAGGGAAGAGGGGAAGACTGGGGACCACAGCCTCGGCTGCTCAAAGTCGATCGTGTTAATCCTCCGGCCTTCTCCACTCCTCTTGTTTGAGCTTTCTAAAAGGCCTGTGAAGCAGGAGTTATCATTAGCCCCTTTCTGCTGATGAGGAAGCCGAGGCTCCAAACCTTGTGTGTGTGGTATATGCACAAGCTCAGACAATGGCAGGCACCCAGGTCTTGCCTTGCTGGAATTTCTGCTCCAAAAGCAACTTGTCCTTGACTCGTCCCATTTCTGTCCTTGTAGTTAATTTTTGAGGCCTCTCAGCAGGCTCTGAAAACAGAGCAGCATCATGGATGAGCTATATCTGGGAAGCAATGACTCAGGCTTACCCCACCCGTGTTACAAAGGAGGCCAGCAGAAAGTTTCCCACAGGCCCACACCAATTCATGGCTGAGCTGGGCTGAGAACGGGGCTGCCCAGTGTGTTTTCTGCTATTATGCATTGAAGTCAATGCCATGGAGACCCACATGGGAGAGGGAACAGCAGTGCAGGGTGGTTGTGATGGCCCCGCCCCCGCCCTTTCTTTCTCTCTCATGTGAGCTGGTTGGGAGGCTTGTCGTGAATGAGCTCATGGACAGTTGGGCGGTGGAGCCCAGAGTGCAGTTCTGTCCAGATGTGAGAAATTAGTGCTGTGTGATGTGGAGAACAACCTCAGCCCAGCCTTTTCCCTAGAGGGGTTTCAGGGCCAAGTTAGACCTCATCATAGATACATGAAGAACAGTATGTTTTAGGCCAATGGGGGGATCAGATTCATGTTGTTCGTGACTTACAAAGCTGGCAGATCCCCACTTGGCCGGCAGGGTCACAATGCTTCCTCTTGGCCTGAACCAAGGGAAGGGGATAGGGGAGAGTAGATAAGGGTCTGGGAGAGAGCAGGTGAGGCTCAGTGGCTTCTGCTTTTTGCTAACAACCCATCAGACAACTGGCTTTTATTATGGAAAATTTCAAACCACATATACAAAAGTAGAGAAAAGAGTGCAATGAACTCCCATGTCCTCATCACTCAATTTCAACAGTTACAAGTCTTGGCCAATCTTGTTCATTCTATACTCCCACCTATGCCTCCTTGCACTCCCAGGCCTGGATTATTTTGAAATAAATCCAAGACATTATAGCATTTTATCTATAAATATTTCAGTATGGATCTCTAAATGACTCCCTTAAAAAAAGGAACCAAAGCACCATTATAATGTCCCCCTCTCTCCCCAAAGCCAATAAGAAGATCATTGTCTCTTGAAGAAGCTTTTTTTTTAAAATTAAGTTTATTGGGGTAACACTGGTTAATACAATTATATAATTTTCAGGTGTACATTATCATTTGACATCTATATATTCTATTGTGTATTTACCATCCAAAGTTCAATTTCCTTCAGCTACCATATATTTGATCCCCTTTACCCACTTCGCCCTCCCCTAAACCCTATATTTGACCCCCTTTACCCCGTCTACCTCCCCCCTCCTCTCCCACCCCCTACCCTTTGGTAACCACTAGTCCATGTCTGTGAGTCTCTGTTTGTTTGTCCTGTTCCTTTGTTGCTTTGAGGTTTATATCCCACATATAAATGATATCATGTGATTTTGAACTTTTTCTGTCTGGCTTATTTTGCTTAGCCTGATTATCTCGAAGTCCATCTATGTTGTCGCAAATGGCGGTATTTCATCTTTTCTTATGGCTGAGTAATATTCCATTGTATATATGTACCACAGCTTTGAAGAAGCTTTTTGAGTTCAGTGGAGGGAAATAATGAAATAGATAAATGTGAAACACAAACTGCTCTTCACGAAAGATGCTCAGAGTGGAAGGAAGTTTTGTCTCTGTTCTTGGTTCTTGCTCCTGAGTAGAAGAGCTGGGATCCAGAGAGAGTCAGAACCAGAGAATCTCAGAACAGGGAGCTCCAGGGGGAGGGGTCAGCCAGATTGCTAAAGCAGGGTCCAGTTATTTGCCGATTATGCGACCTTGAGCAAGTCACTCAATCTCTCAAAGTGACACATTCATCACCAAAAAGATGGCTTAATGTCTTTGTCCTTACCTCAAGACCGGCCAACCTTCTGAGCAACTTTAAATGTCCTATTGGACAACACAACTAACACCAAGGCCTTACAGTTATAAGATTTTTGTACCTAGAGAGATCGATCTAAGTCCAGTAACTCTTATCCACCTTCTGCTTCAGATGGCCATATCCATGGTCACAACCTTGATATTGTCACTTCGAAGCTACTCCACCTCTAAAAGCTACGACTTATGCCTCCTGTTCCTCCCATCATTGCATCAAGGCCTCCGGTCTCTTCAGCACCTCTATATCCCCCAAATTATTGGCCCTCTTATTGGCCTCTTTTCTTTCTTATCCAGGCTCGACTCCAGAGCTCATTCCCTCAACCCCTTGCTGGTCAAATCTTTATTTCCTTTGCTCTCTTGCACTCCACCACATTCATCCTGCAGACTCCCCGCTTGCAGCTCCATCCCACCATCTGTCTTTGCTACTCTATACCCAGCCTGCTGAGGTGGGAGAGGATTTGTGCTTCCCAAGTTCCTCATTGATGTGGGGTCATTCTTCATGGTCTTCCTGCATGCCCTCCTCTTCTCCTCATCCCCTTTGGGAGCCCTCTATTCAAGCCCCCTTCCCAGTAGTGCACTGGGAAACTGGCTTTAAACAAAAAGAAAAGAACAACATTTGCCAGTTTCCAAGGTTAAATGCTCTTACTATGCTCCCATTTTAGTGGCCTTGTTTAACAACCCACTCACAGAATGCCTGAAAATTCAACAAGCTCTCCTCTTTCCTAACCCTACATGAATTTTCAGCAGATAATTCTCTTCTTTACAGAGAGAACAGAGGCCATCGGTGGGAACTTAACTAAATATTTTGGACCTCAAAGTAGAACTTTTACCCATTTTTGCTACATTCCCTCCTTCTGCGTTGCCCCTGCCTCCACCACTCTTTTTGGGTGCTATGGCCTCTCATTTCTTCAGGAAATGCATTCCTTTAGATCTCCTGTCTTCCTATCCCTCAGGCTATAAGCATAACCATGTTTCTTCAGTGCTTAAAAAACAGAACCGACAACATTAATCATTCTCTAGACCTTGTGATTTGATCTCCCTTCACAGCCAGCTTCATGAAAATGTTTTTCTAGGATCCAAGTTTCTACCTCCTGACCTCTCCTTCTCTTCTCATCTGCCTGCAGTGTAAACTTCGCTTTCCTTTGCCTCTACCACTCTGCTAAAAGTGCTGTACTGGAACTTAGCCATGGCTTTCCTGTTGCTCTATTTTCCCGTCCTTATCTTGCTAGACCCCCAGGCTGCTTTAGGTCATGCTGATGCTTAATCCTCTGTAAAGCTCTTTGCTTCTCATAATTTCTGGGACAGTATCCTCCTTCCTGAGTGTCTGCGTTCTCCAGTGTTCCAGCCAACTCTGAAGTGTACATCTCAGAGCCAACAACGCTAAAACCTGAGCTCAGAACCAGAGCTCTAAAACATCCAGTATGAGAGTTGGTAGCACCAGGAAGAAGCAGAGAGGAACCAACATTGGGGAGAAAAATGATGAATTAAGGGTTGAACAGATTGTATCTCAGATCTTCCACTTATTAGATGGGTGACATTGGACTATCATTTCATCCCTCTATGCATCAATATCCTTACGTGTAAATTGGGGATAATAATAGAGTATTGTAAAGGTTGAATGAGTGAACGTATTTGTTTTGCATACTATGTGGTAGATAGTGAGCACTCCTCAAATGTCAGTTATTACTAACTGGTCACTAATGTCAACACAACCACTAAAATATCTCCACTCACTTTCTTTCTCTCTATTCCTACTGCTACTGCCTCCTTTCATCACTTCTTATGATGATTACCCCAGTAACCTCCTACCTTCAAAAACATCTCTCTCCAATCCATTTTCTGTATTTAAAAAATTCACGTGTGATTATGTGACTCTTCAAAGTAACACCCCAAACAATAATCGTGGTTGGATTTTTAGGGCCTCTGGCTTCATTTCCATGACCCACCTCTCCAATCTCATCTCCTGCCACCTGTACTTTCTAGCCACTCGACTCCAAAAGGTTTGAACATGGAGCCATGCTATGCATGCCTCTCTATCTTTGCACATGCCGTTCTCCCTGGCAGAAACCTTCCCTCCCTTCCTCACTTTACTCAGTTCTGGCAGCACCTCCTTGAGGAAGCTCACCGGGGTCTGTAGGTGACCAGGGCCACAGACACAAGTGAGTGATAAAGGCAGCCCCATGCTCGCTCCCTCACCCCTGCTGGGCCTACCTTTGCTTCTCTTCCTGACTGGCTTCAGGACCCACCTCACTTGAGTCCAGGGCTTAACAGGAGCCTCTAGTGTTACAGGGAAACCAAGGGCCCTACAGTAACAAGACTTGTTTTCCCACAGTTGCTGAACCCTTCATCCCCACCCGAAGAGACTTCACTCGGAACACAGGGTGTGACACACACATGGCTGTGCATGGCCGTCTAGACATCATAGAGGAGGTAATAAGGGGGACCTGGGAGGACATGCATCTTCAGGACCATCTGCCAGGCTAGTGGCTTCAAAAGGTTCAGGCCAACCTTGCGTTAGAAATTGGGGAAATCCAGGCCAGTCCTAATCCCTGGCGACCTCATTAATCATCTCCCTGCCCTACCTGGCCCTGCGGGCTGACCAGCCACCAACAGACCCTTCTTCCCCTGGGGCCTTGCTTACACCTGGCCAGAGACCTCTGCAGAATTACAGATGAAAAGGTGGAAATTCAGTCACTGTGTTTTGTTATTTAGCCAGTTTGTAACCTGGGGTCCATAAACTTATATGGGAAAAACATTACACTTTATTTTCACAAACCTTAGCATTCCCATTTATTATAAAAACACAACAAACCATAATAGTAGTAACAGTACTATGATTTTGTCATCAATAGATATCACAGATAATTTCATCCCACTGTAGTCATAGCAAATATCTCAACATATCATTTGTTCTAATCAGTATGTCAAAATCACAGTAGTTAAGATCTGATGTTATATCGTGTTATTTGGTGAATTAATAAATACATAAATTTAACATCAAAAATTTAGTTTTTAATGCTTGAATGAAAAAATGTTAAGAACCCTAAAAAAAGACCATTTCAAAATCCCAATCTGTCATTTGGCAAAGTTGCCACCAGGGGGCGGGACAACAAAAGGAATGTCATAGCTCATCAGTGAAGTACGGAAAGGGAACAGGAATCCTAGAGTCCTTCCCTGCCAGGCCTGTGACTGAGGAAAACCACTGAGTGCCAAAGCCAAGAGTGGCCTCAGAGAGGGACTCTCTTAGATTTTATCATCTGGGGAACTGAGAAGCAGGCAAGGGTAGAGGTTGGACAAGAAGGACCCAGGTCCCCTGGCACACAGTTCTGACACACGGGACCACCGGGTGCTCCTGATTAAGCAGGACTTGGCACTGCTCTTGTCCTCTTGTCCTCCTGGTCCTACCCACCACTGTTCCCATCTCTCCTCGCTCTAGATGGTGGAGAAGACGGTGGAGCACCTGGAGGCAGAAGTGAAAGGCCTACTAGGCCAGCTGGAGGAGCTGGCCTGGAACCTGCCCCCGGGACCCTTCAGCCCAACCCCCGACCTCCTCGAAGATGGTGAGCGGCCCAGGTGGCAGAGGTGACAGTCTCTGGGGCTGGGCAAGCAGGATGGGATAGGAGCTTCACTGCCTCACCGCACGGGTGTAACCTAGAGCAAGCTGGGGGAGGTTCCCCTTTTCCTCGGGATGAAAGTGGAAAGGCATCCCCCCCAGTTCACCCCAAATGTTCTCTGCCCCCACCCCCACTCCGGGGTTGTTGCAGCCCAGCATCAGGTCAGGGCTCCTGGAAGAGCTGGCTCCAGTTTACCACCTTGATACAGAGCACCTGCCTCCTTCACTAGCTGTTTTCATCCCTTCAAGCTCCTCGATTCCTTTCATTTCCCTTCCAAGAAATACTCCTGTGCCACCACAAAACCCTTTCAGGAAAGACTGGCAGCAGAGGGATGGCCACCCTGCTCCCCCTTGAGCCTTGTGTTCTCTGGCACAGGAGTTCCTGGGGAACTGGAGGGGAGGGCAGGTGCCTTCGGCACCCCATGCTTGCTCACTCCGAGTCACCCCCTTTCTTTCAGATCACTTTTGAGCGCCAGAGCCCAAGTTGCCCAGCAGCTGGAAGAGATACACCTGAGAACAGAGCTTGGCATCCTGACCTTCCTTCCTTAGCTCCGTGAAAACCAAAAGCTACTCCTTTGGTTTCCTCTGTGTCTGTCATTCTGCTGACAGAATGACCCCTATAGCTGCAGCCCCTTGTCTATCTACTCCCATGCCCTGAGGCCCACACCCCCCTGCAGGCTCAGACATGGGAGACCCCTGTCTGCCTGTGTGTACCCACAGACAGGGCAGAGTTGGTTCACAGAGGTAAAGCACTTGAGATCCAGAATCATAAGATGACACAGTGGACCAGTGTTTGGGTAGCCTTGCTACTCAAAACATGGCTACAGATGAGCAGCGGTGGCCTCACCTGGGAGCTTGTCAGAAATGCAGAATGTGGAGCCCTACCCAGACCTCCTGAATCAGAATCTACTGTTTAATGAGATCCCCAGGGGATCTATGTGCACATTAAAGTTTAAAAATTCTTTTCTATTGAGATAAAATTCGCATAACACATAATTCAAAATTTTAACTGTTTTTAACTGTATAAATTCAGTGGCTTTACAGTTTTGTACAGTCCTCACCTCTCTAACTGCAGAACATTTTGATTACCCCTAAAGAAAACCCTGCACCTATTAAGCATCACTTCCCACTTCCCCTTGCACTGTCCCTGAAAAAACACTAATATTTGTCTCTATGGACTTGCCTTTCCTGGACATTTCATATAAACGGAATCATACAAGATGTGGCCTTTAGTGTCTGACTTTTTTCCACTTGAGCATTATGTGTTCAAGGTTCATCCACGTTGTAGCATGTATCAGTACTTCATTCCCTTTTATGGCTGTACTTTTTGAATAATGCTATTAACAGTCATGTATGTTTTTGTGTGGACATGTGCTTTCATTTCTGTTGGGTCTATAACTAGGAGTGGAATTGCTGAGTTGAATGGTAACTCTGTTTAAGTTTTTGAAGAACCATCAAACGTTTTTGCACAGCAGCAGTACTGTTTTACATTCCCACCAGCAATGTGTATATAAGGGTTTCAGTTTCTCCACATCCTCACCAATGCCTGTCTTTATCATAGCTATCATACTAGGTATGTAGTGATATATCATTGTGGTTTTAAGTTGTATTTACCTAATGACTAGTGATGCTGAGCATTTTCTCATGTGTTTGTTGGCTATTTGTCTTTTTGGGAAAAATGACTATTCGGGTCCTTTGCCCATTTTAAAAACTGGGCTGCCTTTTGTCATTGTTAGAGTTCATTATATATTAGAGATGTAATTTGCAAATATTTTCTCCCACTCTGTGGGGTGTCTTTTTACTTTCTTGATAATGCCCTTTGAAACACAAGTTTTAATTTTGATGAAGTCCAATTTATCTATTTTTTGTTGTTGCTTGTGCTTTCAGTGTCATATCTAAGAAACCATTGCCAAATCCAAGGTCATGAATATTTATTCTTGTGTTTTCTTCTAAGATTTTTATAGCTTTAGTTCTTACATTAAGTTCTTTGATTTATTTTGAGCTAATTTTTGTATATGATGTGAGGTAGGGATTCAACTTCATTCCTTTACCTGGTCCTGGGATCCTTGTCAAAATCACTTGAGCAGAGATGCTTCGGTTGATTTCCCAGTTCTACCCCATCAGTCTATGTGCCTATCTATCTTCATGCCAGTAACACAGTTTGAATTACTATATATTAGCACTAAGTTTTGCACTGACTTTGTTGTTCTTTTTTCCAAGACTGTTTTGGTTGTTTGGGGGACCATTCCCTTACAATTCTATATGTATTTTAGGGTCAGGTTGTCCATACCTGAAAAAAGGCAGTTGGAATTTTGATAGGGATTGGATCACATCTGTAGATCAATTTGTAGAGTATTGCTGTCTCAACAATACTGTCTTTCAATCCATGAGCACAGGATGGTTTATATTTTTGAATTTTTCAGTATATAAATCTTATACCACCTTGGTTAAATTTATCCTTAAAGTATTTTATTTTTGGTATTATTGTAAATGGAATTTTCTTAATTTTTTTCAGATTGTTCATTGCTAGTGTATAGAAATACAACCGACTTTTGAACATTCATCATGTATCCTATTCTGCGAGTTAGCTGAATTCTTATTAGTTTCTGTGTGGATATTTCAAGATTTTCTATGTATACAATTATGTTATTTGAGAGGTTTTTATTTTCCAATTTGGATGCCTTCTATTTTTCTTGACTGAGCTATGACTTCCAATACAATGCTCAATAGTTGTGGCACGAGTACTTTGTCTCATTCCTGATTTTAGGAGAAAGCGTTCTCCATCATTAAGTATGTAGCTGTGGGTTTTTCACAGATGCTCTTTATTTCAGGTTGACAAATTTCCATTAAATTCTTAGTTTTCTTAGGTGATTTTTTTTTTTTAATCATGAAAAGGTGTTTTCTCAAATGCTTTTCCAGGATTGAGATGATCGTGTGGTTTTTATCCCTCTTCATGCTATTAACATGTATTACATTGATTGATTTTTGTATATTGAATGATCTTTGTGTTCCTTTGCTATATCCCACTTGGTCATGGTGAATAATCCTTTTAATATGCTGCTAGATTCAGTTTGCTAGTTATTTTGAGGATTTTTGCCCTTTTCTTGTGATGTTTTTGTCTGACTTTGGTATCAGGATAACACTGGTCTTACAGAATGAGTTAGGAAGTGTTCCTCTATATTTTGGGAAGAGTTTGAGAAAGATTGGTGTTATATCTTCTTTAAAAGTTTGACAAAATGCATCAGTAAAGTCCCCTGGTCCTGAGATTTTCTTTGTTCAGAATTTTCTTGATTATTGATTTAATCTCTTGTTATAGCTCCATATGGTCTCAATCTTCAAAAATTTACTTTGTTTTGGTCTATCTGGGAAATTTCCCATGTGCAACTGGGAATGTATATTGTTGTTAGATGGACTGTTCTATATGTCCATTAGGTCTAGGTGGTGTATAGTTTTGTTTTCTGTTTTCTAGTTTATCTTTTGTCTAATTGTTCTATCCAATAGAGAAAGTGGGGTGTTTAATTCTACAACAATAATTGTTGAACTATTTCTCCCTTCAATTCTGTCGGTTTTGTCTCAAATTTTCCAAGGGCCATGTTGTTATGTACATAGATGTATGCAATTGTTCTATTTTGATAGATTAACCCTTTTATCAGAATATAAGTTGATATCCTTTGTGAAGTAATTTCTGCCTTTCAATTGGAGTTTGTTCCATTTATATTTAATGTGTAATCTTGGGTGTGTAGATTGTCTTTCATCAAATTTAGTTTTCAGCTATTGTTTCTCCAAATATTTCTGCTTTCTCTTTTCTCTCCCATGAATCTCATTATGTTTATGTTAGTGCACTTGATGGTGTCCCACAGGCATCTTAGGCTATTAATTTTTCATTCTTTCTGACTGGGAAATCTCAATTGACCTATTGTGAAGTTTGCCCATTCTTTTTCTGCCTTCTCAAATCTCTTGAATCCCTCTAGTAAATTTTTCACTTATTTTACTTTTTAACTCCAGAATTTCTATTTGGTTCCTTTTCATACTTTCTGTCCCTTTATTGATACTATTTGGTGAAATAGTCTTCTGGTTTCCTTTAGTTCTTTATTCATGATTTCCTTTAGCTTTTTAAGCTTTCTAAAGTTTAGTCTTTGGTAAATCCAATATCTGGGGTTTTGTGTTCCTATAAACAGATTTCTTTTTCCTGTGCATGGTTCATACTTTCTTTGCATGACTCAATTTTTGTTGAAAACTGGGCATTTTGAACATTATAATGTAACAACTCTCTGAAATCAGTTTCCCCTCCCCAGTCTGTTGTTGCTACTGTTGTATTTGCTGTAGTTTAATGACTTTTCTAAAGTTAATTTTTAAACATTTGTGTTGTCAGGTGTGGCCACTGAAGCGTCTGTTCAGTTAGTTCAGTTGTCACTAGTGATTCAACAAATTTCCTTCAACTTCTGGAACCAAAAAAACACACAGAAATTTCCCAGTCTTTGATATTTCAAAAGCTCTACATTAGTCTACTCTTCATTTTACAAAAGGGCAACAGAAGCCCAATGAGGGGAAATGACTTTTCCAGGCTTTGCATAGCAAGTTAGTTGCTGAGCTGAGATCAGAATAGAGATGCTCAATTCCTGGATCAGTGCTCTACTTCAGGACTAGATCAACTCTGATTGCTGGGAAAGAGCCAGGTTCAGGTTGAACACCAGTATTAGGCTAAGGAGAGCTTTCCTAGGAGCAAGGGCTGAGGGTAAGAGCTCTTCATAGAGTTGGGGACTGGACTGATTGAATGCTTCGCTGAGAGGGGACCCTGTATGAGGCCAGGTGGAAGACTGAGTAATTATGTCCCTGACTTTTACAGAAACACAGGTAAAGAAAGATTTTGGGTGTAGTGAGGTGAATATTTAAGCTGCTACCTGCCTGGGGAAATGATTTAGCTTGATTTGTTTCTAGATGTGACTCCACATCAACTAGTATAGGACGGAACTGATGGCATAAAAAAGAGGCCAAGTCCTAGGCTAGGACTATAACTCCCCACTAGAGCAAGAGCATGGATATGGCCTGGCCATTAAGCTGTTGCTTGGATCATGGGTATCTGCAAAAGTTCATCTCTCAGATCCCTCTCTTCCTGAAGTTGGGAGTGGGCTTGTCCTATCTCCCATCACTTAACTGAATTCCAAACACCCTGCCACCTGCTGACCTGCCCTCTGTGTGAACACCTCTAGTCTCAAAAGTTCTTTGTCTTGGTGTAGAATTTAGTTCAGCATCAGAATCGTAACTACAGATGCAGTTTCCTGGCCTCAATGCCTGCTCAGAACCTGTGAAGGTGGGGCCCAGGGACCTGCACTTTCAATGAACTCCTCTGATGATCCCAACAGACACTGAGGTTTGAGAACCACCTCAGGGCCATTTCCTCGTCTGCGAAGTGAGAGCTCCAAGGTTCCTTCCCTAAATTGTGTGCCTGAGACAAGTGACTTACTTACCTCACTCTAGTCCCAGCCCTACCCCTAACACAGTGTTTCTTCCAATGACCCACAGCGGTTGAAAATTTACTCGGGGCTGAATTCATCTCATGCCTCTTCCTTTATTCTGGAAGTGACATTAGATGTGTAGCATGGACTGGCCTTGACTAACATCTCTAGGAGGCAACAAAAGATTCAGTGCAGCCCTCTCCCAGAAA
This sequence comes from Eidolon dupreanum, assembly GCA_028627145.1. Lineage (NCBI taxonomy): Eukaryota > Metazoa > Chordata > Mammalia > Chiroptera > Pteropodidae > Eidolon > Eidolon dupreanum. Next base: position 48,002,311 of record CM053506.1, on the reverse strand, counting down.
GATGACTTTTACAGGTCAAATATTCCCTCCCCATCTTTTTGTGTCCTGGGCATACTCGACAGTGTTAACTACCTCTCACTGACCTTGAAAGGCAGTAAGTGCCTTTGCCCCTGGAGAGAGCTGTGAGTTCACAGTCCTCCGGCCCATACTTACTATGGGTTTGGTCCCAAGGACATGTCCAAGAAGGCAACGTGAGGAACAGGAAGCCAAAGACAACCTGAACCAGGATGAACATGGGTGGCCCCAAATGCATAGATCAGGGTCTCACAGTCAAAGGCCTGCAGGGGCCAAGGTAACATGCGATGGTATAAAACATTAGGGAGTGGTGGTGCCTTGGCAAAATGGAGAGTACATGTCTAAAGGGGACAGCTGCAACTTGGCTCCAGCAGCAAGTGCTACTGCAGGGATGCTGGGCCAGTATTGCCAGAATTTCTTATTTTTCAAGAGAAGCCAGAGTCTAGATTTTTTTAAAATATGAAATCTTTTGATGTTTAATGTTGACAACAATTTCAAGTGTCTAAAAAGACTCTTTGGGGACAAAAGGAAATGCATGAACAGGTTAGATGCTGCCTGCTGGGCTCCAGGTTGAAACTTGTGGTGTAGACAACAGGGCAAAGTAATGTCAAAGGACATTTACAGTTGCATTAGAACAGGCTGAATGTAGGCCCTGGCACAGGTCTGGAGGCCAGAGGGTTAGCCTGAGTTCATGGCGAGTTGTGCACTGCCAAGTAATCCATCCTACAGGGCAGATCCCACCTGGCACCCAAAGACAAGGGGCATTCCCTAGGGGAGGAGCACCTCAGCCAAGCATGTTGAGTCTTGGTCAAGAGGCTCCAGGCATGGAAACTGGGGCAGAGCTGAAGCGATGAGTAGAGCCTGCCATGGAGTCCAGTGCCCACATTGGTCTTCTCTAGTTGAGGAAGGCAGGTCTTGGTATTCCAGGCTAGTGTTGAGCTCATGGCTGCCCCATGGGTTATCCTCACCCTCCTCTCACTATGTCCAGAGGGCAGTGAGGAGTCAGAGGCAGCATCTCCAAGCAGATACCTACTCTGTGGACAGGCCACTCCTGGGGCCCCTGGCCAGGGCCCAGCAGGTCGATCTCTGGATTCTCTCCTTTCTAAACTTCCCACATAGCAGGTCAGAAAGGGAGTGAATAGACTCATGACTAGCAAGGCATGCTCCAGGTTTCTGGACATAACAATGATTTCTAGAAACTCTGCCCCTTCTGGATTTATCCACTCCTAACACCATCAACCAAGGGGCTAGGGGCCTCCCAGGACCACAACCAGGACAACCCCAACAGAAGGTGCTGATCTTATTATGCCTCTGTGCCCCTGGATGTAAGGCGTACACAGGAGTCATGTACACACCTCTTACCTGCGCACCTCTTTCAGGACCTGGGTGAAGGACCACGCTCTTCTTACCTCGCTCTCAGTACTTTACTGTGTCTGTATATGACCGAAATCCCTGCACCTTATCAGTGTCGGGGCCCAGAGCCTGGATTGCAGGAATCTCCCTTTCTCGGGTCCTCACAACCTGAGTCCTTGTAAATTACTAACCCTCAGTTTCCCGAGCACAAGTTTCTATTTAAAGTCATATAAATTTTCACTGGTTAATAAGGCTGGACCCCTGGGCATCAGGGTAGAATCGTGAAGCAGAAGAAAACAAGCTGGCACCACGGAGACATTTCCAGAATGTTCCAGAGCTGGCTGACTTTAATTTAGAAACAACTTTTGGCTAGTAACATTCAGGTTTAAGGCACATTCTCAATTATGAGAAGCCCTGTCCCTGGCAGGGAGCTGGCTTTGTTCTCATGGTTTTACGTGGAAGAAGGAACAGATGACTTTCAGAGCCCTTTTTTTTCTTTTCTAAAAAGCAGTGAGTTTGGCAATAACAAAGATCATGACACATTCTCACCAGATGCAAAGATTACCCTTAAAGGTCTTCCCTTTTACTCCTCAGTGAGGACATGGGGCTCCCCCACCCCACCTCTCACTCCAAATGTGTATGGTAGCAAAAAGACTCATATGCATCTGTTTGACAATGACTAAAAACAGAATGTCTCCAAATAAATGTAAAATTACGTGACTAATATGAAGGAGAATGTCTCAGCTATGAGCAAAGGGGAATGATTGCATAAGTCAGGAAACAAAACATCTACTTTAGCAGCAAGTGGCTGAGAGGGGTGGAGTGGGGAGGAAAAGACAACCTGAGAGAGTTCCAGGCCCTTCGGCACAAGCATGACACACGATCAGGAGGGGCGGGTGGAGGACAGGGCCAAGGCTCCAAGGACTGTCGGCATCGGGATACCTGGGGGGCTATTTTGTGGGTTTGATAGAAACCGTCATTCTTTTGGCCTTTTCCTGCTATCGCTGTTGCTGGCAGGTAGACAGAAGTGAGCCTCCAGTCACTGCTCAGTCGTTGCCACCACAGATCTTCAGCAGAATCTTCCGGTAATCCCCTGAAGTGTCTCCCTGGTCACAAAACAAGTACGTCAGTTAAAGGAGGTGCAGCCAGTTCTGTCCTCTTGGCTCCCTGTCTTTTGTCCCATGTGCCCTTTCAGAGAGGCAGGCCCCACCCCAGTGAAATGCCTCATCACGCAAGTCCCCGAGCGGCTAAGAGCACGGCAATAACGGAGGCTCGCACACTAGGCGGCGTGGGTAGCACAGGCCTTAGACAACGCACTTTAGCCTCCCCAACTCCCTTTTAATAAACAGAAAGCTGAAATCACCCCGATGATCAGTCAGATTTTGAAAAATAAACACGAAAAAATTTTGAACAGTCAGAAAAACCCCTACCCAGGGCTAACTAATGTGGCATTTTCCCGGTGCATTTTTTGTTGCACTCAGTAGAATGTCCCACTCAGAAACTGTACTGTGACGTGACCTTGCAGTGGAGGGTGCTGTTATTATTTGGGCATCCCAGTTTACACTGCTCTTCCTTCATCTGAGTCCATGGGACTTAATTCAGAAGGGCTGTCCAGGCCATGCTTAGCTAATTTCTAATCATTTCCTTCCTTGAGGGCAAGGCCTATGGCTTCTTCAAGATACTCACAGCCCCGCTTTGTGACTAATTACTTTGTAACTAATTACTAATTCTCTGCTACCAACAGCATCATTTTTATAGCCAGGGAAACGGAAGTTAGTTTCTTTCAATAATATGTCAAATTAGTTTCTTTCAGCCCAAAGCCAAGTGCTAGTGAGTCTAAAATCGGGACCTGGTCATAATGACTTCAGTTGCAAGGTTCACATGAGTTCAGAATTTGACTATTAGACCACCAACGGGAACGCATTTTGCCAGACTGGTTCCAGCACATGGTGATAAAGGAGTAGCTGGCGCTCGTCAGACACTCATATGCATCACTCAGTATGCTTTACACGGACCGCCTCCCTCAAGACTCAACACTCCTGGGCAAGCTGTCATTGTACTTGTCTTAAGAATGATGCAACTGGGTTCAATGAGGTTTACATAAGCCATTCATGATCCCACAGTAGGCAAGCAGTAAAGCCAGACCTGGTCCCCCAGCAGCATGACCTGACCCTCGCTCTGAACTGCCTTTCTCAGTGCCTTCACCATAACAAAGCTGAGAGAAAGAAGTGACTCATAGTGACCCGAGCTACACACCAAGGGGCCTTGGGACATTAGTCTCACGTACAGTCACAGAATCAAAGGGTGGCCAGTTTGAAGGGCAGGCAACAGGTGGGAAAGGCTCTGTGTTTTCTCTGACACCACTGTCTGGAACTCCCTCCCCCATCCATTCACTGAGTAGCAGAAATGCTGGATCTGGGCACACAGCATGGGGGTGACAGCAGGGTGACAACCCACCTTGCCCTCAGGGGCTTACAATCAGTTTGGAGGTGAATGGACGAACAAGTGAAAGTTGAAGGCAGAAAGGAAACAAGATGCCCATATACTGCAGGGGACAGTGGAGGTGGCCGGGGAGGTCCGCAGCTGAGTGGGATGCCCACAGGCAGCCCAGTGACCCGCGGAGGCCCGTACCGTGATGTCATGGTACAGCGACTTGCCATACAGCCTCTTATACTCCATTCTGATGTCCAGAAGGTCGATCTCACTGCGAGACACCATGATGCGAATCAGGGTCCGGTCCTTTGTTCCTGCTCCCTGAAGAGAGTCCACCAAGGGTGTGAGCAAGGGCCTCCTCACCATCCCGCCTTCGCCAGACACTCTGGTCCCCTCCTGCCCATGGGCCCTCTGTCCTCTCGGCTGAGATGTGGCTCTCCCCATACCTTCTACCCTGAGTCTTTGGTCCCAGTCACAGGTGTGGCTAGACACCCCCTACCTGGACCTTGCATGCAGAGTTACGTACCCTCATGGCCTTGTTGAGCCTTTCAGCAAAGAAGGCGGGGGTATTCTTGAGACATTTCACTAGAAGAGAGAAAGAGCATAGCTCGATGTGCAGGAAACTATCAGTCCAGGGAACATGGAGTACAGCGTCCTCTTAGGTGCCGGAGGCCTAGTCTATCACTGTAGCCATCCTCCTCTCCTCCTTCTCCTCCAAGCTCCATTATCTGTGGTCTTGGCTCCTGTTCTTTGGAATAAAAACATGCAGGGCCCAGACACCAACCCAACTTCCTTCCTGACAGCCAACAAGCTAAAAAGAGCTGTGCAGGGAAGAAATGGTGATGAGAAACCGTGTTGCTGCTCAGGTGGAAGGGGGTAAACTGGAGATGCTGTGACTCTTATGGAGAAAGGCTGGTCAACTGAGATGAATGTCTCCCCAGTGTTCTCAGCTCATAAAACCTATTTAAGTGACACGTGGAGAAACAAGGATTCATCATTTGCCCTATCAAAAAGCTCCAAGAAAAGCAAAGCAAAAGATGGGCAAACTGTGATTTTCCCAAGTGGGTGTAAAGAGGGGCCAATCTCTCATGGGAGGTGGCACCTGGAACCCGTCAGTCCCTGCTTTAGTGGGCAGGGCACGGGTACCACCAGCAGCACAGCATCGTCCTGGGAGCTAGGCCAACTTTTCTTTCAGCAAGAGCATGTGTTGCTGTTGTAACCACGTGTTTCCATCACAAACATCTGACAACTGCCTACAGGGATGTATTTTTAGAAGAAATTTGGCAGGATATGAGTCATCTCCAGCAGGGCAGTTGGCTGCTTTCCCCTCTAATACCCACACTACAGCTCCCTTCCTAGAGCTTCAATTGAAATAGAAACAAGACATCTCCAGGAGAGTTGGGGATAAAGCTCCACGGTGACCCAAGAAGCAGTATGACTCCCAGCACTTAGGCATGCTGGCTTTAGCAATCCTAGATCCTGCGCTTTTTTTCATTGCACTGCCCCTCAGTCGGAGCATGACGAGCACCCAGCGAGCCGTCAGCACACACCAGTCCCTGGTGGGCAGGCAGGCAGGCCCAAGATACCTACCCACGGCCAGCATGCCCTGCTCCAGGTCCCCGGACATCTCCCGGCAGATGCTCTTCTCAATGTCTCGACCTGTCATTCGTTGATACTCATTGAAAACTAGTGGGAAGAGAGAAGGAATATGTTATAGACTGAATTCTGGCCCCCTTCTAAAGTCATATGTTGAAGTCCTAGACCCCAGTACCTCGGAATGTAACCGTATTTGGAGATACTTAATTACCTTTAAAGAGATAACTAAGTTAAAACAAGGCCCTTAACCAATCTGACTGGTGTTCTTATAAAAAATTTGGACACACAAGGAAACACCAGAGATACACACTCAGAGGAAAGACCATGTAGCAAGAAGGTGGCCTGGTCATCCGCAAACCAAGGAGAGAGGCCTCAGAAGAAACCAACCCTGCTGACACCTTGATCTTGGACTTTTAGCTTCCAGAACTGTGAGAAAAACAAATTTCTGTTGTTTAAGTCACCCAGTCTGTGGTATTTATTACAGCAGCCAGAGCAAATTAACATAGGACACATGGTGAGGAGGCCTCTGCCCCTTCTCAAGCCCACCTCTCCCACTCTGCTCCCAGCACCTGGACAGCCCCACTGACTACGCCTGCCCAGCTCCCAAGTCAGCGAAGTTCTTCACCCCACGAGTCATGTGCACCCCATCTCCCACATCTGCTCATGGGGTCCCTTTACCTGGATTGCCCTCACCAGGCTGCTTACCTAAACCATGTCCAATCCCCCACCCAGGAGCCCCACCTCAAACACAATAGTGATCCCTCTCTTCTAGATCCCTGCACTTCCAGTCCACGCCACTCTCTCCCCGTTATTCCATGTGGCAGTCCTGTCAGTCCAGTCATTCTCAATCTGACTCTGAGCCAACACCTATCCGGCCCCCAGCTAACACAGGGTGAGCCAAGCACCCACAGAAGTGACTGAGATTCCCAGGGAAGCAGGAGGCACCATGGAGCCCTGGGTCCTAACTCTAGTTCTGACCTAGAATATAAATCCCCTCTCCTCCAGCCTGGGTCTCAGTTCCTTTCACTATTCCCCAAACTTCTGGCATTTACATATCGATGTTACAATTTATGCTGTATCTGCATCTATCTTCATTACTCAATATTTTCTTCAGATCAGCTCCTCTTTTTTTCCTAATAACGTTTGTGAAACCAGGGTTTGATGTGCTACTTATATGTTCCATACTCATTAAAATAATGACTTAGATAAAATCATGTTTATTCATTCTCCATTATAGTGCCCTTACAGTTCCAGAGCCTCAAAAACCTTTGACCCATTCACAGCTCCCAAACTTCCATCTCTAGCCCAGAGCTTTCCTGACCTCCAGACTTACAAACTCAGTTGCCTACCTGATCTCTAGCCTGAGGATCCCATTTCCTTCCCTCCTAAAGCCTGCTCCATCCACAGCTTTCTCAGTCTCATTCTTCCATCCACTGGGTTGGCCAGAAGAAATGCTGGTGTCACATCCTTGACTGCTTTCTTTCTTCCATACTCCACATCCAATTCATCATCCAATTCAGAGGCCAGAATCTTACCCTTCTTACCACCTGCACCTGCCGCCTGGTAAAAGCCACCACAATTTCTCCTCTGGATACTGCAGGAGCCTCTTAACAGGTGTCCTGCTCTGCCATCGGCCCCTTTACTCTTCTCAACACAACAGCCAGTGAACTTGCAAAAGCTCAGTCAAATCGCATCCCTCCTCCACTCAGACCCCTCGATGGCTTCCTGTTTTACTCACGATAAAAACCTAAGTCCATGCAGTTGTCAGCAGAGCCTCCTGTCATCTGTGACCTGACCACTCTCACTCACTCCGTCTGCTCCAGCCTCACCAACTTTCAGTTTCTCGGTCACACTGGGAGGCCCCTGCTCAGGGCCTTTGCACCTGCAACTCCTTCATATTGTTAACTCAATGTCATTACCTTAGTGAATACTGCCCCAAGCAGCCCCCCAAGTCCCATCATTTCCCATCTTTGTTTCCAAGTTTGTTATTTTTCTCTAAATGACTAGCTAGCTGGTACAGATTTTACTTAATTTTTGTTTACTGCCTGTCTACCCAAACAGGAAGGTGAACCCCACCAGAACAGAGATTATACAGTGCTGTCCCCACCGCTTCCCACACCTACTCCATGATCCTCTGGCACATGGCAGGAGCTCAATTTATATTTTCTGAATGAATGAATAAATGTTACCAAGTATTATTGTTATGTTTATTTTTTAATGCTACACTTGGAAAACATTGCTTTAGGTGCTCTTAAAGGCTCTCTCAAGTCTAATATTCCACATCCTGGCATATAAAGATACTAATCAACAGAAGACTGCCATTTCTCTCATCTCTGCCTTTGCTTTCCTCCAGAATTGGATACTTGCAGAAACTCGGAGACCTGCTGATCTTTTAAATCACCACCAGGAGACTCTTTTAAGAAGTGAAAGCCCATGCAAAGCAGAACTGCCAAGTGTTCCTATAAGCTGTTTCCCCACCATACTTTGTCTGCCCTCATTACCCAGCCCCAGGGAGGCCTGGGACTGCCTTACCTGCCACCAGGTGGGCTCGGCTCCGGGAGCACAGGACTGCATTGAACTTGGACTCATCTGTTCCCAGGCGGTTCTCTCCAGCTGCGTATAGCTCCTGAACAGACAGAGGGATAGACAGGCATGCAACACAGACCTCATGCCAGACACCAGGCCCAAGTCACCTACGAGAGCTGGGCAGATACTCCGGCCCCACTGGCCCAGAGAGGAAGAAGGGAGCAGCGCTTCCACTGTGCTTCATTTATTGTGCGGAACTAGACAGCATCCATACATCTCTCTTTGGGCAACACAGAGGATTCTAAGGCTGAGGAGAACTCAGGACCAGGAGAACCGGGGCTGACGGGGGCCCAGGATAGGAAAGCAACAGCTTTAATGCAACCAAGGAAACAGCAGCACAAAGGAAAACATGGGATGAGTGGCCTAGGCTTGAGTCCTAGCTCTGTGCCCAACTGCCATAGGACTCTAGGCAGGCTGCTGGATCTCTCTGAGCCTCATTTCCTCATCTCTACAATGTGAAGGTTAGATTAGATTCGGGGTCACAAACCTCAAAGGCCAAAGGGCCCAGATGGGTAACCCAAGGGAAATGGGCCAGTTCTAAGGCCAGAGAGCAGTGGGGAACCAAAGCTAACACACAGAGAGGCGGTTACTTCTCAGCATCAGCTGAGTACAAGAGAGGAATGTTGGCTCATAGCTGCCAGATCCAGTTCTCATGAGAAGCCAGAATTCTGATTTCTGTATAAGTTTCCCAATCTATAAAAGAACCTTCTCTAACTATAAGAGGGAACATGTGAGAAAATAAATATTACAACAATTAATCAGTTACAGATGTGGGGTTTTATGTGACAGGCACTTTTCCTATGTTTGGTTGCATATGCCATTATGTTTGCAAATGGACAGAATTTGCACTTGCCTGTTAAGCTTTTGAAAGCGTGAGCCTGAAAATATTTGCCAATTTGCAATCCCTGCACCAGATGGCTCAGAAGTGCCTCCCGGCCTCAGGTAGCAGCTCCTGGATCTAAAGGCACCAATACCCAGCAGAAGAAGGTAGCCATTAGGGGCTCAGAGACTCCACTGGTCAAGGTGATACAGGTGCAGGTTCAGAACTAAGAAGGCAAAGCAGCAGGCATGAGACCTTGAAACTGACGCAACTTCTGCCTCAGCTAGGAAATGGCCCATGTAGGAAATTAGAATAGGAAAATTCCCACTGGAGCCAGAGCCGAGCCTGGGAGCTCTGAGGGCATCTAACCCTGAGTCCAGAAACAGGAAAGGATGTCTCATTGCCAGAACTGCTATGGTCTGAATTCATTAGTGGGAAACCCAAACTCCTCCAGAGAAGCACTCAGATGCCTGGACAAAGAGAAGAAATGGTGACTTTTCCTCCTTTGTCTGCAGTTCATAACAATCTGAGGAAAAGAGCAGAATTCTAAGGCTGTGCAACTAATGTGACAGCTGGTTTCTAGGCTCAAACCTTCAAAAGCTGCACAAGTAAGTGTGAATTCTGCCCATCTGCAAACATAATGGTATATGCAACCAAACAGGGAAAGTACCAAATCACAGGAGGTCTCACATCCGTAACTGTGATCTACCAACTGCTGTGATGGTTGTTATTTCATATGTTCCCTCTTCCAGGTAGGGAAACTGAAGCCCAGAGAGGCTGGGTGACCTGTTCAGGGCCACACAGTAGATAAGCAGCAGGGACCATCTGAAAATCATAGCATCTGGAACCCATTCCTTATCAGTTCTCTTTCCATCCCAGAACTCCTTGCTCAGGAAGAAAGCACCCACCTGCCCACTGGCTCAGGAAACCCCGGAAGGGTGCCTGGTATGGCCATCGCACTCACCTGGACATCTCTCTGGACAAGTGACATGTCCACATTTGTGCTTTCATCCCTGTTTCCCTGAAAGGAAGCAGGTTGTGTGGTCAAGGCCTTTCCCTGGAGCCGCACCCCTCCCTCCTCGGTCCTCATCTTCTTTCTCCTTGCTCAGATTCCGCCCCTCTCTGCTCTGAGCCCTAAGCCCTGAGTGGTGCCACGGGAAATGTACCTGAGAGAGAGAGATGAGGAGCCGCTGGAAGTGCCCTGATGTGTCGCTTCGAATGGCCTCCTCCAGGGTCTTTTTGAATTCTGGGAGACACAGAGAAAGCCCACCTTGTAGCCCCATGGATGAAGCTTCCTACTATGAACACAGTCAATAGTAGGCACTAGCAAGAAAAGGGCCTGGGAGTCCTGGGCTCAAGGACACAGGTGGCCCACATGGCTCTCTAGAAACACACAATTGGAGATCTATGAGGGGCTGCGATGTTCAGGGTGATCTGGCCTCTGGTCAGGCTTGGACCAAACCACACCCAAGAGGTTTTCCCCAGTTCTCCTTTATGTTAGTCACCTGCCCTCGGTGCGAACAGCAGGCAGGCTTGGGTCTTTGATCAAAGCCCCATGTGTTGGTTGTGAGAAGATGAAATGATACGAATGCCAGGAAGAAACAGAGGCCCTGGGAGAGGGTGTGGCCAAGCCCTGAACACACAGGGATCTGCAGAGGGCAGAGGGCAGTGGGTCTCGGGGCCAGCCTAACCTGTTTTGTAGGCTCTGCTCAATTCTCGAATGTGTTCATTGCTGCGGGAGGCAAGGATCTCAATCAGGCAGGCTTCATCGGTGCCAGCCCCCTGCAGAGAATACAATAAACCACAGGCTTGTTACAGCTCCCTAGGGCACCGGCACCCAGGAAAAAGAGAAGGTGCCATGCCACTGCCTACCCCCACTAGGGTATAAATCTCAGCAACAGAAGCCACTAATAAAGACACACCCCTGATGCTGCTGCTGCTGTCTGAGTATAGCCAAGCACTCCTCTACAACCCCAGGAAAGTACCAGATAATGACAGTGACATGGTGATGAGTAGAGATCACATGGAGGATCATCTCCTTTATACCCATCAAGAAACTGAGAATCAGAGGTATAGTGACATGTCCAAGGCCACAGGGTAAACAGTGGGTTTAAAGCGAGAGTAGGTGTACAGAAAAACAGTCTTGGGGTGGACCGTGGAGGAATGCTCACGTCAGGGACAGTGAGAAGGTGAAAGACAAGGTCACCAACCTGGTTCTTATATTGGTTTGAATCTAAGCTTAGCTTCTGACAAACTGTGTGATCTCTAGCACATTACCTAACCTCTCTGTGCCTAAGGTTCCTTGTCCATAAAATGAGAGTGATACTAACACCTACCTCATAGGGAAGTCATGAGGATTAAGTGAGTTATGTAGTGAGCACTTAAAACAGACCCTGTAATGCAGGAAGCACAACACAGAGGTAGCTATTTTATGATTACTGCTACAGTTAGATGTGTTGGAATGGACAAAGCGCTTCTGTCAGCCTCCTGGCTCAGTGCTCTCCACACACATCACAAGAGAGCAGCCACATTCTCATTTTACAGATGTTCAAGGACACACAACTAGTCAGTGACAGATGACCCCAATCTGTATTGTTTCTAGCACCCCACAACCACCACCAACCCATGAATAGCTGGGGGCAGGGGCTGAGGAGAGGTCTGGAGGCCACTCCCGGGTGCCCTCTCCAACTGCCTCCTGACCCTCTCCGTAGAAGAAAGCAGAAGAAAGCACGTAGGGTGTTTCAGTGCGGTCCTCTCTCCCTTCCGGGATCGATGTTGAATTAATTCTCTGCCTCTCCTCTAGGGGGCAGGAAAAGTCACTGTGTCTATAAGGCCTCTGAGGAATGTTAGATTCCTTCTGAAGCACCTGATGATTCACAAGGATTCCCCTTCTGTGGAAGCTGCACACCCCCATCCACGGGATACTTGCTGTGGGTCTTGGGAGTCACAGGAGTGTATGGAATGTAGTGGCTCCTCTGCTTGGTTATAACTGATTGGACTGGGGCAAGATAGTGAACCAAACTAAGCCAATCAGAACCTGCCCTCTATTTGGAATCTGGACTCAGGCAGCCAGTCTCTCTTGTGGTTGAATCTCTTACAGATAAATGGATGGGGATCCTGTGCCAAGCAGACATGGAAGGAGAAGCATGGAAGCAGACAGAGGAATGAAGTGGACACTCAAGAAGCAGAGACAAGAGAAATCCTGCCTGGGTCTTGCTAGTGACATCTCCTGGTCCCATTCTTCTCCACGCCAAGCTGCTAATCTCTGTTCTCAGATTATCCATTTTGCTTTGTTTAAAGTCCTCAAAGATGTTTCTTTTATTTGCTAATAACAGAGTCTCAAAGAATGAGGATGACTCCACCCATGCCTCACACCTCTCCCTTTATCACTGTACCACTAGCTTTCTCTAACCCCAATTCCCACTATGTTTTTAAGAAGAAGCGAGACTTAGATATTCTTGACAATAAATGACATCTCCTTTGCCTCTTGGGGAGGTCACCAGAAGTCCCCCTTTCTACAGCACTTGGACTTCAGCCTGAGAGGGTCCAGGAGCTAAAGTGACAACAGTAGCTAGTGAGCGAGCTAAGACACACCATGTGGTCCAGGCACACATAAAACAAACCTTGATAGCTTCCTTTATCTCATAAACATCGAAGAGGACTGGAGTCTTCATCATAGCTAAGATTGTCTTCTCAAAGTTTCCTGACAGCTCAGATTTCAGATCTTTGATCAAATCCTGATTGGATAGTCAAACAAACAAATAAACAAACAAACCTATTTTGAGAATTCACAGATGGTAACTAACAGGGACAATATCCCAGATCTGAGGACTGGGAACATCAGCAAAAAAGCCAAATCTCAGGCCCCAGTCTGGATTCAGAGTTTGCATTTGAACTCGACCTCTGGGGGATCTGTGGCACATTGATGCTAGAGAAGCATTGGGCTAGAACACTAGCCTATTAAGTATTTACCCAGTTTTTATCTACGATTCATTTGTTCAGTATTCAAAGCTTTTTCCTTCAAAGTCCTTCTATCAGCTAAACCTCCCAGGATGACTGTGAAGAGGGCAGAAGCAGCAGCCAGGGTTCCCAGGAGGGGACACAGGCCAGGTGGGGGTGGAGGGAAAATGACTTGCCCAGGGTCTCTGTGAGTCATGATAGAGCCAGGGCAAGAACCCAGATCTCTGGGTGCCTCATAAAACCTCAGTACCCTATGGACTCTGGTATTTATCCCTCTGTGGATCCTCTACCCCTAGAAGATGAAGTTAGCTGAGAAGCCACTAGCTAGGTGAGCAGGATGGAACGCCCTAACGTGCCTTACTGTCTACTCAAGAAATCTAGGCCTACTTAGCTCCAAGGAAAAGCAGGGGAGAGCAGGGCTGTGTTGGATATATACGCACACATGCACGCCCGCACGCCCACACTCACCTTCCCATAAGCTGTCTTAAAGGACAGGAGGATCTGCTGCCGCTGCTTGTTGGAACGACTCCCCAGGCAGTTGATGATGGCCTGCTCATCAGTCCCTGGAGGAAGCAGAGGTGGGAGTAGGCAGGGCTGGTGATCGTGGGGATGCAATGTAGCTAGAGACTCCTTGGGCATGGGTCCTCCTGTTCCCCTGGGCACCCCAAAGGCTGCCTCTACCCACTGACCCCAGCCCACAGAGCCACTACATAACTGTCTGGGGAAATGGGGGGTAGTGAGCATTTGAGTCACCAGGGTCTCTTACCAAAGCCTTTCATAGCCTTTCGCAGGACCTCGGCGTCTCGCATGGGGTCAAAGCCAGGAGCATCTGTGATGGTGCCTCGCCCTCCAAACTGCTCAAATAGACTTAGGTAAGATGCTGCATCCCCCAGATGCAAGACTGCCCCATTCCAAACTCTGGGGATGACCTTTTCTCTAAAAGCTGGAGTACCTGAAGGAGCCCACCAACAACAACGCAGAGGACTCTACACTGAGTGGCCCTAATGTGACCATTATCTGTCCTCATGTCCTGGTACTGAAGCTACTGCCTGGATCCCATGGCTAGGAGTCAACCTATAGCTGAGTCCTGATGCTGAAAATCTAGCCTACACCCAGGTCCTCCAGGGCTAACCCAGCTTACTGCTGAAGGGGAGGCCTCAGGTGCAAGGGCCACTGGCCTCTCCCCAGGGCCTCATCACCATAGCACACATCAGGGTCTTCCTAACAAGGCCTGGCCAGTCCATGGAGCACCTTCGTGCAAACTGGAAAAAGGTGCTCCTTCTGGGCGTAATGTAGGTGTCCAACAGTCACGATGGTACACACAGCTCGACTACCTCCTGGACCAGCACTGGTTTCCTGGTACTGTTTTCTGGACTCTAAAACCTGCTTGCCTGCCGCACTTGTTCCTGACACTGACAGGTGTACTCCCCAGCAAACTTGAATTTTCCTGCCTAAACAGTCTCCTGGTAGATTATCTTCTGTGGCTAATACAAAATAATTTTAACAGAATTAAGGAGATATGCTCAGAGAAAAGGTGAGGCGGAAGGCAGGGGTGGGGAAATGTGTGGGTACAGGGAGAAGAGAGAACCCTGTCTAAAAATAGTCATCAAACACATACCACGAACCCTGCACTTGGCTGGCTTGGCCACGTAACCATGGCAATGAATTCTAGGCTCTGCAAACAAGAACTGCAAACATGAACTGCAAAACGAGCCAGGAGCAGTGCCGAAGGAACTGTGAACAATCTCCCGTACTCAAAGGAAGTTTTACAAATCCTCTAAAGCCAGCCTGGGAGAGCACATCCAGGGGTTGAGAACTAAGAGCCGTCAGGCATAAAACGAACCCAGTAGTCAGAGCAGTTCTTACAAACCTCAGCCAGTAAATAACAGAGGAATGGAGAGCATACCAGGACACTCAGACATAACTCACACTTAGAACATCTAATCAAACTGGGAGACAGAGTAGCTCTCTAGGTCTTCAGGGATACAAACTGGGGCTGGGGAGTCTGTGAGAAAGTGACACTTTTAAAACGTGAAGTTATAGCTGAAGGACTAAGCCCTGCCCACACCTTCCCTGGCCTTGCTGGCAGAGGACCCTAAGTCACATGTCTTGGGTCTTTGGGGTTGGGCTAGGACTGAGGGTAGCATAAGGCTGGCACTCACCTGGGCTGGGGGAACAGCGGGGGTGACAGTCCCAGCTCCTTGGTATCCTGGGTAACTTGGCACTGGCTGCTGCTGCTGCTGCTGCCCGGGAGGTGGCACTGGCGGCTGCCCAGGGTAGGCCCCTGGAGGCTGCTGTCCAGGAGGCGGCATGGCCTGGCCTGGCACAGGGGCCCCTGGGTATGGCGGATATGAAGGCATCCCAGAGGGTAGATTTCCTCCAGGGGGTGGGTACATTCCATACGGAGGAACAGGCTGCTGGGTAGAAGGGGGCTGTCCAAAACCCCCAGAGGGGATTGGAGGGTAACCGCCCCCAGGAGCCCCAGGGTACAGGTTCGGCACATTGGCTCCTCCGAAAGTCCCGGACACGTTGGCTGCCTGAAAGTCCACAAAGTAGAGCCTTAGACTAACAGGAAGGCCAAGCAGGTAGGATCCCAGGGACAGCACTGCAGACCACACAGAAAAGACCCAGGCAAGAAAGTCTAGCCCAATCTCACCACCAGTGAGGATAAGAGGGAGCCTTCCCTTCCTTCCTTCCTTCCATCCCCGCCCTGAGCTCTGCAGCAGACTCCCAGGAGCTGTACTCCGAGCTCAAGCCAAGTCTGAGAACCGGGACACTGTCCCACAGACCCTGCACCTGCACTGCTGACCCCCTAACCTGCTTTTGTGCCCAAAGCCCCCACACTTGCTCTAACAACACACAGCTTACTTATGGCAATCTCCAGTCTCTTCCCAGCGGCAAGAAGTACTGCGAGGCTAAGATTGTGATTTGTTATATTCACATATCCACAGTGCCCCTACCAGGCCTGGCATAAATTAAGACTACGTAGTGGTTGCACTGTTTACTTTCAGCATAGTTTGTTTTCAGATTACAAAACAATACTATTTTAAAAACAGCATGTCTGCCCATGTTGCCAGGTACCCACTCCCAGGCCCAACACACACACACACACACACACACACACACACACACACAAATATAGACAAATGCACATGGACACTTATACACGGCACATGCACACACGCACACGTACCCACTCTCGCCTTCCCCGACTCTACGCTGAGCTCACACAGAAGGCTGTCAATACACATTCCATGTAGGCACCACCCCTATCTGATCCCCCACAGCCAAGAGGGGCCTGAGAGACTGTGCAGCCCAGTGTCTTCTCCTTCCCTGATTTCACAGCTAAGCAAATCAAAGAGGCAGAGAGGGACAGTGAGCAGCAGGTAAGAGCCCTGAGAAAAACCTGCATGTCCTAAGATGCCCCTCAACAAAATCAGCACCCAACACACAGACAGATGCTACTGACACCACGGAAGCCAGCAGCCTTCATCCCTCTGGCCATGCAGGGGTGGGCCCAGGGCAGCCCAGCAGGAGGGCTGGACTCACCATTCCTGAGAGGTAGTCCTGGTTGAACTGCCCTGCGTAGTTGGCCACGTTATCCAGCCCAATGGGGGGCATGTTGGGAGGGGGGTAGCCAGCACCTCCCCAGGCACCACCACCTGCAAGCAACACCAAGCCTGTCAGTACCAGGTTGGACCTCCAACAGGAAAAAGCAGAGACAGCAAGCTCCCAGGTGGTCAGGAAGGGAAGCCAAAACATGGTCCCAGCGATAGTACTGTAGAAAACACCCAGGCAAGAAAATCTAACCCAATCCTGATGCCAAAGGAAGAGGGAGCCTTCCCCTCCTTTCAGGGAGGAAGTGGGGGTTCAGCAAACATTCCCAAGACTCTCTGTAGGGTACTGAGAAGGCAGGAGGGCCAACGGCAGACCTGCCCTCCTGGGCTCATCGTTGCAGAGTGGAAGTGCAGACACAGGACCTGTCATTTTAGAACATGCTGAAGTGAGCTCAGGGAGCCTGAGAATCCAGGGAAATGCAAAAGCATGGCAGGAGTTGGGGTGGGTCCTGCAGCTGTTTGCTATCACAGGTCTGTAAGAGGCAGAGAGAAGCAGGACAAGAGGATGGAGTTAGATGGACCTGGGTCATAGAAAACACACACCCGTCCTTGTAAGGGGGACTATGAGGGAACCGCGGTGAAAAGCCCCAGCTCTGAAACCAGCTGAACCAAGGTATGTGCCCTGGGGCAAGACAGTCACCACTCTAGTTCAGTTTCCTCTGCTGACAAGTGAGGATAGTAACTGCTGTGCTGAGGACTGAGTTAATACCTATGCAGGGCTTAGCGTGGTGCCCTATAAGCTTCCGTGTTACAGCTGTCACTGTGACAAGCAGCATAACAGTGCAGGCTGCTGGTCTGTTAGATGCATTTCTGTTCTCAGCAGCAAAAAGGTTTGGGGGCCACGAGTGTGGCTTTTCAGCTCTAGGGCTCTAAGACACTCAGGACAGAGCCTTCCTGGAATCACCTGCCTGTTCTCTTTCTTGCTGCTCAGGTGCTGATAGAGGTGGCAGAAGTAGGATGTGGAGGGCAGGATTCCTACTGGAGAGAGAAGACTGAGGCCAGAGCTGGCAAACCTGGGCTAAGCCTTTTTTAAAGCAAAATGGCCCAGCTTAACCCCTGATAAGCCATGTGACAGTGGCTGAGTTGCCTCCCAGCTCTGTGCATGTTCTTCACCTGTAAATAGGAGGGTGGGTCTAAATGGCCTGCAGGGCTCTCAGTGCCTAGACTGGAGGACCTCAGCTCTAGGGAAATGACTGTGCCCCGGGGGTCCTCAGGAAATGACTGGAAAGCATTCTTACTCCTCCCCTCCACTCCTGGATGCAAAGCAGAGAAGGTATCCCCTCCCCTGACCCCCAGAACCCCAGACCCTCTTACCTGGTGCAGTTGGAGGGTAGCCGCCTGCAGGCGGTGGGTAGCCTGGGTAGCTCATGGTTAGATCTGTAAGAAAGAGGAAAGCTACTCAGGCTCTAGCAGGAGCTCCCATCAGCCATACCAGCAGCTTCTTGGGAGAACAGCAACAGCCACAAGCCAGGCCCCTGCAGGAAAAGCTGCATCAGGCTGGATTGCAGCAACCCGTTTACCCTCTACCTGCTGGCGCCTCCAGCTTAGAAACAGCAACCGGGGCAGGCTTGTCTTCAGGGCCAGACTCATGTCCACACCCACCATGATAGAATTCACCATCCATGAGTGGTGGGTGAGTTTCTTGAAAAACCTTTCACTGAAGCTTCCATCCTACCTCTCCTGACAAAGGGAGGCTGCATGTGTATGGGGCTGTTCTCTGGCTCCGGGACAGAATGCACTGCCTCACTCTGAGGGGGGGGGTGTCCAGGTCTGTTTGTCTTCATCTTCCAATGTCATTGTCACCACCCATCCAAGAGGGGACCAGAGTCCCTGTCTCCCTGTGCCCAAGCTGTATATCCCAAGCTCTCACAGAGGCCACCAGACTGGATAGGCCTCAGGCTACAATTTTCATTCTCCAACCTCTAGTTCATCCAGGAAGAGACCCTGGTATGGAAGCATTGTTCCTATAAACAAGAAGGGACCTCAGGAGGGCTCACCTGATCCAGGATCTGGAATCAGGCAAGGGAGGCTGCACCATCTTGTTTCTAAAAGGTAGCTGGAACTCAGAAAGAGTAAGGAAGTGACTTGCAGATCAGTAGTAAGAGGAGAAAGGCCTGGAACTGGGGGCTCTTATCTGCTAGTGCTGGGTGGAACACCTGCTCTCACAAAGTGCCTTTGTATAGATCCCTCTGCCGTGTCCCATGGCAATTAAACTGCCCAGGTAGGACAGATCTCCCATGACAGCAGCCACCCAGAAACTGTCATGCAACCTGCCTACTCCTGCTAATCAGTGGCTGCTGAGGTTTGCAGAGGCAACCAATGACAGGTGAGGGTATGTGAGGAAAGCTGCTGACCCCAGATGAGACTCTCCCTACAGGCTGGGCTGCATGCCAGCAGAGGCCACTGGTTCTCCAGCTGCAGCACACCAGAACCACCTGGAGGGCTGTCAGACACATGGTGGACTCCACCCAGAGTTTGAGTCAGCTGAACCAGAATTTGCACATATAACAAATTCCCAAGTGGTGCTGCTGGTCCAGGGGCTCCACTTTGAAAAACACTGCTCAAGAGGCTGCTATCCGCCTACAGGAATTCTAGTTGCCTTCTTAGCTGTGTCAAAGAACTGGGCATGCTGTTTGGTGCTGCCTTCAGGCTGACATCTTGGGCTGGTGAGGCATCAGCACAAAGCCCTCCAGGTCCTGCCCTCGGCCAGACACTTCTGCCAGACTCTCATACCTCACTGGTGAGGAGATACCCTGGGGATCTGAATGATGATGAGTGGGCCAGGAACCTTGCGATGGGGGAAAAGAGGAATTCCCCTACAAGAGGACAGTGTAAGCTGCAGTTGTGTTCTTGACACCTTTCTTTCTGGGGATCACTACTATGTAGAAGCTCTGGGCACCAAAGATGCCCCCTTCATGACTCATCTCCTTCCAGAGTAATGAGGCCAACAGGCCCCAGCCACGGCCAGGTGGGAGGGGGAAAAAAAAAACCAAAACAGAACAAAAGCTGGATGTTACCCTACCTATTCCATACCCCAAAATAAATTTCAGCCAGACCAAAGATTTAAATGTAAGAAGTGGCCTGAATCCCAAAGACATAAAATTAAAGTTCTGCATAACAAGAAACAAATAAGGAAAACAATATAATGACAAGAGAAATGACAAATTTTGTAAAAATATTTTACAATAAGATAAAGGCCAATAACCACTAGAGAAACTCAAATAAGTGAATAGGCGATTAGTGAGTATTCACACTCCCTAATACGCTGAGATCACCAATTAAAAATATGGAGATGTCAAAATTAAAAATGACACACTCTTTGACCCAGAAACTGGACTTCTGGAAATCTATTTCACAGATACTTACACCTGTGTGAGATGACATCTGCACACAAATTTGACCGCAGCATTATTTGTTATACCAACAACAAACCCCTAAATCTCCACCTATACGAGGCTGGTGAAATAAATCACAATAGAGCCATACAATGGATACTCTAGCCATTTTTTAGAATTACCAGCTCTATATATGGGGATATGAAATGACTGCCATTATTATTTTAATTAGTTTCAAGTATATGGTACATTGGTTAGACATTTATATAGTTTATGAAACAATCTCCCTGATAACTCTATTTTCCCCCTGGCTTTACACATAGCCATTACCTTACTGCCACCTGCATTCCCTATGCCGTGTTCCCCCCATGCTGGTGACCCTCTATCAACGACTAATTTGTACTTCTTTAAACCTTCACTGCTTTCTCCCAGCCACTCCCCACCCCCGAAATGATCACCATTATTAATCAAGGTATAATACTAAGCTCATTTAAAAAAAAAAAAAACTTAGTGGTGTGTATATACACACACGCCTAGAACAATAAACAAGAAACTGGGTAACACTGGTTGCCTTTGGAGAAAAAAACTGGGGCCAGAATTAAACTTACTGTTTATATATTTGCATTTTTTCCACATGCATATACTGCCTATTAAGAAAACATTTTTTAAAAAGGCCCAATTCAGGTGGGGATTTCTGAGCTCACTGGAAGCCGTCGCTATTCTTCCAAGACTTAAATAACTCACACAGGGTCCTTTCAGTCTAAGGCAGTTCAGTCTAACTCTGAGCCTAGGGTTAGCATTATTATATCAATATACCATGAAACTCCAGTAGCTGCGGTTCCCCACCTGGCACAGGACCGCAAGTCAGCCTCAGCCTGCTCCCAGGGTGACTGTGCTCATTCCCACCAGGGCTTCAGAGTTCCTGGCAAGCATCAGAATCTGTGCTCTGCCCTGGAGTGCCCCACAGGCTGGGTCTGATCAGAACGCAGTCCTTGGTCCCTGGACTTTCCCCTCTCCCCAAGAGACCTCCAGTCTTCCCCTCCTGAAGAGAACATTTCCCCACCATTTCCTACCTGAAATACTTTTGAGTCTGTGACCCATTCCTTTCTTTTGCTGAGTCTCTTCAGGACCAGAAGCCCCAGGAGTGGTCTGGAGAGCATAGGGCTGGACCTTTACCCTCCCTTCTCCCCACCTTTGACTGGTAGGTAACACCTGGGTATTCCAGACAATGGAGACCTGAGGTGGTTTCCTGTTAAATTCCTCCTTTACCTCCGCCGATGGCTGCAGCCTACTGACATCTCCTGGGATTCTGACCTACATCAGACATCTCAGCGTGCTCTCACACATCTTTGTTTTGTATCCACCAATTTAGAAGGGGCCAAGGACAAACAATCCTGAGCTGTCACTGCTGACCACTCTCCAGACTGATAACAGTGGGTATAGGTATTCAATCAGCTATCTGGCCACCTAACTCTACCATAACCCAGGACACATTTCTCCATGGCATTCACAGCAGTATAGAGGGTCTCCATCAAATGAGGGTTCTAACACATCTCCCGTGCCCAGAGCCCCGCCCGCCTCCTTTAACTTCTAATAACCCCTAGGTGAAAAGCAAACCAGTCAGAGAGTCTGGGATGACCTTGGGAGACCCAACCTGGCTGGCTCTCACTGCCTACTTAACTATCACACATCCTAGGAAGCTGCAGGGATCTGTATGCAGCTCTGATTCACACATCCACATTCTCTTCCCCCCACCACCTTTTTTTAAAATAAAGAAATCTGCTCATCATCCAGTCTTTGGGTAACTTTGGTCTCCACTACTCAGTAGAAGCCACCAAGGCCTGCTGTCCTTGGCAAAGTCATTCCCAGGTCCCTGGGGCTGCCATATCCTAGCTCAGAGGGGAGCTCACCTTCCCCTCCCAACGCCTGTCCTACCTCACTCACTGTCCACAACAGAAGGGAACACAGTGCATTAGAATCCAGCAGATCTGCTTTCTCTCCGGCATCCACAAGTACTACACCTTCTGTACTCTCCGACGCCTTTCTCCTACTTCCGTCCTTCCACAAAGAAAAACGGTGCCTGGATGGGATGCTTCATATTGCTGATGTGATTCTGACAGGCAGGGCACATCCCTGTTCTATGCCAGTTCTGGTCGGCGCTCTGACATGGGAATGCACGGCAGGCAGCTCGTCTCTTTCAGGACTGCTCCAATTCTTAGAAAGCAGCCTCTGGAGGACTTTTGGCCTCTGGTCCTGCCTCTCTTGGGGCCACTGCAGGAAAACCATCACCCTTCCTTCCTCACTGGACTCATCTATCTGCAGCTGACATCCACCTGTAACTGCTGTGCTTCTCAAATTTCAGTCTGCAAAACAACCTCCTGCTGGGCTTGTTAAAACCCTGATTTCTAGGTCCCTCCCCCATAATATCAGAATCAGGAGATTTGGGACAGACCCCCAAATCTGCATTTCCAATGTGCTTCCTAGTGATGCTGATGCTGCTTGACTACTTTGGGTAGCACTTTGGGTAACACTGCATTATCATGCAGAAGAATCACCCAGAGAGCTCGGTAAAAATGCAGACACCTGGGCTTCAGTCATTCTGGGCCCTTCAACCTGGATGGGCCCTGGAATCAGAAATTTAAACAAGTATCCTATTCCCTGCGATTCTGTGCTCCACACTCTAGGAAATACTCTTCCTTTAAGGTACTTGGGCACCTTCTAGCTTATACCCTCCAGCTTTTATTCCCAGCTGTATGTTCTGAGAATAAGCACCAGAGCCTGGGTGACCTAGTATCCCATCAGAACCCAGCCTTGGAGCACTAAAGAAATGCTGAAAAAATACAGCAGGTACATAGGGGACTTTTCAGGGAGCATAAATATGCCTATTCCCTAAAGCTGTGTGTATATACACAAGTATACCATTAAATTTCAAGGGTTCCACAAGGGCACTAGCCTTTGGGTAGGGGGTTAGGAGTGCTGTGTTGGGAGAAAAAGCAAAATCACCCAGAAGAACCTGTACCCAACAATGAGAGACGGAGACACAGGTGGGGCTCTGCACCATGAACATCTTCTGCTGTCCTGCATGACTTCCAGGGACATGGAAGAAAAAGGAGGCATGGGAGGCTGCACGTGTGTGGGGGGGGGCAGGTCAGGGGTCATATGGAAAATCTGCACTTTCCACTCCTTTTTGCTGTGAACCTAAAAC
The DNA here is from genome assembly GCA_028627145.1 of Eidolon dupreanum. Lineage (NCBI taxonomy): Eukaryota > Metazoa > Chordata > Mammalia > Chiroptera > Pteropodidae > Eidolon > Eidolon dupreanum. Next base: position 47,979,391 of record CM053506.1, on the reverse strand, counting down.
TGCTCTAAAAATAAATTACATTTAAAAATTAAAAAATAAAAGGAATACAAGTACACTGTAGGGAAATTCAAACAGAATAGAAAGGCACAAAGTGAAAAGCAAAAGTCACTCTCATCTCTAACCCCCTACCCAAAGGTCACCACTGAGCATTTTCTAAAGTATAATTCAAGACCAAAAAATACAATACACACACATAAATGTAATATGCATAAGTGTCTGTGTGTATATATATGTACATATATATTAGTTTATGTACGTTCATATATACATATAATTTTCTAAAAAACAAAATATTTATTTGCTTATCTGCAAACTCTCCTTGCTCCAGGACAAAGCTAGGTTTGGTCAGGCTCACTGTAATTAGTCATCTACATCCCTACCTGGCAAACCTGATGCTATTGGGGAGATGAAGATTTAGCCAGCCCTCGGCCTGTCTGGGCAGTTCCTGGACTCCATATACCGCTCCCCCCCGGGGGCACTGGGCACTCCTTCCCAGATCACTGTGCTGGACAGTGAAAGGCAACAACTTAAAGCAGCACATAAATAGGGCCCAAAGCAAGACAGAAATGTCTGTTTAAGTTCATCCAGTTCCAAGAATCTCACACAGAAAAGGACCCCAACCAGGGGGACCTGGAGCCAGGTCCCCACCTCCACAGACCTCACTATCCCATGGGTGTGCCTGGGGTCTTCAGCTCTCAGGGCTCATCCCTCCTCTTAAGTTTTATGACTCCTGAAGGAGACACCTGTTTAGGTTTTCACCCCAATCCTAGATTTATAGACTCTTAAAATGTCTACACTGGAAGGGATCTTGAAGATTATCTAGTTGCCAACCACCTCGGTTTTGTAGCTAAAATACGCCAGAGACATGGCTTACTCAAGTCACAAACACACTAGAACTCAGCATGTTGAGAACAGAGCTGCAAAACCTGTGATCATTTTAACCTGAGCGTGGCTGGCTTGTCTGGAGGTCTCCGCCAGTTCTGCAGTTGGTGACCTACTTTAAAACCCCTCCTCCAATAGCAAAAGGAAGACAGTGCAGTAACTGTACTTTGAACTAGGGTTAGCCAAGGTCATTTCTCATGGCTGGGAGGTTCCAGAAACCCTCAGAAGCCTCAGCTCACATCGCCTCCCTCTCCCCCTACCTATGGGGAGGGGAGGAGAGAGGCCAGGCACAGCCCAAGCTCTTCCATACAGAGTCAACGTCTGGCTCAGGTCTAACCTAGATTCTCATCCCCAGCTAAGTCTTGCCAAGCAATAACAGACTTATGACGTACAGCTCAGTGCTTCCTGAACTGTGTTCTCTGACACTAAACATCTTGCAAGTCGAGAATTTATCAGGTACCCGGCTAAAAAAAGAGAGGGAACAGTTGTCCAAAAATTTTGGAAAATGCTGCCTACTACATCCCTTCCAAAAAAGTGCCAATTCAGAATAATGTAATAAAGGCTCTGAGAAGTCCTATAACCAAGGAGCTTGCTTAACTTCATCACCAAATTTCCCAAATTTAAAAAGCAATAATAATAGTTATCATTTATCAAATACTTTTATGTACTAGGCACTGTGTTAAGTGTTTTACATGGAATTTAACTTTACAACAACTCTAGAAAGAGAATACTAAGATTATGATCCCCATATTAGAGATAAGGGAAGTGAGATATGGAGAGATTATGTAAATTGCACAAGGTTACAGCTGGTAAATAATTGAATTCAAACCCAGGCAGTCAGTCAGGCTGCAAAGCCCAGGGCTTTCACCCCTATGCTTTACTTCCTCACAAAGCCTACAGGCTCCAAAAACTAGTATTCCAAAGACTGAAATTTTAAAAACACTGATTGATGGAATAGCAAGGGATCAGGAATCAAGATGTCAGATTTTACTATGATCCCAGGTACCTCACTAAGGGCAGTGAGGGGTGGTGGTAGGAAGAACATGAACTCTAAAGCCAGGCTTCCCTGGTTCAAATCCCAGTTCTGCTTTCTACCAGTTGTGTGATCTTGGGCAGGCTCCTTAGCCTTTCTGGGCCTCAGTTTTCCAAATCTATAAAATGTGGATGGTAACAGTCTCATATCAAATATGTTCTCATGATATCACTTAATCTCTCATTGTATCAGTTTTCCCAGTATAAAATAGCAAACATGATTAAAGAGTCCCAGAGAACCTTGGGCTTTTTGATAATACTCAGGATGAGAAATGTGAGGGCAGGGAGAAGATGGAGTGGGGAGTGGGGGAATAACAGGAGAGGTGGGAGAGTCAGGATGGTACGAAGGGCTGACAATGGGAGGAGTAAAGTCTGCCAGTTACTTCTGCCATACCAGGCCCAGCCCTGTAGCAGCAAGTCCAGGGCATGGCTGTGCTGGATTTTCCAATCTCCCTAAGAAGAAACCAAAAACAGGAAATTGGCAATGCTTTCTTTCCATCCCCTCTGCATGCCTGGGTGCTCAGGGCCTGGCCCAAGCTCCAGGAATGGGGAAAGTGAGGAACAGAGACAAGATGCTGACTGTGAGGGGAGGTTGGGGGTGGAGAGCTCCTTTGAAAAGGTCTCTTGGAGAAGAAATCTGCCTGGAAAGAGGGACAGGCATAAGCAAGGCCTTGGCCTGCACAAATCTCCTGACGTGTAGGCACCCAGGAGCCTATTATCAGTACAGCTGGCCTACCATATCCTCGAGTTCTGCATTTATGTGACATAGGGAAGAGGCATGAGAACTACATAAATTGACTAAATGTTAAACCAAGCAGAAATCAGAGCCTTCTACGTGCTGTTAGACCTGGAACGTGGCTGATTAGCTATTCAGCCAGACTGCAAGGAACCCAGCAAGATTCTTGGTGAGACTAACAACTGTTTACCCATACCAGAAAGAAAAACGGGAAAAGGAATACCTTAAGCTGTACCCTGCACAAGTGATAAGCCCAACCATTCATTCCATTCTTTACTTCCTTTAATCAGTAAGTTTGCAGAGAAACTAAGAAACATATACTCCCAATTCCCTAAATACCCGGGGTCTCATTCTCTAACTCTGAGACCACACTCTGTCTATGGAGTGTTATTTCTTCTCTAATAAACTTTCCTTTGTCTTTAACTCTGGCTTACTTTTGAATTCTTTCCTGCATGGAGCCAAGGATCCTTCCTTTCTCTCAGTGTAGGAGCTGAATCCCTATTCAGGGGGAGTCACTCCAACCTGTATCACATGGGTTCAACCAACTGTGAATGAAATATATTCAGAAAAAAAAAAAAATTCCAGAAAGTAGATCCTTAAACAATATAGTATAACAACTATTTACATAGCATTTACATTGTATTAGGTATTATAAATAATCCAGAGATTAAAGTTATATGGGCAGATATGTGCGGCTTATATGTAAACACTATACCATTTTATTTAAGGTACTTGAACATTCTTGGATTTCAGTATCCGTGGAGGTCTTGGAACCAATCCCCTGTAAATACCAACTATATTTCTACTCACCTCCCCACCCCCGGCCACACAATAAACTCATTTTCTCTCAGCTGCCTTTCCAGACCAGGTCCCTGGAACTGAGACAGAAAAGACCACTTTCACATGCACAAAGATTCACACAAGAGGTCTCCCTGCCAACCCCACCAAGAGCACAGCTCTCTGGCAAACCTGGCTCATTCCTGTTCAGAGGGAGAGTACACATTGACATCTGCCCACATCAAACGGGATTCTGGAAGTGCCAACATTTAGTCAAATGACAAACCCCAATTTAGGATTCCTGAGAAATGGAAAGTGGGACACAGGGGAAGAAGGTGAACCCAGATATGTGTCAATATATGGCTGACACCCAGGCCCAGAACATGACGGGGACTCAAGCCATGTTCTGAGTAGACAGCAAGGTTCTTGCAACAGACAGTGAGGGCAATAGAAAAAGCCCGCCGCCCAAGTCCTAAGTTCAAGGTATAATCAGAACTTAAATTAACACTAAACACTCTGCTCCATCCCCCCCAAAAAAGAGAAATTGTGGTCTGTGTTTCTAAGTGCAGTTCAGGTGTCTTTGTTTCATCACTTCCGCATGGGAGGGGGAAGCTGCTCCCAATTACACCACCTTATCGGAAAGGGCTCCTCCCAGGACCAGCCTGAGAGAGTAGGAAGGATGAGAGGACGTTAATCAAGCACAAGTCCCAAAGGTTTCTGAGCCCCACTTGCTGCTCCACTTAGCTCTCAAGTCCCTCCTTTTCCTGCAAAGTCCAAACTACATGTTGTTTCTCCAGGATCACCTCTGCCCACAGAGGTACCCCACATTCCAAACCCTGCAGCAGTTACTGTCTGGACAACGTGACCTCTTCTCAGCTGGAAGGGAACTTGGGGAGCTCCTTTTCTGAACCCTCCCTCATCTGGGTGAGGAAGGGGGAAGCTAAGCAGCTCATCCCAGGTTACACAGCCCAAACATCACCGAAACTGGGTCTCAGAACCTCCAACCCCGATTCTCTGCAGGTCCTTCTACCACCCCCAGTTACTCTCTCTCCCACACTCTAAATCAGTTCCTCTATCTTCGCACAATTCACACTCCCCCATCAAGAGCCACAAACATCACAGGGCAGTCACAAGAGACTTCTTGGCTCTGCTGCGTGAATTTTACCCACAGCCCACAGCTTATAACACTGCTGCTAGGGAACCAGGGTGGCAGAAGGGGCTTAGTTGCACACAGGGCTTAAAGTACAATGACAATGATTCCAATCCTAGCTCTGCCACCTTGCTGGCTGTATAACCTTGAGCATGTTGCTTGACTTTTTTGGCTTTCTCCTTACCCGTAAAATTGGAAAATATATACCTATCTGACTATTTGGCTGTCAGGATCTGATGCACTGATACACACATATAAAGCTTTCTACCATATAGCTTATTAGCACATAGTAGGTACTCAGTTAATTTGAACTTACTCCTTAAAAAACATTAGCCTGGGAGCTATAGTCTGGGTCCTAACTCCGCCACATGCTGACAACTTAATATCTCTGAATTTCTAAGCTGTCTGCAAAGATATGACCTACCCATCTACCTTGGAGTTACTGTGAAGACTGATTGAAATAAAAACAGGAAAGACCTTTGTAAAGTACAGACAGTTCTCTTCACTCTGTGACCAGCTTTACCCAGTGCTGCTCTCTCCCAAGAGGCTAAAAAGGCCAAGCTCTGATGTTTGGAGAGGAGAAAAAGGGTCATCATAGATCCTGGACAACCACTCAAACTTGTTCTACCAGGTGTCCCTCCCACATTGGGGAGGGGTGGTCAGGACAATGTGGGAAGGAAAAGGAAAAGAGGGGAGGGCTTTTCAAAGCCCAAGATCAAACTACCATCAGGTTCCTTGATTAGGTCCTTCAAAAACACCCCAACAGAAGGTTCACACCTTGATCCCCCAGAACCTGTGACTATGTTACCTTACATGACAAAAGGGACTTTGCAGATGTAGTTAAGGTTACCAACCTTAAGATGGGGAGACTAGCCTAGATTATCCAGGTGGGCCCTATCTAATTACAGGAGTCCTTTCCTGGTTGTGATAAGGATGAAAAGAAAGGAGAAAAATAACGATGAAAAAGGAAAAGATAAGAGTGTGAGAGGTAATGTAGGGAGGAGGCAAGAGAATAAAAATGTTAACTCAAACTGAGTTCAGAGACTGCAATATGCTGATCAGTCCTGCAGCCAGACCAGGAAGACACCTGCAGAACAAAGGAAGATTCCTGCTGGCAGAGCTAACAACCCATTCCCCACACCTGTGGAAGGGGAAACAGGAACCAAGAGTCATTCCCTGTGGCGAAAACCATGGGGAACCTATGAATTCAAGGCTGAGAACAGCCAGCAGGCCTTTCAGGCTACATACTCTTTCCCTTCCCCTGCCCCTTCCCCTTCCTCACTATATGCCCATATCAAAAGAAATGGGTAAACAAAGTCTTTAAACTGTAATGCACAGAAAGTAAAGAATGATGTATGAACTGAATTCCCAGAGAGTAAGAGGGGTCCCCTCACCCTCTGCCTCTGAGAGACCGCACTCCGTGTGTGGAGTGTTACCCCTTTTCTAATAAACTTATCCTTCTGACTCTAACTTTGGCATGTGTTAAATTCTTTCCCCAGGCTGCGAGAAGGAGCTATGAGCTAAGGAATGCAGCAGATAGCCTCTAGAAGCTGGAAAAGATAAAGAAAACAGATTCTCCTTTAGAGTCTCCAGAAAAGATACAACCCTGCCAACAAGCACTGTGAGAACCATGAGACAAAACTGTAAGACACAAAAGTCATGTGGTAAAAATGATGCAGCTGAGTGGCAAACATTAGGGCAGTTCCTCTAAAAATTAAACATGATCCAGCAATTCCACTTCTGGGCATATATCCAAAAGAACTGAAAGCATGGACTCAAACACATTTGCACACCCATGTAACATAGCAGTATTATTCACTACAGCCAAAATGTGGAAATAACCCAAGTGTCCATCAACAGAATATTATTTGGCCTTAAAAAGGAAGGATTCTGACAGGTACCACAACATGATTGAACCTTGATTATATAAGTGAAATATGCCAGCGTTAAAGAAAAAGAACCACAGGCCCAAAATGGCATCACTCATGCTAGAAGCCTATGATAACAAACCTAGATTTAATACCTAATCTAGCTGCAGTTTCAACCTTCCCCAGAAACATAATCTGTAGGTCTGGAATTTCCTGGTCAATGTGAAGAAGGTAATCTGTCCCAGATTACCGCTGTCCTGTGGGCCCTCTTCACTCAGCCCCATCCCTACCAAAGAAAGAGGCAATCTGCATGATAAAAACCTTTCCATTCTCCTCCTCCCAAAAAAGATGTTCAGGCCCCAAAATAATCTTTTCTTAATAGCTCCTTTGCCTCACCCTTCTTCCTACACAAAACTTCCATTTTGTACAACCCCTCAGAGTACCCTTTTAGCTGCTAGATTCACAAATCCCCTAATAAAGCCAATTAGATCTTCACATTTACTTGGTTGAATTGTTTCATAACACCAGTCACAGAAAGATAAATACAATATGATTGCACTTATAATGAGGTACCCAGAGTAGTCGAATTCTGACAAAGTGTAAGGGTGGAAGTCTGGGGTTAGGGGTGGGGAAATGGGGAGTTATTGTTTAATGGGTACAGAGTTTCTGTTTGGGTAGATGTTCTGCAGATGGATGGTGGTAATGGGTACGTAAAAATGTGAATGTACTCACAACATCACAGAACTGTACACCTAAAAATGGTTAAAATGGTAAATTTTATGCTATGTACATTTTACCCCCCCCCAAAAAAGTTGCGATTTTTAAGCCACTCAATTTGTGGTAATTTGTTACAGCAGCAACAGAAAATACAGTGACCACTGCTCCTCTCCTTCCCTTTAGATCTTTCCATGGCATCCTCTTTGAAAAGGCCTCTGCTCTCTTTGTTTAAGAGATCTATGCACAAGTCACCCCATTCAGAAAGTTTTCTTTGACAAGGCAAGTAACAAACCACTAAGACCACAGCAATACCCTCCTAAATTGAGAAAGGAGGCACCAAGGACTCACTTTTCCTGCAGGTCTGGCAATAAGAGCTCAAGAAAGCTTTGCTCACTAGTATTATCAGTCAACATGAATCACCATGGTGAGACTCAATGCTTTTGAGTGTGCTCTATGTGACTAGGCCAGACACACCCAACCAGCAATGCAAATACTCTAGGGAGGAAAGAGTTCTCAGTAGATTGCAGCAGGGCAGTCATGCAAGGACCAGGCAACTGCATCACCAAAGGTCACTCAGCCCTAGAGATGACTCAGTTACCTCCCACCCACCCCCACCTCTGCTCTTATTTCACGAATGGGGAAACTGACAACCAGAGAGGGGGAAGTGACATGCCAAGGTGACACAGCAAGATCCTAACAAGGCTAGCCCAGGACCCCTACCTCCTGCCACCAAGTTAACAGCTCACCATCCAAAAGGCAGGACACCAGCCCATCACTGGGGTTTACCAGCATCTGCTGGGGAGGTCCAGGTAATGTGGGGCCCGGAACCTGTACAGTTTTAGGGGCCCTCTTTAAGAAATTGAACACATAACACTTTTTGACAAATGTTACAAAACCATTTAACTTTGTGAATTCACTGCTAAGGCCCCTCCCAGGGCCTTGGCAGGGTCACAGGCACGTGAAGGGGTGGGGTGGGGCAAAAAAGGGTGGAGTCTGAGCTTGAACTTCTATTAGCTTCATAGTAATTCCACCTCTGGACTAGACTCCCAGGGAACAGAGAAGGAAAAACAAAGTCCTGGCACGCTCCAGCCTCTCCCACTATCCAGAGAGAGAAACAGAATAGAGGCAGTTAGTTACAGGAAAATACACCAGTGAGTGTTAAGAGTCATTCCCAGGAAGAATGAAGATAAGGCTCAGAACCAGGAAATTCAATCTTCAGAGCCGAGGAGGGGTAGGAGAAGTGTCTACAAAAACACTTCTCTCCGATGGACAAACTCAAGGCTCTCCTGGGCATCCCTCTCCCTCATCTATTAAAGAAGTGCTGCCCAGAACCTGGGGCTCTGTAAAGGGTTTGTACTTCACAAACATATATTTGTTCGTGGGAATGGCCAGGGCTACAAAAGAGACTCTCTGACTTAATTTTTTTTTTTTACTGGAAAAACAGCAGACCTGCCAACAAGGGTCCTATATTTCTGGGTGGTGGCACACAGCTATGGCTAAAGCAGCTGCTCCCTTCAGCCAGGTATGCCTGCTTCAGCTGCCCACTGTCTCTACCTGGACTGTCTCTGAAAACACCTGCATTTGTAATCAAAGGAATAGATGTCACCAGGGCCCTGCCAGCTAAGATGCATGAGCCACCTCACCTTCATATGAGTCTGTCACAGATTCTCTCACAATAAACTGGGGAGGGAGGGGTGGTGGGTAAGACTAAAGATCTGAAGGCAGCAGGGAGTCCCTTGGCCTCTACTAGGGAGGCCCTGATACAACCACCACCCAGTCCTTCCAGCCTGATCAGTTTTGGAAAATCTCAGTCCCTTTAAACCCAGAAGACCTGAGAGAGTTATCTATTTGCTCCCAATGGCCGAGGCGCCCCTGCCTTGCCAAGAAGTTCCAGGAACACTCTCCTCCAAACAGCACTGTCGATGGAAGAAACTTCCAACTTGTAGACAATTTTTATAAGAGTTTATTTGCCAGAGAGCAAGATCTCAAACACTCTGAGAGTAATAATTTTGCAGCTTCATTTAAGCACTAGTAGTTAAGGAAGGATAAGGAAGAGTACAAGCAGGCGAGGGGGGGCAGGGGAAGCAAGGCAGGGATTGGAATAGAAGACAGTTAACAGATTATGTGCTTTCTTGAGGGTGGTTATCACTTACTTCAAAGGTGTGTTAACCCTAGGTGCACAGACAATGGACAGGGTTTGCTTAAGGCAAAGATAAACCTTTTACTAAAGAAGTTATAGGCCAGGGGTGTGACTGTACCCAGCATGACCTTCCCAGTTAGGAATTTATGATCAGATCACCCTGTGAGGTTACCTTCCATAGAATCCCTTTTTTCCTTCAACAGCACTCACTGAGGGCTGTTCTAATGGCGACAAGGTCCCCAGCCAGCCTTGTACAGCTGGAAGCTGAAAATAAATTCCCACCATAGCCTATAGATTGTACTGAAGGAGAAGATTCTCTTTCAGATCTCAGGTATGGGCCGACCCCTATGCAAATGAGATCCTAAGCTCTGCCAAAGGGCCCTGGGTCAAGAGTGACACTGTCATGTCAAGAAAATGAAAGGTTCCCAGAGGTATATGTGTGATAAAAAGAATTGCAGGAAATGCATGTCCCTAACTCAACTAAGCTGATACCTCAGCACTTTGCATCTTCAGGAGTTCTTCTCAGATAGCCCCTCAAACTGGTCTGTTCTCCTGTCTCCTTTAAGCCTTCCTCCTTAAGCCTGTATCAATCCTGGCCTTCCTTTAGGCCTGATGAGACCCCCCCCACACACACACACATCCCTTCCAGGCAGCCCACCCTGATCTCTCTATCCACAATGATCACTATTCCTGGAACTTACCAGCACTTGGCCTAAAATGTTTATTATGTCCTCCAGTGTTCTAATAATACTACTGTTTTTCCAGTACCTAGGAGAGATACATATATTACCTCATTATATATCCTTCATTAACTTTCACAATGTTGCTACAAGATAAGTATTATCACCTCAAGGGAACTAAGGTTCATAAACGATTCTTGACAAGCAAGGGTCAGGCATCCAACTAGCGCCAGAGCCAGAATTACTTTTTCCTAGACCTTCCAGTGGAGAGTCAGTGCCCAGGCTATAGGACAGGCCTCTCCTCCTCCTGCCACCAGCTAGCACAGAGCCAGGCACAGTGAGGTCCTTGACACACACTGACAGGACACCTGTGTACCCTGATTCATCTCTTCCACACCCTGGGTGGCACCTATTCTGATGGCCTATTTGGTCAGAGCTTCAGATACGTGGGCTCAAAGAATTCTGGGGGCAGAAGACACATCTAGGACATTCTCCTCTCTCCCTCTCATGCCAAGGCAGGACCTCAAGGGTGTATAAACATCCCTAACTCTACTAGGAAAGAGGTACGTGGCCCTACTCTCTGCAGAGACTGCAGAACTCCAGTGCCTTGCCCTTGTGGGGCTCTGCCTCACCTCTGAGGTATGGGTCTCAGGAATAAGCCAGGGAGCCCCAGGGCAGCGCTCCACCAACCCTGAACTTATTTTCCCAGATACTGAACAAAAAGCCCACAGAAGGTGCTGTTAAATATTCAGGCCCCCACCCACACGCCATGAATTAATTATGAATTAAGAATAGCTCGAGCCTCTATCAATCATTAGCCAGGCAGTGCCTCAGGTGCTGCTCTTCCAGGGCTGGCACCTGGGGCTGCCGAAACTGGAGAAGTCCGGGCAAAACAGGCTGCGAGACTGGCAACTAAGCAGTGTCTAGGTCCAACCAACAGACTGAACTTGAGCAAGCAGGTTCTGAAAGACATCTCTTAGAAATAAAGTCAATTCCCTGTGCACTGGCATTTGGATCACACGGGAGTCCGACCTACAACACTGAAGCTGGAAGGTGGCCTTCATGAAATCGTTTGGTTCAAATGGTTCATTTTACTGAGGTGGGAGTTGAGGCCCAGAGAGCAGAGGGGTCCACCAGAGGTTCTGGGACTGGCTGAGGCAGAATAAACACTAGAACCATGTTTCTCCACTTCCAGGCAGATGCATTACGGCCAGGCTGGCTCCCCCACTCTCAGCACACTTCTGGGGCCACTCCACCTTCCCAGCTGGAGAATGAACTCGGGAAATGTAAAGGCTACCCTCGGAAAGACAGAATGAGAAAAGGACTGCTGCCTCCCAAATAATCGAGCCACACAGAAAGTGTCATCTGCTCCGGATAAGCCTCTGTGACATTGCTTCTCCCCAGGTTCACCTCCCTATGAGTTAACAGCAGCAGAGCGCAGGGTTGGCAGCCACTCGTTCTGATCTCACTGGGGCATCAGGAGCCACATGGACCGTCAGCCCCAGTGCAGTTCAGGGTTCAATGGCTTCTGCCCCCAAGCTCTACTGGAAATAGTAATATATGTGTAATATCTGGAGTCGAGGGAGGCAAGTTATGCGAGGAAGCACAGCAAGATACGCTCCATCCCAAAGTTGGGTCTTGTAGAGGCCCCCTAATCCCATGGGCCCTGTAAGATCAGGAGGTAGCTCTAAGTGGCACAATGTGTGGCTGCCAGACCTGACTACTGGGAACAGCCTGAAGAAAGCAGTGAGGACTCTCAAAGCAGCAGCAGTGGCCTGCCCGTTCCCTCGCCAGCTGATAGGACCGAAAGCCACCATGCCGTGCACTGCCTACTGGTTCGTCACTGTTATGAGACACCATTCTCACTTCCTAACCTGAGGAACACTGGCTTAGCTAATGGCAACACTGAAAAGCACAGTAGTAGCTTCAAATTAAGGACAGCGGGGATGGTTGTCTTCTGGCTGTCCCCTTTAAACCATCTGTCCCTCTTTCTTCTATAACAGAACACTAACTGTAGCCTGGCACATGGCAACCCTGAATATGGGCTGTTTCAGAGCCTCCCTGGCAGCCAGGCAGGGCCCTGTCATGGAAATGTGAAAGTCAGCCATCTTGGACCAGGCAGGTAAGCGAAGTGCCTCAAATGACGAAGAGCAGTGAAACCCAAAGTGTGGTCCGCAAACTGGTGGCATCAGTACAACCTGGGCACCTATTAGAAATGAAAATTCTCAGGCCCTACCACAGACCTCCTAAATCAGAACCTTTAGGGGTGGGGTCCAAGAATTTGTTTTAACAAATCTTCCAAACTGTTCTTATATATGCTCAAGTTTGAAAACCATAGCCCTAGAGAATGCTGGGAGCAACTTTACATATGAGTGTGGTGCCTGGACAATCTCATGGAACAGACAGCTATTAACCTTGAATTCCAATTTCTAAAGAGATAAGTTCCTCTCCTAATTCATGGCCAAATCTGAATCCTAATGCAGGTGAGTGGGAAAAAGCAATGATGAGAAATGTAACCAAGATAGCAGAAATCAAAAAAGAAATAACATCCAAGTATAATAAATAATAAACAGAAAACAAGATGCCAAAAATAAAATCAAGACTATCCAGTATATGAACAGTCTGAATTCTCTACCAAAAACACAAGCTACCTCATTAGGTTTGTTGTTATCATCACAGTCTTCAACCACCCTTTCTCCCTCCCCAGCCACAGTCATGTGCTGTTTAAGGGTTGGGAAAAAAACAAATAAACACAGGGGAAAACTAGAAGTAGAAATATTAACATTAAAAATATGTTGAGGATTTTTCAATAATACTGCCTCAGCAGGTTGACTTTTTTTTCCAGCCATTTGCCTTTGTCTTGAAAAACAGAACTTGGAAAACAACTCACTAGAACTTCATGGTGCAACAAGGTTTAGCCATCCTAGACCCTTTAAACAGTTTATGTGATTTAAAACAAAGCACAGAAAAGAGTATGACTTGGGGCCCAGGTCTTTACATCAGACATTTGGCCCTGGGTCCTTTGTGTGTACTATATTGTCATATCCCTTGGAGAACAGAGAAAGTCCATCTTGCTGCCACAAAACAAGGAAGGAAACATATAATTGCAAGTCAGAGCTGTCTATTTCCGTGTACCTGAAGAAAATGGGCAGAAACCACAAAGGGAGAGAAGTACCAGGCCTGCCCGAGGGTTTGCAGGCAAATCTCATTTTACCCATTCCTCCTGAAAATCTGGTTATCAGAGGGGGACCACTGGGACAGTCAAGGAGGGGGAGCTCATGATAATCCGAGAACTAAGAAGCAGATAGGGAAGCCCCAGTACTGCCTACTCCACATGAGTCAGAATTGAAACTCAAAGGGCATGCCTGACCCCCTTCTAATTGATGCCTGCCTCTAAATTTCTAAGCCTTTCACTTACTGCCTTATAAAATGCACTTATTTATTAATTTTAGGACTGTAAAGAAAAAGGGATTTCTCCCAGATCCTTGGTGATATAGTATCCTAAAACACAGATAATATGGAATTTAAGGTCAAAGGCCAAAAGCATTAAACAAGCAACAAATGACACAGAGTGCAATCCACAAAGAAAAGATTAATAGATCTTCATACATCAAACATGAAGGCCAAATTCATAAAGCTAGAACAAATATGAGTAGAGCCCGACTTAAAAAAAGAATTTTTAGTGAGAGTTTTTGAAACATCTCTCAGAATTTAACAGATCAATAAGCAAGATGAAGGACAAGCTCAAGTTCACAGATATCCCTAAAGGCTGTGTCCCACGGAAGATGTAGTCTTCTTTCACGTCCATGATGCCTTTTAATATTGATCATGTAGTTGGCCATAAAGAAAATCTTAATACAGCTCGATAAGAGATTTTGCTGATCACATTCACTAGTTATAACCCAATATATAGAGCAGTCAACAATAAAATACGATCATACCCCACACCTCACAAAACTATTCAGAAATTCAGGACCCCCATCTTCTAAATAATCCTTGGATCAAAACTTATCTATATAACACAACTAGAAAGCAATGGAAAGGTGAACATTTCATACAAAAGCTCATTAGCTAGTACTGTACTCAATGGAAAATGTGGAGCTTTATCTGCTTTTTAAAGACTAAAAATAAATGAACCAATTTATATACCAAAATTAGAACAACAAAATATGCCAAAAATAAGAAGAAATGAATAGATAAAGGTTGAAATTAATGACCGAGAAACACAAAAAAAGATACAAAAAATTCTCTCTGTATATTTATATATATTTGAATTCCAGCAAATCCAGTTAGAATCGCATTCACAATATCTATTAAAAACATAATACAAAGTCTGTGATCTGTCTCTGATTTGGAAAATTTAATATCATAAAAATGTTATCTCTTCCTTATAAATAAATACATTCAATAACATTCCAATCGAGCTCCTATAGGTTGTTTGCTTCAAAACTGTTCCAAATTTTAAAAATAGTCAATGGTCTCATATCCATCAATAAGGGAAAGGTTGAATAAATTATGGTACATCTGAACATTATAAGAACATTCCACATCTGCTACTGGCCTGAAGTAATAGTACCCAGAGTTACTGTCTGTGATAAATTAATCAAAAGCACAAGCTATAGAGTGTGGTGTACAGCATGAATCCATCTGGCGAAACACGCAGTTTTACAGGTGTGTGTGTCTCTACGACTTAGAGAGAGGTAGGGAGGGATCCTCGGCTACACGTCATCCACACTGCTAACTTCTCAGGTGGAATGGGAGGAGAATGGGTTGAGGGGAAAAAACAAACACCCCTCAAGGCAGTCCTCCTCCAGTACCACTCAATCTTTCTCTCCCCCTTCAAAGCTGATGGTACCTTCAAAGCTGTCTACACTTAGTACCCCCAGATTCTCACCTCCTGCTACTCCCCTACCAATTCATTCCACCTGGCTTCTGCTCCAATCATCTCACAAAAAGTGGCAGCTAAGATGCCAATCTTCTTCACATTATTCCCAAGTCACTTCCTGGTCACCGCTGGCCACTCCCTCCTACTGAAGCAGATTCACCTGGCTTGTGTGTGGGACAATGTCCTGGTTTTCCTTTCCCCCTCTCTAAGTATTCATTTTCTGGCTCATTTATCGGTTTGTCTTCCTTTTCCCAGTTGTTCCAGGCGAGTTCCTCAATCTCACCAAGCTTTTAACATCAGACACAACCTAGACAAAAATGTTCTTCTAGCCCAGACCCCTCCTGAGCCCCAGAGCCACTTGCCTACTTGGTACCCAGAAGGCACCTCAAACACAACATGTCCAAAACTGAATTCATGATCTTCCCCATCTCCAGACCTGGTTCTCATTCAGTGTCCTATGTCTCAGGGGAACGCTGGGGGAATAACCTAGGGTGGGTGGGGGTGGCTCCTGCATTTGTACACACAGCATGGGGCTAGGGAGACAGTGGGTACTCACCAATGCTGAGTTCAACAGAAACATGCCTTGTCACTCACTTTCTAAAAATATCTGTGACCTTTTAGGTGGACACAAGCTCACATATGCTATCACCAGCTCCCCTACATACATACCCATTTCCCCCAGAGATGCCACTCCCTGGGCTTAATCTGCCATATGCTTCCTCCACCTCCCCGTTAATGGTTTTTGAGCTTCTCCTCTCTCCCCTCACTCAGATTGCTCTCGTCTCACTGACCTTCAAGCCAGTCTCTTTCCATGCTCCAGCTCCAAGACGCTGGGTATGCCTGACTTCCCTCTCAATTTCAGGAGTGATCCCTCCCTTCTGTTTTGCTAAAGCCATGGTAATTTCAGGAGCACAAGCCTCAACCCCCAAGCCACAGACCAGTATCGGTCTGTGGCCTGTTAGAAACTGGGATGCACAGCACGAGGTGAGCAACGGGCAGGCAGACAAGAAAAGCTTCATCTGTATTTGCAGCTGCTCCCTAGCATTAGCATCACTGCCTCAGCTCCACCTCAGATCATCAGGCATTAGATTCCCATAGAAGTGCCAGTCCCTGGTGCCAAAAAGGCTGGAGACCACTGCCTTAGAAGACCAGACACTAAGGGATCAGAGATAGATGTCAACCATCTGCACATGCCACCCCCAGCTTCAAGGTTCCTTGCAGTAATGCACCCAAGATATCACCATTGTCATCGCCAGCCCCCAACTCATCTCAAACACTTTTGTAAAAATCTTCTCACTGGATACTGCAAATAATCATTTGAAGTAGGCATTTTACCATCCATGTAGCTGTGTGGCTACATGGTTTGTCCCAGGTCACCCAGCACAGATGAGCTCTGTCTCCTGACTCCTTGGTTGCCCTCATTCATTAAGTTCTCACATCAGTTAGCATGGTCAGTGGTGGTTCAAGTCATCGTTCAGGCTGTACTGGTAGGATCCTCCCAAATAGAAACCACTAGGTGACATTGGACCTTTATTTCACAGCATACATGGATCAGAGTCAGTAGGCCAATAGTGGCATTATTTTGTTGGTTATTAAAAAGTGCCACTGAATTTCAGTAACTCACTCCTTTAAAAAATGCAAATTCTCAACAAGGAAACTTTAGTTTCTTCCTTTCCCCTAAGAGCTTTCCTATCTATATACAACTCAAATTCCTGATATTCTGGGACAGTGAGATCAGAGGGTGTTGTAGGGAAAAAAACAAAAAACAAAAAACAAAAAAACAAAACAACCCAGAAACCTGAGCGTGTTTCCTTGGCTGTGACTGTGAAGTACACTCATACAGACTCTCCCCCAGTGTCCCCACAGGACCAAGTGCCAGGACCTGCTTCAGGTTTACAAGAAGGCAGCTAAGTGGAGAAAAGAAGGAAGAAGAACTCCAGAAAGGCCCTGGGTCCTCTAACATCCAGCAGTCAGCATAGATTTTGTTTTTACAACCACCTCCTGCCCACAGTGGCTTCCCTCCACTCCCCCTTTCGCAGTACATTCTCAAAAAGAATGCACACTAACCTATTCTGACTCCTTAGTCTCAAACTACCCATCCTCCTTCAAATCACGTGACCAAGGCATCACTAATCTATCTTGGCCTTCTAGAAACAGCAATCCAGGAAGGGCCCTGTCATCCTTGCCCTGGCTACCTAAACGAGTCAAAGGGCCTACTATTTGGCCTCTTAGCCAGCTCCTATTCCCACTTCTCGGTCTGGAATCATTTCCAGAATCATTTCCATCTCAAGGTCTAATATTTTAACAACAGGGAAACCTTACTTCCCTGGCCTCTTTCACTCAACTAGCATCTGCTGAGCACTCACATTAGGCAAGACCCATCCTGGGTACAGTGAGATGAGTAAGAAACAGTCCCCACCCTCTAGAAACAAAGGACAGAAGAGAGATAAGTCACATGGCCATACAAATACTACACAATGCCAGTATTGAGAAGTGGGTCAGTGCCAAAGGAGTGGAGAAGGAGAGCTGCATGGGCTCATAGCATGTCTTGTCCTTTCCTGCTGGGAGCAGGCACTGGGATGGTTCCCAAGAGGGTGGTGAATAATGGGTGGAAATGAAGGAGAGGGCATTCCAGGAGGGTTAAAGAACGTGAGCTAAGACAGAGGGACCGGTCAGAAGAGCAGTTTAACTCGGCTGGACCTTCGGCTGCATGAAGTGATAGCTATTACATTATTATCTTTGACACTCACAGATGTTTACTTAAGTTACCAGGGCCTGCTGTAAGATTATGTCTAATTTGAGTGACATCCACCTGGGACACACAGGTGTGGTATAACAGTCACCACTTGTTCAGTTCAGTGCCTGAGTTGTACATTTGTGAACTATATTAACTCATTTAATTCTTACGATCATCCTGTGAGGTAGGTATTGTTATTACCCTCATTTTAAAGAGGAGGAAACCAAAGGCAGGGAGACTGGCAAAAGATGAGATTAGAGAGGGATGAGGAGCCCAAGGTGACACCCAATGTTTGTTGTTCTGGCACCTCACTCGCCTCTCTAATTGGGGAATACCTTGCAGCATTAAAAGTACCTTGAGGGAAGGTACCTGTTAATCCTGGAATTCCCAATAATTGACTGAAGCAAGAAATGAAGGACCTTAATGAGAGCCAGTTAGGGGTGAGCAAGGTAACATGCCCTGCCTGTCCAGCTTCCAGACTTAGCCTGGCCCTTCTCTGCGATGTTTGTTCCCTGTTGTGTGGGCAGAGGCAGAGGCTCGCCCCTCACACCACTACTGTGCCTCAGTCAGGGCAAGAGGGAAGAAACCGAAGGGCTAGGAGAGTGTCTGTCCTAAAACACCCATCTCCACAGAAAGGTCATTGATTAGAGAGGCGGGGACAGAAATGTCCCTGACAGACTGTTCCCCCTTGGGTTAGCACTGGCTAGCTTAACTTCTCTAGGTGAGGAACTTCACAACTCTCCTTTGAGACAACAGAGAGTTTCTACCTTGTTAGGTCTTCAGAGGGCTGAGCTAAGCCCCCAAGGGAGAGAAACGTCCAGGAATTCTTCCCTGAAATTGTCGCCAAAGTGAAAAAGGGGTAAAGGCAGAGAAGGTAAACAGAGGTGAACACAGCACCCAGGATGAACCCCGCATTCCTTCAAATAAAGTGCCTTACAACGAACTCCCACAGTAGCAGTTCCCACGAATTTGTGTTCTTCCAGTTCCGGAAGTCTCCTCTACTAGCTCTCCTTCGTATAAGCCTTTCCTGGAAAGGCACACACACGCTCGAAAAGTCAGCTGTGTCAGAGGGGACAGAGCCACCAGCCATCCCCCACACCAGCCAGTCACCTTCTGGTCGCAGGATCATCCGGTCCCAGGGCGGCCCAAGCCCGCTGAGCCCTTGACCCCGGCCACTCGGCGCAATTACAGGGCCCTGACCAGGGGGTGGGGGTGGGGGTGGGGGGCCCCACGGGGAGGGCAGTCCCCTCCGCTGATCGAGCTGATGATGCCGATGCAGCCCGTCCAGGCCCGGCCCGGCCCGACACCCGCACCCCCCTCCCCTCCACCCATTCTGTGCCAACCAGGAAGCCGCAGTTCCGAGCCAGGAGGAGGGCAGGGTAGTCCTGGGCCTCACCCCCGGGGCCATGGTGCACCGCCGCCGCCCAGTCTCGTGCCCTAGGCCGGCCGGGGACCCTCACTCACCTGGCCACGGGTCACGGAGCTGGGGGACAGCGTAGGGCGAAAGGGGACGCGGGCAGTAGCGGCTCTCTCCGCAGGCGTCCCAAGCGCGGCGCCTTGGGTCGGCCTGGAGTCCGGTCCCGCTCCCGCTTTGGGGGCACTCAGGGCACTGAGAGAACTCCGGACCCGCGGGCTCCGCAGCAGTCAGGGAGCGGCGGGAGGAGGAGCCAGACGCGTGGAAAACTCTCCCCGCGCTGCTGCGGAAACGCACCCCGGGGCGGAGCCGCTGGTACTAGGGCGGGACCAGGGGACTGACGAGCATGGTTTGAGAGCGGTCCCGCCTCCAGGTAAGAACCTTCCTTGGCCAGGGGACCGGGAGCCGCCTCCTGGAGCCATAGGAAGGAAGCCGCTGACCCTGCTCCTCCTGGCTGGGAGCTCCCCGACGTCGGCATGGAGCGCCTCTTTCCCCCCCTGCCTTCCGTGATGGGTTCCGCTAGTGCTGTACTGTAGGGGAGGGGATTCCCAAAACCCCTCCAGGCCAGTGTACCATTGTTCATTACTCTCTTTAAAGAAAACTTTCTACATTAAAAAGATCACCCAATAGTACAGGAAATGAGGTGGTGACAGAAGCTTTATTGTGGAGAAATCTGGCAAACTGTCTCAGCCAGGTGATCAAGGTCATCATCAAGAGTGATAAATCAACAATGCTAGTATGTACCAGTATGGTCTTCCAAGATTACATAATCCCAGTCTAATGAGAAAAACATGAGACAAATCCTAGTTGAGGAATATTCTATAAAATACCTAATCAGTGCTCATAACCACGGAAGTTAGCAAAACAAAGCAAGTCTGAGACATACTCAGTCTCAGCCAAGACAAGCCTAAGGAGATACGAAAACTAAATGTAATGTGGTATCCAGGATGGGCTCCTGGGAAATAGACATTTTATCCTATGATAAAATATTTTTTTAAAACTGAAATTCACTCTTCAGTCCCCTAATCCACTTTTTAGGTGTGCCCTTCCAGATCTTTCTCTCTGCAACAAATTCTGTGTTGTGTGTGTGTGTGCATAGTCATGTAGAAATGTTACCAGAGAGTGGGGGTTGTGTTCCTTTCTCTACATGTTGTCCAGGCTCTTGATGTCTTGAACAAAGAATTGAACAAGACACCTAGGTACAGCAGCAAAAGAATAGCTTTATTGGCAAGGAGATTACGTAAGCAACAGTACACTTCCAGACATGGAAGCTGCTGGAAAACAAGAAGGGTGACTCATGGGCCTAGTAACAAAGACTTTGGGGTTTTTATCTCTGTTTAACTGTGGGTGGTTACTTTTCTTAGAGGAGTAGGCTTCCTTGACAGGACTCATCATTTACTTTCTGCGCATGTTCATTTCCAGAATTCAGTCTGTTAAATGATATTAATGAAATTTTGGGCTTATGCATTATATTATAATGATGGCATAATAAGGCTCAAGTGAGTTGGGGGTCCTTGGTCATTATGGTCTCCGTAATGGTGCAAGTGACTGTCTTAAACTGGTACCTAATTCTCTGCCTACCTGTTTCTTTGTGGAAGTTACTTTTTAGCCCCAAAATGCCTTTTGGCTTACTTAATTGTGGTCAGACTGGTGTGGGCCTTTTTTAGAACAGGATGGCCTCAGCATTTTGCAGGGGACCCGAAACTCCCTATCTTTTCTGCCTAAATTTTTTTCTAAGAGCCATAAACCCCTTCTTCTTAGTGTGGATGTTGAGGGACAGGAAGTCTCTTCTTCTGTGTTAGGTCGGTGGGGGAAGGGCCAGCCAGATGCCTGCCTGGAGACTTCCCAGCTTGATATCGGAATCCAGACCCTCCAGCGGGACACCAAAGTCCCAAGTCCGGAACACCCAACTGATAAAACCCACCCTAAATCCCTGGCGCCACCACCCTAATCCGGATGCTCAACTAACATTTAATTAACACTCTCCACTCTAGACCTTACCCCCGCATAACCCTATAAGAAAGTACGCCCTCCCGCCCCAGGGCGTGACTTCTCTGGCCCCTCTCCTCTCTGGACCAGAGCCTTGCCCGGGAGCCCCCTCCCAATAAAGGCTTGCTTTTAAAACTTCTCTCGGCGTGTCACGTGTTTACCTTACATTCTGTATCTGCTTCCTGCTGAAGAGGGTCATAATCCTTGCCTATTGGGGTTTCATGGAGCTCTTTTCCTGTCTCAGTCAGAATGGAGTCTCAGGTTCTCCTGCCAAAGGATGTATCCCACCGAAATGCCACCCTGTCCCTAGACAAGGAAGAAAGGAAAATGTAAACTAGTTATTTAAATCATATATCTATTAATTTTCTTTGTATTGATTTTCTTATTAAGTGGAAAGAATAAGCTTAGTAAGGGGAGACAGACTGGGTTAATACATTACTCAAAGAAAGAAAGCCCTGGGTTAAGGGTTCCTTCCTCCCTATGACTACAATGGCCCTGCCTGACCTAAGGCAGTTTCTACTTACAACGGACTGAGAAGAATGCTAAGGTTCAGTGATCCTTAATCAATAACCAGAGGGCCTGAGTCAATAACCTGAGGACCTGAGCTACTTAATCGATAACCTGAGTTACAAGTCAGAGTAAATTACCTGAGTTTGAAGGCGAGGGGCTTTTTCCCAGGGAAAGGAAATAAAGCGATTAAAAATTCTGTGGGCACATTTTATAAATAATGGCCGGTATCAAATATAATGTTTACAAAGCAGTGTTGCAATATTTTTTGCAACTTGCCTTTTACTCACTATACCTTGGAGGGTCTTTCCATGCAAGCACACCTGGATCAGTTTGGTTTTTCCCAAGAACTGCACAGTATGCGCCATTGTACGTGTCACTATTTTTTATCACCTAGCCCCTTTCCGAAGGACATTTAGGACGTTGCCTATTTGTGGCTGTTAACAAACAACGCTGCTGGTCCTGTTTGGCTTTTAAAAGCTCAAGGAGCGAGAAGGACTGGTCTCTCTTTGCCGGGTCATGGGGAGCAGGTGCTGTGTGGAAATCGCGCCCTCTGGCTGCCTAGCGCAGCCTACGATGACCCCTGTGGACGCAGTCATCTTCCGTGGCCTCTCCGACAGACCCCTCTCCAAGGTGCGGCTTTTTTTCGGGCCTGGATTGCATTTTTGGAGATGAATGAGCAGGTGAAGGCGAAACTGGCGCCAAAAGCCTCAGAGGAACTCGGAGGAAACAACCCCCCACACTCTCCTCAACCCTCACCCCAACCCTCCCCTACCCGTGCCTCAAGGAGAAGCGGAGGCACCAGAGATCTCTCCACGGATTGGTTATTACTCTGGCGGGGGCACCGGGGTCGGTGCAGTTTGGAAGACTTGGGCCACCGGTGTGAAGCCCCCACTGAACCCGCAGGGTGGGGCGCGGAATTTGTTCGTGAATGTCACCTGGCGCCCACCCAGCCTCTCTGCCGCCTCCCCTCTCTGCCACAAAGGCGAGCTTCTTTGAATGGTTCACTATTCTCATGGCTGAGTGAATGGTTCTTTAAACACTACGTTAAAAATAATAAATCATTTAGGGTGGAATTCCTTTGTATGTGGCACACGCATTACTGCCTCGAGGCCAGAACAGTGAATAGCTACCACTGTGTGTACCTTATTATGATATTCAACCATTTATTTTCAACAAATGTGTTGACTCCCCAACTCTGTGGGAACACTGTGTGAATAAAAAGATGCTAGACTTGGTGTTCAGACTCCTGGGTTCTAGTTCCAATCCTGCCCCTTGGAAGTGATGAGTTCTCCTTGATTTTCTTACCTATAAAATCTTCAAAGTGATCCACAAAAATCCATACAAATAACCTTTGCTTCAGTCACTTCTCAGGGCCAATAGGGCCCATACAAACAAATTTTGTGGAAGAGAATCACCCCCCTACCCTCCTTTAGTTCTTGTGTTACCATAACTCCCGATGTTTTTTGTTTGTTTTGTTTTGTTTTTTGAGTTGGCCTGCCAGCATGCACTGGCCCAAAGAATATACCAGGAGTTTGCAGTCTAGCATTGTCTGTACCTTACAGGTTCCAAAGGGCAAAATTACAAGGCAAGTTTAGGGTGTTGGAGGTCATGGTGAGAACTGTTTCCTTGGAAGTAAAATAAGGTTAATAAATCATTTCTTTAGGCATTGAAAACAATTCTGAGGTCTTTTTCCTTGTTTCTCTGTCTGACCTCATGGGAAAGTAGCCAGGGAGTCATTCCACCTTAGGGTTCAGGAGCTGAAACATAATTTAGGTCAAAATATTATCTTTAGCCTACCACAGGTGTGGACCTAGAGACCTGGCTACTGTCTTCTGCTGCCTCTGCAGTGCTGATTATCTAGGAGAAAGGCTAGATCTTTGAAGGGTGTCTGTCTGTCTGTCTATCTATCTATCTATCTATCTATCTATCTATCTATCTATCTATCTATCTAGACGATCTGTAGATCTAGGATTTAAAACTAAGTTTAATCAAAGTCATAAGGACCCTCCTTTTCACTTGTGCTGGTATAGTAATAATAGGATTGGCACAAGACTAGATTAAGTGGGAAAAAAAAAACAGTTTAACATGTGCACATGGGAGACTCACAATATGATGCTCAGACCATAAAATGAGGCTCAAAGAAATGATAAACTAAGCCCCTTTTGTATATATTTTTAGACAAAGAAACAATAAATTTGTGAAAAAATGGCAAGATGAAAAAAGTGTTCATTAAAAAGGAATCAAAGCAAGGTTTGGATATTTATTAGTGGGGAATCTAAACTTGACCTTGGGTAGTAAAGGAGTAACAAGGTTTGTTTATACATGCATTTTCGACACTGGATTTTATATTTCTGTGATAACGTCTCAGTCCTTCAGAAGCAAGGAGGGCACCTGTCATGAAAATTTATTTCCTGCTTTAAGGGAGACAGAGAAAAGTCAGCTTATCCTGCTCTTGCTGCTTCTTAGGTGATTTTAATTTGAAATAATATGCCATTGTGGCATATTTGGGGGCAGCCTGCCCTGGGCCCTGACACATCAAATGAGATAAAGAAAAGTAAGTGCCTTAAATAAAGGTCATGTGCTATACAGCTCTTAGCGGTACAGTATTATAATCTTTCTTACATTGATTCCTTCAACTGACAATGGTTGAGTACAGCCAATGTGACTGGCCCTATGCTTAGTGCCACTGAAAGAGGGACAAAAGAATACTCCCTTGCTCTAAATAAAGGTATTTGTCTAGATGGAGAAACTAATAAATTGTAAATATTCCACATAATAGAGGCTTGCAAAAGGATCCCTAGGGTAAGTGAGAGGATCTGATCCAGAAAGGCATGCCAGATTTGGCAAAGAACTGACTTTTAATTTTAAAAATTATGTTAGTTCTTTAAAAAAAATTATCGCCTCATTTTCTGCTTTTATCTTTGAGTTCTGTTCCTTCTAACTTCTTTGGATTTGTTCTGATGCTCTTTTTCGAGTTTCTAGAGTAGAATATTAGGATCATTTATTTTCAGAATCTTTTGTTGTTTTCTAATAAATGTATATAAGACTATAATTGTCCCTTTAAATCTTGCTTTAGCTACATATCACAAGTTTTAATAAGTCATGCTTTTGTCATCTCTCACTTATAACTATTTTGAGGGATTTTTTTTCCATTAAGATTTCATCCTAATTCATGGATTATTTAGAAAGGTGGTTTTCATTTTTGTTTTCGAAGGTAAAGCTTTTCAAAAAACGTTTTGCCTTAGATTTCTAACTTTAATGCTTGGAGATGAGAAAATGCACTCTTAGAATTATCTGAGACTCTTTGTGGCCTAATATACATACTTTTGTTCAAATGTATGTTTTTGTGAATGTGTATTCACTCTTTACATGCACCAAGTTTCTCTCTACATCTCTGCACCCACTTTGTTAATCTGATTATTTAGATTGTTTATTTGGTTAATATTTTCTACTTCTATTGTAGTGTAAACAATAATATAAACAGTGCCACTTTTGGGCCTCGAGCAACCTTCTGTCCCAAAGAAGTCTTGCAAAGATAACAAGAGATCAGTTATTATGACTATCGGACTGATGACAACTAGAATGAAAATTAAAAACATTGTTTAGAATTAACATTATTATGTTATATTATCTGCACCAATAGAAATGCCTTCCTTCTATTGGTATAATTGTTCCCCTTCCCCTTCTCATATATATCCATTGCCTTTGTCTCCTAATTGAAACATTATTCGGGATTCTGACTGAATTAATGATTACCAAAAAGCAATTCTTATTGATCTCAAACTCTTGTTTACCTCTCGCTTTGAAAGATTTTTTTTTTATTTTTAAGTTAACAGTAGTTTATCAATTCCTTCCATAATTTGGTCTAATTTTGCCTTATAATTTTAAGAGCAAATTATTAGGTTCATATAAGTTCACAGTGGTTTTATATTTTGCTGACTTATCTTTCTTAATACTTTTCTCCTTAAAAAATTATTATGCCTGCTATTAATATTTTAAGACAGTATTTGTCTAGCATATATTCTCTCTTTCTTCCCTCCACTATTTCTGTTGTTCTTTAGGTTTGTCTCTTGGATATGATACTCAATTTTTTTACAAGATTTAAAAAAATTTATCTAAGTATCTGCTTTTAATTGGTGAGTGTAATCAGTTTATGTTGATAATGATTACAAAAATATCTTAACCTGTTTCTGTCATTTGTGTACATATACACAAACCCTCAGAGCTGATATTCACCTAGAACAGATTGATATAATCCTGTGAATTATTACAAATCAAAATTCTTTCATACTTCTTAGTGCTTTGAGATGTCATAGTGCCTCCATCCCTGACCCTCCCCAGGGAACAAAGGGCAGTACTTGTCTCAGGGCAGCCCTCAGGACCTTTTCAAGTCTCTAATTAGTCACCAACTAGGCCAGACAGGTGGCTTAATATTTTGAATATCATGTGACATATGCTTCCTCTTTGCTTCTTTTTTTCATTTTTTCTAACTTCCTTTGGATTGTTTGAATTTTCTTTGTTTAACCCATTTGCCCCAAGAATACTTGCCAGTAGCTCTTGCAGTTGCAGTGTTACCCCAAGATAACTCACGGATTACAGTCCTAACCTTACCCCCAAAGTTTGCCACAAAATATCTTGCTTTTATTATTATTTTCACATCACTCTAGTATATCGACAGTCTTTGGAAACAAATGACATCATTCTATTTATAGCATTCTGTTTTTAGTAGTGGTATTTCCATTTATAAAGTGTAGTAATTCTCGATCGCTGAAAATGTCAAATCCTAGATGTTCCGCTTTGTCTTGTTCCGTGCTTTAAAATTTACCACATAAAAAAATGATTAAATATTGATCACCATATACATTTCTGTTACATTAGAATTAGAGACAAGCTCTGTTTAGAAATAACACCAAGAACAGTTTTTATATTTTATTTTCCCATTGAAAACCAGTCAGATTTGCTTCAGCCTCAAAGAGCATGTTTAGGTTAAATTAAATTAACACTGGCAGCAAGCTCCACTTTTTTTTTCTAAGTGGAAAATGAGTTAAACAGGGGAGCAATACCAGAATTATAAATGTATCAATAAATAACTGCCTATTTGATGCCTTTATCAGAATATTCCTCAAAAAAACCTCAAATTTATGTCAAAAAATGAAACTACCACCTTTCCCCTTCTACCTGCTTTTCCCTCTAGGTTCTGTATCCCAGGTGAGATACCACTTTCTGACAAGGCAGGAGATCTGGTTGCTACCTGATTCCCCTCTGTCAGAATCTCTTCTCAAGTCCTGTGGATCGAAGAGGACTCACCCTGAAGCTGCTGAGCCTCTCATTTGCATGGGTTCTTCGTGGGAGATTCTCAACAATGTTTTATGTGGTTGCGTGTTTTTGAGAATTTGAAAAAGTAAGCTATTTTAAGTGCAAACAGTGAAGACAGATGGCCCTTTCTACTCTCATTTCTCTTCCATCTCAGTTCTCCTTAAGTCTCTCACATTTGGGTGGCTCTAGGCATTTTGGGGATCTGGCTAGGGAAAGATGAACTGGAGATACATTTTTGGGTTTAGTAGGATATACTTAGGTCATTTGTAGTAACTTATATGTGTAGTTACATTACTGCTAGTCTTCCCAGTGTAGGAATGGCATCTAGGATCATCATTCTGATTAAGCCATCTCAGTTATAAACATGTCCTACCATACCTATTTTCAGAAATATGTAGGCAGTGGGGGAGAAATAAAATTTGAAATGAATGGAGCCAGAAACTTGTCTATGGAAAAATCTTTCAATCATCACGTGCATAAAGTCTTAAGCATGTTAAGTCTATTCTCATACATGCCTATTTGCAATTGAAGGTCTCTCCTGTAAGAAATGTACTCAATAAGGCAACATTTACAATTATAACATACACACAGATATAAATATATCTTTTTTGAACAACTCAGGAAATAATTTTACTAGAACTCATGAGTAATAAAGCACAAACTGTAGGAGTACTACAAATAGAAGTATTCCTGTGTGTGAAATTAAATGTTTTGTGCATCTACCATATCACATTGTATCTTAGTTTATCTGATAAATTTTATCCTTATGACGTCTGTAAATTTCTAGACGAACACAGTAAGAAAAGATTAAATTTTATAATTTGATATGAAATACTTATATCTACAAATACAATACAAAACTTAATTTATCACTTCAATAAGAATATCCATGGCAAATTTGAAAATACTTGTATTAATTCAAGAAGTATTTAAGATTAGACACTGTACAAGTAAACTTAAAATGCCCTGAAATTTCACAGCTCATACATGAAACTTGATAGAAGCATTTCCAACTTTAAAAATAGTTACAAAAATTTATGTGGTATTACCAGCAATATTAGCTGTTTGCAGCCAAAATAGCTTACTTTTTGCAAATTTTACAAAAACATATGACCATACTGGAAGAACTGAAATCTATTTTTATTCTATTTTATTCTAGTTTTATTTTATTAGAAAATTCTTCAGAATTTTTTTCCTATTTCTTGCATTCGACCCTGATTCTCCACCCCTGAAGGAACACCATTTTAGTTTCCAGGCCCTTGTGATTTCTAGCCTAGATTTCTACAGAAGCTTTCTAACTGGTCTTTCTGGCTCCAATCTCATTCTCTCAAGTCTACCCTCCAAGAGTGGTACAAAATGCACATCTGATTATATTGTTTCTTTAGAACCATCAGCAGATCTCCAACAAAAGGTTAAGACTCTTGACATGACATGTAAGACCATGCCTCTTCCTTCATAGCCTACACGGGTTTTGCCTCTCTGGAAATGTCTAATTTTTTATAATCTTTCTCACCCACCATACTGTGTTGTGTTCCCATACCTTTGCTCACGCTATCTACTCAGTCTGCAATGCCCTTCTCTCCACTTTGGCTCCTCCTATTCGTTCTCCAAGATTCTGCTTAAGTGTCATTTGTTTACAGAAACTCTCCGACTTTCCTTTTCATGATAGTGGACTGATCATATGCTATTGTCTCTTTCCTCAGCCCTAGACCCCAGAAATGATGACAGGAAAGGAAAAAAACTGAGTGTTCTCAAAAATGATACCGAAGAATATTCAGAGTATAGAAGCACTGAGGAATTTCTGAGAAGCTGAAAGCAGACAGAATGAGGTTCGACATTACAGCCCAGTTCATGCACAGCAGCCAAGAATGTACTACACATATTCTTGAATGTATAAACTACAATATATACTACTACAAAAGTGGGAGCAGCAACAAAGACACTCATGGTTGGGGTAAGAGGAGGCCAACAGGGTACTGATAGGAGGGTTAAACGAGCACTTCCATGGGAGCAGCTAGGTGAGTCGACCTCTGAACATCTCCCTACACCTCACTCTTGTAGATAAGATGGCCACTATAGGTGTGTCCGTGTCCAGATATGAGTTGTGTTAGGAAGTGAGAGACAGGGCAGGGCCCAGAAGGATGGCAAAGCCAGGGAGGAATTGGTAGCAGTTAAGCCCCAAAGGCCAACCACAAGAGTGTCTACCCAGTGGTGTATCCTGCACATTCTGCATACTCCCTGAAAGAATGTGGAACACACATTCATGAAATGGTTTTCACCCCTCTACCAGAGTGAGTTATTCAAGCAAATTTCTTGCAGGAAATCTCATGGGCAAACACGAGTTCTCTGTAAAAAATTAAATATCATTGGAGAAGCACCAACACCATGAAAGGAAGACATAAAACATTGCTAATATTTACTGAGCATTTATATGTCAAGTACTATTCTAAACATATTGTATATATATAGACTTCAATCCTAACAGCAATCTTTTAATGTAGGACTAGTTTTTTATCTTCATTATACAAATGAGGACACTAAGGTGTAAGTGATTAAGTAACTTTACAAAAAGTCGTACAGTTTAGTGTGTGAAACCACAATTCAACCACAGGTTGTGTGTCTTCAGATACCAAGATTGAACAGAATGAGTTAGACAGCTAGTACTGAGCTTTGAATTAAATATTCTCAAATAAGAGAAGATAAAAAGTAATTTTTTAGAAACGTTAACAATTAAAAATATAATTTAAAAAACCCATCTCAGTGGATGAGCTCAGTAGCAAAATGTCTACAGTGGAAAAGCTAGTGAGCTACTACATTCTACCAAGTAATCTTCCCTAAAAACAACAGAAAGGGGTAAATCAATAGAAAGTAGAAAAGATGATAGACATGGAAAATAGTTCCAGAAGTGCCAACATCCATCCATCAGGGGTTACAAAGAGAGAGACTAGAGTAATGGATGTCCAGTTAAATGTGCTCGATTGGCAGACAGTGTGAGTTTATTTCCGATCCATCTCCAAATCCCAATAAAATGACCATAAAGGAACAGCATGGGTAAAAACCTGCAAGGGCAGAAGAAACAAGAAGAAGAAAATAGTGCACAAGAATTTCCAACACATTTTCTGAAGATAGAAAGCAAATGGAGGAGTGGTGACTGACTTGGCAGAATAGAGCGTGCTTTAACTTGGGTGCCCCACAAGGGAGGAAACAAGGAGAAGCCAGTCGATTCTCCCCACTGCACCCTCAGAGCCTCAGAAAGGCTTAGCCCTTAAAGATGTAAGGGACTGAGTGAGGCTGAAAATGGGAAAAGGGACATAGGTCGAAACTCTAGGTCACTTTCCCTATCCCCTCTATTCACGGGAGAAAAGAGATTTGCTGTCATATATATTGAACTGTGGCAACTGCAGAATTAGAGGTATAAGGCAACAAATTTAAAACTAAGGTATGGAGCTAACCACAAGAATTAAGCAAGAATCTGCATACTGAATGATGGGATCCAATCCCTAGGCCATGAGTGACTTGATTTTCAATCCACAAGCAGGAAACTGGAGGATCGGTGAGTGAAGAAAATGAGCATCCCAGACAAAAGTCCTCTCCAATGACTGACATTTGTCAGTTCTCTCAGTGCAAAAGCTGATTGATCCTCCAACACCCTGCAGTGAACTTCATCAATCCACATGCCCTACTCCCACGCAGAGATTCCAGTCAATTTTCTGTGCCTCATCCCTAAATGCTAGTGTCCAGTCCAGGATCACCAGCTTATGGGGAAGGCTTCCAGGCAGGGTCACAGGCCATCCTGGTTTGCCAGGGACTGAGGAGTTTCCCAGGACACAGGACATTCAGTACTAAAACCGGGAAAGTCTCTGTCAAATCATAACAAGCCAGTGACTGTACTCCAGCATATATGAGCAAGATCCATAAGCTTGGCTTTTACTTAATAATTTGTAAGGCTGACAATTCTGTATGCATAACTTGCAGGCTATGAGAACAGCCATTTGCTATAATTGATAGGATCTTGTGGCCAAATCTGCCAAAAATTGTATAAAATGGTTTGTGACTTTTGCTGATTCTCTTCCAGGCTTTAACACAATATGTAGGGAAAAATATGGATGACACTGTTGGTAATTTCCAGTTGAGTAAAACAAGGTTGTGTCCTAGTTTCTTTTATTTTTAACTTGATCTTTAACCACTTGAAACCACTTTTGGCTGGACTCAGTGCTGCCCACCAGCCAGTGTTGGTTCTGAAGGGTCAGTGTCTATGCCATACAGGTTGCTAAAGATGCCGTCCCTGTACCATCCTGCTCTGCATGAGAAAACAGAAAACTAAGTGTTATCTTGGATGCCAGTTACCTGATTTTGATTTCACAAACTAAGAATGGTCTTTCTTAACAGGCAATTGATACTGCTATCTCATTACCTCCAGAAAAAAGGACTACCAATTCTGGATCAGAAATAACTATTTTACTAGATATTCTCCAACTTTAGAGAGATTTACAGAAAATAATTATAAACAATAAGTTACTTTAGTTATTTTGAGAGTCAATTTCGCAAGCAGTTTAACTTGTGAAGCAGGGCCTTTTGCTCAAAATGAAAGGTGCTGAAGATTATTGCATGTGTGGCCAAATAGAGTATATGGCTACACACCTGCTTTACAGTTTTTCCAGGCTAATTTTTACTGCCATGGCACATTCTTATGTGGAACTGTGGGGCCTCAATTATCTGTTCATCGCATTGTTAGAGAACTTTCAAATTTCCTCCCAAAGCAAATCTTGGCTCTACCAGTAGGGACTCTTCTAAAGCACTTTGGAGGCGATGCGGGTTGGCTTTCTCTTGCGGAATGTGTTCTTGCTGGAGTCTGATTTTTCATAAGAGGATCTAATTGAAGTCTCAGCTCAGTTTATTCTTAAGGCGTGTGGCTCATTTCATAATTGGCAATGGAAGTTACCAACACTCCAAGTAGAATATCAACCCCATAGCCACAAGTACTTTTTAAAAGCTTGGCTAAGAGAAAAGCTATTTATGGACTAGCTCCTGCAAAACTATGTATTCAATTCTCTCTCCAGGCACGTATTTTTAAATATGTTACTAATTTAGCCGGAGCAGCAGAGTTTTGTGCTTGACTGCCTCCCACGGCTTCTTGAAGAATTACTTTTAAGGCTTTGAGCTTTGGTTGGTGGCCCTCAACTTACACAGGACATTATACAAAATATGATTTGGAACATTGATCCTCTATCTGTTGTAGGGATGCTGTTGAAGACTTTCTTATTATGTCCATTATGGCCTCCTTTTTTTTTTTTTTTTTTTTTTTTTGACAATTCAGGGCCACATATGTCCAATTTATTGCAGTTTAATACCCTTCTCTCTATTTTTTGCCCATTTTTCATAAAGGAAACACACACACACACACACACACACACACACACACACACACTGTAGCCTCTTCATTCAGACTCCTCATAGAAGTGAATATGCTCTTTGGTAACTACCTGGAATAGTTGCTTTTTCTTAGCGACCTGTAAATACTCTGGATTATATAATGGGTCAATATTTCCTTCTCCCCATCTGCTGCTAGTGTCTTAGAAGTAAGTTGGTGAATAACCATGAAGACCATACAAAGGGGAGTTATCACTCAGGTTGGCACCATCGGTGAGTATGGAATCAGAACATGGATCATTGGCAAGTTGCTCTAGGGGCTGCACTTGTCATGTTAAGTGTTAAGGAATTCCTTCCCTGGGAGAAGGGTTGGAGATGAACACAGGTCTCTCCAAACTAGACTTATAGAGGTGTCTGCAGATCATCTCCTAGAATTAGGGTTAGGATCAGGTATAGTAGGGGGTGACATGGAGAGATAGGTATATCTGGGCCTACACCCTTTTCTTTTGCCCACTCTCTTTTAACACACATGGCATTGTTGGAAACAGATGGACACCATTTGTGTAGTCAAACACCATGTACGTTAAAAGTGTGGGCTTTGGAACAGAGGGCCAAACCTGTCTCCACAATCACTAGCAGGATGGCCTTGGGTAAGACATTTAGTCTCTAAGTCTATAAAACAGAAACAAAAACAGTGCTTACCAAACAGTTGTTACAGGAGACACATGATATTACTGCTATGAACCATCTAGCACAGAGCTTGACACAGCACTAGCTGTTTGCTATGAGGAAACATATTCTGGTGGTTAAGAGTTTGAGCCTTGGAATTGAATGTACCTGAATTCAAATTCTAGAGCTTCCCTAGCCACTTGTGAAACTTTGGGCACATTTCTCACTTCTTTAGTGCTCAGCTTTCTTCATCTACAAAATGGGGCTCATTATATATATAAAACTCTTGATAAACTGCTTGCTATCAAGTGTGTGATCCATAAGTAATAACTCTAATTGCTTGTTATTTATTGCTCAAGCTAAAAGTGTAAGAAGGACCACTGAGGAAGGTTCCTGAGAGCTGCTGACTCTTGGTGGTAATGGGAAACTGATCTCCATCTCCGACATGTGATGGTAACATTTTTTATTGTTTAGATTTATTGTTTTCTCTAGGAAGGTAAGCAGGGTCAGGCTTTGTTAGTACTTTGATAGGAGACCACCTAGGAAGACCAGGTGCTATAGGCTTAAAAAATAAGGAACTGTAAGCTGACAAGGTCCTTGCAATCTGTGAGGTCAACCAAGGATTGCCTCGCCTAAAAAAAAAAAAGATTTACTGTTTTCTATGTCTTAGGCATTGAGCTGAGAGTTTTTATATATATATTTTTTTTATCTGGGACTAGGTATGGTTGATTTTAATATTTTAGGGGCCACAAGTTCTATATTAGTCTGAGTCCATTCAGGAGACAGAAACCACCTAGGGGTTTAAGTGATGGAAATTTAACATAAAGAATTATCAGGCTATGATAAAGAGAGACTACAAGGAGAACCCCATAGGATTACTCTTTCTATAACTGAGGAAAGGTACCTAAAGAAGGACAACCTGTGAAAGGAGTTCCCTCCCCAGGCTGAGAATCAGACCTCGTTGGAGAAGATGTCATGGCAGCCCTCTGGATGGCAAAGAAATCTGATGATGCCTAAACGAGAACTGGTCTGCAGTTGCTGGACAAGCAGAAGGCAAATCTCCAGGGCATAGGTGAGCCGCAACCTGGTGGGTGGATGGGCAGGTAGAGGCAGTTGGTGGCATGGAGTGCACAGTGTCTGTGTTGGGAAGTTCAGGGGAAGGTGATCACCAGTCCAGGCAGGACTACAAGGTCCCTGAAAGACCTTCTGGGCGTGTAGCTGGAGCAAAGCATAACAAGATGTCCTACAACTGCCAAAACCAGCAAAAGAGTCCCTTCCTTCCTCAGTGTTCTCTCAGTGCCCTCTACTGAGAAAGCTTAGCATTATGCTCACTGTAAAGGAGACAAGCTTATGGAAATTCTGCCCGTTATCACAGAACAGACATTGATGGGTGAACTTGGAGCTGAGGAATAATAAATTGTTAACTAGCACTGACACTTTGGGAGCATTTGAAGAAATCTGGGAACACGTATGGATCTGTATGCTGACACATGTGTGCATGTGTATAATAATCCACCCTGCTCGTGGGGGATACTACTAGGATGTTCACAGACCCCATGTAGGAGCACCTGGAGGAGAAGTCATTCAAAGGCATTGAGCTGACAGTTTTTATATTTTTGTTTTATCTGGAACTAGGTATGGTGGAACTAGACTCTTTCATGTTTCCAAGGCAGCCACAAGAGAGCCCCCACAAAGCATTGAACTCTGGGAAAGGTGGGTCAAAGTGGCATGAAGGAACTGGCCGTGAGATTTCTGAAACCCTGTCGGAGTTATGGAGGGTAACATTTCTCCTTCCTCCTCCATTCCTTTCTATATTGCTCATACACCCAAATGAGACCTAAAGACTCTAGCAGGGCAAGGCCATTTTCTTTTTGCACATTCATTTCTCTCAAATCTAGCTGATCTATCAGAGTGGGCACACAGTGGATGGCACAGTGCTATGAACAGCAGGCTTCCTGGGTTTTACCAGACTCATGGACAGTCATGTTGTCCCAACTAAACACCGAGCTCCTTGCCAATAGTGATAAACATCAGTCTCTATATTTTCTACTGTTCCTGGCATAGTAAATATCTCATGGCCCTGCTAGGAGTAAGGGCTAAAAACTTATCTCCTATCTCACCCAACCCCATCAATGAGACTAAATGTTGGCAATGGTCAGAGAGCCCTGATGAATGAAATCAATTTCATTAGGTGCTCAAAAAGTGTATGATGCATGAATGGGCCTGTCTGCCTCCATCCCACATCTGCCAGAATCAGGAAGGGGCTGAGGAACTGGTTGTATTCTAGATAAAACTGTCCCTTCCTGGCCACATCACCTTTGGCAGAGTGAAGATGACCCCTGAAGCTCAAGCCCCAGGCCATCCTTTCTATCTCAGACTAGAATGCCTGTATATGTCTATATGTCTATGTGGCTCTCTCCATCCCCACCTCCAGCCTTTATTTTCCTCCATAGCACATAACATCATCTGACATGTAAGTTGACTCACTTATATGTTAGTCTCCCTAACTCAGGGTGGGGTGTTTGTCTCTTTTGTTAACTACTATACTCCAAGAACCTAGAAGGTATCTGGCACATAGAAGTTACTTAATAAACATATGAAGAAGGAATTAATGAACAAACAAAGAATCTTTAATTCTGTGTTCTCTGGGGCTCAGTCTCCACTGAGGCCTAGTTAGTCTTCTTCCCATCTTCCCATCGAGTGCCTAAACCACAGGCCTTCTCCTTTGCTGGCTTATCTCAACTATCTAACAGTTTCAGAGCATGGCTTTAGAGATCGGCTCAGGTTTAACCCTGAGTCTGCTACCAGTGAGATTTGTAACACTTCTGAGCCTCAATTTTCCTTATTTGTAAAATAGGAATTTGTTGTCAAGTGGATTAAATGGAAGGTGTGTATAAAGGGCTCAGCACAACTCCTGACACCTAGTAAGTGCGCAACAAATGACAGCAATGAAGGAGGCAATCTAGCAGGGTGAGGAAGAGCAAATAGCTTCAGCTGGCATGCATCTCCCGTTGGTTGGTAGGGGTGCCTGGAGCACCATGCTGACATGGACTCTGGGCAGGCCCTGAGCTCAGGAGAAGAGTACCATAGTTGATTAATGGTGCCTTCACAGGCATGGAGGCTGGAGGGAGTGGAAGGTGAAATAAAGTAGAAAACCCCGGCCACACATTTGTCATCCTGATCTACAGTTTCTACCAGAGCTCCTTTTACTTTGTGCATCTTGACTCTTTTCGAGAGTAAGAGCTATTCTCTTTCCATGAACTCTTCCTTGACCTCACAGTCCTTCACACACTCCCACCCTAAAAATGATGTGGTCTGCTCCTCTGAGCTCCAACACTCTTTTCTATGAAGTTACTTTATTAGTCACAACATAGCATTTTGGATTATTTTTAAACTTTCAGGTTTCTATCTGCACATATAGGCTTCAGGGTAGATTTTGCCTTTGAGACTTTGTAATATAATAAGGAGTCAGAATATCTGACCTTGCTTGTATGACCTTGAGCACATCACCTGGCCTCTCTGAGCTTCAGTTTCCCCAACTGAAATTGGGAACCTTAAGATGCCCTCCCTGCCCGCTGTCCCTCAGGACCGCCATGGGAGTCAGCACTTCTTAAGGCTCTATAGAGTGGAAGCTTCATGTTCTTGTGACATACCCCTGTGCTTGACTTCTGCCGCTATGTCTAAAGGTGGAGTTTATGCAGATGTTCAGTATGTTTTCTCAGCAAAAGAATAGGAGGAAGAGTGCTTCAAGTGGAAGCAATGACATTCCAGAGGCACTGACAGCAGAGTTTGGAGACCAGAAAAGAAAAACCACCTTTTCTCCCCCTTTGACCTGCAACTGGGAAGTTAGAAGCTGAGAAAGCTAAATGCTGCCGCTTGCTGGTCATTTTCTGTGTAGCAGCATCAAAATAATAGTTTACAAAGTTCTTATTTAAACTTAGCTAAGGGCCTGGAGGGAGGAAAATCAGGTGGATGGACTAGCAGTTTCTCTACGAATCCAGAAGGAGAGCCTTAAAAGAAGAAGATGTTACAAATGGGTACTGAAAAGGAACAGAGGAGGACATTCTAGGCAGACTAAGAGGAGCATTTCAAGAAATGCCCTTGGAAAGCCTGACATGTATCCCCTTCCTTTGTCCCCTTGTTTGTGAAGCTGAGATTTGTGTTCCAGATCACTAAATACCTGTCCTTTTTCTGGCATCTGCTCAGGGGAAGGGACAGAAGTGTTCAAAAGACTTCTTGGAGGAAGAATGAAATAAAGACCTATGTAGTCTCCACCAACTTCAAGAAATAGAATCATATTGTTACCTTTGAAGTATTTTATTATGTGAATATATTATCATTTATTTACACATTCTACTGTGGGTGGACATTTGAATTGCTTCCTACTATTGCCAATGCTTTGCTGCCTTGGAGTTCCATGACCATGTATTTCTGTCACATATATACCCAGGGGATGGAATTGTTGGTTTGTAGACCATGTACATTTTCAACTTTGTAGGTAATTACAATTTATTATCCAAAGAGATTGCACTAACTTAAACTCACATCATAAGCACATGTGTGTGAGTCCTTATAACTCCAAATTCACTACAAGCACTTATCAGAATAGAAGTCATTAATTAGAATGTAGTTGTGGTAGACAGAATTCTAAGATGACTCCCATGACCCTCACCCTGGTGTAATAGTACCCACCCCCACTGGTGTGGACAAAATCTATGAATATGGCTGCTATCATTCATGATCATGTTATATTTTATGGCAAAAGGAATTTCGCAGTTAGGACTATCATTACTAACGAGTTGAGTATGAATTAATCAAGATGCAGATTATCCAGATGGGCCTGACCAAGTCACATGATCTCTTCAAACCTGGGTCTAGTGATTAGAAACAGAAAAAGTCAGAGAGATTCAAAGCATGAGAGACTCAACATGTCATTGCTGGCTTTGAAGACGAAGGGGGCTCTGTGGCAATGTAGGTTGTCTCTAGGAACTGAGAACAGATATGACTGACAGTCAGCAAGGACCAGGGGACCTCAGTCCTCAGCCTAAAGGAGCTATATTTGCCACAACCTCGCAAGCTAGGAAGAGAACCCAGTCATGTCATACTTGGGCTTCTGGCCTACACACCTGTGAGCAAACCAGTGAGTCCTGTGTTTTAATATTTTCCATCTTTTTAAAAAAAATTTCTGAACTTTAATTCCACTGTTTTCTACTGGCCTAATTGCCACTTTCTTAATCTCCACTGTGTTGTCTAAATTGCTATTAAACCCATCTATT
>CM053506.1:47863607-47940743 GCA_028627145.1 Eidolon dupreanum | reverse complement strand
GAATTCCCCACTACAAGGCCTGCATTACAGAAAATACGGAAAGGAATCAGCTCACCTTAAACAAAATGACAAAAAAATACATAACTATGAAAAAGGCGACTAGCAGACAGATAAAAGCAGAGGAATGCATTATAAGCTTAAATAATAAGAAGTGATTTGCTATAGAAAGATAGTAATGAATGTTCAGAATACATAGGGACAAATTGAGACAACAATGACTGAAAAGGGGAGGATTCAAAGATCCAAAGGGGAATGGAGATAAGGAACACACAGAAGAAAATGGACTAATATATATATAATCTCCTCTACATATTCATAATGGTAATCACTAATATATATATAAAATGGACTAATACACACACACACACACACATACACACACACACATTCTCTACATATTTGTAATGGTAATCACATGCTAAAGATTCAGGACAGAAGTATATAACATAAAACAAGAAGTACCAGAGGGAAAACATGCAGCACCCACCCCCACCCCACCCCCCAAAAAATAAAGACTCACAAGGAAAAGGAAGCAATGGAAACACCGAGCTACCAGAAAGCAAAACATAAAATGATTATAGGAAAACCTCACATTTCAATAATCACCCTAAATGTAAATGAACTGAACTCACCAATAAAAAGGCACAGAGTTGCAGAATGGATCAAAAAACAAAACCCAACCATGTGCTGCCTACAGGAGACACATCTCAGCTCCAAAGATAAAAATGGACTCAAAGTGAAAGGGTGGAAAACGATATTTCAAGCAAATGCATTCAGAGAAAAGCAAGAGTAGGCGTACTAATATTGGACAGAATAGATTTCAAAATAAAAAAGGTAAAGAAAGATACTGAGAGACACTTCATAATGATAAAGGAAATTATGCCCCAAGAAGACATAACACTTATTAATATCTATGCTCCTAATCAGGGATCTCAAAAATATATATAGAAATTACTAACAGAACTAAAGGGAGAGACACAACAAAACACTATCGTAGTAGAGGACCTAAATACTCCACTGTTGGATATGAACAGATGATCCAAACAGAAAATCAATAAGGAAATAACATCCTTAAATGACACATTATATCAGCTGGACATAATTGACATTTACAGAACTTTTCATCCCAAAACATTTGCTTATACATTCTTCTATAGTGCACATGGAACATTCTCAAGGATTGACCACATTTTGGGACACAGAGATAGCCTCAATAAATATAAGAGGGTTAAAAATCATTCCAACCATATTCTCTGATCATAATGCTTTAAAGCTGGAGATCAACTGTGAAAAGAAAGCAGGAAAAACTGCAAATACATGGAGATTAAACAATATGCTACTGAAGGATGACTGGGTCAGATAAGAAATCAAAAGAGAGATCAAGAGATACATAGACATGAATGATAATGATAGTACAACATATCAAAACTTTTGGGACATGGCAAAAGTGGTCATAAGAGGAAAGTTTATATCATTACAGGTCTATCTCAAAAAACAAGAACGAGCTCAAATAATCAACATAACACTTCATCTTAAAAAAAAATAGAAAAAGAGGAACAAATGAAGCCTAAAATCAGCAGAAGGAAAGAAATAATCAAAATTAGAGCAGACTTAAATGAAATTGAAAACAAAAACACAATAGGAAAAATACATGCAACAAAGAGCTGGTTTTTTGAGAAGGTTAGTAAAATTGACACACCCCTGGCTAGACTCACTAAAAAGAAAAGAGAAAGGATACAAATAAACAAAATCAAGGATGAAAGAGGAGAAATTATGACAGACACTGCAGAAATACAAAGGATCATACAAGAATACTATGAAAAAGTATATAACATCAAATTTAATAATCTAGAAGAAATGGACAAGTACTTAGAAAGATACAACCCTCCTAGACTGAATCAAGAAGAACTGGAAAATCTAAATAGACCAATCAGCAGTATGGAAATGGAAACAATTATCAAAAATCTACCAAAAAGTAAAAGTGCAGAACCAGATGGTTTCACCAGTGAATTCTACCAAACGTTCAAAGAAGATTTAATACCTATTCTCCTCAAACTCTTCCAAAAAATTGAAGAGATGGCAATACTGCCTAACTCATTTTATGAGGCCAATATTACCCTGATACCAAAACCTAGTAAAGATAACACAAAAAAAGAAAACTATAGTCTGATATCTCTCATGAACACAGATGCAAAAATTCTAAATAAGATACTAGTGAATCAAACACAGCAATATATTAAAAAGATTATACACCACGATCAAGTAGAATTCATCTCTGGGGCCCAGGGATGTTTCAACAGACAAAAATCAATTAATGTGATATGCCACACAATTAAAAAATAAGAATCATATGATCATATTAATAGATGCAGGAAAAACTTTTGATAAGATACGGCATCCATTTATGATCAAAACACTTAAATGAAATTGGTATAGAAGGAAAGTACCTTAACATAATAAAGACCATATATAACAAACCCTCAGCCAACATTATACTTAATGGTGAAAGACTAAAAACCTTCCCTCTAAGATTAGGAACAAGGCAAGGCTGTCCACTATCACCACTCTTATTCAATATAACATTGGAGGTCCTAGCGAGTGTGATTAGGTAAGAGACAGATATAAGAGGCATTCAAATAGGAAATGAGGAAGTCAAACTGTCACTGCTTGTGGATGACATGATTCTCTATAAAGAAAACACTAAAGACTCCACAAGAACACTTGTAGAAACAATAAGCAAATACAGTAAAGTTTCTGGATACAAAATCAACATTCAAAAATTCATAGTGTTCCTATACTCTAATGATGAAGCATCAGAAAAAGAAGTGGAAAAAATAATTCCTTTTGCAATTGCAACAAAAAGAATAAAATATCTGGGAATAAATCCAAGAAAACATGTTAAGGACCTATAATAATGAAAACTATAAGACCCTATTAAAAGAATATGAGAGATGATACAAAGAAATGGAAAGATATTCCATGCTCTTGGATTGGAAGAATCAACATAGTTAAAATGGTCTTATTACCTAAAGCATTATACAGATTTAATGCAATCCCCCTCAAAATCCCACTGGCATTTTTTAAAGTAATAGAACAAAAAATCATCAGATTTGTATGGAAGCACAAAAGACCCCGAATTGCCAAAGTCATCCTGAGAAAAAAGAATGAGGCCAGAGGCATCATTCTGCCAGACTTTAAATTCTACTACAAAGTGAGAATAATCAAAACGGCATGGTATTGTCAGAGAAATAGCCACACAGACCAGTGGAACAGAATCGAGAGTCTAGAAATAAATCCATGTTTATATGGGCAAACAATTTTCGACAAAAAAGCCAAAAACATACAATGGAGAAAGGAAAGCTTCTTCAATAATGGTGCTGGGAAAACTGGAAAGCCACCTGCAAAAGAATGAAACTAGACTGTTGTCTATCACCACAAACCAAAATTAACTCAAAATAGATTAAGGACTTGAATATAAGACCCGAAACA
Organism: Eidolon dupreanum; assembly: GCA_028627145.1. NCBI lineage: Eukaryota > Metazoa > Chordata > Mammalia > Chiroptera > Pteropodidae > Eidolon > Eidolon dupreanum. Next base: position 47,937,254 of record CM053506.1, on the reverse strand, counting down.
ATAAAGTGCATAAAAAAAAAACATAGGAACTAAACGCAAAGACCTTGGACTTAAAGAGGATTTTTATGAATTTGACCTCAAAGGCAAGAGAAGTAAAAGCAAAAATAAATGAATGAGACTACATCAAACTAAAAAGCTCTATGGAGGTTTACAGCCATGCCACACTGAACATGCCCGATCTCATCTGATCTTGGAAGCTAAGTAGGGTCAGGCTTGGTTAATACTTGGATGGGAGATTACTTAGTAAAACAAGGCGCTGTATGTGTTAAAAATAAATAAATAAACAAACAAACAAACAAACAAACAAATAAATAAAAATTAAAAGCTCTGCGCAGCAAAAGAAACAATCAACAAGGTAAAGAGACAACCATCCGAATGGGAAAATATATTTGCAAGCAACTCCTTTGTTAAGAGCCTAATATCCAAAATATACAAAGAACTTATAATATGACTTAATAACAACAACAAAAAAGCAAACGATCCGATCTGATCAAAAAATAGGCAGAGGACCTGAACAGATACTTCTCCCAATAAGATATACAAATGACCAACAAACATATGAAAAGAGGCTCAGCCTCACTAGCTATTAGGGAAATACAAATCAAAACCATAGTGAGATACCATCTCACACCTGTTAGAATAGCTGTGATCAACAGGACAAGTAATAACAAATGTTGGAGAGGATGTGGAGAAAAAGGGACCCTCATACACTGCTGGTGGGACTGCCAATTGGTATGGCCACTATGGAAACAGTATGGAGGTTCTTCAAAACAACTAAGAATTGATCTACCATATGATCTAGCAATCCCTCTACTGGGTATTTACTCCAAAGGCTTGAAAACTCATATCCGAAAGGATATTTGCACACCGATGTTCATTACTATGAACATAATGTTGGCTGAGGGTTTGTTTATATGGTCTTTATTATTGTTATTCACAGTGGCCAGGGCATGGAAGCAACCGAAGCGTCTTACAACAGATGATTGGATAAAGAAGCCATTATACATATATACAGTGGAATATTACTCAGCCATAAGAAGAGATGAAATTCTGCTATTTGCTACAATGTGGATGGACTCAAGATAATCATGCTAAGGAAAATAAGCCAGACAGAAAGGTTTTTAGTTTTTCACCATTAAGTATGTTGTTGGATATAAACCTAAAAGCAACAAACAAACAGGACAAACAGAGATTCATGGACATGGACAATAGATGAGTGGTTACCAGAGGGTAAAGGGAGGGGGGGAGGAGGGAGGTAGATGAGTTCAAAGGGGTCAAATACATGGTGACAGAAAGAAATCTAACTATGGGAGGGGAACACACAATGCAATACATATATGCCTTACTGTTATATTGTACACCTGAAACTTGCTGGATTTCATTAACCAATGTTACCAAAAGAAAAAGAGAGAGAGATTGAGAGAGAGAGAGAGACAGAGAGAGAGAGAGAGAGAGAGAGAGAGAGAGAGAGAGAGATTGAGATATAACTAACATATAACATTCAATAAATTTAAGGAGTATGATGTGTTGATTTGAAACATTTCTATATCGTGATATGATTACCACTGTAGAGTTAGCTAACACCTCCATCATCTCACATAATTATCATTACTTTTTGTGGTGAAAAGTGTAAGATTTAGTTTCTTAGCAACTTTGAAGTATATACTACAGTATTGTCGACTATATCACTGTCCTGTTCATTAGATTTTCAAGACTTATTCGTTTTCTAGTTGCAAGTTTTATTTAATTTCTTAAAAAAATAAATTCCAGATATTTGGTGAAATTCTCCAAATTTTCATCTGTTCTTTATGACTACTAATCATGGTTATATTTAGATTTGTATCTGATAACGTCAAACCTGGATCATTTGTGGGATCTCTTGCTATTTTTTCCTCTCTTGGTTTTCCATTATTTGGCCCTACCTCCTGGCCTACCTGGTTATTATTAATGGAATAGCAGACCTGGTATATGGCAAACTCGAGACTATGGATGGTCTTCTACAAGAGAGGATATAATTTTATTCTGTTATGCAATGACAGTATGGGTAGATCGTCTTGCTCTAGTCAGTGACTAGATGGTTCGAGGCTGCGTTTTGAGCTCTGTGAGAGCTTATACAATGCAACCCTTTCAACTTGCTGTGTTCTAACTTTAAATTATACCTTTAAATATCTCTTTAGCTTCTTTTAATTCTTATTATGTCTTGGGGTATATTTTCTCTGTATTGGATATTCTTCATCTGTCTTCTATATATATAAGTTACTCTCTAATTTTTAAATGTTCCATTTATTCCAAGTATATCCCACTTGATTTGGCATAAGACAAAGAAACACTCCACATCTTTTTGTGTTTTCCAGTGTCTTCTTTTGCTGCTCCTGTTGTATTGTTCATTTTTGGAATGTTTCTTTTTCTCTTCCATTCTTTTCAAGATCCCTGACAACTTCTGTCTTATCTCCTCCGTTGTCTCATATTCCCTGAGTTCTTAAGCATCTGCTTAGAATTTTTGTATAATAGAAGAATTTGCTTTATTACTTTTATAAAATGTATGGTGATGAATTTGAGCATAATTTTCAACTGCTATGTAGTGATTTATTTTTACCATTCTGGCAGTCATCTGACAAATATTCTGTCACGTTCTTATTTTTATGGAGTATCTTTTTATAGATGCTATGTTTCTCTTTGATTATTACTTATCTGGGAATGAGATGAGTTTCTCTCAACTAGGTACTTTTAAGACATTCTCTGGGAAGGAGAGAAGGCTGTGTTCTAGGTTAGCCGGAGTCCTCCCACAGACACGGAGCTGTGTGTCTGAGCTATTTTAGCATTCACTTTTTCCAGGCTAACAGAACTTGGCAGACACAGAGCTGCTCACGATGAACAATCTTTTCCTCCATCCTGCCTCACTGACAGAGGACTTTATGCAAATATGGCTTATATATATGGTTTCTTATTTAATATTTCTTTAAACAAGAAACTTAGTGAGAAACACCAACTATGCTTCTCCTTAGTATAAAACCGGGCTCTCAGAAGGTTCTTCTCTACCTGCATTTATATCCTCTTTTTCATGATCTTAAAAGAAAAATATTCTGTATACTAGCAATTAACAATACAAAAATGAACTTTAAAAAAAATTTTATTTACAATAGCATAGAAAGGAATAAAATACTTAGGACTAAAGGTAATAAAACAAGCACAAACTTATACTCTGAAGATGATAAGACATTGTGGAAAGAAATGAAAGAAGACCTAAATAAATTGAAACATATCTTGTGTTCATGGCCTGGAAGACCTAATATAGTTAAGACGGCATTCCTTTAAGTGATCTACAGATTCAATGCAATCACTATCAAAATCTCAGCATTGCCGGTGTGAACATAAAATGGTACAGCTACAGTGCAAAATGGGTAGTTCCTCAAAAAGTTAAACATAGAGTTACCATTTGACTCAGCAATTCCATCTGTAGGTAAAGACTCAAGAGAAATGAGGACATATGTCCATACAAAAAATTACACATGAATATTCATAACAGCATTATTCATTACAGCCCCAAAGTACAAACAACACAAATGTTCATCAACTGATAAATATAATGTGGTGTATCCATACAATGGGGTATTAATGCAGTAATAAAAAGAAATGAGGTATTGATATATGCTACAGCATGAATGAATAAAAACATGCTAAGTGGAAGAAGACATTTATAAAAGATGATATATTATATTCCATTTATGTGAAATGTCCAGAATAGGAAAATCTATAGAAATAGAAAGTAAATTAGTGTTTACCTCTGGGGAAGCGACTGCTAAGGGGCATGGGGTTTCTTTTGGGGATAATCAATATATTCTCAAATTAATTGTGGAGATGGTTGCACAACTCTGTGACTACACTAAAAACATCTAATTGTACACTTTAAGTCATATATGAATTATCTCTCAAGCTTTTTTTTAAAAAGGAGGAATACTCTTTCTGTTTTCCTGTTCCTCTTCATAACTGGCTGGATGTAGATGTGATGGCAAGAGTTAATGCAGCCATCTTGTACTATTGAGATGGAAAGCACACATGAGGATGGTAGAGCAAAAAAAGAAAGAACCTGAGTCCCTGACATTGTCAAGATGCCCTATCAGCCCCGGACTACTTTCCCATGCTTTATTTGACAGAGAAATAAACTCTGTGTTGCTTTAACTTCTGTAATTTTGGGTATTTTTGTTACAGCAACCCAACCTGTATCTTAACCAACGCCATTTTTAGAAATATTTGCTGGTTGAATGAATGAATACAGATAGGTATTGGACATGTGGGTGATATATTCTCTCCCAAAATCTTAAAAAAATTTTTTTTGTATGAATGTTTGTTCTGTTTCTGGTTATCTCCAGGAGGACTAAGATACTACCTCACTCTTAAATACTCCAAGAAACTAATTTTTTAGAAGAATTTTCAAAAATTTGGAAGGAGGGACTATATAATGCTGATTATAGTGTCTTATCATTGTCCATTTGCTTGTTTATGCTTTATTTTAAGCTTCTTATTGGCAGAGAGTAAGTCTTTTTAATTTTTTCATTTGGCAAAATCTTAATATAGTTTGAAAATCTTTATATCTTCTAAAACTAGCATATGCTGGAAATACATTATTATTATCATCATCATTATTATTATTATTATTTAATTAATGAGCAACATGAAAGTATTGAGATCATAGTATAAGGTAAAAGAGAACTAACATTTCCGTTTTGTTTTATCTTGCTAATTTTTTAAACCACAACAAACTAGTACAAAGAATGCTTGTACAAAAAAAAAACACAATAAAGGGTCAAAGATCGAGGTGTTCCCTTAAGGCAAGGCTGAAGACTTTGGTCTCTGGCATGTGAAATTTAAGCTGCAGTTCTTGTGTTTGAATGGATCACTGCGTAGGTGGCACAGTCCACGCTTTTAACCAGTTTGAACAGAAAAGTGCCGGTTGGCACAGATAGAAGTAGATGAAGTATTTGGCTTCATGTGTCACGTAACTACCGAAGTCCCACCCCACTGTGCAGCGCCAGAGTCAAAGTCCTTAAGAGAGGCTGTAGAGTCCTTCTTTATGTTGTTTCTCTAAAGCCTGAGTAGCACTGTCCACTGAGTCCTTTTGCATCTTCTCCAACATATCAGCACTTTTGATGACGGTCTTTCAGTCACACATGAATACCATGGAGCAGGGAATGCAAAGGACTTACCAGTGAGACCCAATGAGAACTCAGGAACTAACATTTTTTGAGTACCTACTATATGTCCAAGATTATGGGAGAGTGTCTTGCAATTTTATTGACTTTGAAGATAAAGACAGGTGATAGAAATGTTGAGTTGGCCTTCAAAGGAGAGGAAGCTGCTATGTTTTGCTGACTGTGTGCTGTGCCTGGTAATAACGGGAGAAGGTAAAGACTTCACTGGTTTGCTATGGGGTCAATGAACAAAAACCTTGGGAATTGTGCTTGTTCATATGATCAAGATTCAAAAAGACCTTGAAAAGATGGATGGGAGGCCAAATGAAAAATGAGAAATTTGCTACAGGTTCTTGTTAACATTCTTTCCCTAGGTTCGAGTAATTAATTTCATTAATTCAGGATAAGGGAAGATTTGACTCAGAAAAGTCCTTGGGGAAAGTCTGGGGGTTTGGGTTGACTCTAAGATTAGACAAAACAAACAACAAACAAAAAAAACTATTGCCAATTTAGCAAGATTACTAAAGATATAAAAACAAGAATAAAAGAGGTGATAGTCCCACTCTATATTGGTCAGTGTATTATGCAAGGCCTGTATTTAGTGTTGAGCATATAAACTGTGCAAAGCTTATGTTTGAGGATAGGAAAGCAAAGCAATGACAGTGAGAAAACCACATAATGAGTGCTCTTTTGGGGATACAGATAGTGCTGAGACAAGGATATCAAACTGCAGGACTAGAATAGTAAGGGAGGGTCATCAGGAAAGCTCCCCAGAGACCCCATGCCAGTTGATTATCTGAAAAATAATCAGGAGCTCTATAATGGACATTTTAATGAGAGGGCCAAAAATGGACTGGTACAAGAGCAGTCCTGGGAAGTAACAGAGTGTGCAAAACCACAGAGTCAGAGGAGCAGGGAAGCTTGGGATAAGAGCAAGACCTCAGGTGGTGACTGGAGAAGAGTGTGCTGTCTTGTATACTTTGCTGTGGGCCTGGATGCCACTAAGTAGGAGAGTGACAAGATCACTCTGGAGGAGAGGAGGAGGAGAAAGATGATGTAGCAACAGAATTAAGAAACTTTGGAGAGGAAATCAGAAGTGTATAAAGGAAAACGTTATTAAGTTTCTGCTGTGTGAGGTGAGATGTGATTCTTTTTCCCTCTCCTTGGGAAATATTCTGCAAACTATTCATATCAAGGTAGGAGGGGAGGGAGGGAGAGAGGGAGAGAGGGAAGTCACCTGGAAGCCACATGGAGTCTAGGTTAAACATGAAGTGCCTGACGAAAAGAAGATTTAGGGGGACACGATTCCTGAAGTGTTCAAAGGGCTATTGTTTAGAAGAAGGAACAAGCTTGTGTGAAGGTCACAACTGTATCCTGTGGGTAGAAATAAAAGGAGACAGACTTTGATTCTAATTTATATTAGAAGTAAGCTGCACTACATGTTGGTTAACCCAAACCAGAAATCAGAGACAAAGGAGCCAGGAGGACTTGGTCTGCAGTACAGAACAGAGAGACAGGTGAAAAAAGAGGAGGGGGAATGAGTGATAAACAGAAGGCCCAGCATACGGGCTCCTTTCCTTGACTTTTGTGACAGAGACTGCAGGCTGTCCCACAGTATCCTGCTGCCTAGAATGCAGACTCATCATTTGAGGGCAAAATCTCAGCAGGGCAGAGAAACTCTAGTGAGCCTTGTCCCCAAAGCCACAGGGCTGCTGCCCCAGCCCCAGACAGCTGCCATTAGCATTGTTATATGAGAGAGACCCAAAGTAGCAGTGGCTCAGAGCTGCCAAAGTGTGCCCACTTGATCTATTGCAGTCTTTTGTAGATTTGGAGAAGAATGGAGTCCCTATCTCTCAGGAAGCTTTAAGAGCTTACTGCATGATTTCACAGTGATCCACTGGGTCTTGTCCTTTCCTTGACAGGAATCCCCAGCCCTGTCATTGCTCAGAGCAACTATCTCCTTGCTCAGAACCTCTCTTCTAGCGTGGATATCCTGCTAGTGCTCTCTGCAAAATGCTGGTGTCAGCCCTGAGCAGAGCGGGCAGGCCAGGGCTGGATGATGGATGCTGCTGCTCTCTGTCTTTCTGTCCTGCCCTTGTGTTCTGCCCATGACCGTAACTTCTCTGCTCTGGACAACCCATGGGAGAGCAGTTGCTGGCAAGAATCACTTTCTGCTGGGTCCTGAGGTGAGAAGAGATGGCCTATCATGCGTGCCATGTCACTCTCCTGTGACTCCATTAAGTCTTCTTCTGGAAGCGACAGCGGTCCCTACTGTCTCATATCCCATGGAGTGTAGGATGTCAGAGACCTAACAGGAAGCGGGGGACAGGAGACAAGGGAGGAGCAATAAGGTATATACAATTTCGTATTGTTACTTTTTTCAGGTTACAAAGCAATTTCACATAATGCTGCACTTCATCTGAGAAGTTTGGAAAAAGTAGTTTTCATTCCCATTTTGCATATGAAAAAACTGAGGTGTAAAGGGGTAAATAACTTACCCAGTGGCATGTAACCAACTCGTCAGTCTAGGAGTAAAATCTGTTTTCTGATATTTGTGCCAGAGGGTCTTCCCCTTGTCCCAGAGAGCTCCACATTATTGAAGAAAAACTCCCCTTCCTTATTGAGCATTTTATAAAATGAGCTTAGAAAATTCTGACCTTTTCCCTCCTCCCTGCCCTGGAACAGAAATAAACTGGTTGTCAGGTGGACACTTCAGAGGAACCAGGTCAAGAAGTTAGAACCCACTCAACACTGTAAGCAACAGAGATGGAGTCAGAGAGCTTGTCTAGATCCTTCGGGCTTGTGTTTTACGACAAAGCGTAGAGTGTGTGTGACATGCGTGTTCTGTGTGTGATGCGTGTTTGTGATATGTGGTATATGTGTCTGTGTGGACTAGGGTGTGTGTTGTGGGTGTATTCACTTGAGGGCATGTAGGCGGTGGGTGTATAATGTGTGGGACATATGATGGTTGGTGTGTATGTGATATATTGTGTGTATATGAGATGGGTGTGTATGTGTGTTGTGTGTCTGTGCTGTGTGATAATTTATATGTGTGAGTGTGCATGGTGGGTCTTTCAGAATCTGCTGGGGTGTGTGTGTGTGTGTGTGTGTGTGTGTGTGTGTGTGTGGATGTGTGATGTGCAATATGTGTGCGTCTGTGTGGTACAGCGTGTATGAGTATGACTGTGTGTCTATGCGGAGGGCAGATCTGGAACTGAGGGAGCCGGGACAGGACCCCCATGCCTCTGGCAGCACATGTGTCATGGCTCATGGCCCCCCAGGCGCTGGTCCCAGCGTCACCGCTTAGCTAGGCCAGCATGCCCAGCCGAGGCCTGTTTCCATGTGCTGACTGCATGTTCTTTTGTTTTAAACAAGGCCAAATACTTGGCACAGACCAGGATTTCGCACTGGCCTCAGCCCCAACTACAGACACCGTCTGGGCTACACCAGCTGCCTCAAGCTCCAGTAGGACCTCCACCCACAGAAGAGCCTCCTCCCAGCCCAGCACAGGGAGAAGCTGTCCCCTAGCCTGGCTCAGAAGAGCCATATCAATAACTCTTTGTCCTCCTCACCCCTGAAAAGAGTCAAAAACAAGGGCCTGACGCCAGCTTTCTAAACACTTAAATCCTCTGGTGGGGGGTGGTCTGGTGGCCTTCTCAGCTGTCGTCTTCTCAGCGAGGCCTGTCCAGACTGCCGTGCCTCCCTGTCCGCCTCCAGCACCCCTGCGCTCCTGATCTCCTTTTGGTGGTCCCTTTTTTATCTTTTTTTTTTTTTAAGTAGCACTTACCACCATCCAGCACTCCGTATAATTTACTCACTTTTATTATTTGTCCCCCTCACTAGAATGTAAGCTCCTTGAGGGCAGGGATCTGTGTTTTGTTTTTTCATGTCCCTAGAGGGGTGAGTGTGTGACTTTTAGAAGGCACTCAGAAATACGAGTGGAAGGAAAAGAGGGAGGGAAAGAGGGACTTAATTCCAACATTCCACCTGGGCTCAGGCCTATGGTGAGGGCATATGGGGGTGTCCCTTCCCCACTGGCATCCTTCTGCTCACCACCCAGATCAGCCAGAGGCCAGAAGGCAGCCTCTGGGCCTGGGGATGGGAGACCTGTCAACTTTCCAGCCACCCAGCCTGATGGGAGGGCACAGCTGTGGGTGGGAGGGGAGCAGAAGGAATGTGTTCAGTTTCTGGGGCGGAACTCCTCACGGGGGTGGACTTAATTTAGCCAGAGTCGGGTAAGGCGGGTAAGGCGGGTGGATCAGTGCAGATCAGTGCAGTTCCTCCCGCGGGGCTGGGGGCTGCGACTGGCAACCAGGGTTTGGTTCAAGTGTGTTACCTGCCAAAGGTCCTTTCTCCAGGAGGGCAGCTGAGTCTCACCTGCCTGGGGACACACTGAGCCAAAAGAGTTGGTTTAGGGCTTTGTAACTTACAAACTCTTTCGCAGGCATGGTCTCGTTTGGGCCCAGGGAAGTAAAGTTTCCACTTCACAGGTGAGGAGAGGGAAGTATGAGCGCACAAGAGGCCTGTAAGAGCAGCTGGAGGTGGCTGGAACCCTGCACCCAGGGCTCCGGATCCAGCGGTTGGTTTCTCACCAGCCCATGTGATGGAAAGAGACTGACACACTCATCTGATTCCCAGGCTGTGGAATGAGCCCACTGGGGCGACAGCACAGCCCCCCTCCGCCCAGGCCCCTTGCCAATGTCAGGAAGGCTGGGAATCAGAACATCCAGGTTTGCTTCCCGGTTTGGCTGTAGATTGGTCAAATCGCTGCTGCTCCCTGGGACTCAGCTTCCACACCTGGACAACCCAAACTAATTGATGGTGCCAAGTGGCTTCAGTGAGACTCAGACACCATTAGGCTTTGTACTCCATGAACTCTACTCACTGACAGGAGCTTTCAGAGGTTTCCACAAAACTTCATTCTCACCCTTCTCTTTCTTCCCACCTTCCTTTTTCCTTCCCATCCTCTTATCCCCCTGCCCTGTATCATAGGATCTGAATACAGGTCAGAGCAATGCAGAGCTGCTCTTCAGGGCCCACTGCCAAGCAACTGCTCCAGCAAGCCACTGTGGCCCCCACAGCAGCTGCCTGGGCAGGAAGGTGCCTGATGTGCTCACTTTCCCTGGTCAGTCCCCATGAGAGGACTGACACTTTATGAGAGGGGGGAGCTCTTCTCACCTGAAGGTTTGAATGATGATGGTGGGATCCCAGGCTTTCAATGACTTTCACTTCAAAATGGAACCAATGGTGGAAACAAACCAAATGTCCACCAATGGAAAAATGGATAAACGAGGCATGGTATATCCATCCAAAGAGTGTTATTCACCCATAAAAAAAGAATGGAATACTGATTCATGCTACAATTAAATGAGCCTTGAAAACATTAAGCCAAGTGAAAAGCCAATGACAAAAAGTCACTTGTATGAATTTCTGTATCTGAAACAACCAGAACAGGTGAATCCAAGAGACAGAAAACAGAGTTAGTGGTGGCCAAGGGTTGGGGAGAGGAGAGAATGGACAGTGATTGTTTAATGAGTATGAGGTCTCCTTTTGGGGTGATGAAAATGTTCTGGAACTAGATAAAAGTTGTGGTTGCACAACATTGTAAATGTACTAAAAGCCACTAAATTGTAACTCTGCAATGGTTAATTTTAAGTTACATGAATTTTACTTCAGTGGAAATAATGGGACTAATGTACTAATAATCCCAGGACCCCTTCACCTCCCCTCCCATCCCAGCCTCTGCAGCCCCCAGATCCCACCACCAGGCCCATCGACACCCCTCTTCTATGATCACCAGAGCTTCAACCCTTCTTTCAATTCCAGTCCAACACTCCCCATGGGCTCCACTAAGCTTAATGCAGCAACCTCCATTCAGCTAGCACCTACTGTATACCATTCACAACACCCCTGTGGTATGGCAGGAACTTTCTCCTCACTTGACAATGAGATATGAGGTGCCCAGTGCTGATGCACTGCAGCTTTCCTGTGGCTAGACCTCAAACCAGATCCCTTGCACTGCCACACAAGGTCTGCCACCCCGCTTCCCTCCCAAAACAACCCATGTACCCCAGTAAAAGCTTCTCCTCTGTCTTGCTCCCTCAGCCCTACTCCCAGCTTCCTGCCACTCACAGGTCCCTGTGGGCACAAGCCTGCACTTCAGGGGCCATGTAACTGCAGCCTTCAGACTACACCCATCAACCTTTAGCCTGGCAGTAGCTAGAAAATATCCCAACCCTTGGGCAAGGCCTGGCCTTTCTGGGATACAGGCCTCAGATCAGGGCTTGACTTCCTTCTAATATATGATCCCTGGGACTTTAAAGATGACAAGATGCTCCCAGTTTCATAAAGAAGATCTCACTGCATGATAATTTTGATACGATAAGATTATGGGGAAAGATCTGCTATTCCTTCACTGAGTTCCTTTGCATTCCATTTCACTTCAGCCTCACAAAAGTCCCAGGAGTAGTGTGACATGATGGCCCAAAAGGCAGCCTCTGCAACTGGAATTCCTGAATTCAGTCCCAGTTCCACCACTTACTTGTTCTGTGACCTTAGGCAAGTTATTTAACCTCTCTGAATCTCAGGTACCTCATCTGAGAGACAACTGCTCTCATTTCATTGGCTTGTAATGACTTGGTTTTCAACCTATTTCATGGGAAGCACAAAATACAAGGTTTCCTCCCAAATTACTGTTATTATTGCAGTCCTTGTTTTTCACCAATGTCAAAACCAAAGCTCAGAGAGCTGAAACAACCTGTCCAAGGTCACCCAGCTAATGCTAAAGGGCAGTTAGGTCTATGACTATTTCAAGCCAAAACATGGACTATTAAAGCAGAGCAAAAGGGCAGGAGGCAATTCTTCAGGAGAGGGGAACACCAAGTTAGGAGACCTGAACCTGAGGGTCAAAAGAAGAGGAGACCTGGGTATGATGATGCCAGGACAGCAGGGCTTCAAAACAGAGACACAGGGAGGATGGTGTATTGGGAAGGTCAGGGAAAGGCTGCACAGGCCCCCAGGCAACAAAGGTGTTTTTCTCACCTAAAAAATGGTGACGCAGTCCCTGGAAGCAGCTCTAGCACCAGCCCTGAACCAAAAGCAACCACCAGGGGTGGGCAGAGGCTTCAAGGGGCCCTAGGCAAGATATAGCTGGCGTTGGAGTCAACACTGTTCCCTGGGCCAGGGTCCTCAGCTATCTCTGACCCAGACAGAGTTTCCAGGGGCATCTAGAATCTCATCAGGATGGCTTGTTCGACAGCTTCATCTGACAGATGAGGATACTGGGGCCCAGAGCAGGTATCAGTGACTTGCCCAGAGTCTCACCACAGAGTTGCTTTGGGATCCAGATCTCATTCCCCACCGAACTCTCCTTCATTGCACCACACAGAAAACCTAGATAGGGAGGGACAACATGGAGTTTCTGAGACATCGTGGTGCCAGACTAGGGTCCCACAGAGGCCCGGGTACCCAGTCTCTCCCCCTGGGCTTCCCCCCAGTACTGGATTCCACCATTAAAGGCAGGTTTCCTGGGAGTAAGGGACAATTATTCGATATTTAGGGTTAGTTTATAAGCAAGGCAGAGACCCTGTGGAGTCAAAATTACTCTCGAAAACATCTTAGGAGACACCTGGTGAACCCTTCCTCGCAGTCCCTCAACAAACCCACGAGGGCGAGTCCCCTAAGACCCCTTGCTGCCTTGGCTCAGATCCCTATTTCTTCTGTGGGAACCAGACAAAGAATCTGGCTGCATTCCAAGGTCACACATAACCGTACCTTTATGTTTACCCAGAATCACTCTCAACATGAAAAGGAACGTATGTTGTGCCTTAGGCTGGGGACCCAGCCGAGGGGACAGATTGAGCCCTCTATCGCACACTTCCTCCCAACAAACTGGGAGTGTGGGGTTGCCTGCACTGGCTAGATCATCCTCTCTTCATTCTTACTCTTGGCTAGATATCCAGGTGGGGGTGAATCACATAGCTGCCCTATTTGCTCCTAAGCAGATAGATGGCTGGTCTGGTCTTTACCGGGTTACGTGGTTAGCGGGGAGAAAGACATCAGACCTGGATTCAAATCCTGACAGCTATTTCATACTTCTGTGAGTAAATCAAGTTCTTGCCCTCTCTGGTTCTCCATATCCTTATTTGTCAAAAAGAAAAAGCAAGATAGTTGAGGATAAAACCAAACAAGGTTTTCATGAAACAAGCTTTCAGGAAACGGTATTGAGCACATGTATGTGTGCATGCATGTGTATACACACACACACACACACACACACACACACACACACACCCATGCACACACACCCAAGCACCTCCGCTGGGTGGCAGGTATTGATGTGAAAAGAGAGGTCAGAGGTCCAGTGTCCTGGGAGGCAGCTGGAAGAGGCATTTAGGGGCCCAGGTAGGGAGAGGCTGGAAGGCTTCTAGTTGGGATGCTGCTGAACTAAGAGGCCCCACTTCAAGCCTGATCCCAGCCCCCACACTGAGTAAAAGGTGACTTGGGAAGCCCAGCCAGCCAGGGAGCAAAGGAGTGGACAGGAATTCAAACATCAAAGCTAGGCCTGATGTTTTGGCCCAATGAAGAGCAGCAGGAAATATGTCTGAGTTGAAAGGCCCAGGAAACCCCATGTTTCTGAGCTCCCTGCGGCTTCAGAGACCTGGACTGAGTGGCTGAGAGCCTTCTGAATTCAGTCCAGACCCCTGGCTAGCCCTCCTCAACTGTCTATTTGACTCATATTGGGGAAGAGAGGAGAGAAAACGGAGACAGGGAAGGGGAAGGCACGCAGCTGTTCCCGAGCTGGGGGCCTCAGAAATTCGAGCCGAGCCACAGGCTGCCACAGGCAGGAGAGGGCCTCTTGGAAGCAGACTTCTGAAGTGCTGGCCCAGCCTCACCAGCAGCCCCAGAATTAGCTCAGCAGCCTTCTCTGAGCTCCGAACATCTGTAGGCTGGAGTCTACTTCCCTCTCCCAGCCCCCAAGGGGAGCCCTCTGTGATTGAGGGAAAGGGAGCCGACGGCTACCACCTTGAGGGGAAGTAGGAGCCCTCTCCCCCCAACTCCACTGGTCTAAAACTTAGGGATTAGGGCACAGCAATGATACAGGAGCTGCCTGGAGCCTCATTCCAGAAATGCTTTCCCTTTCTCACATTTTGAGCCCGGAGGAGATGGGGGCAAGAAGGAAAGGAAGGGAAATAGCATCTGTAAGGGACCACTGGATACCAGGGAGGTGCTGTCCACTTTCCCTGATACTTGTTGGTCTTATTATTTTCATCCTTCATTTGAGAAAACGGGCTCAGAAAAGTTAAGTAACTTGCCCAGTAAGTGACCCGGTAAGTTAGTAGTACAGCCAAGATAAAAACCCAGGCCAATTGACTTCTAAATCCTGATCCTTCTTTATATCCAGGACCCAAAGATTTAGAACTTAGCAGGTCAGAATGGAAGCTGGGATGGGGCAGGGGCAGTGAGAGGCTAGCCCTATTTTCCTGCCCAAGGCTTACAGTTGTCATTGCTGCATCACTGATGTAAAGCGCTGAGGAGGGAAGAGGCAACAGGCTTTGCAAATCGCTCCCGGACTATCATGTCCAGTTCTCCCAGTGTGATCTGCCCAGAAAAGATCAGGTGGAAAGTCAACTAACCAAGTCATAGGAGGCTCAGCTGAAAAAAAACTGGAGCTCTCTAGCTGAGAGAAGACTTTGATTAGGCAGGGTTGTTGTGGGCCCTGAGCTGACTTCTTCTGTGGGATGTACTCAGCCAGGATAGGCTAGGTTTTGCTGTGATAATGAACATTTTCCAAATCTAAGCAGCCTATACAGCCAAGGCTTATTTCTTGTTCACATCACAGGTTCAGCACAGGTCAGAAGGGGTCTCTGCTTGCCTTAGTCACTCAGGGATCCAAGCCAAGTGGGGTTTCCTACAGTCATGAGCTTCCCCAAATACCGTAGCACAGGAAAGAAGTGAACCGTGCACTGACTTTTAAAACTTCGCGTTTACCAGGGAAAGAAGTCACATGGAAACAACTTCAGGGGGCCAGGAAATGCAACTCCACCCACTGCAGCAGCACTCATGACTGTTTCAGAGTCCAGAGGGATAAGTGGGACTATGGGTGAATGTATTAAGACGTTGACTCTACATCCATTTAAGCATAAGCTTCCCAGGGAAAGAGTGAGTACCTGCTGACACAGGTACACACCATGTAAGTCACAGCAGGATGGGTACATTTCACTAGGACGATGGGAGATGGTTTGTGTAAAGGGCAGTGGTGGTTAAGGGCGGTTTGGAGCCAGAGTTGCGTATTTTCAAGTCTCATTCTCTTATTGGCTGTTACTTTGTGGAGATTACCTAACATCTCTGGGCTCTAGTCTCCTCTCTTACATGAGAGTAATAATAACACCACAAGATTGTTGCAAGGATTAAATGAGATACTATATGTAAAGCCACGCCAGCACATGGGAAGCTCTAATCAAGTTAGTTGCTTTTGTTATTCTCATTCCTACCCAAGATCCTATGACCTGCCTCTGCTGGAACTCTTGGCTGCATCCCTTCCTCAGCCTTTCACATCCTTAAGACATTAGTCAGAGGCCAGGGCAGAGTTGTGAGAGTTCTGTGCACTGGCCAAGCAGGCTGCTTTCTTCACTACTGTCGTGTGGTCTACAGAGGCAGGGTGCTTTCTGGGACTATCTCTAACCCACCCCTGCTCCCCAGTATGGTTCCCTTTCCTCCTGCCTCCAAGCCTGACTGCAAAGCAATTATCTTCCTCAGATCCTTCCGACATCTTCCCTGACAGCAACTGATGTAGTTACTGTCTCCATGATTTTTCCTTTTTCACAATGTCAAGTAAATGGAGTCTTTCATTATGTAGCCTTTCTGCTGTCTCTTGATTTGTCTACTTTATCGAGGTTTGGCCGTAGTAGATGGTAGATAACTCTGTCACCCCTCCCCCTTTCTCCCTGTCCAGCTATACCACTGGTATTTGTTCTTGGTTGCTATCTCTGTAACTCTAATTAATATGTATGAACTTCAGCTGTAGACATAATCCCTGAAGCTCTGCACTTTCTGAGATAAAGCTATCAGTGTCTCCAAAAGCTCTAAAATGATTGCTTTAGAGACATCAGGAGATGTGTCAAAGTGAGGTGTTGTGTTCCTGGGATGAGTGCTGCTGGAGCACAGAGAGGAGGAAGACGTTGAGAGAGGCTTTCTGGAAAAAGCAAGGTTTGAGCTTAGCCTCCTCCACTTTTCCCAGGGCTGCGGCTGGTCCACCCGCTCTCTGGGCCTGTAATCCTTGACCTGCACTACACTGTTCAGACACCAGGGGGAAGACAAGTGGCTTTGTGGGGGTTCCCCTCTGCTCAGACAAGGCGGCTCAGCTTTCTCTGCCTTCAGACCTTTGAGCAGCAGCAGGAGGAGCTGAGCAGGTTCTCAGCTCTCAGCCCTCTGTCCTCACAGAGGCATGAATGCATGAATGCCGTTTAGACTGTTGTTTCCAGGCCATCTGTCCACTAATACTGTCTCATCAGCACTCCAGGTTCTCAAAGTGTAGTCCCTAGAGCCCTTGCATGGGAATCTGTTTGTAGGTACTGGGCCCTATTCCAGACCTGGGCCCTGTTCCAGACCTTTTGTCAGAAGACGGGGCTCAAGAATCTGCATGTTTAGTACTCAGCTCACATTCCTCTCATACACAGGAGAGACCGAGAACCTCAGGTTCAAGGCTTTCTTTGATCTTAGCCCATATTTTTCATAGCAATTTCCAGGTAAAAGCATATTTGATTACTGGAGACTCATAGTTCACACTGCCATGTTGAAAACCCTGTCTTTGTTAAACATAGCATTTCTCAAAGTAATCAACAGGAAACCCACTTTTCTTATGTTTAATACCTACTTACATCCCATGCAGCATACCTTGAGAAAGGTCACCCTAACTACTGACCCAAATGTTCCCTCCACGGTCCCTGCAAATGTCATACATTTTGCCACTTCTATACCTCGCCCTAACTCTCCCCTAGATACGCGGGCCTAAACTAACCCCTTCTCTACCAGGAAGTCTTCCCAGATTTCTGTAGCACACTCAGCCTGGGTCTTCTAGGGTTCCAGCCTCAATAACTCTCCCTTATATCTCATTCTTTGTCATCTACTAGATGCTCAGCTCTAATCATTTTAGTATAACAAAAACTCTTCCTTCCCTTTATTCTTGAGAAGTGTAAGCACAGGCTCTCCTGGACAAAAGAGAAAAAGACAAGACATTCAAATTTCTCACGAGTTCAACCCAACATACAGCTTGAGCCCCAGCAAGTTGGTCATGGTGCCTTCCCAGTTCACCATCAACCAACATGGCCTAATGCGGCCACTAGCCTACCTATCACCACCCTGAGCTGATCCCCAGAGCAGAAAATAATTTTAATACAAATTTTAATATCAATATTTTTATTTTAATATCAAAAGAAGGAAGAGGAACAGATTGTCTGAATAATGAAAAGTCCTCTAAGTTAACAAATTCAACCTTACAGAATTTCATTACATTATTCTCAAATTTTCTATTTTGCACAAACAAGTAAAAAACTGACCACAAACCAGTTTGAGTCCTTAGGCCAGGGTTGGGGAGCAAGCCAACATGAACACCTGGTTTGAGAAAAGCTCCAGCTGTGTTGTGATTGCAATACTAAGGTGATGTCAGCACTGGATTTTTAGTACATATTTTACAAAATATTAAGACCTGACATTCTAAATTAAAGAGAGGTATTATTGCTATTATTTTCTGTATTTGGGCCTTATGCTGTTCCAAGGACCGAGTTGAAGAACATTTAAGAAAATAATACCATCCACATACTTAGTGTCTACTATGAAGATTGAGATAGGCTTAGAGTCTATGGGAAGCAGGCACTGCCTTTTGGGCAGCATGGTCAGAATGGTGAAGGGTGGGAACCTGCGTGGTTGGGGGAATGGAGAGAGAAGCTGGAAGTACACTCTATAGAAGATGAACCCCAAGAAAGTTATGATTCGGCTGTCCTATCTCTGAAGGACTGGCCCAGAAGCAGCGACTGCCTGTTACTCTGAGAAAGAAGAGCTAGGCCCAATGGCAAGAAATTGCAGAGGGGCAAATTTAAGGTTCATAGAGGAAAGTTCTAGGAATCAGAGATGGAAAGTGAGCTTCTCATATTACTGCATACAGAACAGTCATTAGTCTGGAAGGTGACAGAAAGGATTACTGCATTTAAATGAAAAATAATAAAGTTAAACAGAAAAAATGAAAACAATAATTTTATGTTTGTGGTACTTGGCATTTAATAAGTTGTTTTGGTACAACTGAGTTTTAAAATAGTCTTGAGAGAGAAAAAATTATTCTGACTTCAGGTTTAAGATGGCAGATCCAGAACATTCAGCAGTGAACAAAACAAATAAAAATACCTGCCCTTGTGGAGTTTACAACCTAGGAATCCCATAGATTTTATATTATCCTTAAGACACTGGAAGAACTTAAGGATAAGATAGATGAAAACAATACAAGGAAAAAAGAAAGGCAGTTAGTTATAAACTCCAAGAAAAAAAAAAAAAAGCCCAGAGAAACAATAAAGGCAATATAATTATAACATATTATTGATTACATTATAAACATTATATAGTCATACGAATATAAACACTTTTCAATTTTTAGAAACAACTTATCTACAAAGCATAGAAACTTAGTGATAACCTAGTGATGATTAAAGACAGAATATAAATGTTAACAATTTGACAATATAAAAATAAATGTATAATTGATGGAATACTTGAGCTGGAGGGGGGAAAAATGAAATAAAAAGTGGAGGGGTTAACAGCCTAGTCTTCATTCAGGGTTGTTGAGATACTGCATAGAGTTGATAAAACAAAGAATATAGAAGTACAAGTACATTGTTCAAATTTAACCGGTAGAAGACATAAATAAATGATGAGAGAAAGAGGAGAGAGATAGAAAGAGAAAGAGAAAGAGTGAGAGAAAGAGAGACAGAGAGAGACAGAGAGAGACAGAGAGAGACAGAGAACAAAGATGATGAAGAGAAAAGGGGGGAGTTTATGTGAACTAACTTCTCATTTTTCATGTCATGGAGTCAATAGATTACCTAAAGTCGGTAAATGATGAAATAGATCCGAAGCACTTTTTTGGAGTTATAGAGAGTAAGTACCTAAATAAGCAAAAATACAAATGGTTAAAGGAAGTTATTTTAAGTGAATCAAGGTAGGAAGGATTGGACCAAGAAATATGTTTTATATCACCCAAATGTATATAACATTTCTTGTTTTTTCTAAAAAAAAAAAACACTATAATTTATTATTTTCATGTTGCTTTTAAATTTAAAATCTGTCTTCTTCATTAAATAGATGAAAAAACTGAAGCTCAGAGAGGTGAAGTGACTTTCCTTAGGTCACAATGCTAGAAAGAGGAGGAGCTAGGAGTGGACACCGATTCATGACACCAGCTCCTCTGAGCTATATGGGGCTGCTCCAAATAATCCTGAGAGTTTATTTTCAGAGAGTTTATTCTCACCCTGCTTCTCTGATTCACCATCCATTCGAGCTGCTATGCCCTTTGCACCTGCTCTTGTCTTTGCCTGGGTGTCCCTCCCAGTTTCTTTGCCTGGCATGTGTCTCTTCATTTTTCACCATACGGCCCAATGTCATTTCCTTCATAACCCAGCCTCTCTCTTTTGTCCTTCCCCTGTACTCCGTCCCTGCCTTTACTGTAATATTTATTTAAATATCTGGTTATCTATTTGTCTGTCCATCTTACTATCTCATCTGCAAGACTGTGAACCCCTGAAGGCAGAGATTTGTGTCTGATTCAACACTGTACTCCAGCTCTCACCCCAATGCCTGCCACTAGACTTTCAAAAGTGTTTGGGGGAATTTGTGAATGGGTGGAGCGCATGTGTCTCTGCCTCTAGGCTGGTGGCCCAAGACTCTGGCCACAGGCCTGACTGTTATGGAGGAGGCTGCTTGATTAAGTTCATATTCATCCCTAAATGATTCCCCTACCCCCAGACTTCATATTCTGTCACCCTCTTGTTTTCCTGTTCTACCACAACCCAAGACTTATCTGCAAATCTCAGCACTCCCAAAGGCATGCTTTGAGAGCCAAGTGAGCCTTCCATCTGGATTGAATCAAATCACTGACAGAGTTATGTTCCGGAGTCAGCAGGGGCTGGAGGAAGGTTTTGGGGAAGGGCCCAGACCTTTTCTCCTTAGAAGAACTAAATCAGAAGAAAAATAATGTGCCCAGTAAGAGCTGCCCAAAGGGCTATGAGCAGGGGAGATGAATGGACTGGGCAGCTCTCACTTGATGTGTGTCCCAGGCAGGTTCTCAGTGTCTTTGGACCTCTGTGTTCTCAGCTGATAACAGGAGGGTTGATACATGCTTCGTAGTAGCGGGAATTAAATAAGACAAAGCATGAAGGGGTGTCTGAAACAGTGCTGGCTCACAGTGGGCACTCAGTCTTCCTTTCCTCTAATTCTTTTTTCCTTTTTTCTATTTATTTTTTTATTTCTATCGGTTATCCACGGATATAGTTAAATAGGCAAAATGTTCTTTTATTATAACAAAAAAGCAGTTTTCTACCTTCTCATTATTTGTCTCTAGAGGCAACCACCTTCAACTCTTTTAAACAATTCTTTTGGTATTTACTTTCATATTTCAAAATAACTTGCTTGTTTGATACTTTTTAAACTCACCTATTGAAGAACATCTTGGTTGCTTCTAGTTTTGAGCAATTATGAAGAATCGCCATAAACATCCATGTGCAGGTTTTTGTGTGGACATCAGTTTCAACTCATTTGGGTGAATACTAAGGAGCATGATTTCTGGATCATATAGTGAGACTATGTTTAGCTTTGTTACAAACTTCCTGACTACCTTCCAAAGTGGCTGTACCATTTTGTGTTCTCACCATCAATGAATGAGGGGTCCCATTGCTGCATATCCTCACCAACATGTGGATGTTGTCAGTGTTTTGGATTTCAACCATTCTAATAGGTGTGTAGCAGTATCTTATTTTACTCTGTAATTCCTAACGGTAGATGATGTAGGGCTTCTTTTCATATTTTCCATATGTATATCTTCTCTGAAAAGCTATCTTCTCAGATCTTTTGCCTCTTTTTAATTGAGTTGTTTGTTTTCTTATTATTTAGTTTTAAGAGTTCTTTCTATATTTTAGATACAAGCCTTTATCAGATGGGTGTTTTGCAAATATTTTTTCCACGTCTTCAGCATGTATTTCATTCTCTTAATCTACCAAACTCTTATTATGTGTTTAATTTCTAAGAGCTCATTTTTGTTCTCTGGATGTTTTATTTTCAGAGTTCCTTCTTTTTGCTTCCTGGATGCAGTAATTCTTCTCATCTCTCTGAAGATATTCGTAACAGTTTTTCCTAAAGATTTCTTTTTCCCGTGCAGCCTCTGTTTCTTCCACGTTGCTTTTATTTCTTAGTAAAAACCTTTCCTCAAACAACAGGTGATTTTTGGCTGTCTTCTTGTCTGAGGAAAACACCAAAGATCTAACTGAATGCTCTATGTATATTTGGGGGCGGGTGCGGGGTGCTTGGTGACTGTGGGCTCTTCTCTAGGGTAACTGGGCTGAGCATTTTCTTGGGGAGCCTGCCTACACAGTCCTGGCCTGGACCCAGTAAGCCTGGCTCATAGTAGTTTAGGATTTGAGTGGGGGAAGAAGACTGGACTTTTCAACAGCGAGTACATATACTTCCATTTGGTCCCTATTTTTAATACTCCACACTCATCTGTGCCTGGTGTCTTCCTGTCTAGATATCTTCATTTTATCCTGTCCAGATAATGAAGCTTCTCCAGGCTTCTGGTGAGGTGGAGAACAGACAGTCCACCTCCTGAGTAGTGAGGGAATGGATCTGGGGGTTAACCTTCTTAGATTTTTTTCTTTTGGCATAATTAATTGAAGTTGTTTCAAAGGGGAAATTTCATTTTCCCTCAGTGTTTTAGTATTCTATGAGAATAATGTCTCACATCATTTCATGTTATTTGTGGGCTAACATTTTAAAATCAGAAAAGATACTATACATATGTATATTTTACGCTCGTTTTTAATAATCATTTTAAATAAGAATATAATGAAGTTATTTTTCTGTCATCCTAAGATAAGATTTTACTGAAATGTATACTTTGCTGTCATCTGTTCATCCAAAGATCCAGCTTTATCACCCTCAGTCTCTAATTACAATGAAGGAACTTGGACAAACCATTCCTATCAGGAAATATTTCTATATATTTTAGTTGAGTAGATTCTTCGAGGCATTCTGGGTTCTAGCTAGCATTATCTACTTATTGATTTCATATATTTTTTAATGTAACTGTCTATTTAGTAGTCATGTCTCCTTAGGCTCCTTTTGGATATAAGTTTCTTGGACTTCTCTTGCTTTTGATTATCTTGACAATTTTGAAAAATATTGGTCAGATATTTCATGGAATGACCTTCAGCTGGGATTTGTCTCATGTTTCTCTCATGATTAGACTGGGGTTATGTGTTCTTGAGAGAGAGACCACCAAGGTACAGTGCCATTCTCATCACATTGTCAAGAGTACATAATATCGACATGGCTTATCGCTGATGATGTTAATTTTGATCACCTGGCCAAGGTACTGTTTGTCAGGCTTTTCTGCCATAAAGTCACTCTCTCCCTCTCCCGCTCCCCTTCCATACTGCCCTCTTTGGAAGGAAGTCACTATGCACAGCCTATATTTAAGGACTGTGGAGTTATATTCCATCTCCTTGGGGGCAGAGTCACTACATAAATTATTTGGAATTCTTCTGCACAGGAGAGTTAACTATTCTCCTCTCTTTATTTATTTATTTAATCATTTATATCAATATGTACTCATGAATATTTACTTTTTCTTTGAGTTAAAATCCAATACTATTTTATTTAGTTGCTCAAATCATTCCAACTTTGGCTATTAGGAACTCTTTCAGTTGGCTCCTGTGTCCTTTGACGTGCCATCATTTGTGTGTGTGTGTGTGTGTGTGTGTGTGTGTGTATACTCCTTTACTTTTGGGTACTACAAGATGTTCCAGGTTCATTTATATATTTTTCTGCTATATATATATGTATATATATATATTTTTTTTTTTTTTGCTATATATATTTTTTTTATGTTATATGTATATATGTGTGTATATATATATACATATATATATGTATATATATATATATTTCAGTTCTGTTCAGCTAGACTTTGGGCAGTTCTCAATGGTGGTTGTTCTGTGGTTTAGTTGTAATTTGAGGTCGTCATGGGAGGAGGTGAGCACAGCATTTGCCCACTCTGCCATCCTGACCCAGAAGTTGTTTTCTGCCCCAGTTCTAGATCAGCTATTTCTCCAAGGAGTCCTTGTTCCTTTTATTGGACTGTGGTATTAGAAATCAAGATCTGAGTGCTGGGTGTGCTCATTGTATTGAGATGTCGTTGCTTCCAGGCTTAGTCACTGACAGAACAAAAAAATCTATATGTGTATAATAAGCCATGTAAACACACGTCTATAAATATTTCTCTATGTAATTGTCTATATGGTATCTATATCAAGCTAAATGAGTTCATGCTGTTGCCTCCCACTCTAATCCATTAACAAATAGATCATTCTAGCCCTTTCTCCTTACTTATTTGTAACCTCCCACCCCAATGTTGAGAAATCAAGTTCCATCCATTTACCTAATTGTTCAATTCCACAATATAGTACTGTCAGCGTTATTAATTTGCACTCTTATGGGAAATAAGTAGAGTACAACTTGAGTTTAGTGATTATGTACAATTTCTTTTTTCTTTAGTCTTACAAATTGCACTCATTTCTAAGGTTACTTAAGTCAACACTTTTCTCCCCATCTCCTTCAGTTAGGCTTGTTCATACATTTGTAATACAGTTAAATTGTTTTGTCATGTTCTGCATTCCATCTTGGGATCTGATGACCTCCTAGACGATTTTTTAATTTTGCATATGTTAAGATTTATTATTTGTGTTATAAAGTTCTATTTGACAAATAGAACTTTATAGAACTTTGACAAATAGAACTTTGACAAATGCACCATCACAGTATCATGCAAAACAGTTTTATAGCCCTTAAAAAAATCCCTCATGCTTTATCTACACTACCCTCCTCCACTCCCTGGGAATCACTGATTTTTTTACTTTCTCTATAGTTTTGCCTTTTCCAGACTGTCATATATTTGGAATCATACAGCATGTAGCCCTTTCAAATGCTTCTTTCATGTAACAATTTGCATTTAAGATTAACCTATGTCTTTTCATAACTTTATGGCTCATTTCTTCTTATTATTGAATAGTATTCAATTGTATGGTTATACCCATTTTGTTTGTCTGTTTATCCATTCACCTACTGAAGGGCATCTTGGTTGCTTCCAGTTTGGGGCAATTCTGAATAAAGCTGCTATAAACATTTGCATGTAGGTTTTTGTGTGGACTTACATTTTTAAATCAATTAAGTAATTAAACAGACTTTTGGCTAATCATGTCTCTTTTTGGTTTCACCTTTACACCCACTTCCAGAGAAGAGGGATGCCACTTGTTCTCATACATTTTGGGGTTCTGCACTGTAAAACAACTTTCTTCATGGCTTTCCATCTGTGCGTTTATGATTCAGCTTTCTCTGTTCTGCTAAGTCAAGTTACACTCTTCTATCAGCTTTCCAGCCTGAAAAATTATGTTACATAATTTTCTCTCCTAGTCCCATTATTTTTGTGAGTTTATACCTATTCTGTACTGTCATTTTAGTGGGGTGAAATGAAAGCTAATTTTAGTGTTCAACCCACCAAGTTCAACCAGAAGTATCGCTCCTTCCTTTCTCAGAGGCCAAGATTTGATCTCCCTGGAAATGGAGTAGCCAGTATTTGTAAATCATGGCTGCTCTGACTTTAGTCATGTGAAAAGGCCCTGTGCTACAAATCTTGCTCCCAGTGCCTGTCCCTGTCAGGGCCTCAGTCTCAACCTCCTGCCCTTAATGATCCTTCCCTTGGGTCTTTGAAGGCCCAAACCTGTTCAGAAGAGAGGGGCATTGGCTTAACTTTATGAGCTCGAGGTCTCAGAGCAAGGTCATGTTTGCATATGCTCAGTTAGGGGAAATGACACAAATGGCAGGGCTGAGGTTAGGGGCAAAGAGAGCAAGAACAGCACAAATAAACCTGTCTCTAGCATATCCATTCTCATCTCTCTAACAGTGTCTTGAAGCAAACCATTGTGGGGAGAGTGATAGAGGTGGTGAAGTTCAGGGTTAGAGTCAAGAAATTGAATGATTATTGAGTAGAATCACCTCCCTCTAATATCCTTTGCCCTTATCTCTTTTCACTTTACCCAGAGTGCCTTCTCCCTGGGCAATTCTATCCATTCAGTGCCCTCACTTGCATCTGATCCTAAGGACTCTCCAAGTTATAGCTCATGCCACAGTCCCCTTCTTGACCTCTAGTTGAGTAGCGATGCTTTGCCCTGGATGTACCACAGACATCATAGCTGTGAGTACTCTGCATCATGTTTTCCTCTTCAGATGCAAGCCCATCATCTGTTTGGGGTTTTTAGTGATTCTTCACATTTCTGTTTCACTTATATATCTTTTCGTTGTTTCTGAGAACTGCTATGTGTTTATTTGATAACTTTTAAATATCTTTGCTATAATATTTTAGGTGTTTGGGTGGGAAGCAGGGCTGCTGTATGACTTGAAACTTGAAAGAACACATATCTCCTGGGGTTCATTTTTGAAAGGCCTCATGTTATTCTTTCGACCCTCACCCATTTCAGGATGAATAAAATTCTGCCATCCTTGGAGAATGATGTTTTCCAGCCTCTTACAAGAGCAGTTTAGGATCTCACAAGCACTTGGCAGTTTTTTTTAAATTTTATTTTAACCATCATTCTTTCTTCTCCATCATTAGCTCATCTCTCACTGGAATAAAAACATCTTCCCAGCTCTCTTTCTACTTTCCCCTTTGGAAAATACAGTGGAGGGTTTATTCCCATGGAATGGTTGGGATGAAAATCTGGTTCCTAGGATGACTCCATAGCTATTTAATCAATTACCAGAGGTTTATGCAATGTTCTCACTGTCCGCAGTAAACATTTACTGCCTAAGGGATAGAGCCCAAATGCCTCATCCTGTAATTAAAACCACTCAACATCTGCAGCATTACTCTTATCTTAGGGCTGCAAAGAGTCAGTAGAGCGAGGTTAGGAGTATGAAGTCTGCAGCCAGACCATCTGGGTTCCAATCTGACTCTGCCATGTACTTGCTGTGAGACCTTGGGCAAGTTACTTAACCTCTCTGTGCCACAGTTTCCTTCTCCGTAAAGTGGCAGTGATGGTAATAATAGTATGTACCTCATAAAGCTTTTGTGAAGATTAAATGAATTAATAAATCACAAGGGCTCTGAACAGTGTCTGGTGCTCAGAAAGTGCTCCAGAGCTCCTTTCTGCATTCCAAGAGAGATCCTTCATTCCAACCAGACTGGACCACTCCCTGTTCCCCTTCCCAGTTCTGAACTTCTGTTCAGTAGAGTCTACAAGGGCACAGACAAAATTCTCCTCTTCCTTCTCCTTTCTCTTTCTCCGTCTCTTTCCTCGAAGATAGCTACAATTTATTGAACATTTGCTAACATTTCAAGTGCTTTTTTTTCAAAGCTCACAATAACCCCAGAAGACTGGTAACATTACTCCTATTTTATAAGTAAGGAAACGTCCTTAGAGAGAAAAAGTAAGTGACTCTGCTAAATGGCAGAGCTGATAGTTTAACTGCATCCATTTGACTCTGTCTTCCATGCAGGCTGTCTTTCCCTGTCTTATTGTCAAGCATTCACTGTCTGTTCACCCCAACCTGTAAGGCCAACTTTGAGGTTCTCCATGTTGTGAATTATTTCACTCATGACGACTTTGGCTGCAAGTAATAGAAAGCACAACTCAAGCTGGCTTAAACTGGAAGGGAATTCGTTGTTCACAAAAATGAAGTGTCTAGAGGAAAGGCAAACTTCAAGCAAGGGCAAATCCAACAGTTCATCAATATCCTCAAGGACCTGTTTTTTGTTGTTCTCCTACTCTGCCTTCTTTCATGGTCCTGGTCTCAACCTGCTGCTGGCTCCCATGTGATCTCAGGATGGCTGTCAGCAGCAATCCAGGTACTTTAGGTTAGATTCCCCAAATCCTGAGACAGGGTTATAAGAATAAGTAGTTTAATTCCTAGGAAATACTAGTGGGGAAATAGGAAACTGAGATGGAGAAGAGAAAAAGTCCATAAAGGATTATTTAGAAAATTTCCTTTGGAAAACTAGAGCACAATCTCATTGAGGAGTTTTGGGTAACCATGTAGACTCATGTATCGGAGTTAGCCCGACAACCCCAGGAGCAGGCAGAGTAAGCTCCAGCAGCCAGAAAAAGTCTCAGGCCAAAAATAAACAAGAGCTGGCAATTGGAAATGGGGCAGGGGATATGGGGAGAGTACCAAGTACATATGTTACACCAGATGTGTGCTTCCTCAGTCATGCCCACCGGGAGAGGGAGCAATCTTTCCCACAGCCATCACACAATAGTCCTGGGTGGCACTCTGGTTTGTCCTGCTGAGGGCCTATGCCCACACCTGAACCAAAACCTGTGTCCAGGTGAATATACTGCCTGATTGCCTTAGTCTTCAATTACCGTCTACCCAGCAACCCATCACTGTGGCAAGAGATGGGGTCATTCTGACTGGCTGAGGCAAACCAGGGCCTCCCTGGGTGTGCTGGGTGTGGGACTGGTCCCACCAGAACTGCGTGGCAGCTGTCCTAGAATGCTGGGAGGGTGAGAAGGATGCCGGGAAGCAAATGACAGTGTTCATCATATAAGTATTCCCTAGAACAAAAAGAATGGAATAGAAATAAAGCTTGGAAGAGGAGGAGTACAAAAGAGAAGGAAGCCCAGGGCTGGGAGAGAACTTTGAAGGTCACAGAGCCTGATCCACAGGTGCTACTCCAATTCCCTCTTCATTTGTTCTCCAAGGTGACATTCGGTCTTAGCTCATATACTTCCAATGATAGGGAACCCACTCATTCACAGAGTGACCTGTATTTGTTCTAGAGACATCTCTATCCACTTAAAGCCTCTCATCATATTGGGTTGGAATCTTTCTTTCTGTATCTTCTCTGGAGTTTCCAGGACACATCTGCTTCATCTGCCCTAAATCTCAGTTCTACAGGGACATGTAAACAGTGATTGCATTTTCCCTAAGACTTCCCTGGAACAAACTGACCCATCTCAGGCCTGTCTCCTCAGAGATGGTGGTCACCGAAAGGCTCCAATATCTGGGCGGGGGTCTGGAGGAGGCCCTCAGGGCAGGCACCTTGGAGCTGGTGAAACATCAAATGAGTTTCTTCATGGAAGCACTGGCCAATCTCCAGGTCAGCCACAGTTTACTGCTTGGAAACAAATGGCCTCAGTCACAGGGAGGAGCCCTGGTTCCCTCATGGATGTGTTTACTTGGAGAATATGACCTCCCAGACATACAAACACTCTGCCTACCTCCCTCCCCAGCAGCAACCACAGGAGCTCTGAAGTGTCTGGCGATGGCCACTTGCTCTGTGGCTATAGTTCCTGAGATCTAGGCTTCTCCCATCTGGGCACACACATCTAGACCTCACACCCAGACCCAGACCCAAGCCCCCTTTCCCCTGGCCCCATAACTCAGAGGTCTGCAAAGGATGAGGTATACACAACAATAGAAGGAGTCAGAACTGGAGTCAAAAGTTCTCCAATGAATCCTGCTCCACTGGGATGGTGACTTTGCCTCTCAAAGCCTCATTTTTCTTTATGTGAAAAAACAGAGAAAGGAACTTATTTGCAGAGGTGCTCTGGGAAAGTAAAAGTACCAAGCATATGCTGACTTCTTAACAGGTGTGTGTATTACGGTCCTTTATTGGTAACAGCATCCTTTGAGGGCACCAGATGGTAACTCTTCTGTCATAGAAACACTTCTGAACTGACTTTCTCCAAGATGCCCATACATATTGATCAGATAGAGTAGTGGTCCTACCTTCTCCCCAACCTCCAACTTTTATAGACCCTGTAGAAGACATCAGTAGTTCTGTCTTCCCTCCTTTTTCTTGGGAACTATCCCTAGCCCATTCACATGTCTGTAGAGAGAGCACATTGCTGAAGTTTATGCATTTCCTGGGTCTTTGTTGATGTCATGACTTTCCCCATGACCCAAGCTAGGCTAAACAGAGTCCTCTGAGATTCTTCATGTTAGAAAAGGAAGAATCCTTGCTTCTCCAAGCCATGTAGATCTGCAACTGCTGGCAGCCACATGGAAAACAGCAGCCTGCAGTGAGGGAACAGGGCTAACATACAGAAGCGAAGATAAAAGATATAGCATGTTTGAGTACCTGGGTCAGGTTTTCTTCAGCCCTGTCTGTCCCACCACTTACTGGTGCAAACCATCCTTAGAATATAAAAGGAATGGCTCATTTGCCCCGGCCTGTTCTGAGATCCAGCTGATTGGACAGACTATGGGTAGACATTTGACCCAGAAGAAATCTACCCAGAAGCAGGATTGGTCTAATCAATTTGTGTCTCCTAGAACTGGGCCATAGAACGCCAGGGTCATAGATTAGCCAGTGCTGAGCACTTGAGGTAAACAGACAGAGTCTTTGGAGGCAGTCATGTGAATTCTTACATAAGTAGGGATGGAACTCAGAACAGAGACAGGAAAGAGGCTGGAAGAGGGGCTGCCTTGGTTCCTGATGGCTTTTCTTTCCTGTTTTTATTCCCCTAGTCCTGCATTGCCTGCCCTCAGGCATCATAAGCTATTTCTGCATCCATTTGACAAATCTTCCCTTTTGCTCAAGCTACTTTGAGAGGGCTCCTTTTCCATGCACATCCCCTTCATTTTTCCTCAACACAGCTCAAGATGGAAGCAATAAACAAGAGTCTGTGCTCACCCATAGTGGGCATTAGAGAATGAAATGGGTCCCTACATGACCTGGGAATTTACACTCAACTTTTTTTTTCTAAATTGAGATATACAGTAGTCTCTCCTTATCTGTGGTTTTATTTTCCACAGTTTTAGTTACCCTCAGTCAGCAAAGGTCTAAAAATATTAAATGGAAAAATCTAGAAATAAACAGTTCATAGGTTTTAAATTGCACACCATTCTGAGTAGCATGATGAAATCTCATGCCATCCAGTTCCATCTTGTTGGGACATGAATCATCCTTAAGTCCAGCGTTTCCACACTATATTTGCTACCTGCCTGTTAGTCACTTGCTCATCTCAGTTATCAAGTCGACTGTCATGGTATTTAAGTACTTGTGTTCAAGTTATTCTTATTTTACTTAATAATGTCTCCAAAGTGTAAGAGTAGCGATGTCAAAGAGAAGCCACAAAGTGTTTGTATAGATAGGAAAAAAACATAGTATATATAGAGTTTGGTACTATCCATGATTTCAGGCATCCACTGGGGGTCTTGGAACATATCTCTCATGGATAACAGGGGTCTACTGTAATTTACATGCATAAATTCATTCTTTTAAAGTGTGGGATTTAGTGTTTTTTAGTTTATTTACATAGTTGTACAATAATTATCACTAATTCTAGAGCATTTTCATCGCCATGGAAAGAAACTTCCCACACGTTAGCAATCATTCTCCATTTTTCCTCTTACTCTCCCCAGCCCCTGGTAACCCCTAAACTACTTTCTATGTATATATAGATTTACCTATTTTGGTAAGTGGAATCATATAAATGGAATCATACAAAATGTGGTCTTTGTTGTATTAATTTTTTCAATTAGCATAATGTTTTCAAGGTTTATGTTGTAGCATGTGTCATTACTTCATTCCTTTTTATGGCTGAATGATATTCACATTTTGTTTATCCATGTATCAGCTGGTGGACATTTGGGTTGTTTCTACTTTCGGGCTATTATGTATAGTGCTGCTTTGAACATGTGTGTACAAGTATTTGTTTGAGTACATATTTTTAACTCTTTTCGGTATATACTTAAGAGTGGAAGTGCTGGGTCATATGGTAATTCTATGTTTAACTCTTTGAGGAACCACCAAATCTGTTACATTTTACAATTCCACCACCAATTTCTCCACATCCTCCACCAACACTTGTTATTTTTCTTTCTTTCTTTCTTTCTTTCTTTCTTTCTTTCTTTCTTTCTTTCTTTCTTTCTTTCTTTCTTTCTTTCTCTTTCTTTCTTTCTTTCTTTCTTTCTTTCTTTCTTTCTTTCTTTCTTTCTTTCTTTCTTTCTTTCTTTCTTTCTTTCTTTCTTTCTCTTTCTTCCTTTCTTTCTTTCTTTCTTTCTTTCTTTCTTTCTTTCTTTCTTTCTTTCTTTCTTGTTAAAAATACCATCCTAGTGATTATGAAGTAGAATCTCATTATGCTTTTGATTTGCATTCCCTTAATGATAATGATGTTGAGTATCTTCTCATGTGCTTATTGGCCATTTGTATGTCATCTTTGGAGAAATATCTATTCAGATCCTACGTTCATTTTCAAAAATGGGTTGTCTATTTGTAATAGGTTTTTACAGGTTCTGAATACAAATTCTTTATCAGATATATGATTTGCAAATATTTTCTCCCATTCTGGTCATTTCCCTTTCACTTTCTTGATAGTGCCCTTTAAAGCACAAAAAATTTTAAATTTTGATGAAGTCAAATTTATCTTTTTTTTTCTTTTGTTACTTATGCTTTTGGTGGCAGATCTGAGATACACTCAGAGTCTTTGACCTTAAGTTCAAACCCCTTCTATCTGCAGAGTTCTAAATTTTTCCTGATGTTTGCAAATGTCTTTTTTATTACTTGCATCTTGAGCAAATCTGTCTCAGATTATAAATTCCCAGGGCGTAATGATCAACTCTGTAAAACAAGTTTACACTGTGTAATTAATTAAAGCTTTAATGATAGTTGTAATGATGACCTAGGGATCAGTAAGTCCTCCCCTGGGTCTAACCTCATATCGTAGAACAAATTCATTTCCCCTTCACAAGTTCTAAGGGGGACTTTGATGCAAATGCCTCTGAAAAAGGGGAGACTCTTGGACACAGTAGAGGCGATTAGGAGTAGCTGGTCTGCTTGGAACTTGCTCACCAGCAGCAAGAATTTCCACTGAGGCTAACTTTCCACCGAGCCAAGGGCAGCGGTTTGTGTTGGGACAATGGAGGGCACTGGGAATTGACACTACCTCTTTTACTCCAAGAGAGAAAACTGTGCTGTCTGGGCAAGATCAAGGCTCCAGCACTGTCACCTCTGGCTAAGGGTGGTAACATGGGCAAGGCAGGCAGATGCAGGAAACTGAGGAAGGTGTCCTCTCAGCTCCTGGTCTCCAGAAACAATTTTTGCAGACTGCAACTCTTTTTGGTCAGCTGACTTCTTCTGTGGGAAGCTTGTCTCTGGGGATCTTTCTTGGCTCTACCAGGGCAAGCCTGACCTAAATCAGGCACACCTTCTGCCAGAGAACAGGGACTACAACTGACCAGCTTCAGATTCCAGGTTGCCTTAAACTCACGGACATTGGCAGAACTCGCTCACACATTCTGATCCAGCGTCACTTAGAGAGCTCCTACTGTGTGCCTGTGCCACCACAGGACCTTTATTCAGGACCTCACCAGTGGGACTGGCACTGTGGGGTTTTGGGCCAGTATTTGGAGGGAGAGTCCAATGTCCCCGCTAAACTCAGAGGCCCTGGAACAAGACTGGGCTTTAGTGTCAGAACAGTTTTTATGTTAAATTACCACTTAATCCAAGCGTGATTTGGATAAGTCACCTTACACCTTCAAATGTCTCTCCCATAAAGAGTGATGTGGGAAAATGATGTTGTTGATGTCACAGGGTGGCTGCAAGAGCAAACGAGGTGAGGCAAATAAGTGTCTAAGGTCTGATAGAATGAACTTGATAAATGGAAGATACTGTAATCCTTTTGTACAGAGCCAGTTTTCAGCCCTGGTCTTGCTTAATCTCTTCACTAATTTCCTACATTGGCACCTCCACCCAGATCTTCCTCTTGAAGGCAAGAATATCCAATCATTCCCAGGCCTGTCTACCCGGAATCTCCGGGCACCCTAACTCAGCACGCCCATGCGAAACTCCTCATCTATCCCTGAAAACTTGCTTCTCTTCCCATGTTTACAGTCTCAGAAAGACCTGACCATCCAGCCAGTGACTCGAGCCAGAAATCTGGGTGTCGCCCTAAAGCTTGGCTCTTCCAAATTCCCCATATCAACTCAGTCACCAAACCCTCCTTGACATTTCTCAATTGTATCCTTCCCTCTCTGTCCCATGGCCCATGTGCAGTGTCGGACTCCATCTGTTTCCTGGGACAGTGCAACATCACACGGTTCCTCTCCGTGTCTTCCCAGCATCTTTCTTACACCAACTCCCACAGGCTTTTACCTCCCTCCCACCCCCAGACTGCTCTCATCAAGTCCTCCAGTGCCCGCCACCATGCTGAGTCCAACAGCTCCCAGTGCTCATCTTCCCTTCCCCACTGGCTGCATTTGACACAGTGGACCTCTTCCTGTCTTCAGATACCTTCTTCACTTCATCTCTAGGACACTTGCTTTGCCTGATTTCTCTCCTAA
Source organism: Eidolon dupreanum (assembly GCA_028627145.1). Classification (NCBI taxonomy): domain Eukaryota; kingdom Metazoa; phylum Chordata; class Mammalia; order Chiroptera; family Pteropodidae; genus Eidolon; species Eidolon dupreanum. The sequence goes on along the minus strand of CM053506.1, from coordinate 47,903,466 downwards.
CCCTCAGGCTGCTTCCTCTCAGTCTCCCTTGCTGGTTCACTCTCATCTCAATAATTTCTAGATATTGGTGTTTCCTGAAGTTATTTCGTAACTTCTATTTTCTACCTATATTTACTCCATGAGTGATCTTCTTCTGTCCTGTGGATTTCAATACCATCTCTACGTTGATGATTCCTCGCCCTTATCCAGACCTCTCTCTTTAATTTGTATCTCTAACTGCCTATTTGATATTTCTATTAGAATGTCAAACAAACATCTCAAATGAACCATATTCAAACCTGAGCTCCTAATCTTTCCCACAAACGTGCCCTCCTACAGTTTGTCTCCCCACTCTCTGTTAATGGCAACTCTCTTTTCCCAGTTACTCAAGTTAAAAAAAAAACAAAAACACTTGGTATTATCTCTCGTATGCCACAGGAAATCTTTCAGGAATTCTGTCAGCTCTACTTTCAGAATATATCCAGCATCTGACCACTTCCCACCACCTTGCCAGCTAACAAGCTGGCCCCAGCCTCCATCACCTCTTGCCTGGATTACCGCAGTGGCCTCCAGCCAGTGTCCATGCTTCTATCCTCTCTTGCTTCTAAGTGGAAGTCAGATCATGACACTCCACTCAGAACCCTCCAGTGCCTCTCCATATCACACCCAATAAAAGCCACACCCCTTATAATGACCCCAAAGGCTCTGTGTGGAACCCCATTTCCTCTCTAAACCTTATCCACTTCTACTTTCCCTCCTGCTCTCTTGGGTCCAGCTCCATGTCCTTTAAACATGGCCAGCCTACTCCCACCTCAAAATATTTGAACTTACTATTTTCTCTTCCTGGAATGTTCTTCCTCCTGACATCCCTAAGGTTTTATTCCCTCATTTCAGAGAAGCCTACCCTGACTGCCTAAAATATCAACTGCTGGCTTTTCTTATCCTCCTTTCCTATTTATTTTTTCTCCTTAGCACTTATATTTTTTAATATGTTACTTATTTTATTTATTTATGTGTTGTGATGGTTAATTTCAGGTGTCATTTTGACAGGGTGCCCAGATACTCAGTTAAATAATATTCTGAGTATGTCTGTGAGGGTGTTTCTGGATAAGACTAACATTTAATTTGGTAGACCAAGTAAAGCAGATTACCCTCCCTGATGTGGATGGGCTTCATACAATCTTTCGAAGGCTAAATAAGAAATAATTTTCTTTCTCCACCTGATAGTCTTTGAGCTCAGAAATTGGTCTTCTCCTGCCCTCAGATTCAGATCCAGACTGGATATAGATATAGATAAATATAGATGTAGATGTAGATATATAGATAGATAGATAGATAGATAGATAGATAGATAGAAATATAGATACTGATTATATATATATATAGAGAGAGAGAGAGAGAGAGATACAGTTATAGATATAGATATGGAGATAGATATAGAGATAGATATAGAGATATATAGTTCTTATTGGTCCTGTTTCTCTGGAGAACCTGGGCTAATACACTTATCTACTGTCTGAATTCTTCCACTAAAATGTAAGCTTGCTGAGAACAAAGATTTTTGTATGTTTTGTCAACTGTTTTATCTCCAGTACCTAGCATAGAGTCTGTACAAAGTAAAGTTTTGGTGAATAAGTAACTCCTCTCTGGTCTCTGCCTGCTAGGCCCTCCACTCCAGTCTATGTTCCACATTGTAGCCAAGGCGTCCTGTCAGAAGCACCTATTCAATCACGCCATTTCCTCAACTAAGAATTTAGTGGCCTCAGACTGTGTGGTCATGTGAGGTTGTCCAGCATGCCTTGACAGTTCAGGGCAGTCCAGGGAAGGCTGATAATGGATAAATCTACGCTGGAAATTTTCCAGGCAGGTGAGATGTCAGGCCAAGGGGACCAGTGGAATGCTAACAAGAATGATTATACCAATGATATACCAAGACATATAAAGTATATGAGGAAAGAAGAAAAAATAAGAGTAAAAGAAAGGTGAGTGATGGAGTTGGAAGGAGAGGAATAATGGTCAAAGAGAGATGTTTGCATTTTCGGTGTCCTGAGATGGGTAGTTTGGAGTGTGAGGACTGGAGTGCTGTGAAAGTGATAGTCACTGGAGATGAGGTCCCTGGTGATGGTCCCAAGGAACTGAGAGGGCGGGGTGGTGATGGACCATAATATTATTTCTCGTCCACTTTTGGAAGTGAAAAGAGGTGTCATTAATTTACCATCCACACAAAAATAACAGACTTGAGCCTGGACTTCCCTAAGCCGACTGACACATGTAGTGATGCTATTGCTTAGGCACTTGGGCTCATGGCAGGCCTCAGGATGGAGAAACAGATGATGCCCTGGTGTGATGTCATCAGGACCCAAAGGGGCATACAGGTAGTCGAGCGCAGAGTGGGGAAAGGTAGCATGGCCAAGAATCTCACCAAGTGGGAAGCCTGCTGGGCAAGGTGAAAAACACAGACTCCACCTCCAGACCAGGTGGGAGTTGTTAAGCTAGACAATGACATTTTCTCAACCTCATACACCAGTCACACTTTTTTGGACTTTCCCAAACATTTTTTTTTCCAGCTTCATAACTTTCTTGAGAGTTATCTACTGTGCTTCCCTTTTTCAGAAAGCAAAACCAAGGCTGATGTGATTTTGGTGGTTGAACCAAGGCAAACCAAAGAAACCCCTGAAGGGTTGCCAGATAAGATACAGGGGGCCCAGTTAAATCTGAATTTCAGATCAATAACAAATAGTTTTTTAGTTTAAGTATGTCCCAAATATTGCACAAGACATATTAATACAAAAAAAATCATCATTTATCTGAAATTCAAATTTATCTGAGCAACCTCGTTTTTGTTTATTTGTTTGTTTATTGTTTTGTTTTACTAAATCTAGCAATCCAGAAGGGAGTGGGCCAGAGTAGCTGTGTGAATCAGAAAGCCTTGTTAGTGGTCTAAGAGACTGGGAGGGCAGAACCAGATCTGAGTGTGGCTGAGAGAAGAATGTCAGCTGGAGGAGGGTGGTCAGCATGGGGAAAGGGCTCCAAACTGACAGGGTCAGACTGTAGACAGGAAGGCCAATGTGCTGAGTGTAAATGGCTTTCTACACACTGGCTCATGATCAGATAGAGCCTTAGAGCCTTCAAAGGGTGTTCATATCTGTAATTTTAATTGGACCCTCCAGCTCTGGACAGTAGGCACAGCATAGATTCCTAAGCCCAGAGCATGGATGAGAACTCTGAGGTTCGGGGAGGTTTTGGAGTTGAACTCACAAAGGAGGGATTCTTAGGGAAGGGCACCAGCTCATCCAGGAGCCATAGCAAACCCTAAAACAGGGCCTGGGGAGGATGGTGCCTTCCTCGCACTAAGGGGGCAGATAGGGTACAAGGGGAGGAGAATCAGCCTGAGAGAGCCAACATGGCAAAGGAGGGAGAGGCAGGGAGGAGAAAAATGACCAAAGCTCAGGATCCGCTAGTAAATCATTAGCCTTTGCCAGAACACAGAAGCTGTGAACTGTTATTATAAACTAAGAAAATGAAATAAAATATAGGAAAAATAAAACATAATTAAGCAAAATACAATAACAAAATTAAAAGGAATGAAGGTGCCAAATGCTCTGATATTTAGGAGAGTTTGAACTCTCCCAGGGCCTGGGTCAGCTCAGGGACAAAGCCTTTAGTTAACAACTGGGAAGCACAAGGGCAGCAGGGGACAGTAGCTTCGGGCAGCCAGGGCTACACTCCCCACTCTGCTCACTCCCTCAGTGACCTTATGACATCTCTTTTCTCTTTGGGCCTCACTTTCCTCTGCTATAAAGTTCAGAGTGAGCTGAATAGTGGTTCACAGTGTGGATTCTTCAGAGGAGCTTGGAGAGACAGTCAAGCTAGTTTCCAATTGTCAAGAGACAATAAGTGCTGCCCCAGGTGCTGGAGTCAGTGCCTTCATTCACCAGCATGAACTGTGTGCCAGGCAACTTGCTGTGTACTGGGCAAGGTCTCTACCTTCAGGGGACCTACATCTTGGGGTGTGTTTGGGTGGAGTGGAGCAAGAAAGAAAATAAATAAATGAGCAAGAAGGCAGCATTGAGTTGAGGCCTGAAGGATCTGTGCAGCCAGACAAATGTTTAAGATTGAGTGGTCTAGGCAGTGCAGATGGCCAGCACAGAGACCTTCAGGGCAAACAAGCCGAGGGTGTTAGAAGAACAGAAAGAAGGCCAGTGACTAGAAAGAAAGAGGGGAAAGTAAGAGAGAAGGGTAGGTTCTGCAGAGCTGGTGCACAGGGCAAGGCAAAGACTCTGGCTTTTTTAGAGCGTGGGGGAAGCTATTGTAGGGTTTTGAGCAGCACATAATAGCATCTGATAGATGGTTTAAAACAGTGGCTTAAGAAATACATGTTGAGGACGCTATGTTAAGTGAAATAAGCCGGGCTCAGAAGGACAAATACACAAGATATTACTTAATCTAACAGTAGAACTCATAGAAGCAGAGAGTGAAATGGTTGCCAGGGCTGGGAGGAGGGGGAAATGGGGAGATATTAGTTAAAGGGTACAGAGTTTCAGAAATACAAGATGACTGAGCCCTAGAGATCTACTGTACAGCAATGTGCCTATAGTAAACAAAATTGTATTGTATACCTGAAAATTGTTAAGAGAGTAGATCTTATATTAAATTTTCTTATTGCAAAAAGAAAAAAAGAAAAAGCAATACATGTTATGTCATGACCAAGTATACCAGGTATGTATATAAGTGTGTTTTTTTATAAATGAAAAAAAAAGTATCACAAACCAATAGATATCTTGTGCATTGTATTCTGATAGTTTCAATTCTTCTATTACAATAAAACAAAAATCAGGTCACAACCCACTAAATTGATTTCACAACTCACTCATTGATTGTAGCCTATAGGTTGTACTGATTTTAGAATAATATCCTGGCCCTGGGGGTAAAATATATTTTGGAGAAGTGGATAAAGGCAAGAGAAGTAGCAGGAAGAGCAGTGAGGAGGGTGTTATAGAAATCCAAGGACAGGAAGATAGAGGATTGGACCAAGATTTTGGAGATGAGGACAGAAGCATGTGGGCAGACACAGGCTATATCTTAGAAGCAGCATGGACAGGACTTATTAATGAATTAGATGTAAAGGGAGAGAGAGGGAGGAATTAGTAATGACTTCATTTGGGGCTTGAGTTGCTAGGGGACAGCAGTCCTGATTACAGGTATGAGTTACCCTGGCAAAGGAACAGATTGTAGATAACCAAAGGTTCTGCTTGGGCCACGTCAATTTCAGTACAGTTTCACTCCTCTTAATTGTTTCTACTCAGAGCTTAGAGTCACCTCCAGAGAAAATACACAACAGGTAGAAAGCAACACTATAGTGAAATGCTAATGCAAAACAAAAAACTTAGTTAATATCTACTCAGGACTTACCTTGCACCAGGCACTGTGAAGAGCATTACACATATCCATTTAATTCTCAGGATGATGATATGAAATAGGTGCTATTATTATCTTCATTTTACAGAAGAGATACAGAGAAATTACTTTCCTTGTCCTTAGTCACACAGCAAATATGTGTATGAGCTGAGATTTAAACCAGTACTGCCTGACTGCAAAATATAGCTCCATCAAGGAAAGAAGTACTCCATCTCTGGAGAAGAATGAATCTTTACTTGGAAAGATGGCCACATTACATTGCAGAGTTGAAAAACAGAAGCAGGATCCAGATCATAAATAGTACATTCAATTTTTGATCTACTTCTGTGATAAAAATTATGTATGTATATATGCACAGATAAAAGACTAGAATGGTGTACATAACAAAGCTAGCACTGGTTATCATTGGCTGGTGGGAGTGCGGGTGGTTTAAATTTTTGACAATGATAATACATAGCCATTATAAAAAAAATTCTTTCAAAATTAGGAAAAATAAGTTGAAACAGTGTGCTGTGCATCTAGAATGTATGTGATATAGACACATGGGACAAGTGAAATGTGTGTTTTGGTGGAGTCCTCAGAAACCTGGATGCTCATCTTGGTACTACCTGTGACTCTCTGTGTGGCCTTGGGCAGATCTCAAAAACCTCCACCACCACCACGGGGTCTTCAGAGGAGGACCTTAGGGAAAGTGCCCAGGAGCAGTGGTGTCCTGGTTAATGCATAACAACCAGCTCTTAAAACAAAACAAACAAACAAACAAAAACAAAGAACAAAAAAACCTTGATTTGTAGCGTTCACTGATTTCCACAGTATAAAAACTCCCACCAGTTTCAAGTTTGTACTCATGTGACAAACAGATTAGAAGAGATACATGGCAGCACACCATTGCACAGCCTTTCCACCGTGAAAATATAATATGTAAGTCACCTCAAGAGCATAAATTGCAAAAGATAATCAAATTATTGGGGAATGATGAGTTTTGAATATTTATTACCTTTGTTTTTAATATAATTTATTTAATTGCAACCTTACATAATTTAATTTTTAATGATGGCTGTGTTTAACAACTGGCTGACAAAATCTCTAAAAATTTAACTACTGGCTCTTACAAGTCCAGCATACCACTACCTAGGAGCCTTTTGGGCTCTGACAGGCTGAAGGTCTATGATTAGCAGGAGCTACGAGCCCACTAAGACCACTGAAGGTGAGAACCGAGCCCACGCCAGCTCTTTGGCCCCACAAGTCATCCTGGCCTGAATCACAGTGTCTAGAAGGAGAGAGAGGAAGGGGTACAGGAGTGAAAGCTCCATCCAGGAAGGCAAGCGGCAGGAAGGGCTGGCGGCATCAGCGTAATCATGGGGGCTGTTTTTCTGTCTTATCAATGGCAGCAGCAAGGGAAAACAATATCCCTGACTTAATTTTACTTCATGAGCCAACAGGAAAACCCCCCAAGTGTGAGTCTGTGATGCGTTGGCCAATTTGGGTGGGCCTGGAATCCTTTCCCAGCCCTGAAATTTCATGTTCTTCCTGCCTCTGCTTTCCATCCTCCAGCATGCTGATTACACAGCTTTGAGTCTCAGCTTCTCCTTCTCTGAAATGGCCTAATGTTCCAGGTCCTGGAAACTTTGGAGGGAGTGGCTGCCTGTCTCTAAGCATGAAGACCACAGCAGAAACAAGGCCAGCCTTCTGGCTCCTTGGCTTCAGGTGTCCTGCATGGACACCACCCATTCTCTATGTCGCCTTCACTTCAAGAGCTATGTAGGTGCTGAACATATCACCTACCTTTAGCAGATTTGAAAACTGAGGTCCAGGGAGATCAGGGAGCCTGCCATAGTGTTAAGAGAAGTAACTGCACACACATTTGATAAAATGAAAAGGTCTGAAATCAAGTGTTAGGGAGGGTGTGGACCCACAGGACCTCTTATGCTAGAAAATATTTAAGTGTATCTTGTAAAAGTGAACAATTATGTATCTTACAATGCAGCAAATGCATATACTTAAGAGACACTCTTGCAAATGTATGTGAGGAAGAGTCCTAGTTTCACTGCTGCAAAACTATCAAGAAGAGAGTGGCTGAATAAACTGTGTTATAGTCACAATGGAATAAAACACAGCCATCTAAATGAACGAATTATAGTGGCATAGCTCAATATGATTAAAATATATCAGTACTGTTAAGTGAAATAATCAAGTCACACAGATGTCAAACAGCATGATACTTTTTAAATAGTTAAACAACAAATCGAAGATATATACTTTTAGAATACATATACATCTAAGAAAAACCTATAAATAGGAAAGCAAGGGAAAGGTTCCATATGGTGATTATCTTTGGTTGGAGGAGCCTGGGGATTTACTAGGGGTAGACCTCATAGGTGGATATTTTAGTCAAATGTCAAGGTTTTATGTTAGCTGGTTTGTTCACAGGGACTTACTAAATTAATAAACAAACAATTAAATAAACAATAATATTACGAAGCTGGGATTATGGCTAATGGTCTTCTGTGAGCCTGGAAGGAGAAGGTTGGCACTGGAAATCAGAAGACTTAGCTGTTGCCATCAAGTAGTTTTTAGAGGAACAAATCAAAATCACAGAACCAGAAGCCATGTGATTTTTCTGTTCTGGGTGTCAGTTTTCATATACGTAAAATGGGGTTTTGGGACCAGGTCGTCTTTGAGTCCTTCTATTAGTTGAGCTAGAGCAAGCTCTGCTGCTGTGACAAATAAGCCCCAATCTCACTGGCTGACCACTAGAAGGTTTGTTTCTAGCTCCCTGTGCTGTCTGAGAGGTCCTGTCAGCTCTCCTGAAATACTGACTTAGGGGTCTGGACTCTGCTGTCTTGGATTCTTCACTTCTCTCCTACCGTCTATCAGAATGGCAGTGCTGGGTGGGAAGAGGATAAAGGGAAAGGACTAACCATTTTATAAATATCATAATATTGTGTGAACACCCTCTAGTTGAGAATAAAAGAGAAAATATCTAATGAGTGTGTGTGAAAGTGATTGTGGGAATTGTGATGACAAAAAACCTCTTTGATAAAGTAATTTTTTCACCTGGGTCTTGAAGGGTGAGAGGAAACTGCCAGGAAAACTGAAAAAAGAGACTCTTCCTAGTGGGGAAGAGCATGCACAAAGGCATGGAGGCAAGGAAGGCCTTGCTTGAGTGGGAAAAGTCTTGTTGTTTCATTTTGTTAGAGAGTAGGGTACCCATGTGTTGTCAGGGGGTGAGGGTAGGTCATATCTGCAGTTAGGGTAGAAAGGTGGTCAGGAGTCATGGTCAAAAGGGCCTTGAATGTCATGCCCGTAGGCATTTGGACTTCATCCAGTGGGCAGCCATAGAAAGATTTTAAGAAGGCAAGGAAGGCCAAGGGGTAACTTGAGGGACAGTTTCAGTTTCAACACCTCCCAAAGTTTCCATTAGCAAGCTTCTCTTCCATTCTTGGATGTGAACAAGACTTTTACCAGTACGATGTCGGGAGCTCTGTGCAGTCAACTTTGAGGTGAATGTCTTCACCCCTATCTCCCAAACACATGCCCCATGAGCCTAAATACATAGATATTCTAAAGCCACTCTCCCTTGCCCCTCACAAGAGGACATGATCACATTTGACCACTGGTCCTAAGTGATCAAGCATTTTTCCAGCACTGAAGGTCTGGGGTCTCTTCACAGATTGAGGCTATTGATAAAAGGTATATGGCTTGTTTTCTAAAGAAAAGTAGATATGAAATTGGAAGGAGAGGAGAGAAGTCATTGCTGCCTATAGCTCCTTTCTGAGGAAGGGCCCGTCTCTGCCCTGCTACTTTTCTGAGGGCCATGGAAAGGGAGACCTGCTAAGCTTACTCCTGTGACTTGTAGGAATCAGAGGTCCAAGGGCTTCTGCCAGCTTGCCTCAGGCCACACAAAAGGCTCAGGCAGAGAACCCTGGGTTTCTGACATCCCTCATGCCTCTCATGCCCACCTAGCCATGTCCAGCCTTGAAACCAAGCAGGTACTCTCTGAGGGCCTTCCAGAGGCGAGGGCATTCGAGTGTCCAGTGCCTTCCTGTGTCCTGGGATTCAAGCAACAGCAGGAAGATTTTACACATGAGAATACTGTCCAGCAGAGGATACTCAACTTGCCAATGTCACACAGCTAGGAAGGGGACAGTCTCCAAAAGCCCAGGCACTTTCCATAACTCAGAACCTGTATGGAGTAGCTGGCTGAGTTCATGGATGTCACCACCTTTTGTTATTCTCTTATAGTCAGGAGTCTATAAGGGAGGGACTGGAGTGGTCAAGCTGTCCCTATGGTTTTACCATCGGAACACTGCACAAAGATATCTGGGGTTAGTGGTGCTGAACTCTAACTAGCATCCAGCTAGTTACACGTCCTGGCAACAAGGGGCTGCATCCGTGGGAATAGGAGGGATCGCGCACGCGCGTGTGTGTGTGTGTGTGTGTGCGCGCTCGTGCGCGCACGCACGCGCGCAAGTTACCATGTAAGTTAGAATGCCCTGAGATGGTACTTATAAGTCAGGGATGGCAAATAGTTTTCATCTGGGTCAATTCCACCCCTAATAGAGACACAGGGTGCTGTGCTAAGAAGGAATCTGAAGTCACCTCTGGGAAGGAGCTCCGCACTCAGTCCTGGGTGGGGGATGGGCAGTAGTGCATGTAAGGAAAGCATTTGCCATTTTGCTATCACTGCTGTAAACTGACACCTTCTGTGTCAACACACAGCCCACAGGAACCCAATGCCCAGTCCTGGCCCAGAGGAGAGAACCACAGCCTCCCCAGTGTGTCCTTTGCTGTTTATTCCTGAGGCATTGAGTGCAGGGAAGTTCAAGAGGGTTAGGAATTCCTCTTCATTATAAGTCACTAGCAGATATTTTTTAGAGAAATAAGCAGCATCAATCTTCATTGGATTGTGAAGTCCCCTCTTTTTCCTCTCCTCATTTCTGCTTGCCTTTTAAGCCAAATTAAAGTCTGATTCCCCCATGAAAATCTCTCCTTGCTCTCCTTACCCAAGTTTCTCCTGCTTCTCTGAGCTCAGAGTTCTTGGTTTGAGACTTCGCCAGACACCTATCAGACCTGTTGCCTGGGCAACTTTAGGGGCAAACACTTCAAACACTTCCCTTCATGCATCCTATTCCCAACCACCACTCCAGATAAATTGGATGTTACTGTTATTGATTGTTAATATTACACTTCCCTGCCATATGACTGCTTATTCACAGCTAGCAATGCACCTTCCTGTTCACATCCTCATCTGACTCTGGTAGTCACTAATTGAGAAAACTGAGGTTTACAGAGAGGGAGACTTGCTCAAAGCCACTCAGCCAGATTTCTTTTATACAAATCCTTTCTGCTCTCCATTGTCCTAGTCTAAAGACCACGGGGTGGACAGAGTCGCCAGAAAGGGAAGGGGACAGGGATTCAAGCCTCACCTGGGAGTACCCTCCTACTCGCAGTTCTGAGGACAATGTATGGGGTCAGAGCTGCTACACCAGGAGACTGCCAGACTAGGACTAGTGAGGGGAGAACTAGGATGTAGGGTAGATTAAGAGCAAGCAGCTTAGCCATCAGGCTTCATGTATGACCCTAGGCAAGTCCTTTTCCTTCTCTGTCCATGGTGCCTCCTCCTCTGTAAAGTGAAGGCTCGAGCTAGGACCTCGCTAACATTTTAAATGCAAGGCTTCTTGATGTATATATTATAGGGAGTGGGGGTGGGTATAGAGTTTGGGCCTAGCCCAGTTGTCTGAGCCTGATACCCAGGCCTCTGATGCCTATTGGGTCACCCTAATCCATCACTACCACCCCCATCCCAAAGGACGTACTGTCTCAGGGAATCCTGAAAGGCCAGCTAAGGAGCTGACCTCAGGTCAATCATCTGCTATCCAAGTAAACTGCCTGTCAGTTGCTTAAATTTATTGATTGCCCACTGGGTACAGAGCCCACGTGTTGAGCAGGTGTGCTGCAGGCAAGGGGAGGAAGAAAAATACAAAACCAAAGGAGCCATTCAAGCTTCAAAGGAGAGCATAATCTGACCATCCTTCTATCCCTGCTTCCAACCATCGACCTAGCAAACAGTTTTGGATCATCTATCCACGTATGCACAAGACTCTGTGTAGGGGATGGGGTGGGTGGGGGTTGTGAAAGGGGCAGAGGCCATCAGTGTAGTCACGAGGTATGACAAGCAAACTTGACAGCATTAAATCACTCTAAAGGACAGGGAACCCAGACCACATCTCTCTCTAAGCAGGTGTCAGAATCACAGTCTTAGGCTGAGAACCATGACAGAAGGGTTTTGTGTGGCTGCACTTTAGTTCTCCACAGGCTTCATCACTACCTATTTATTGCTTCCTACCTGGTGGTACCTGCCTGACCCCTAAAGCAATTTGAATTTGCAACCCATACTAGCAAAAACTACCAGCACTTTAACTCAACAAGACTATCCTCACACAGAATAGCGGGGGCCAGAGACAGAGAGCTCTGGGCTGGAGATGGGTGCCTCTAGGTTTTTCTACATCAGGGTTTCCTCTGGGCTCCTCAACTGCCTGCTTGTCCAATTAGAAGATGTCCCTTCTCTGAACAGTTTTCCCTCTAAAATCTAGGGGAAAGTCTAGATCAGTGGTTCCACATCCCATCCACCATCACTCTGCCCCACCACACCTTGGAACCTCAAAGATAGCAGAATTCCAGAGATGACCCCACATATTTTCTAGAGTAAAATGGTTATCACATTTATTCCTAACAATGCTTAACTTCTCTTTAAACGAATGGGTTTAACACTTTTAAAATATAAAGGGCACTGTATAGATGCGTATGATGAATAAACATATTAAGATACGATTGGTATATGTGCTATCATGTGTGTAAATAATCACGAATTGTTTGATAGGCAAAATCTTTGAAAACAATCAAATAAGATAGAAAAAAATTGAAGTTATTCTTGGTCGGTGACATGGTGGGAAAGGATGTCTTTGGTCATCACTGAAGTCCTTTCAGATCCTAGAACCTACAAATGTGAGTAGATGCAGGTTGTGGGAGAAGTCCTCCTGGACGGGGATGGAGGAGAGCTGATCTTTACGGAATATCTTCCGATTATCAGGCTCAAACTGGTAAACTCATAAACATCCCCAGACGTAGAATGGTGACTGTTCCCATTTTATAGGTTCATTCTTAGAGGTTAGGTGCCATGCTAAGGTTTCTCAGCTAGAAGGCAGCAGGGCTAGCACTTGAGGGTGGGTGGAACGGCTCCAAAGCCAGGTTTGAGGTGGGAGAGGCGACTCGGTCCCCTCAAGGAGCTTTGTGGCTAGGTCTCTGGCGTGGACGCAGCACAAGCACTGGATGACTACGGGAGAGTGAGAGGGCCCAGGGATTTGGGGGTGAGCCAGTTGGGGGCGGGGCGAAGTTCACTCCAGGCATATTTGAACTAGCTGGGTCGTCCTGGGGCGGGGGGGCTAATAGTCGTCTTCCAGAGCTCCCTTGGGCCCATTTGGGGTCTTGGCGACTCGCAGAGGCACCCGGGGGTCCGCGGAGAGGAAAGGGGTGAGAAGCAAGGTTGGCCCAGACAGAAATAGGAGAGAGAAAAGGGGAGGAGGGAAGGGGGCGGGGAGTTCTTCCTGGGGCAGGAACCCGGGCCCCCCTTGGCAGAGCCGGCCCGCAAAGCGATTCTGCAGATGGAAGGAATTAAGTGGAAGGGGGAGGGTCCAAGTGTGATAGTGAAAGGAGGGAGGGAGAAGTGTGTGTGCGTGTGCGTGCGTGTGTGTGTGTGTGTGTGTGTGTGGTGTCTGGGTCTGGGTGGGGAGAGGGAGAGACAGAAACATATCAGACTAGACGGAAATGAAAAAGACGAGAGAGAAAGAGAGAGAGAGCGCGCACGTGAGTGAGCCAAGGAGAAAGGCGAGGCACACGGGAGATACTAGTCTGAGAGAGAAGACAGAGTATGAGAAAAGTGGGAAAGTAGGAAAAAAAAACGAGTGAAAATGAAATAATTGGAGAGGATTTGGAAAGAATGAGAGAAGAGAACGGAGAGCAGAGGCAGATGAGCTTGATCAGGCCAGAGCTGTACTGACCACTCGCAGGCTCTGCGAGCCTGGCTGGCGGCGCTGGGGGCGGGGTGGGGCCTGGAAGGGGGCCGCCCAGGGGCGGGCCAGCAGAGAAGTACATTTGTAGATAGCCCTTATTTCCCCGCTCGCCCCGCTCCCACTACTTCATATTCAATGAGACAGCCAATGCAGGGCAAGGACAGTGCCAGAAGGGGCGCGGACTACGTGGGCCCCACCCCAGGAGCGGCCACCAGAGGGGTCAGCACTGAGGCAGATAGCGGACCGCCGGGCGGGACGGGGCGGGACGGGGCGGTGCGGGCGGTGCGAAAGGGGCGGGCCCAAAAGTTTCCTGCCCAACTTTCGCTGTCTCCTTCCTCCGCCCGCGCGCGCTGCGGCTGCAGTTGGGGGGAGGCAGCGGCGGCAGCGGCGGCGGCTGCGGGCAGCGCGCAGGGCGCGGGGCGATTGCAGTCGGGGCACGGGCCGCGGGCAGTGGGCGCAGGCTCCCCGGTGCCCGCCCCTCCGCTGGAGGGGGGGACGCGAGCGGGCTGCCGGGGAGGGACCGGCACCGCCGCCGCAAAATGAGCCTGCTGTCGGCCATCGACACGAGCGCCGCCTCGGTGTATCAGCCAGCCCAGCTTCTCAACTGGGTCTACCTGTCGCTGCAGGACACGCACCAGGCGAGCGCCTTCGATGCCTTCCGGCCTGAGCCTGCCGCCGGCGCTGCGCCTCCAGAGCTCGCCTTTGGCAAGGGCCGCCCGGAGCAGCTGGGCTCGCCCCTGCACTCCAGCTATCTCAACAGCTTCTTCCAGCTGCAGCGCGGAGAGGTGGGTGCCCCCGCGCGCCCCCGCCCTCCGTCGACCGCGCTGGGCCTTTTCCTATCTATCCCGCTCTTCCTGGCCTGGCCCAGCTCCGTATTGCCCTGCCCTGCTTGGCTTGGCTTCCCTCTACTCTGCCAAACTCGCCGCCCGAAGTCCCCGGGGCGCCGGGAGCGCGTCACCTCGCGGCAGAGCCCAGCCGCGAGCAGCTCAGGCGCGGGCGGGGCCCTCCCGCCCCCTCTCCCAGCCTGGGGCGTCCCGCTCCAAGGGAATTGGGGGGCCGGGCTGGGCCCGGGCTCCGATTCTCTCTAGACAGCCCGGGAGCAACCAGGACAGGGAGCCCCTTCCAAGTGTCCTTCCCATTCTCAATCCCATCCCCCTCTTGGCTACCGTTTGCCGGGACCCACAGTGCAGATTGTACCCGGAGCTCCTCTGGAGGGCCCTAAAATATTTTCTCCTCCGACCTCGGTGGTTTCCGACCCGAAGGGCACCCTAGAGAGCTGTGACGCCCAGAGGGCTTTTCCTGCTGTTCACACACAGGGACCCCCAGATACATCCTCCAGCTGCTCTCCCTCCCCTAGCCACATAGGAAGTGGTTTTTGAGGGCTTGACCCCACAGACTGCGCTGTCCCCCGCCCTCCTAGCCTGGAAGGAAATGAAAGGGAAATCCTCTTGAGCTCTTGCGAGGGGGGCTAGTAGGGAGAGAGGTTCCAGCTGCCCAGTGCTTTCTCCAGAAACCTGGGCCGGCTGCTTGCAAACTCTGCCGTTGGGTAGATTCAGTTACAAAGTGGAAGGGCAGTGCATCTTCCCCAGCTAGATAAACACACAGGTTGCCAGGACCTCCCAGCCCCTTTTGAGGGGTCTTCAGAGCCTTCCTAGATACCACTGCTTTCTCCCTTCAGCTGGACTCCTCCTCCTCCCCTACTCCCACTTACTCCTGCCTCATTTGTGAACTGCACACACCCTTCTGTGGCCTTCACTCACTCCCCTCTGGCAGCTCTCTGCAAAAGTTCAGGGGAAAGGGGTGGGGGAGAGGACACACATGAGGGTCACTTTCCTTCTAGACCTGGGCCATCAGTTAGTTTTAGGAGAGTAACAGGTTTGGGGGAAAGGCTTGTGTAGGGGGTGAAGAGGGAGACAGAGGGTCATCTTTTCTGACCCCATCATGTGTTCAACTGCGGTTATTGGAGAGACACAGACGTAGGAAATGCTGGCCTCAGGGTTAGAGGTGGGCCAACATTAGGCAAGCAGAAGGACTGGTTGACCTGTGTTGACCTGGTTAGGCATAGTTGAAGAAGAGGCATGTGGAGAGGCAGACTTTGGTGCCAGGCGAAAGAATTTGTATGCCGAAGCTCTTTGTAAACTGTAAAGCACTCTCTCCACGTGAGTAATTGTTTCTGGGTGGGAATTTTTCTTTCTTGTAAGACACTTTGCTGCCTGCCTCTTCAGGGAACTGGCTTTACCAGTTACTTTGGGGGACAGTTTGTGGGGTGTTGCTTCAGTGCACAGTCTTTTCAGTTGTTTGTTCTCTTACCAAACATTTGTTGAGCTCCATGTGGGCCCCTGGAAATTCAGTCACTGGCTCGTGGGGGCCCAGATTAGAAGACAGACAGGACACTACAGTGTGAATGGAGGGTGATTTCATTGGGGCCCTGTGATCCACAGGTCGTGTGGGGGTCCCTAATCAGCCCCTACTAGCCTCCCTCTGCCCCCAACCTATGGTGGCTTTGTTCCCAACAGGTGGGTCTCTGCTAAGAGGGCCTCAGAGTTTTGGGCCATCAGGAGTCCCCGTGGGAGGAGAAAATCATGTCTTGTCTTGGAAATTTCCAGCATCCAGTATTCCAGCTGGGTCTCAGTGAAACTGCTTCCTGTCTCTTCACTTTTGCTTGCCTTAGTTTCTCCATGAAGAGACACATTCCTTTACCGCAGCCAGTGTAGAAGGAGCTGATCAAGGTTATTTACAGCAATGGTAGGGAAAAATCTCTTATGATCTGACTTTGGGGGAAGCCCCTGTCTCTGGGCCTCCATTTACCCATCTGTTAAATGTAGTCTCTGCTCTCCCTGAGGGTGATGTGTATGGGATTTGAGAGCTGTACAAACAGGAGAGGATGTGCCTACAGACAGGCTGGGTTAGGGGAGGTAATGGAGTTCTGTGCTCCCAAGCCAGTGGCTTCCTTGGAGGGGTTGGAGGGCTGTGCCTGCTGACTTCTGGAAAGCTCTCTTGGCTTCAGGCTCACTCACTCTCACCCCCTACCCCACCCACTTCTCCTCTTAAACCCTTTTAGAGCCCCCAGCTGTGCTCCTGGGTACAGGCCTTTCATGCATCTAGGACTTAGCCAGTGACCTAATGTGGCTCCCAAATAGCAACCGACTGAAAAGGCATGAAAAAAAATAACCCTTACCTGAATGCCACCAAGGGACTGTTTGGAATGGAAGCAAGTCGTGTGTGGGCCAGAGGAGACTCTACGAAGGGACCCAGGGACTCAGGCATGTCGCCATTCTGTGCGAGGCCTGGCAGGCCCGGTGGCAGTGCCTGCGGATGTGACTTGCATGCTGACCGCTGACCGCGGCCTGTCTGCGCCAGCCCCTGTGCCAAGAGCCCACCCCCTCCTGCACCAACCCCAGGCTGCTCCCACCACAATAGCAAAACACCATGAATGCAGCTGGGATTTGGGCGAGGGGGAGGTACTGAGGACATGGGGGCACAGAAGCCCATTGTACCACTGGAACCTCAGCTCTGAAGCTGAAGATAAGCCAAGAGTTCTGAGTTGAACACGCTCCTGGAAGCAGAGAAAGAGAGAGAGAGAGAGGGAGGGGGAGAGAGAGAGAGAGAGAGAGAGAGAGAGACAGAGAGAGAGAGAGAGAGAGAGAAAGAGACAGAGAGAGACAGAGACAGAGATAGAGACAGAGAGACAGACGGGGTAGCAGGGGAGAGGTGGCAGACTTCATGTGCAAGTGCAGGAGCAAGCATCAGGAGGTGACTTGTGTGGGCTTCTCAGCTTCTCAGCTTGTGGTGCAGGTGCCAGGCTAAAGCAGGCACAGGTACTTTGTGCAGTTTTTTTTAAAAGACCTCTGGGCCTAGAAACTGGACCTTGTGAACCCTGTTTCAACTTCTGATCTGTGGCAACAATAATATGTCTTTGGCGAGAGACTCCTGAGGCTCTTGGCTGAGTACCATCTGTCTCTCCAGGTACTCAAGGAAGGCAGCTCTTAGAGGGAATTGGGGCTGGGAGGCATGGGGTCTTCCCTGCCAAGTTTTGTTTGGAATTTAGATTCGCAGCAGTATGTTTACTGTGGGACTCCTCTTCCAGAAAAGTAGAGTTACCACCTTGTTGAGCATTAGCTCTTGCGCCCCTCAGAGGAATGCTCAGAACCCCTCTTCAAGGGGACATGTGGCTGTCTCACTCCAGGTCAGATACTCAGGGCAGCCATTTTCTTTCCCTCTTCCTCAAGGGACAGACGTGGCTTGAAGATGTGGCCTTACAGTCAAGTGATACTTTGTGGAGGTTGAGAGAAGGGCTTTGGGGTCAAGTGCATTTGGAAAACATAGTATAGTATCCTTCCTTTGGAGACACACAATGCCCTCTAGCACAGTAAAGGCTCTGAGAAGTCTTGCAGCACAAAACCTGTAACCTTTCTTCAACCCAACGTTTTCCATACCTATTTGACCAAAGCACATTTTTGGCACAGAACATTTGCCAGTGTACTTCTAAACATCTCCAACTCAGGGAATACCCCACTGAGATAGACCCTTATTGGACAGTTTCAACCCTTAGGAGGCTATTCCTGAAACTGTGAACCCAGGAGCCCTCCCCAGGTCCTAGCACTGGCTTTTACCACACTGAAGGTCCCCTCCTCTTTATCACTTTGATTTGCCCATGGAGATTTGAGAACAGCAGCAAAGGTGTCACAAGGCTTAATAGATAGGCCTTCAGCAATTCTGCATAGACAGAGTTCTTAGAACCCCTTGAGGAGTGACTGTGGGATCCTGCTTTTAAAATGCCCCAGGTCTTGAGAGTCTTTAAGACTGAAGGTTTCGATGTGTCACCTATGCCCTTCACAGGTATAAAAGAGCCATGAGACCTCCTCACCAGTGTGGATATATAGGAAGGACAATGCCACATACCTGTATGAGAATGGGAGTTTACCTCACTGGGGCTAAGAGTGAGCTTCAAAAGCTGAAGTTTGTTCCCAGCAGGCTTTGTGGTCTGTGTGGGGTAGTGGTGGGGCAGCCACAGGTTTTGGGGGGAATGGTTGTTCCAGACGAGCCAGAAGCTTGGGAGAATGCCTGGCTCCCTTTGGCCACCCCCAGGAAGCTGAGCTCTAACTCAGGTAAGGAGGACCGTCGTTTGACGGCCTGTTGGCTGATGTGGCCTGACCCTCCCTCCATCAAATAAGTTAACTGAGTAGGCCTAGCCTCAGAGGGGGGACCACACCTCAGGAGCCTTCTGAGTCAGGTGAGAGGGTGGAAAGCAAGCAGCATTAGTAATTACTAATTAGCAGTGGCAGGCAGCCAGGTGCTGTCAGCACCAAGAAGAGGGTCCTGCAGAGAAGATGGCCCTTGAGTAATGATCTCTTACTCTTGGGTGGTGCTTTAATCTTGACATCTCTTTCTTCATAGCTTCCATTTTACAGAAGAAGAAACAGAGGCCTGACCCAGCAAGCAAGTGGCAGAGCTAGATCTAGCACTCTTCCATATTCTAACTGCAGTTGTCTCTATGGCTGGTCTTGCTGGTCTCCAGGTTGACTCTCGCCTGGATCATTCTTTGAGCCCCAGTGCAGGACAGGCTGTGTCCACGGACACTCTGTCAATCCCCAGTGCCTCTGACTCTTCGCCCCTGATCCCCACCTTTTGAGGAGTGGTAACACTGCTTCTGGGTGCCAGCTTTCTTGCCATGCCCCTGCTCCATTCACTCCCCAGAAACCCAGCATGGGGCTCCATGAGACCTGAGTCCAAGAGTGGCCTGGCTTGGGTAGAGTCGGAGGAGATGGACACTGAACACTTCCTAGTATGTTTGTCTCATATCATAGCCTGCGTGCAGCATCCCTATTGTCTGGATGGGGAAATTAAGGCTCTTCAGGAGGATGAAATAGTCAGGGAATCAGTGGCAGAACCAAGGTTCCAGCCTAGGTCTCAGGATGCCTGGGTGTGTGTGTGTGTGTGTGTGTGTGTGTGTGTGTGTGTGTGTGTGTGTGTGTGTGTGTAGTGGTGGTGGTGGTGGTGGTGCTGTATAATCTTTAATTCTGTCCTCCTCTGGCCATAGTGGTCTACTTGAGGTTTATGAAAACACCAGGCAGTCCACTCCTCAAAGCTTTTGCACTTGCTAATGCTTCTACCTAAAATGCTATTCCCTACCCTTGTACCACTGACAGACTCCAAATTACTTCTTTATGGCACAAGTAGATACCCCTTCTCTGAGAGGCTTTACCTGGCTGCCATGGGGAGCACACTTCCCTCCAACTTCTTTGTCCCACCAGCTTCTGTATATGAAAGGAGAATTGTACATGCTTCTGGTAAAGCATGTCTTAACAATTGGTCTTGCCATGAAATATGCACTATATGTGTGTGTCTCTCTCTAGAGCATTGTTGTCAGCACTCTGAGAATAGGGTTCTTGTCTTTTTCCACTTGGAATCCTAGCATTCTATGTTTGGTCAATGCCTGGGATGAACTAGGTGCTCAGGTACATGGATGGAAAGATGACTCTAATTGAACCCTTTTTTCTCTTCCTCCCCTGGACATGTGCTTATGTGAGCACTCTCTTCAGTCTCTTAGCCTCTTGTTTTATCTCACAGAAGGACTGTTTATGGATTGCTTGATTAATGGGAAAGAGGTAACTTGGGAGATAGTGAAACCTAGAGGAGTTCCAGCAGAAGCTTAGGTGTGCTATTACTTCTTGACCTTCTTTGGTTATGGACCTCTTTGAGAATCTGAAGACAGCTAGAGTTCCTCTCCTCACCACAATTCATAGAAGCACAGCATATATGCACATGCAGACACACAGGCATGATTTCAAGGGGGTTATAGTACCCTCATGTCAACAATGAATCCCCAATCAAGGCCCCCTACTATAGAGGCTACAAGCCTCAGTGGTACCCTAGACTGATGAAATATTAAGGTCCCTTCCAAAATGAATAAATGAATGAATGAATGAATGAAATCCCTTCCAGTCCTCCAATTCTGATTCATACTTCCTGCTTTAATTCAATGAATACATTCTAGAAGTGAAAGGCAGCCTGGTCCCCAGTGCTTATGCTCCAGCGGGGCAGAGGGCACATGGCTGTGAAACATGAGCATCTGTCAGATGAGTGGTGACCTGGATGGGGCAGGAAGAACTGAGTGGGGAGGGGGGTCTCCCCTTTGTCTTCTCTGCCTTGTCTGCTACCACTGCTCCTCCATCTCCTTGTCCTTTTCCTATTTCTCTCTCCCTGCTCCTCCTACCAAAAAGAACATGGACTGCTTATTTAAGTTAGAATCTCTCATCGAGCACTGGCTGTGTTTGGGGGATTGTGTTTTGCATGTCCCGGGTGAATGGGCCTCCAGCAGGCAGGCAATGGCGCCCTTGGGGGTCCTGGGTGAAAGGTTACCTGGGTGAAGGTGGCAGTCCTGCCACCTTCCTGACCTACAGGTCAGCTTTGGACCATGGAAATAGGAGCAGAGCTGAGGTCTGACCACTGCTAGGGAAACCCTACATCCAGATGTGGCTTCATCTTCCCATTGTCCAACTCCTTGCATTGACATCTGATTGTCTCCTCCTTTCCCCAAGCCCAGCCCACATCACTGCTGCTTGTGTGTACCGGGTGTATGTGTGTGTGTTTGACTCCAAGGCTGGAGCTCCAGAAAGACTCAGGTAGAAGAAGTGCAGACCCCCTTGGAGAAGGGGTAGAGTCATTTGTGAGATGAACAGTTTCTTGCTCCCAAGAGAGGGGTGTGAGTGTGAGTGGGTGCATATGTCTGTGTGTAGGGGGATAGAAGGGTGGCTTTTGGGGAGGAGAAAACAGTTGTTCAGCTGGTGAAAGAACCCCCACAGAGCTGGGTACTAGGATCAGAAAACTCCCCCTCCAGGTCCATCTCAGGCCTGGGGGGTAGGACTCATCATTTGCTTCTGCCAGGCCTCCTCAGGTGCTGCCTTTCTTATTGCCTCACTTGCTTCCATGTCCTTCCCTGTGAACGCTGCTCCTGTGTCTGCCTGCTGTCCCGCCTCTGTGGTCTGCACTGTTCTCCTCTCCCTCTAGGCTGTTCTTGGGAGCTTCTGCCCACCTGCCCCAACTTTAGTCTGTCCCCCTCCCACTGTGCCCTCTTACTGTCCTGGAGGAGGGATGAGCGGGGAAGAAGAGGGGCACAGTTTGGCAGGTTGAGTCAGCTCTACTTCTGTATCCCAAATCCTCAGCAGAACCACCAAATCCAGGGCTTAAACCCCTCATGTAGTTCAAAGAAGCTGTTGCCTCATCTTGCCAGCACTGAGGGGCTTGGCAATATAATGTCACAAGGCCTCTGTGCCAAGAAGAGTGGTTCGCACCTGGCGTTTTTCTCTGGCTCCCCTTCCTAGAGGGGAAGCCAAATCTTGGAGGCTGTGTAGTGGCTGAAATATAACAGGTCAACAGATCTGGGTGAGTGTGAATCTCCTCTCAGCCACATGCCGGCTTTGTTACCTTGGACAAGTTGCTCAGCCTCTCTGAGTCTCAGTTTTCAGTTCTGTGAAATAGGACCAATAATGCCCATCCAAATAGTGTTCTTGCCAGGTATAAGAGGACTAAAAAAGGGAAAGGATCCAGTAAACTATTATGGCATAAGTAAGAACAGAATAAACTTGAGTGTCTTCCAATCTAACTTTCCCCAATGACCAAGCCAGAATCATCCAGGGAGGAAGGACACATGGTCTCTTCTCCTAGGCTGGTGATTTGGGCCTTAATGGCCCAGAGGCTTCCACCCAGTGCTGCCCTCAACCAGTGCCCAGAGCAGCTTAATCTGGGGTGAGAGGACCCTCCAACTTAGTCCACAGGAATTTGGAGACCCCAACCTAAATCCTTCAAGGTGTTAGAGCATCCATTCCCTCGTCTGTTGAGTGGAACTCCCAGGCCCTCCCTTCCTGTAATTTTCTGCACCCAGGAGAGTCATGGGTATAGGAGCAGCAGAACAGTCTGGGCTTTGGGGTGACAGTTGTTGCAGAATCTTTGCCTTTGGGGATGTCCAACCTTGTGGAGACATGAGGAGACATCACAATGCAAAGAGATTAGAAAGATATCAGTGCTCCTTCAGGCAAGGGCAGGGGAGTCATGGGGTAGTCCCTACCCCCACCTATAGCACTGAGGGACAAGGCTATGGCAGGGAGGTCTAGGAGGCCCCTGGAGGAGGTCAGGCCCTCTGGGGTCAGCAGGGCCTCAGGAGCACCTGAATCCGTGCTTTTCATATGTTCCTGTGGAGCTTGAGGCCCTAGTAAGAGGAAAAGGTGGGTTCAAGGCCCACCACTAGTTTTAGAAGCAGATCTAGAACAAGTTTTGGAGGAGGTTTGGATGGATGGACACAGAGAGAGCCTCCTAGGGGTGGATAGCAAGTACAGAACTGAGGGGAGAGAAGCAGTTCTTTGGAACATAGAGAGGAGCAGCTCGAATGTTGCAGAGTTAGGGGCTGACTAATGAAGGGAACTTCTTTCTGGCCTTGCCCTCCGGCTACAGATGGCAGGACCTGGAACAGATGGCACCCTTGTTGATTAAATGCCATCTGCACACCAGGCTCTGGGGGTGTCTTTCAATGCCTGGGTGTTGGACCTTAAGAAAGTAGGACTGCAGAGATCATCAAGTTTGTCCTCCTTCCCAGCCCCATTTTACACTTTACACATGGGAAATCCAAGAGCTCAGGCCCCAGCTCTGCAGCCAGAGTGGGGGAAGCTCCTTGTGTCCTGGCCTCCAATGTATTCAGTCCTCACAGGCCGTGGAAATGACTGAGAGGCCAACTCACCTTTCACCTTCATGGCCGGAGCTCCTCAGTCTTCTTCAGAGAGGAAGCAGCTTGCTGCCCCACCCACCCTTTTCACCACGAGCAAGCAGGACTCCTGGCCCTCAGGCCTGGCAGAGTGCCCTGGTCTGTGCCACTGGGCCTCTCTGGGTCTCAGTTTCTCCATCTGTGAGAGTGAGTTTGTGTCAGCTGACCACTCTCTGTCTCTTCAGCTCTAAGGTAGCGTCATGTTGCATGGGGGCTGGAGCAGCCATGAGGGACAGACCAGAGTACTCTGGAGGTGGAAGCGCCAGTGAGAAGGGAGCTCTGGCCTCGCCTCTCTGACCAGGAGCTGCCTGGGTAACGGGCAAAGCTGTGACCCTTGTGAGGTGTCGAGCTGCCAGGGAAAGGGCAGCCTGCTCAGAGGCCTCTGGCTGCTCAGGGACACCCACAGGGCCACCCATGGGCACGCGAGAGTGGCCGCAAGATGGCGGGGGGAGGGGGGAGGTTTTTCAGGATATAATTAGTGCAATTTCTGGCACCCACCAAACTTCCCCTTCCTCTTGACAATTTGCTGCCAAACAGTTCTGATTCCTGTGGACTTGCTTAAATCTTATCCAGAAAAGAAAAAGGAAAGAAAAGAGGGGGAAAAAAGAGGGTTGTTATTTGTGAAATTGCATTTCCCAGCCATGAGGGTGAGTCACTTGAAGCATTTGGAGCTTCAAGTTTCATGTTTGGATGAACTTTTCTCTGGGAGGCTGGAGCCATGCTGCCTTTGCTCAGGCCAGTTGGGGTGAGGAGAGGCCTAGAATCCATCTATGGAGAAACCTTGACCGTTGGAAAGTCCAGGTGCACCCAAGGCCTGGTGAGGCTGGGCTGGTTGTACCTGAATTGCCTGGGGGAGCTTTAAAAATGCAGATTGGGGCTGGGGGTCGGGGAGGGAGAATTTGGGGACAGAGCTTCAGTTTGAGATGTCAAAAAAAGTTCTGGAGATAGATGGTGATGGTTGCATAACAAGGTGCATGTACTCAATGCCACTGAACTGTACACTTAAAAATCATTAACATGGCAGGTTTTATGGAATGTATGTTTTACCACAATGAAAAGTGCAGATTCCGGGTCCTCAGTCCCTGATAGCTCCTTTGGTCAGTCTGAGGTGGGGCCCAGAAAAGTGTGTTTGTTAAATCTTTCCCTGATTATTCACCACAAGTTGGAACGTACTCGTCTAATCTGTACAATAGGGACAATGACTCATAGGGTTATGAGCATCAGCAATCTTAAAACATATAAAGTTTCCAAGGTCTGGGATGTGGTAAGTGCTCAGTTACCATCTAATCCCATTTCCATTGGAGCCTTCCCACGCCCCTTAAGGTTGTCCAGTATTGGCTTGCACACCTCCAGGGATGGGAGTGCCCCTGCCTTACAGGATGGACCACCCCATCTTGGGCCAGCGGAGCTGGAGAGTCATCTTCAGACTGGACATGGGTTTGTGTGGTGTCTTCCCCTGATCCTGAGTTTCATGGTAGCACTGGACTGCAGTAGAGCAGAGATGGTCATTAGGAGCCTCTGAGTTCTATGCCCAGTGTCTGGAGGCTGACTGTGAGTTGGGCCTGGGCTGCCCCAGACGTGCTGTCTGTGTCTTTCCTTCCAGATCCCAGGCTCCAGTCCAAACCTACATGAGAGGGAACAGGGCCCAGAGAGGGAAAGGGCTGGCTCAGAGTCACATAGCAGGGTGTTCAGAGAGCCAAGAAGACGGGTAGCACCCAGATAAGTGAGGGTTGTGTCCTCTAGAAGCGGAGTGCCAGATCCCCAGAGGTGAAACAGGTAGGGAGGCCAAGTTATACATGTGTGAGGGGTGTGAATCTGTCCTGGTTGTGGGGTGGTGGGTGCTTGATCCTCTGGG
The DNA here is from genome assembly GCA_028627145.1 of Eidolon dupreanum. Taxonomy (NCBI): domain Eukaryota; kingdom Metazoa; phylum Chordata; class Mammalia; order Chiroptera; family Pteropodidae; genus Eidolon; species Eidolon dupreanum. The sequence continues at coordinate 47,878,385 of CM053506.1, read as the reverse complement.
GCTAGCTTTGCTCACCTCCATCCCCTTCTCTCACTGAGGGGACACAGAAAGGACCGTCCCCACTTTTGGTCCCTATCTACCCCATCTTTGTAAGGGAGCCTGAGGCAGCTTTCTCTTAGGGGCTCTTCTCCCTCTCAGCCTAGGGGCTCCCAAGAACAAGGCCATGCTTCTCCATTAGCTGCAAACATTAAACCATGTTTCTCCACAGTTCATTCCTGGAGTTCTTGGGCACCTGAGCTGGGGCCAGGGGACACCCAAGCCCTGTTCCCAGGTTTGTCATTGACCATCCTGTGGAAGCTGCCTCTTTCAAACCTTGGCCTTGCCCCAGGAAAGGGGGCCCATGGCCTCACCACAGGCCCCACCTTCACTAAATTCCAGTGTGCCTGGCTGCCTGGAGCCCATGACTCCTATAAATAGAGACTGTATACACCAGGAGGGGCCCTGGGCCACGTCTGCTTTGAAGCCAGGCAATACATCTGGTTCCTGTCAACTGGAGGTGGGAGAGGTAAGTGAGGTGGGTGAGGCGGCCCACTTCCTCCCCGGGCTCCCAGAGAGCTGGCTGGGCCAGGCCCAGGGCTCCTTGGACAATATGCACAGACCTTGTACCACAGAAAAGCAGGCAAGTGCTGAATGAATTTCAGTCTGCTCTTTTGTACAATGGAAGCCATGCTGCTATCTGATGTACCTCTTCCTTACAACTTGGAGAAACTGAATCAGCTCAGAGAGAAGTGACTTGTCTAAAGTCACTCTACTAGTAGGTGGCAGAGCCCAGGTTGCTTTCTGCTATACCGTCATAACTCCTAGCAGTGTGTAAAGAAGAACTAATGATAATAATAATTATCATTATCATCATCATCATCATCATAATCACCACCATTTACTGAACAGTTCGTAAGTGCCAGGCAGGAGATAAGTGCTATACCTTTGTGGCCTCGTGTTAGTTTTATAGAAACCCTAGGAGGTAGATATCATTATTCCTGTTTTCCAGTTGTGGCCACTGAGGCCAGAGTGGTTAAATGGCTTGCTCATGAACACACAGCTGGAGATAGGATTTGGACTCAAGCTCCAGGATTTGGGCAGCTGAAGGATCATTATGAATTCACGTGTGTGTGTGTGTATGTGTGTGCCCACGGAAATTTCCTTGAGGTCATGGCTGCAAAAGAGTATGTCCAGGCTTTCTGGAGCGCTCAGAGCCTCTGTTCCCCGCAGGCGCTGAGCAGCAGTATGTACAAGAGTGCCTCGCCCTACGGCTCCCTCAACAACATTGCTGACGGCCTCAGCTCCCTCACCGAACACTTCTCTGACCTGACTCTCACCTCTGAGACGCGCAAGCCCAGCAAGAGGCCCCCACCCAACTACCTGTGCCACCTGTGCTTCAACAAAGGACACTACATCAAGGACTGCCCCCAGGTAAAGCAGCCCAGCCCAGGCCAGGCTCATGGGTCGGGCTTCTATGGGTAGGACAAGTGGAGCAGCCTCTTAGGGCCCCTTCCACAAGCAAGTGGCCCTGTGGCCCCCTGGTCTCCACCTTTTTGTCCCTTCTGGTATTTCTGAGGCAAGGCTGGCTGGTGTGGATGGGACAGAGGCCCAGCTTGGGTCTGCATTGGTTAGCCAGCAATCTGCATGGGGGACCCCAAAATGAGATTCTGAGCTTTCAAGTCCCCACCAGTTTCTCTACCAGGGTGGGTCCTGTTATGGTGGGGTGGGATGGGGGCCAGCAGTCTCCTCACAGCTCTCCTGAGACCCCATCCCCTCACACTCACAGTGAAGGAATGCAGGCTCTGGGCCAGGAATCCAGATGTTTGCCCCTCCCCCAGACCCTACCTCTGCCTCCTCTGCAGCAGGCTTCCCCAGCCTGCTGCCTGTGAGGGAGGACACCAGGAGATTGTCGGTGTGGAAAGCAGCCCCTATTTCTTGCCCAATGCTTTGCCATGAAAGGGCAGGGCTACTGGGGCAGACCCCACTCAGGAGATGACCCCTGGCTCTCTGACAGACATGGTTTTGGAATCCTGGGGAGAGAGGTTAACAGTTGTTTTAAATATGGTATGAAATTATTAGTGATTTTTCCCTATTATTTTTTTTCATATTTTCCTGTGTTTTTATGATGTGGTACTGCTTTTACTTTATATATGTAATGGAAATGGAATCCTGGAAACTTAGAAAATCCATGTAGTCTCACCCTCCAGATGTTGGAAGCCAAGGGTGTGGCTGGGTGGGTCTGGGTCCCTCCAGGACCAGCAGGAGGCCGAGATGTGCTTCTTGCCCACTGCTCCTCATGCTTTAGGTCCTTGCTACTTAAGGTACAGCCAGGCACAACCACAACAGTGTCGTTTCAGAGCTTATCAGAAACGTAGAATCTTAGGTCCACCCCAAAACTGCATTTTAGTAAGACAGCCCCCTGCCATGATTCATGTATACCAGTGATCTCAGCCTCCCCCCAACCCTGGACAAGAGAGGCCCCCAAACCCTGATTAGTGGGAGCTGACTCACTGGTGACTGTTTTCTAGTGGGCTGTGTCTGCTTCTCGTTATGCTGTAAGCTGGGGCCCTTGGCAGAAAGAGATGTCAGCAGAAGGTGAGGCCCTACCCACCAGGGGTTCTCTAAAGAGGATGAGGAGCAAACAGGCAGCTGAGGATCTGATTGGTTCTCAGGGATGTGCCCATCCAGTCAGCAGCACCTGTGCCCTCCCCAGCTGAGTACCCAGCACAGGGGCTCTCTGCTCTCAGTCATTCATAGCAATCCTCAGAAAATTTCCTTTTTCCTCTCCTGCCTACAGCCTGTGAGGTGGGCAGAGCATGACTTAGCCCCACTGAAGGAGGAGACACTGTTGTGCTAAGTGCTCTCCAACCATTATTTCATTCAGTGCTCACAACCACCCAATATATAGAGTGTTCTTTTTAACCTCATGTTACGTGATGTTTTGTGTGAGTCAAGAACTCACACAGGATCATTAGGCTGATTAGTGGATGAGCTGGGATTTTAACCCCTGCAGACAGGTGACATTCAAACATCAACAGGGCCTCTCTGGGCTCAGAGAAGATGAGGGAGTGTGCCCCTGCTGAGCTGGCAGCCTGGGAAAGCTTCCAGGAGAAGGAGGGCTTGAGTGGGACTGGCTGGTCGATGGAAGAAGGGTGGCAGTGTCTTCCACAGCGTGACTAGTACCCAAAGGTGTGGAAGGTGAGCCAGAGGCAAAGGGGTGGCGAAGGGGTATGTGAGTGTCTATTTGCGACTATGTGTGCACATGCTGCCCTCTCTCCAGACAGGGCCACAGGTCTTCTAAATGTGGGACAGAGGGCCCCTGCCCGCAGTGCTTCTTGCTTTCTAGCACAGAGATAGTCCCGTTTCTTCCCTTATGTGGTTTATACAGAGTGTTCACTTATCTTGTGCAGGGCTCTTAACTCTTTGGCAGAAATAGAAGTAATAGCCCCATTTTACAGTTGAAGAAACAGTCTCTCAGAGATCAGAGAGGTGAAGTGTTGAGGGGAGAGTGCAATGTGTATGAGGACCCTGGTCTTGGACATCAGCGCCCTTTGCCTCCCTTAACATCCATGCCACTCCAAGTGAGACCTCCATGGCCTGTGGAGCCTCAGTTTCCCCCTTGAACTGGTGGAGGCCCTCTTCTGGCCCCATCTTAAACCTGATTCTGTCTGGGGCTCCTGCAGGCCCAAGCATCTCCCTCTACTTGTCAAGAGATGTGGGAGAGCAGAAGCTTGAAATATCAGTTGCATCATCTGTAAAATGAGGCTAATGAGGACACTAACTCATAGGATTGTTGTGAGGGGTCAATGAAATAATGCATGGAAAGTACTTAACACAGTGTCTGGCATACAGTGAGTGCTCAATAAATGTTGGCTAGCTTTGTTTTTTCTCTCCCTTGATTCTTAATAGAGAGTACAACCCACCTGGCAAGGTACTAGGTATTTTGGCAGGTTGGAATTTAATTGGGTGTTCCCCACCCCTGATCTGACCACCAGTTCAGAAGCAGTGCTGGGCTAGAGTCATCTCTGTATCCCTCAATGTCTGACCTGCATGTCAACCCAAAGTTTTTATAAGCCATGGAAATAAAATATTATAAAGAGCTCAGCATATATAACATTTAAAAGTGAAATGCTTGTTTTGGTAACAGCTTTAATGAGATATAATTTACATACCATATAATTTACTCATTTAAAGTGTACAATTCAATGATTTTTTAGTATATTCACAGAGCTGTGTAACTATCACCACAACCAGTTATAGAACATTTTCTTTACCTCAGAAAGAAACCTTATACTCTTTAGCTGTCGCCTCCTGATCCCCCAGCCCCTAGCAACCACGAACCTACTTTCTGTCTCTATAGATTTGCCTTTCTGGACATTTCATGTAAATAGAATCATATGATGTGTGTTCTTTGTGCCTAGGTTCTTTCACTTAGAATATTGTTTTTAAGGTTCATCCATGTAGTAATGTTTATTAGTTTCATGATTTGAGCAGTGTTGCATCCTGTTCTATTTTCTGGATGAGTTTGTGAAGAATTAATATTAATTCTTCTTTAGATATTTGGTAGAATTCACCTGTGAAGCCATCTGAGCTTGGGCTTTCTTTTGTGAGTAGATTTTTTTATTATTACGAATTCAATCTCTTATTGTAGGTCTATTCAGATTTTTTATTTCTTCATGAGTCAGTTTCTGTAGTTTGTGTCTTTCTAGGAATTTGTCCATTTCATTTGCATTATCTAATTTATTGGCATACAGTTGTTCCTTTTTATAGAGATAATCCTTCTTATCTTTTTAAGGTTGGCATAATGTCCCCCTCTTTTATTTCTAATTCTTACAATTTGAGTCTTCTCTCCTTTTTCCTTAGTCAATCTAGCTAAAGGTTTGTCAATTTTGTTGAGCTTTTCAAAGAATCAACTTTTGGTTTAGTTCATTTCCTCTATCATTTTTTTATTCTCTATTTCATTACTTTCCACTCTAATCTTTTTTAAAATTGTGGCAGAATACATATAATGTAAAATTTACCATCCTAACAATTTTTAAGGGTATAGTTCAATGGTATTAAGCACATTCACATTGTTGTGCCATCATCACCACCATCCATCCACAGAACTCTTTTTATCTTGCAAAACTGAAACTCTGTACCTATTAAGCAATAACTTCCTCTCTTTCCCTCCTGGAGCCCCTGGCAACCACCATTCTACTTTGTGTCTCTATGAATTTCACTACTCTAGGAACTTATTATAAATGGAATCATATAGTATTTGTCCTTTTGTAACAGCCTTATTTCACTTATCATAATGTCCCTAAGGTTCATTCATGTTGTAGCAAGTGATAGGATTTCTTTCCTTTTTTTAAGGCTGAATACTATTCGTGTGTGTGTGTGTGTGTGTGTGTGTGTGTGTGTGTGTGTGAAAATGAGAGAGAGAGAGTGAGAAAGCGAGAGAGCGAGCGAGAGAGAGAGAATTACCACATTTTTTTCATCCATTTATCCATTAGTGGACAACTGGATTACTTCTACCTTTTGGCTATTGTGAATAATGCTGCAGTGAACATGGATGTACAAATATTTCTCTGAGTCCTCACTTTCAATTCTTCATTCTAATCTTTATTATTTCCTTTCTTCAGTTTACTTCAAGTTTAATTTTTCTCTTTCTAGTTTCTTGAGGTGGAAAGTTAGATTACTAATTTGACATCTTCCTTTTTAAATGTATAGCACATCCTTGAATAATGTCCTTTCATTCATGTTGCTTCATTATAACCGATGACATGCTGTCAGAACTTAACTCTTGTTTATATCCTTTAGCCTGTGATGAAACTGGTTTCATTATACGCTGTTTTGCTTAAAGTTGTAGAACCCATCAACGACATTAAGTAAGGACTTAGTGCGGATGTTTACAACTATACATTTTTCTCTGAGCTACAGTCCATAAATTTTTTATTGCAGGGTATTTTCTGATTTCCTTTCTAATTTCTTCTTTGACCCACTGGTTATTTAGGAGTGTGTTGTTTAATATCCACATGTTTGTGAATATTAAAATATCTTTTTTAAATGATTTCTGATTTTGTTCTATTGAAGTCACAAAATACATTTTTGTATTATTTCAGTGCTTCTAACTTTATTGTGGTCTGTTTCATAGCTTAGCATTTGGGCTATCCTAGAGAATGTTTCATATGCACTGGAGAATGTAATCTGCTTTTGTGGGGTGGAGTGTTCTATAGATGTGTGTGAGGTTTATTTAGTTGGTTCATAGCGTTATTCACATCATGTTTCCTTGTTGATGTTCTGCCTAGTTCTTCTATCCATTATTGTAAGTAAGGGTATTGAAATTTCTATTATTGTTTAATTGACTATTTTTTCTTTAATTTTGTCGGTTTTTGTTGCATATATTTTGGTGCTCTGTTATTAGGTACATTTGTGTTTATAATTGCTTTTTCTTGATCGATGGATCCTTTTATCACTTATGAAATGTCCCTTCTATCTCTAGTAACATTTTTTTGTTTTACAGTCTATTTTGTCTGATATTAGTATAACCAGCTTTTTTATTGTTGCTGTTTACATCAGGGGTCCCTAACCCTCGAGCCACAGACCAATACTGGTCCATGTCCTATTAGAAACTAGGCCACACAACAGGAAGTGAGCAGCGGGTGAGCAAGTGAAGCTTCATCTGTATTTGCAGCCATTTCCCAGCACTAGCATCACCACCTCCCCTCTACCTCACATCATCAGACATGAGATTCTCATAGGAGCACCGGTCTCTGGTGCCAAAAAGTTGGGGACCACTGGTTTACATGGTGGATCTATTCCATCCTTTTACTTTCAATCTGTTCAAATCTTTTAAGCTAAAGTATGTCTAAAGTACAGTTGGATCTTGGTTTGCCTTTTTTTTTCTAATCTGACAATTCCTGCCTTGTGTTTGGATTGTTTAATCCATTCACATTATTGATAATGCTATTGTCAGTGCTATTTTGCTATACGCTGTTATTGATAATAGTTGGATTTACATATGCCATTTTAATATTTGTTTTCTAAATTATTCATGTTTTTTTGTTCTTCTGTTCCTCCTTTAATGCTTCCTTTTGCATAAATGATAATTTTTTAATGTAACATTTTAATTTCTTTAATGGTTTTTCCACTATTTTTAAAAGCTATTTCCTTAGTGGTTGCTCCAGGGCTTGTCTTATACATCTCAACTTATCAGAATCTGCTTCAGATTTATACTAACTTAACTGCAATGAGAAATAGGAATATTACTCTTATATAGTTCTATTCTCTTTTTCCTGTTTTTGTAGCATCATTGTTATACATATTATATCTGTCTATGTTACAAAGTTAACACTAGTAGTTATAACTATTACTTTATATAATTTTATGTGTTTTAAAGAAGCTGAAAGAAGAGAGGAAAACAATTATATGTCTATAGCTTTTGTCAGATTAGCCTTCTTATTTCCCATTTCTGGTTTTCTTCATTTGTTGCTATGAATTCAGGTTACCACCTAAAGTCATTTCCTTAGCTGAAGACAGATTTGCTCCCACCTGCCTCCTTTGTACTGTTATTGGCAAATATATTTACATTTCTATGTGTTATAGGACAAATAGTATAATTATATGCATACTGTTGTATACAGTTGCTTTTAAATCACCTAAGAAAGGAGAAGAAATATTCATTTATACTGTCTTTTACAATTACATAATCACCTTATCATTGCTCCTTGCTGTTTCATGTGTATTTGTATTACTGTTTGGGGTCACTTGCTTTCAGCCTGAAGAATTTCCTTTAGCATTTCTTGAAAGGTTGATATGCTAGCAATGAATTCTCTGTTTTCGTTTCTGGGAATGTCTTTATCTCACTTTCATTTTTTAAAGATAGCTTTGCTGGGTATAGAATTACCGCTGATAGTCTTGTTTTCTTTGAGCACATTGAATATGTTATCCCACTACCCTTTGGCCTTCATTGTTTCTGACGAGAAGCCAGTTGTTAATATTATTGGAATTCCATTGTAAACATTGTGTCATTTTTCTCTTGCTTCTTTCAAGATTTTCTCCTTGTTTTAGCTTTCAGCAGTTTTATTACAGTGTGTCTAATTGTGGGTCTCTTCATATTTATCCTACTTAGAGTCTCATGAGCTGCTCAGATGTGCTTACTAAAGTTTTTCATCAGATTCGAGAAGTTTTCAGCCATTATTTCTTTGCATATTTTTTTCTGCTCCTTTCTCTTCTCCTCCGGCGGAATGATTTTTTTTTTTAATGGTCTAAATGCTTTTAAAATGTTAAATGGTCTAACTGGGAATGGAATGCGCAGAACTCTAAGCCAGCCCTGCCTAGCTCCTGAAGCTGCCCGTGCAGCTCTGGGGCTCTGAGGTTTTAAAAAGTGAAAATGTTATTTGGGCATTTGCTGCCAGTACCCCCAGGTGATAGGACACAGGAACCAGGGGATAGAAACCTGTTCTTTTCCAAATTTAAGGGTAGGATAGAGGTGTTCAGGGCTCAGCTCATCAGACCGATGGGGCTTCTCACAGGTCCCTGGGACAGTGTGAGGAGAATTGGGCTTTTCAGGAAGACTGGAAGACCCCCAAAGCAGAGATGGAAGGTTCTGGAGACCAATTTCCAAAGTTGCCAAAGGGCAGCCCTTCTTTTGTGGAGTGAAGCTGTGCCTGGTCCAGAGTCTATCTCCAGCCAGTGACAGTACTGGCCCCAGGGGGGCAGGGAGACAAGAATGTCTACCATTCAGTTCTTCAAAAACCTGCCTCTTCTGCTGTCTCCTCAGAGTGTGTCAAGCCTCTTGTTCAAAGGTAATAATAACGTTAACAACAACAATAATAGTTTCTAAACACTGAGTTTACCACTGAGCTTAGCATGTGGTATTCATGGGCTCATTCAATTCTCTCAAAAACTCTATCAGTCAATTGCTAGATGATAAAATTGAGGACCAGAGAAGTTAAGTCACTTGCCTAATGTCACAGAGCTAGTGAACAGCAAAGTTGGAATTAAAACTTGGGTCTTTCTGATTCCAGAGCCCATGCTTTTCAAATAAAATTCTATTACTGGCCTTAACATCCATACTTTACTATCAGAAAGTCAGTTTGTTTGATTATTTTTTAAAGATGGGTTGCTGGAAATAGGGACAAAGACAATAAGGGAAGAGGTTGTAAGAGGCCTGATCTGACCAAGTCCATATGTCTGGTAGATTTCACTACTGGTCCACTACTGCAGAGTGTCTGCTATTCTAATGCAGTCAAGGATGCCACAGGTGAGTTGGGCCTTCCAGCTCTGGTGACTGCAGAAATTCCAGGTGGCTATAGGAGAGTCATGGTTGCTATCTGTTGGGCCTACCTGTAGGTCATCTAAGCATCTTATGTTAGCCTTTGCATACCAGTGTGGCAGGATCATGAAGACCTGAGTCAGTGTCTTGCTATGAGCCAACTGTACTTGTCTGCATGGGTATGTGTGTTTGTAGTGGGAGCTTGGCTCAGTGTCACATCTGTGCTCTGGACACACAGTGTGTATAGGACAGAGCCAGGCCCAGGACTCATTATAATCACTCAGCACTGCCAGAGCTCCTACCATGTGCCAGGCCTATGCGAGATAAAGTTCTACCCCTGTCCTCAGTGGGACAGAAGGAAACAGTATTGGCTGTTCAGGGTGATCAGGTCTACAGCAAGGTTTGCAGTGAGGGACCAGCTCTTCCTGGGCTTCATGTGAGGCCTCAGAGAGTAGGAGTTTGGGCCTTGAGTAGGGAAGTCTTCCAAGTAAGTGTGTATGTAATAGGAGTATGCTTTCCGAGAATTGTGGGCCCTTGGTGACAGCTGGCACGCCGGGTGCCTGAGGGGAGGAGCAGGGGATGTGGCTGCAGCAGGTGGTGAAGGGCCTGTGTGCCAGGCTGCACAAACTTGGACTTTATCTGGAGGGCAGGGAGAAGCCATCCAAGGATTTTAGGTGACATGTTCGGATTGGCATTTTAAAAGATCACGCTGGTGGCAGGTTGGAGGCTGGGCTGAAGGAGGCAAGATTGTAGATGAAACCAGTCCGGAGACATGGATAGATGATAAGACCAGATACAAGGCGAGGGTGAGGAAAGGATGGAGGCAAGAGGACAAATTCTGGACACTATGAGAATGTAGCATCTGCGGGGCATGGTGACCAAGCAAGTGAGTGGGAGAAGGATGAGGTGTCAAGGAGAGCTACCAGCTTTCTGAGATGTTCACCTGAGCAAGTGGGGTACTGCTAACTCGGATATAAATACCTGCTTGAAAAGATAGGCCCTCCTTCATTTATTTGTTCGGCAAATATTTATTGAACACCTACTATGTGCCAAGCACATTGTAGGCATTTGAGGATGCCACAGTGAATAAACCAGGAAATGTTTCCACTCTCTTGGAGTTCACCTTCTAATTGGCGAAGTCAGACAATACGCACAAATTAATAAGAAAATAAAGAAAGATGAGATAGCAAGGAGTGTTCTGCAGGATATTAGTGCTTTGATAGAGAACGCCAGCCAACTTCTCCAGGAGAAACAGCAGGCCCATGGTTCTCTTAGGGGCCCACAAAAATATTTTCATTTTTACTTATTTTAAAGCCAGAGGAAAAAATGAATATAATAATAATGAATATATAGTAATGAATCCAGCCTGGAGAATATTTGTCTTTATACCAACACAGTTGTAAAATATCACTTTTAACAACTTTTTATGTAGGAAGCATCATACTGTGGCCCTGAAGAATATCTGAGGGCTGCTTTATATTGGGTGGCTACCATGAGCCTCTCTGATGTAAGGATGTGAAAACTCCAGATAATACCCTCCCTATAAAGGTTCAAGGCCCATATGTGACAATAAGAACCCTGATGTTAATGAAGGGACATCTTGTTGAGGTCAAAGGAAACAGCTTCAAATTTCTAACCCAAAGACCAGAGTTCAAGTTCCAGCTCTACTATTTACTGGCTGTACAACCTTGGTCAAGTCACTTAACCTCTCGGGGTTACCTTTCCTCACCTCCAAAATGTATGTGCAGGTTGGGGTCAGTGCAGGGCTCCCTGCCCTCAAGGCACACTCAGCACCTCTGTAGGAATGGAGACTGGGGCGAAGTTGGGGGCAGTACACCCAGGACCCAGTACCCTTTTTCTAAGCCCTCTGTCTACCCCCATGGGGGTCAGGCCCAGCCACACCCAGCCCGGCAGCCTCGCATCAGGCGCTGAGTTGAGAGCAGAGATGCTGTAAGCCCTCAGTGTCCACCACTCCCAAGATGTTCTTGGGCAGCTGGTTTCTCCTTTGAGAGCAGTCTGAGGGGTGTTGTCAACTGCGTCTTCCATGTCCAGCTGAAGACGGGGCACTGTGAGGGGTCGGGGAGGGCCTGAGCCCAGGGGAGCTGCCATTCCTGAGTCAGCATGCCCAGGGCTGTTAATGAAATCCAGATGTCAGACAGAAAACAATCATCACCCCCACCCATCTGGCAGCTCGGGTTTCTTGGAGATTGCAAAAGAAGGGGAAAAATAGAGCAGGGAGAGAATTGAATCCTAAAACAGCTGAAACCTTAGAGGTGGGATGTAAATAGTTTCAGGATCCCGCTGGGAGGAGGAACAGGAGGAAAGGGGAAAGCAGAGCCGTGTAGGCCCCCTTCTCCCTGATTCCTGTCTCTGCAGCACCCTGGACCTCAATCTTTGCACCTCTCCCCAAGTCAAGCAGAGTGGTCTCTGTAGTGTGTCCTAAGGAGGCAGGAAGGGCTGAGACCACCAGTCCTTTTCTGACCCCTGCCTGGAGTTTCTAACCCCCATTCTGGTACTGACTTCACTGTAGGCCTGGGTTTCCTTTAGGGCAGAGTGTCTGGAGACAGAGGAGGGGTCAGGCTGAGGGGGACTGGGTATGCAGGATTTCCCTTGCAGAACTTTGGGCCCAGGACCACTGACTAGTTCAGACCCATCAATGTACTAGGGGGAAAACACCCTTTCTCATAGTGCAAGGCCAGGACTACATTTTATGAAAGATCAATAGAGGGAGGAAGGGAAAGTTGTGGGGGAGGGAAAGAAGGAAGGAAAGAAGGAAGGAAAGAAGGAAGCAAAGAGGGAAGAAAGGAAGGAAGCAAAGAGGGAAGGAAGGAAGGAAGGAAGGAAGGAAGGAAGGAAGGAAGGAAGGAAGGGAGGGAGGGAGGGAGGTAGAGAGGGAGGGAAGGAAGGAAGGAAGGAAGGAAGGAAGGAAGGAAGGAAGGAAGGAAGGAAGAGAAAGGGAGGAGAGAAGAAGCAAAGAAGGGACGGAAGGAGGGGAAGAAGGAAGAGAGGGAAGACAAACAGTATCATGACTGGATCCCAAGAAAGAAAGACTGGGCCCAGGGCCAGTGGCCTGTGTATGTACATGACAGGCGTCATTGCAAGGGCTTCCTCAGGAACCTGGGGCTGGCTCACTGGCCATGGGGCGCAGACTGTGATGTTCCAGCACTTGGCACAGAACCTGGAATGTTGTGAGAGCTCAGAAAATGTTAGCTGGGATGGGCGTTGCTGGAGATGGTGCGACGACTGCTGACATTGGGGAAATCCCCCAAACCAAGTGTGTGGCCTCATCCAAGGCCCTCTCCTTGTGGCATGGTGGTTCCAAGCATATCCCCTGAAGGGTTCAACCCCCAGCTCTGCCTTGGACTAGCTGGGGGCCTTTGGGAGAATTAAGTGTCTCTAGGCCTCAGTTCCCTCCTCTGTAAGATGAAGATAATAAAAACCTATCTCATGGGATATTGTGAGGATAAATGAGTGATTTTATCTAAAGTGCTGAACAGAGAGCCAGGCACCTCATATACACTCTAAGTGTTAGCTGTTGTGACCGTGTTAATGACCGTCATTATTATTGTGCCTCAGTTTGGCTGGTTTGAGAAGTTCCAGAGATCTAAGAAAGTGCTTCAAGGCTGTGAGAGTCATCAAAAGGGGCTCTGATCCTATCATTCCACACTCATCACACAGAGGGAGGCTGTCTCGGGGGTGGACTGCAGGGAGGCCGCGACAAGGTTGTGCTTTCTCGGTGCCTTGGGATGGGGGTGGGGGCAGGCTCTGGGGACTTTGGGTTACCCAGGTTGGCTTGAAGGGTGAGAAGGCAGGAACTAGGTCCAGAGGCTCCACTCAGCCCAGGATGGGTGCCCTGGTGGGGGAGGGGTGATGGGCCACACCTGGAAAGTACCCAGTACCAGCTGTGAGCTGTCAGCTCCCCTATGGCCAGGCAGAGAGCTGAACCTCTGAGTGCTCACCCTGGCACAGACAAGTGGTAGCAGCTGCAGGGGGCATGGACAGGTGGGGCATGGGGCATGGATGGGTGGGGCATAGGGCATGGGGACTCATGGGGCAGTCACTCTTACATCCTTCCTGCTGCCCTAGGCTGGCAGGAAAGAGTCCCAGCGAGCAAGTTTCACATCCTCAGCTGCCAGTTCTCCTTTTAAATGGACCAAAGATGGTAATTTAGGGCCCTTGTGTTCCCATACTTATTGGAACCCCAAGAAATCTCACCCTATCAATTGACCTCACCTTCTCAATCCTCTGCCCCTGGGCCCTGAGGGACAGGGATGTTGACAAAGCCTGGGAGTCAGAACCAATCCCTAAGCCTTGAATCACCTGCAAGACTTAGTGGATGGAGAGCTGGAGCAGAGCAGTTGCATCCTTGTGCTGAATAGCTGCTTGGTGTCACCTCCTCCTGGCAGCCTTCTCTGATTTCGCCTTTCCTCCAAGCTCAAAATGACTGCCTTCCTCTGAACACCTGAAGGACGCCATTCACGCAATCACTCATTAACAACCCCCTGCCCATGGACTCCTGTAGGCCCCACTCTTGACTTGAACCTCTCACACTGCTTGTTTTTCTCTTGGAGTAGCTCAAGGCAGTTCTTTGGGCCCTGTGGAATGTTCTGGTTGGGTCATCCCTTGCTCCCCTCAACATCATGGAGGACATGAGAGGGCAAGACAGACAGGCCTCACTGAGCTGGACTCAGACCTCACTTCAGCCCTGTCCCAGCTGTGTGTCCACATGTACACTGTAGTTTCACCCAGGCACCTGTGAGATGGGCTCACCCACCTTGTAGGGTGTTTGTGGGAAATGTGTGGGCAAAGGAGCCGATGCAGTGCTTGGCGTTCCACAGCGTTCAGTAAGCAGCAGCTCTTATTAGTATGCCAGGTTGCTAGGCTTCCCCAAGCCTTATCTGCCCTCGTTTGTAAAGAGAGGCTTGGAAGCGTGGCCTTGCAGGGTTGATGTGAGGTAGACGAGATGCCATGGTCCCTGAAGCCTCCTCTTTCCTTTTCTCTGCCCTACTCCAGCCAGGCCACTTACCTACACACACAGGTGCACACACATACCTGCATGTACACTCGCGCATCTGGGGCTCTCCAGCCTCTGTCTTTGCTTATGCCATCCTCCCAGCCTGCAGTGCCTTTCCCTAACCTCTTTCCTTCCTACCCCACTTCAAGACTAATCTTGAACCCCTCTCTTTTAGGGCACCTTCCCCAGGCATCTCAGGCCCACGGGCTCTCCTCTTTGAACCCCACTGTTCATGACTAGCACCCCTACCCAGGACTTCAATGGCTTCTCACCTCTCTTGCCTCTCCATCTAGTCCCTGGAGGACAAGAAATGCCCCCTCCTTACGTGGGCTCCACTCTGCACTGCCTTGGACCTAGAGTGTGGCCTCAGCCTGGGCCCCAGGAGCTGGTCCCAGCTATTTGCCATGTGAGTTCTGCTGAGCCTTGTCACACTTCAGGACTTTGCCATGCTGTGCCCTGGGCCAGAAATTCACTCTCATTTTCCCCATCTCCTCCAAGCCTAGCCCAAGTGCACCTTCTTCCTCAG
>CM053506.1:47655450-47863107 GCA_028627145.1 Eidolon dupreanum | reverse complement strand
TCAACAACTTTTCCATCAATACCTCTTTCTTGTCTCTAAAGAATTGTTCTGAGCCCTAACAGGCGACTTGGAACAGTGGGAAAGCCTTGGGCCTGAGTTCACATGGCCTGGCCGCTTCTAGCATGGCTCTTCCTGCACTAAGCCTGTTTGCTCACCTGCATGGTAGCATGTGCGTAATTATAGCACCACCTCCACACCAACTCTGAGGTGGACCCTGTCCCCAGGGGTACCTTCCATACTCTCAGGTGAGCATTTATAGGTAATTCTCAAGGACAGACCTCTAGGAAGGAGCCAGGATGGATAGTTATCATGAGACTGTCCTATCTGTCACTGTTGCCCGCAGGCCAGGGACGGCTAATCCTCCTTCCATTCATGACTACCAGCTGCAGGACACTGCCATCACCTTTCCCTTACCTCACCTTGGCTTTCCCCCCAACAGCCTTGCAGAGCCAGGGCTGTCACCAGCCAAGAGGGAGCCCCTGGCCCAACCTCTGCAGTGACACAGGATGGTTAAAGGCGGACATCTTGGAGTCATTCTTGAGCCCCTGCTCTTGCTTCCCTAGGCTAACTCAAGTCCTGTCGACTATACCTCCTGTCTGTCTCTGGAGTTCTTCCATTTTTCTCTTCTCTTCCACCTTCCCCAGATCATACCGCCATTGCCTCTCGCCAACCAAGTGGCAGCAACCCCCTCACCAGTGTCCTTACATCTGATCCCTTCTCCCATTCAATTCATTCTCCATATGCAGAAACCTTCTAGAAATACCAGGCTAACCTTGCCACCCCCAATTTAAAACCTTTCCATGGTTCCCCATAACTCCTGGGCTAAAATCCAACTCTGCAGTGTAGTCCCAGGGCCCGGCATGGTATGGCCTCCCCTGGCCCTTTGTGCTCCCTGCCATCCCAGCTCCTTGTACAAGCTGCTCTGTCCACATGGGTCCCTCTCCACTTTATCTTCACTTTGCTCTTTCTGCACTTCCTTTGTCCTCCTCCCCAGCCAACCTGGTCTTATGCTCCCTGAAACAGAAGGCTGTCCTCTTAGAGCACATCTCTCGGTGTGTAGATCAGTGTTCGAGTGTGTTACTTCATCTATTCACGCAGCATGTATTTATTGAGCACCTACTGTGCACCAGGTATAGTTCTAGGCACTTGGGACATACCATAGTTAATGTGAAAGTGAAGGGGAGAATATAGCCCATGTTCTGTGGGATGTCAGACAATAAATAAATAGATACAAACAGATATGTTATGGTGTTGGGTCATGTTTGGACAGAGTTGTCGGGGACAGCCTCCCTGAGGAGGTAACAGCTTGAATAGAGACAAATGAAGCAAGGAGCAAATGATGTGGAGATCTTGGGGAAGGATGTTCTTGGCCAAGGGAACAGCAAGAGCAAAGGCCCAGAGATGAGGCAAGGATGTGCTTGGCCTTTTTGAAGAAGAGCAAGAGAGCGAGAGTTGACTGTCCTGACAACTCCATCTCAGAGGGAGAACTGCTTTGGAGAAGGGCTGAGGCACAGGGGCGAGCACGTCTTCAGCATTGCTGTCCCTTCTCCCGCCTCCTCCCCCAGCTGGGCAGCCCTCCTCTGGGGGACATAGATGGGTGCTTGTCTTGAGAGCCCCCCTCCCCTACCCCTGCCTCTCCGAACACTTGAACACTCGCAGTGGGGACAGGAAGTGTGGGCCCTCGCTTCCCAGCTGCCCGGGTGGGATGCCACCGAGCTGGGTCAGCCTGCCCAAGGAGGGACAGAGGCCCTATTGAGCCTGCTCTCTGGACTAGCAGGGACAATAGCCACACTGAGGACCAGGAACATCGGCCAGCATGCTTGTCCAGGAAGTTGCCAGGCTGCTGCCTGCCCCCCTTCCCCTGCCTCCCCAAATCCTCCTGACTTTCTCCTCTAGCTACTTATTTCAGGCTGATAGTAATGTACAAAATGGTCACTTTGTCCTTCACCTCCTCCCCAGAGGCTCCCTGCTTGTGCCAGACCCATTCGGGGCTGAGGATTAGAGAGTAGTGCTACGTGATCTCTGTCCCTGAGGAAGGGCCTAAGGAGGAAGCAACACATACACACCAACTTAGTGGGGCATCCTATGTGCTTCCTACAGAGATGTACAAAGCAAAGGGACTTGCAGGGGATGAGGGATATCAGCTGGGAGGACTAGGAGGGAAGGCTTCCTGGAAGAAGAGCAAGAGAGCAAGAGTTGTCAGTTTTCTAACATAGTTTTACAGCCAGGGTCATGTTTTAAAGGCATAACAGGAAGGTGGGACAGGCAGGGCAAAACTAGTGTCTGTGAGAGGCCCAGAGATGGAAGAAATGGCCTCCTTCTCACTGTAAGCCAGGGCCTGTTCACAATTCGAACTCTGTCTGCATCTCCAGCCTGTGTTCTGCTTGGGGAACATTTGCACCAGAAGGATCTTTAGGAATCACCTAGGCCAGGAATGCTAACACAGGTCATGTGTGTCTGTCACCCTCAGCCCATGGCCATGGTGAGTTGGACATCACCAAAACAGTGCCATTCTGGCCTACTGAGCTAGGATACAGCTGCAGAATCCTTCTCAGTACTGCTCTGGTAGCAAGTAATTGGCATGGATGCACAAAATGAAGTATTTGCCTTTCTTGGTTCTGTTCCCTCCCCTTACTGACACATGAGGAAACTGAGACCCAGGCAGGGAAGGGACTTGTCTCAGGTCCAGTTGGGGCTGAGGTAGGAACAGAAATAGGTAAGAAACACACACCATAAAACAGTTTAACTTGTGAAACTTCAGAGGCTAGGATGGACCCTGCAGTTCCGGTGCTTTGTAGGTAGTGGGCACTCAGCACATGGATGTTGAGGGCATGAGTGGAGCACCTGGTGGCAGATGCACACAGTGACAGTTCCTCGGTCCCTTCCCTGCTCCACAGATGGTTGTTTGGCCCCCACTGGCCTTCAGAGGACAGTAGGACCCCTGGGAGCAACATGGGCCCAGGCACTAAGCTGGGCCGATACACTGCTAGTAATGGTAAACAGCCAGCCTAAGTGGTGTGGTCTTCTGAGCTTCCTGTGGGGAAACTGAGGCCCAGGGAGGCACAGCAAGCAGGGGGCTCACTTAGGACCTCCTGACTTCTGGCCAAGCTTCTGGGCACCCAACCTGGCCACTAGCCCCCACTGTCACTCAGGGGCTGACTTTTCCTGACAGGTGGCCGCCTGGGGCTGTGTGTCCAGTACCAAGGCAAATGGTGGTGGTGGAGATGGGGGCAGGAGATGCCCACAGGCTCCCTGAACAAACAAGGCCAGAGCCTGAACAGCCAGGCCCCCTGTTTCCTTCATTGTTCCCCGTGATAGTTTCCAGATGCTGAGGAGTCACAGGTTTGGGGCTGGGCCAGGAGAGCCAGCCCAGCCCTCCCCCAGCACCCACCACCACCTCTACCACTGCCAGTCCTGCTTTTAAAGAGATGGCCCTTCTTCCCACTGCAGGCTGTTGCCCCACCCAAGCCCAGCAGCCTCACTATCCTGCCTCCAGTCCAGCTACTGGGGTGAGGGGCCCTGGGCTCCATTCCCCATTCGGACCCTAACTTCCTCTATGGCTTGGGCTAGGCCCTTGCCTTTGCTGTGCCTGTTTCCTGGGCTGTAGAATGGGTGTGTGGGGAGGGGGCAGTGTGGAGAAGACAGTCTCTGACACTCCTGCTTTAACAGTATCATCTAGATCATTGGTTCCCAAGTAGGTCCTTGGACCAGCAGAATCAGCATCACCCAGGAATTGTTAGAATGCAGCTTCTCAGGCTCGCTCCAGACCTAGGGATTCTGAAACTTTAGGGCTGGGCCCAGCAGCCTGTGTTATAAAGAGCCCCCAGATGGTTCTGATGCTTACTCAAGGATGAGAAGCAGCCTGGGCTCTAGAACTAAGACCCTGGGCATCTGGAGTCAGAAACATGGAATGCAGACTTTGCATTTGTGTGGTTTTGGAAGTAAACCTTCGTATTCTGCTAAGGAAAAATGGATTGCTATTTCTGCAACTGTGTGTGGTATGGTCACTATGCTGAGTTAATGAGACAGCACACAGCCTGGTCAGCTCAGCTCCCACACCAGAGCTCTTCTGGGACAGACACTCTATGAGGGCAGGTCCCATGTCTGTCTGGCTCAGGCCACAGCATCAGCACTTTAAAGGAGCTGGCTCAGAACCTGGCAGAGGGGTTGTGTGCACAGGTTGCAGGGTGCATGTTCACTGCTTTCCCTCAGCAGGTGTGTAGTGGGCCCTGGTGCTGCCCGAGGCGCCTGTAGTACAGAGAGTGACAAGATGAGCCCCATGGGGAACAGAGACCAGAGGGTTCCCTGTAAGCAGGAGCAGTCAAGGAAAGCTTCTAGGAGGAAGTGTGGTTTCCACTGTATTTGTTTGGGAGAGGAGGATCTGCCAGATAGTGGGGACTGACATGTGTAGAGGTTGGTGTGAGAATGAGGATCACTAGCCAGCCCCCTCTCCTGCAATGGGTACACACTTACTCTCCTCCATTTTCAGGGCACCAGCAGGTTTATTGTCATGTGGGGATTCCCACAGATAAGGGCAAGGACATCCCAGAAGATCAGAGCCGCAGACCATGTGGTGCTGTGGAAGTCAGCCAGGCCTGGGTTTGGATCCCAGCTCTGCTGCTGCTTGGCTGTGTGACCTCAGGCAAATCTCCCAACCTCTCTGTGTCTTGGATTCCTCATCTGTAGGAGTTATAGTGAGAATGGAATGTCTGGTAGATGTAAAACTGTCATAGCAGGAGCTGTGAGGGTTTTACAGCTGGGGAACCTGGGGCCAAGGAAAGGAAACAGAACATCTGGGGGCACCTAGCATGGCTCCATCATCCTGCCTCCTGCAGAGCCATGCTGGATACCCTTGCCCTTGGCGACAATGTGAAAGGAACAGTTTTGCAGACTTTTCCAGTTCCTGGATAAAGAAGCAAGGTCAGCCACAGCCTAGCCTGTGGGGATGAGAAATGTCAGGTTTGCTTCCTCCCTACAACCCCCTGGAAAGTCACATCAGAGCAGTTCTTCCTCTGCTGCACACCCCACTACCACCACTCCACAAGGGGTAGAACATGGGGAGGTTTGTGTTGCCATCTGACATCCTGCAGTGACCATGTGAAACACGCATATAATAAATGCACATGCTTGCTCACACACATATACCCTCCTCCCCATGACTCACACTCAGATTTCCACTACCAGCGACACTATGAAACACGGTGAAAGCTGGCAGATGCCTGGCCTGGCTCCCAGGAACCTCTTAACTCCTTTCCCATTACAGTTGCCACAGGTGACCATAAAACCATTCCACAGCCTTTTGGACCTCACTTGGCAATGAAGGTATCAGACAACAACCAGAAAGCCCAGAGTTCAAGCCCTGCCACTACTTGCTTTGTGACCTTGGATGGGTGACTTAACATCTCTGGGCCTCTATTTTCTCATCTGGAAGTGAGGTCGCAAGGAAGCTACCTATAGGTCAGGTGCATGTCACTGCTGTCACACAGTGTGGCTATGGCTGTCATGGTCTCCAACACTCACCTGCTGAAAGTTCTCCGAGGTGGATAGCCTGCTTCTCCCTCTCCTTCAGTGGCCAGATGAGGAGGAGATCAAGGTCCTGAGAGAAGACGGATTGATGTGAGACCAGAGCCCAGGATGGAAGTTGGTTCCGCAGCCTCTCAGCCACAGCCCCTGGCTCCTGCCATAGTGGCCCCAAACTGCTGACTTCAGCATTTCACCACCAGGGTAGATCAGATTTCTTTTCTGGCACTTAGCCACTCTCCATACCCTTCCCCCATCGCTATTTTGAGCTGAGTTCCCCTGACCCCTCCTCCTGGGGCAGCTCTTACACCCAAAGCCTCACTCCAGGTTGAGGCATTTCCTCCTCTTAACCTGCCCCCACAGCCCCGCCCCCAGGATTTGTGCAGAGCCTCCCTCCAGCCAGGTAGGGCTGGGCTGTTCATGGCCATGTTTAGCCAGGTCATGTCTCTCCAGGCCTCACCAAGGACAGCCTCACATGCAGTGTCAGGGACCAGCCCACCTGTGAAAACGGCGCTGCTGGCCTGAGGTGGCTCTCCAGAGCGGTCAGCGCAGCCTAGGAAGGGCCTCCTGGGAGTGGACAGAGACCAAGCCAAGGACCAGTTCCAGCTCTGACACCTCCTACCTGAGTGGCTTTGGCCCTGACCCACATACCTCACCCATCATGGTCACTGACACACTGGTGTCCCCTCCAGCCACTGATGTGCTCTGAGCCCCGCCCCAGGGTGCTCCAAGGGAAGCAGGAGTAGGGAGGGCCAATGTTCCCATAGTGCGCACAGAGACCAGTGGGAAACAAGACAGCAGAAACAGCAGTCTGAGTTTTTAAAGTTCGGATGAATTCCCTGGCATGCTGGAGGCCAGGTCAGGGCAGGACATGACCCACAGCCAAATGAGTGTGGTGCAGACCACAAAGTCCCCTGGGAGTTTGGGGAACCGAGGCCTTCTCTGGGGAGGCAGCAGGAAAGTTCTCAGCTAGTGCAGGAGGCTGGGACTCAGAGGGTGGGGTGAGCACCCAGAAGAGGACAGTTAATCCTTTCTGCAATGGGGGAGGCCAGGTAGGTGTCCTTTGAGCTTGGCCTTGAAGGCTACATGGCCATTCACTAGGTGGAGAAATGTTTGGTGCATAGGGAATGGCAAAAGCGAAGGTGTGTGGGGAGAGAATACATCATTTGTAGGAAATTGTTGTTTGAGTATAGGTGTAGGAGGGAGTAGCAACAGCCAAGGTTAGAAGGTCAGTTGGGCCAGGTGGGGAAGGGGCCCCGTAGCCTTGAGTGTTTGCCTCAGTCCTATGGGTGGCAGGGCCCCTAAGCCTGAAGTGGTCACGAAAATACCTCGGGGAGGCTACCTGGCTAAACGGGGGTCTTGGCTATAGCAGGAGACAGGCACAGTCAGAAGAAAGGGCTTGCTGAGCAAACGGGCCCCCCAAACAAAAATGCACGGGGTCCTGGAAACCCGCTCAGGACAACAAATGGTGTTCAGACTCTGAGTAGCATCCAGCTATTTGCCAGCCACAGGGTGATTTCAAATCTTACATCCACCCGCTAGGGCAGCAGCAGACAGCAATCACTGTCTCTGTAGTCACAGGAGGGGAGGAAAACCCAGGACTTTTGCAATCGCTATGATTCGGATGTTTTCCACCCCTTGGACTGGCCCCTCTTCCCCTCCCGCCCCTTAGCTCTGATCTGTGTGGTTTGCTAATGGAGAAAAGCCAGAAGCAGGAAACAGATAACTTAGGGAGTGGCTGTTCATGTGATTAAAAAGTCTTTGCTTTCCAAAAAGTTTTGCCGGAGAGAACTTCAGATTGCCTGGTGTTGGGGCAGGGTTTGGAGACAGAGTTTCTGCTGCCTTCTGGGCCAGGGTTCCCTAGGGCCGTGGACACCGTGCTGGGAGGCATGCGGAGGTGCTGGGACCTTGCACCCCTTTGGGTTCCGGAGGGGCTTCTTGGCCTCTCTTGTCCTTCTCTATGCCTGTTTCCTCTTTCCCTGTGGTTCATTTCCCATCTTCTCCCTCACTTTACCCTGTCACTCTCATGTCTGGCATCTGTCTCCCCACACTGTCCTCTGTCTTGCTCATGCCCTTGGCTCTCACCCCACCCCGCCCTCCCTGTCCCTTACTCCTGACGGCCTCTGCTGCTCTTCCCTACCTCTCTGTCTCACTGTTTTCTCCTCTTTTTCTGGCTCTCTCCCTCCTTTCCACGCCCCCACTCTATGCCCCCTCCCCAGGGTTTTCCTGAGACCTTTTCCTGGCAGTGTGAAAGCTTCCATTGTTCCCCTGCACTTTGACAAACCCTAGTGTTGTGGAATCAGGATGGCATTTCTGTGGTGGCTTTGGCCTGGGAACCGGGTGGGAGGGGTGACGATGAGGCTGGGCCTTCTGGGCCCATGCTGGGCTGTGACAGGAACCCAGAAAAGGGGAGGGGGTCTGTGGGAGGTGGCAGAGACGCCTGTGCTCAGACAAGGGGGCCCTTGAGGCTCCGGAGGAAGCCCAGGGTGGCCTCTTGCAGCGTCCTTCCTCCCTCCCAGCAGCCTGCAGGCAGCACGGCCCAGCCCACCTGTCCTTCTGATTGCCTGCTTCCTCTGGGGCCTCGGTGGAGTCTGCAGCTGCCTGGACCCGGCTGCAGAGGCTGAGGCAGCCTTCCCACCTGCCTCCTGAGGCCATGTCAGCAGACACTTGAGTGTGGGGATCTTTAGAGGGTCCCTAAAGCAGTGTCACAGAGCACAGGGGAGGGAAAAGCGTGGGTTTTGGCACCGGACATACTTGAGCTCAGAAACTGGCCCCACTGCTTACTAATTATAATTATGTGACTTCAGACAAATTGTTCCCCTTTCCCAAGCCTCAGTTTCCTCATCTGCCTTTAGGTTAAGAGTGATGATTTCATGGGACTGTTGCATAAATTAGAGCTAATTTCATGTGTCATACATTGGCCCCATGCCTGTCACTCAGGAGGACCGGGTGAAGAGTAGCCTCTGCCTAAGGATGTGGGTCCAAGAGTGTTTCTGCAGGTGCGAGTCTGACTCGGGCCTGGGTCTGGAACTGTGTGGCCAAAGGGTGTTTGTGATGGGCGTGGTCCCTGGTTGGTGAGCGGGTGACAGGGCTGGCCCCTTTGGAAGGCCCCAGACTCAGAGCATTCCTCATCTGTCTTGTTTATTTCCATATTCCTGGAATGTTTCACAGAGCCTTGTGCAGAGTGGGTGCTCAATAAATGTTAGTTGAACAAATGAATAATTGAAGAGATGGCCATGGGTCGGAGGTCAGAAGCGGAGTCATGTTCCTAGGAGTAGGCTTGTTCTCTAATTTCTCACAGCCATTTCGTGGAGAGGCCATGCGTGAGGTGGAAAGTGACCCTTTGGAGTCAGCAGACAGGGTTCAAGTCTTGGCTCCATGGCCGTGGGGCGCTGCCCAGGATGCTTGGCCTCTCCGGGCCTTAGTTTGCTCTCTTGTCAAATGGAGGGGTTGTGGAGTGACATGTTGAGAAGTGGCTGGCACATAGGGGGTGCTCATTAAATAGCAGTGTCCCAGCTTCTCCAGAGCAGCCCCCTCACATGGCAGATAAAGAAACAGAGCCCTAAGGTAGGCATGAAAACTGGGTCTCCAGCCACAGCCCGTTTCCTCCCCACTGGGCCAGGTTTGAGGAGACACACAGCAGGGAGAGTAGAGGGCCATGCGTGAGCCAAGAAAGGGGGTCTCTAAGGAGGCAGTTCTGGAAGCAGGGCACTACCTTGCCCGAGGAAGGGCCCTAGCCTCCAGAAAGGGTTTCCAGAACTCTCTTGGACCGTCCAGGAAGGACCAACGAGACTACACAAAGAGTCCTGGTCTCATGGGCCAGACACCCCTGCCCCTCGGCCTTCGTGCCTCCATCTGTGAGAAGGGCATTGCAAACTACTGAGACCTAGGGCCCTTCTTCTCTCATGTCGTGGCCAGGACCACCTCAGTGGTCCAGCTGAGGGAGAGCATGCAGACTGGGTGGGACAGCAAGCTGGAGAGGAGCCCATCTGTTCTTTAGTTCCTTCCCCCCCACCACCCCCTCGGTCCTCTGGCTCCAGCCGTAGCCTCTCAGCTGGACACACTGTAGGGCTGACCTAGAGCTCCCTGGTGGAGAGGGAAAGTGGGAGTGGGGCTGCAGGGCACATGCCTACTTCTGGGCCTCAGGAGGAAAGCAACCCTGCCTAGCAGTCAGTGCCACCCTCATTCTGGAGATGGGGAAACTGAGGCCCAGGGAGGAGAAGGAATGCCCCCAAAGCCAGCCAGCATGCCAGGATCCATGACAGTAGCAACTGTTTCCTGTTTCTCACCATCCTGGCTGGGTGGGTTCCTCAGTTTTGTGTGATCCTGGCATGTTTCAGGGAAATTGAGAGAGTGGGCTTGAGTCAGACAGCCTGGTTTCAAATCCAGATTCCACCACTTGCTGGCGGCATAGCCTTGGGAAAGTTACTTAACCTCTTCTTGCCTCAATATTCTCATCTGAAACCTGGGACTAACTCTGTGTAGCTCATAAAGTGGCTCAAAGAGGACCTGGCACTGACTAAACACCTAATGAGTGTGGCTGTTAGTCTGTCCCAGAGCTTGGCTAGGCACAGGCTGCTCCCCTGGGCAGGCAGAGGTGGTATGGCCAGGGCTTGGGGCGAAGCCTGCTGCTGGGGCCCACAGCCAGATCCCAGTACACTGAAAGCAGAGACTGTGTGTCCTGGGGCAGAACCAGCATGGAGTCATCACGTGCAGGGCATGGCCGCAGTCCTCGGCAACCCCACCGTGCTTCTGCTTTCCGAGTCCAGAGTCTCTGGGATGCTCTGCTGCAAGCTACCAAAGGTGACAATGTCGTCTCCCTGCAAAAGGGACTCACTCTAAAAGGAGCCAAGAGGAAAGCATGCTTCACCCTAAAGCCTGACTCTGAGACTTTAGGAGGCCAAGGCAGGAAAATTGATGGGCCGAGTGACCAGCCAGGGCTCTTGTGTCCTGTGACAGGTGTGGATACTTCTGGCTGTCCTCAAATCGAGGGAGCAGATGGGATCCAGGAGGTGAGAAGTCCACTCCACAGCTGGAGGCAGGGCAGCTCTTTGGACCCGAACATGGTCCAACAGAGCCAGCAGCCAGAGGTCACCAGTGCCAGGCCCTCAGACCCCAGTGTCCAAACCCACAGGGACCAAGGTAGGGGCGAGTATGGACAGAGCCGCCATCTCTGTTGGGAAGGTGCAGGGCTCCCCCTCGTGGGCAGTCGGGGCCTGCAGGCCAGGGAGTCTAGTCCGTTGGGGAATGAACCATCACTTTCTTCATGGAAGTCATACTTACTCATTAAAGACAGTTCGTTAATTAGAATAGAGCATTCAGTTTCCTAGAGGCAGTTTCTAAACCCTTCTGGCTGATTTTCTGTCAGCCCTTTTCTTGTACAGTTTTCCTTTTTACGGTTTTACTCTGGGAGCAGTCTACATCGATTACTTATCCTGCTTTCTTTATAAGCATTTTCCCAAACCCTTAAAAAAGTCCTCATAAATACTTTAATGGCTCCATTGTCCTTCATCCAATGGGTGTAACATCATTTAGGGAACCCGAGCATCAGTGTTGAATGTTTAGTTTGCTCCAGTTTTTCACTGTTAAACAATGCTGTGATGAACATCCTTGAACAGCCCTTTGGTACACCATTCCAATCACTTGTAGGGCAGTTGCTCAGAAATAGATTTGCTGGGGGGAAGAAATTTTTTTAAAGTTTAAAGGCTTATTGCCAAGTTGCACAACAGGAATGCAGTAGGAAATATACCTGTTTAGCCATCACCCCCAGCAGCACCTGAGAGGGCCTTCTCTCCACACCTGTCTGGTTGGCCTTCACCAGCAACAGGAAATGGGAAGACTACAGAGATGAAAGTGCCTTCAGAGTTACCTAGTCCAACTGCCTGACCAGGGCAAAAGTCTCTTCGGCAACCTCCCTGGTAGTTGTTCACCCACCCTCTGCTTACATACCCCCAGTGACAGGGAGCTCACCACCTCCAGGCCAACCACCAGAAATCTCATGAGTAAGTGGGAAGAAAATAGTGGGCCACTCTGAAGAAGTGCCAAGATAGTGTCAGCATCATCTGCATCTCTTCTCAAAGTGCTAGCTTGCCTTACTGACCCCTCCCACTCCCCACCCAGTTCTGCCCTCACTGCTCCTTGGCACAGAGCCTCCGTCTTACTTCCATACCAGCCACCACTTCCCACTTCCCACGCTGCTCTCCATGGCAATCCTAGCCCTGTTCTGGAGGTCAGGCAGAGGACCCAACCCCTCTTCCAGCTCAGTTTCCAATTTGCTATGTGTCCCTGAGCAAGCCCTTGCTTCCCTGGTCCCCAGAAGGCCTGTCTGTGCTACCAGAAGTGGTTTCTGAGCCCCAGTGAGCTTCCCCTGGACTCCTGGCAGATGTGATTCCCCAGAGGGGTACGTGGCAGGGGCCTGGGTCAGGAGAGCCTGGTTGGGCCTGGCACCCTTCCCAGCTGGGATGGGTGGAGGCCCCTGCAGAGCCGTCAGCAGTCACTGTCTGTTTCATGCTAAAGTTTATGAGAAGAGGCTGTGCCTTTTCGGGAGGAGGCAGGGGGAAAGTGTGGGGGGTAGAGAAGCCTTTGTTCCGTCAAAAAATTCCTACTCCCTTTGGCCCTGCCCTCATCTGTAAGCATAAACGATGTTGGGACTGAGCCCTTCCAAGAAGCAGCTCCTTGCCTTCATTCTCTGCCTCTTTTCCCTGCACTTCAGGCCACATCTCCCTTGTGACCTGCAGGAGAGCAAAGCCACTGGGCTAGGCTGAGCTGGAGGCCCTGGGGTCTGGGGAATTTTTGTTCTTGAGCACAGTCCTCAGCCTCATGATGGAGACACACTTGGGGGGTGATGGAAAAGGTGAGCCAAGTGTAACCTTATGGAAAAGCCCACTGGGCCTAGTCTCCTGTTCCTCACACACTGGAAATTCTTTGGCGAGTCCTGCCCTTTCCCTGTGCCTCAGTATTACCATCTGGTAAATGGGTTGATGATTTCCCTGCCATGAAGGATTGATTATAAAAAGAGGTAAATGGAGGCTTAACAGTACGTAGCAGTCTGAGCACAAAGCCAGCACACAAACAGTGCTTCTTAAGTGTCTGTTCTCTTCGCTCTTTCCCTTGTCCTCTGCCAGCAGCATCTGCAGAGCTTCCACGGCCTCCCACTATTTTGGTCTCTCCCTGAGAATTCCGGAGGATGAAGACACCAAATGCTGTTCCTTTGTCGCTTGTCACCTCCCCCACAGCCTAGGGATAGCAAGCTTACTTCTTCCAGGACTCCCTCCCATCTTTGGAACTTTCCTCTGACCAGTTACACCCATTGGTCTCAGCCCTGGCCGCCGTGTCATGTAGAACACACCTGCTCCCTCTCCCTGTAAAGGCCCAGGAGAGAATCACTGACATCGCTAATGGTGACTGAGCGCTCGCAATGTTCAGCCACTGAGCTGAGACCTTCAGTGCATGAATACGTCACATCTTTCCAACAGCCCTGGGAGGCAGGCCCTTCATCATCATCCTGGTTCATATGAGGAAACTGAGGCAGAGAGGTTGAGTGACTTGCTGAGGTTCTCCCACATAGTCACAGGCAGAGGCAGAATGCAACCACAGGCATCTGGCCCTGTGTCCACAATCTGAGCCACATCCTAAGCAGTGGGTGTCAGAAAGCCAAGCCCTCCTAGTCCTGGCCTGACAGCAGTGTGGGAGCGATGCACTAAGAGCATCGGTCCTGCAGGAAGCCAGAACCCTTGTCCCTGCGCCCTGCCCAGCAGCTCACAGTCCTAATGGATGGCTCCGAAAAAGCTGGTTTTCTAATTACATGATGTGGTGATGCCTCCCGCCTCATGCCCTTGTTCCCCTCTCATCTTCCTGCTTCTCCCTGTGCTGCATACTTTGAATCTTATGTATTTGTGGAGGTTTCATTCCTGCTCACTTCTGAAGCAGAGATACTTTGGGAACTGAATTGCGAGTCTTCACTCTGCTGAGTACCCCTAGATGCCTTGACCCCTGCCCTTTGCCCCCGCTGTGTGCGTCCAGGTGCTGGGTCCTGTCAGTCTCTGAAAAAGGAAGCCTGCAGAGCCAGGTCCCAGAGTGGACCTGGCTAGTGATAGCCCTCAACTTCTCCCTTTACAGAGTCTCAAGTTCTACCATTGGTGAGGCACCCCACTTGTTCCTCATCCCCCTTTAAAAGGTATATGCCTTTAAGAATGGGGAGACATGGGAATGAGTTCTTCTAGTAATTTCAGGATTACTAGAGAAGGAAGGCCATCGAAGCTGAGGTTGCTTAGAAGCTGTGGGTACCAGGCACCAGGTAGAAGCGATCACTGACTGCACATCCACTAACTTGACAGCAACTGAGCTCAAAGTGCCTTCAGAGGCATAAGTTGACCCCTCTACTGCAAATTGACTGGACTTTGGGCTCTGACTGCACCCTGAGTGCTCCCCTTGGCATAAGTAGCCTCTCACACAGACCTGACCAGTGCTAAGAGGTAGCTCTGTCCCGGGACATCACGGCTGCCAGGAAGGCCAATGGGATCCAAAAGATATTAGGCAGCAGGCCCAAAAGATCAGGGCAGTGTTATTGTCACTTTCTAAGTTTAGATTTACAAACTCAGCACCTATGTCCCTTTTTAGTGTTTTGCCTGAAATTCTCATAAGCTGTCCCCAAGAGATGGTCATAGTTCCTGGGAAAAAAGACATTGTTGATATACCAATATTGTTCAATATTAGTAAATAATAACAAATATTCCTGTCCTACTTTTATGTGCCAGGCACTGTTCTAAGTGTTTTACATGTATTATCTCATATAATCCTTAGAACAGTCTTAAATGGGAGTTTCTGTCATTATCCTTGTGAAGTAATTGCTCAGGATCACAGAGTTAGGATTTGGATCCAAAGTCTGTGCTCTTAACATTTATGTTCTACTTCATGAATAGGCAATTACCCTGGGAAACAGTGCTATGGAACCAGATCATATCATAACCCAGTGCCTCTTAAACTTAACGGCATATGGATCCCCTGGGCCTCTTGTTAAAATGCCAATTCTGAGTTAGTAGGTCTAATGGGAGAGGGCCTGCAATTCTGCATTTCTAACAAGCTCCTAGGGAAAGTTGCTGAGGCCAGTCTAGGAACTACAGTTGAATAATCATAGTGTAGAACCTATGTTTAAGCCTGTCTCAAAATCAAAGCTGGCACGTGCCATGTAGGTGACACAAATACAGGGAGCAACTGGTCAGAACAGAGGTGACGTGCAGGATGCATGTATGGTCGGTCTGTTGGGGCGGCTACTTTGCAATCTCAGCTGATTGACGCCATAAGAATCCTGGACCAGCATGGTCATATTTTTATGTGAAATCTTCCATATTTAAATGTTGGGGCAACTAATTCAACTTTATAAAACACCATGCAGCTTGTATATGAATGTTCATAGCAACATTACTAACAGCCGAAAATTAGAAACAACTCAAATGTCTATCATTTGATGAATGAATTTACATAAAACATGCCTGTCCATACGAACTGGACTGAAATGTTTTTCAGCAACAAAAACGAAGTACTAATACATGCTTACAATATGGATGAACCTTAAAAACGTCACCCTAAGTGAAAGAAGTCAGACACAAGAGGACAATATTGCATGACTCTACTTATACAAAATGCCTAAAACAGGGAAATCTATAGAGACAGGGAATAGATTAGTGGTTGGCTAGGCCTGAGTGGGTGAGGAGGTATGGGTAGAATGGGGAATGACCATTAATAGGTACAGGGTTTCCTTTGGGGGTGTGACACAATGTTCTAAAATTATATTGTAGGGATGGTTGTGTAACTGAATATATTAAAAATCATTGAATTGTACACCTTAAATGGGTGAAATGTAGAGTCATCTCTCAAAAAGCTGTTTAAAAAAACACCATGTAGGAGAAAGCTAGTTTCTTTAATATATAAAGTACATTTACAAATCAACAAGAAAAATACCAAACCCCAGCAGGAAAAAAAATCACAAAGGATTTGAACTAACAGTTCATAAAGGAAACAAAAATGATTCTTAAATGCATGGGAAACTTCTTTTTCACTCATAATAAAAGATATACAAGTCAAAGCTACTCTGAGGAGATTTTCTACCTCTTAGATTGGCAATGATGAAAACTCTGTTGGTGATGATGTGGGCTATTAAGTTGGTATACCTGCAGTGGGAAGTGGGGTGGGCAGTAACAATTTGTCATTACCTTTAAAAATTAAAAGTGCACATACCAATTTTATTTCTAGGAATTTGTCCCACAAATGTACTCTCATGTGTACAAGCACACACATATACACAGTTATTAATCAGGGCATTGTTTGTAACAGTGGAAGAGTGGAAACCACCAGATGTTCTGTAACAGTGACTGGCAAACTCTGAAATTTGCATAGATGTGAATGCTGTGCAACTGTTAAACAGAATACAATAGCTCAGTTTGTACTGATATGGGAAAAGATATTTTATTATATATATTTTATAATAATATGTCCAAGATACATTATTAGATAAAAAAAAAAGAAAGATGCAGAACCAAATGCATAATCTGTTTCCATATGAGTGAGGGAAAAGAAAGAATACAAGTACATATGTCTACGTTGCATATGTTTGTCAATGCAGAACCTGTCTTTGGGGGAATGTACATAAAGGAAATTAAGATTGCCTCCAGTAGGGGAGTGGGTGGCTGGGAGCAGGGGTGAGGGGAGACTCACTTTCACTGAATACATCGCAGGTTTACAGTGCCTGTGTTGCCTCTTCAATAACCATTTAATCCACACCACTGTGTGGGCCAAAGAACACCTGTGTGCGGGTCCATGCAAGCACAAGCCGCCTCCTTATGACCTCTGAGTTAAAGAAGTAATTCCTAGCCACCATCAAGTACTTTACTGCCTTAAATCTGAAAAAGACATGTGCACCCCTACCACCTCTTCTGTTCTCTGTCCCCCGTGTGGGTCTTCCAGCTTTAGATTCCTGTGTGTGCTCTGGGGTGACCCTGGATTGGGGACAGAAGGTGCCTGTGCACAGGGTCACAGGTGATGAAGTCTGAAGGGAGAAATTGTGGGGACTCTCTGGGGGTAGCATTTTGGCCTCGTAGAACCCAATTCCCTCTGTTTGCTTCCTGTCCTCTAGGCACGCCCCAAAGGAGAGGGTCTGACCCCATACCAGGGCAAAAAGCGCTGCTTCGGTGAGTACAAGTGTCCCAAGTGCAAGAGAAAATGGATGAGCGGGAACTCCTGGGCCAACATGGGGCAGGAGTGCATCAAGTGCCACATCAACGTGTACCCACACAAGCAGGTAAGCTGGCGGGGCTGGGCGGGCTGGGCAGGGGAGCAGGCAGCGGTGGGTGTACTCTGAAGGGCTATGGGAGACTGACTTTGTCCCTTATTAGGCTTCAGATTACTCCTTTCTAGGACAAGGATGAGACAAGATGCTTCCAAATTGGCCCTTTCTTTCCTTGTCTCATCTGAAATGGGGGTGAGAGAGCACCCAGTGCACCAGGAAGGGAAGGAAGATAAAGGGGCAACTGTACCTAGACCTGAGACCGCAGACCCAAGGCGAATTTTGAAACTAATGAACTTGAGTGTTGTTGTCAGACAAACAGGGATGTGAGGGCAGTAAGATGCTGTAGAAAATGTGTGTTTCATTTATTTATTCATCCACTGACTCCTGTATAAACAGGGCAGCTGCTGTGTGCCAAGCACTGTGCATAGGGCTGGTGGCCAAGGCATCCATGGGCCTGCCCTGGTGGGCAGGGGTTGAGGCCCCTTATCTCGGGGAGGACCTGCTCACTGCAGGCTGCAAGGAGAAGGTGAAATATACTCCTGAAGGAGGGGAGGAAGCTAGATCTGTCACAAGTGTGGGGCAGCCATCCTAGGAAGAGGGAGGTTATAGCAGGTGCAAATGCCCGAGGCTTTAAGGACTTAGGCTGCTCAGGACCCAAAGCTCAGTGAAAGAGGAGGAGAGCAGGGCAAGAGGAAAGGGGTGGAGAGCAGAACGGGAGCTCACCAGAGCCTTGGGGGCCAAAGAGGAAATCCCTGAGCAACATGGCTTTCTTCTTCATTTTGAGTCAATTACTCTGGTTGTGTATAGAGATTAGTCTGGGAAAGGAAGGCGGGTGCTGCGAGATTGAAAGTGGGAAAGCCATGGCCATGGTCCCAAGTGAGCTGGAAGGGGTCTGAACTAAGGAAGCTGCTCTGGACCTGGGTTCCATACAAGGTGTCAACAGATTGGATGTGGAAGGTGCAGGAGAGGCAGGAATCCAGAACAATCACACTTCAGACTTGAGCGCTTCAGTGGGTGGAGGTGATCATTACTGAGGTGGGCAGCTTGGGCTGGTGGCAGGGTAGGATGGGACATAGATGTCCAAGATAAAAGCAAGAGTTCTCTGATACACATGTCACATTTGAGGTATTTCTGAAAACCCAAGTCAAGATGTCAAGAAGGCCATTGGGTGTGTTGTTCTAAAGCTCAAGGTGAGCAGTCAAGGTGGCTCCTACATAACTGGGTATCACTGACCTGAAGGTAGTTAGGAACTGGGTGAGATTTCCTGCAGAATAAGAGCAGAGTAGAGATGGGGTTCCCCAGGCTACATCGTGATCCCAGAATTTGGGGTCACATGGAGGAGAAGGATCCAACAGGGAAGAGAACCAGGGAGCATGGAGTCCTGGAGGTCACGAGGAGCCCTGTTCGAGGACTGGGTGGTGGTCAGTGCTAAGATGTCAGGTATAATGACCATGAAAACGTGCCCTTGGATTTGGCCATGAGGAGGTGGAGCTGCATGGGGCATCCCATCTCTTTTATGTGAGAACTTGAACTACGGCCAAGGTTTGAGAACCACTGAAGCCAGCGCTCTGAAGTTCAGGAGACTGAGTGGAGGTGTTGGTTCACAGTGGACTCATTGGCAGGGCTGGTGTGCATGGAGCCATGATGGAGGCGGCTTCTTGGGCCAGCCTGCAGAGGGACTCTCTTCTTTGTCCACACTCTCTTGAGGGGGTTTGATTGTGGAGAGAAGCAGAGAAATGGGATGGTAGCTGGAGTCAGGTGGGTGGCATTGGGATGGGTGTTAGAGATGGGAGAGCCTGGAGCATGTTACAGGCAAATGAGAAAGCAAAAGGCTGATAATACAGGAACTAGAGGGATACCTTATCATCAGCACAGGAGGGAGGGAGGTGGGTTTAATGGTGCAGAGAAGAACAACTTCATTTCCAGGGCTTCTGTTTTCTCAGTGAAATGGGACATGAGATTTTCAGATATGAGCCAGGGTGAAGAAGGGTGTGACGGGCTTGAGGAAGGACTAGCGAGCAAGTGAGCGAGGAAGCAGGCCTACCTAAGAAACCTGCCAGACTGCCAAACAGCATCCCCCTCCCAGGGGAGGTTTGAATCATAACTGCAACCAAAGCCATCAGCCCAGTTCTGTGACTCACTCCAGTGGGGTGCACTGGGCAGGAGATGATGAATGGGCCTAGGCGGGCAAAGGTTTACCCAGGGAGTGTTTCAGAGAGAAGGTCAAAGAGTTGGGCACATTTGGGGAAGTGTGATAATGCATGATCCTGGGGTGTCAGCCTAGATGGCAGGAAGGGAAGCCGAAGCCAGAAAGGCCTTAATGAAGAGGTGGGACCAGGACAGGGTGGAAGTTGGGAGCCAGGTAGCTGGACTGAGAGGAGTTTCTGAAGAGGACCAGGTCCAAGGGATGGACCAGAGAGTGGTAGGAGAGAAGGTCACTGTTGATGAGGTAGTTGGGGTACTGAGTCTTCCCTGTATAAACTGAGTCACCAGAAAGAATGGCAGCAGCAGGGGGTGTAAGAGACCTGAGGGAAAGGGAGGCAGAACAGCGGGGAGGTGGGGAGGTGGGCTTTGGGTGCACTTGGGGAAGGCTCCCCGAGACACTGATGTCAGGGTGAGCTCTGAAGGGAAGCGGAGGAGGGTCGGGAGGGTCTTAGGGGACTAAGGGGGCTGGATAGGAGTAGGGGCACTGCTGGTGAGGGAACAGCATGTGCAAAGTAGGGGACAGGACCAGGCACAGTGCATGGGAGGAGCTGAGGAGTGAAGCAGAGTGCAGAGGGAGGGGCCAGCTGCATTGGACTGGTTCCAGGTCATGGCAAAGAATTTGGTCTCTATCCCATGAGTAGTGACTGGGAGTACTCTATGGGGAGAAGATTCTCATGGTTGAAACTTTCTGTGATTTTTATGATGCTTGTGCTGGCCTCCATTCCCTCTGCAGACTCTCTGTCCCCCTGCCCCAAAGGTTTTCAAGGTTTCCGTCACCCACACACTTGCACACAGGCAGACAGACTTGAAACCGGCCGTGGTGGCCCAGCGGATGAGGGTCAGGCCTGCAACCTAATGGCACTGAGGGAGAAGCCAAGGCCCTGGAGTGCCAAGACAGGCCTGATGACCCAATGGGTGGGTGGGCACATGACATGCACATAGTGTTTTAAGAGCATGCGTCAGGGATGGGACTGGGGCGGGCAGTCTGAAGGAGACAGTGTCTTGGTTCCTGAAGTCTTCCTGGTGATTCCTGAGAAGGCCTGGGACCTGGCTCCAAATATACCTTCATGTATGACAGTCAGTACACTGCAACTCTGCTCTCCCAGGGGCCCTTGGGCATGGTCAGTGCTGTTCAGAGGGCTCATTCTTCCCATCACTGGACACAGTTCGTTGAGGGGTCTTGCCAGGTCTGTTCAGGCACTGAAGGAAGATGAGGGTCAGGGAGCCACCAGGCCTTCCAGATGTTTCCTCTCCAATTGAAGAGACAAGATTCAAGTAGACAATGTCAGTAACTGGTGTTCAGAGAAATCCTGGCCTGAATCGCAGGCGTGCCGAGTCCCTGCTTGTATGCCTTCTTGTGTGCTCTGCCCTCCAGTGAGTTGATCTGTTCATACCCATTTCCTAGGGAGGGAAAGCACCATCCTGAGAAGCCTGTGGCCTTCCCAGCCTCCCCAGGTGAAAGCGGTGCCTTGGAGTTGAAACTTCACCTATTTAGAGACATTCTGTTCAACTGTCAGGATCCTAGCCCTGAGGCAGTCACCCTTAGTTTGTGTCCCAGCTCAGCTAGCCATGAACTGACCATGCTGGACCAAAGCACCGTGCTCCCAGCGCAGGCGAGAAGAGGCAGGGCCGCAGGTAGACAGACCTCAGTGACCAGAGAGGGCAGGAATGGGAAAAATGATGACAGAAGTGAGCAGTGGCCAGGCAGTGGCCAGGCAGTCCTCTGAGTACTTTATACCTTTGTTCTCTCACCACACCATGAGATCAGCTCTATTGTTCCCCATTTTACAGAGGAAGAAACTGAGGCAAGGGGCATAAGTGACTTACCCAAGGTCAGCGGAGAAGCTGGGATTCATGAATAGAAATCAGGTTTGGGGCTGGAGAGAATGTGGAGCCTGAGGGGGGCAGATGAGTGGCCTGAGTGGGGAGGAGGGGAGCAGGGAGGGCAGGTCACAGTGGCTGCAATGGTAAGTCTGGAATGGGCCTTTCTTGCAGGCGCTCAGATGAGTGGGTGCTTGGGTCTGTGCTGGGAGTCTGGGAGGCTCAGTCCTTATGACTGTTATACCCTATGTGACCTAAGCAGAGAGTCGCTGCCTGTGCACCCAAGACTGGTGAGACCCAGCTCCCCACAGTGACCCCAGCCTCCTAGGCCCCTGCCCTAGCACCCTTCCACAATGCCAGGCCCATTCCTGGCTTGTAAGCTCCGTGGCCTTGCCTGCTTCCTTGTCTCTGTCCTGCTGAGCTCAGTCCAAGCGCAGCCTCCCTGACTGCTTTCCCCATCTCCATACTTAGGATCAGTCTTTTGGGCCCAGTCTGGAAGGATCTTCCAAAAGCATGTGGCTCTCCTTCCCCCAGCCCACCCCATCAGTCAGCCCTTGTTTGTTGAGCACTTACTGTGTGCAGCAGGGAGACTGAGGCCCAGAAAGGATATGGAACTTGAGCAAGCTCACTCAGCCAGCCACTGTTAAGAAGGCCCAGGACCCAGCGCTCCTACCACCCAGCCCCCCAGCCTCCTCCCACTGGAGTCTTCTCCCTCAGAGAGGCTGCAAACTGGGCAGAGAGGTGAGGGGGTGGTGTCAGGAGCTTTTGAAGAGCTGAGAGGAGGGGCTTGGAGTCCCCCCACAGCCCTCCCCAACCCCAGCCCCCATAGTGGAGAGAAGCTGCTTTATTTCTTCTTCTCCCTGAGCTCTGACCTCTGTGGCAGCCATCTCCTGAGAACCCTCCACTTCCCCTCTCCTCCCTCCCTGGACACATCTGTTTCCCGTCAGGCACCAGCTGAGCCCCCCCCCCCCACACCCCGCTTCCCGCTGGCCCTGCCTCCCACAGAAGAAAACACTAATGGGCTTTGCCTCACTGCAGGGGTGGGGATGGCCCAGGAGTGATCAATCCCAGCTGCTGCTTATTTTCCCTTGGTGGAGCGGAGTCATCTTGACAGCTTCCCCCAGCTCCTCCACCCAGTGGTGGGCAGGGTTGAGCCAGGACCCCTGCGGGAAAGAGGCACTAATTGGGTCACAGCCAAGGAGGGGGAGGGAGAGGATATTGCAGAAGTATTTCCACAGGGACTCAGCTGGTTCCCCTGCTCCAAGCCTGCCTTCAGCCCTACATAATTCTAATAGTAATAATATATAATATTAATATTTGCCAACACTTTGCTCTTTATGTGCCAGGCACTGCCCTAACAGCTTTGCATGTATTAACTTATTGACTTTTCACAAGGACCCTATCAAGTAAAGTTTATTAGTCTGGTTTTACAGAGGAGAAAATGGAGGCACAGAGAGGTCAAGTGACTTGCTGAAGACCACACAGCAATGATAAGTCTTGCAAAGTTCTTTATGGTTATAATGTACTTTAAGACAATCATTGACTTCTGTCACTATCACACAGAACAAATGTTATTAACCTCTCGCCCAGGTTACAGAAGGGCCAGTTGTAGTTCTAGAGAGAAAGTTCTTGTCCATTAGCCCTTGGCAGATAGGTGAAGCTTCAGGCCGTTGGGCAAGACCCCTGATGTCTTGGAGCCTCAGTTTCCTCATCTGTAAGGCAAATAGCCATATGTCACCCACAGGAAGGGCCTGAGGTGAGGTAGTATGATTTATGTGGCAGCACTTCGCAAAGCGTAAACCATGAGGAGCAAGGGTTGTCGGGCCTGCTCACTCCGGCTTCTCTGGCTCCACCTGGAAGACTGGTTCAGGGAAGGCTCCCTGACCAGCACGAAGAGTGGGGGAGGGAAATGGAAACCAGGCGTGGTTTGGTCAGAGGAGGGGAGACTCTAGAATTACCCACATCAACCTGCAGG
Organism: Eidolon dupreanum; assembly: GCA_028627145.1. Lineage (NCBI taxonomy): Eukaryota > Metazoa > Chordata > Mammalia > Chiroptera > Pteropodidae > Eidolon > Eidolon dupreanum. The sequence continues at coordinate 47,840,302 of CM053506.1, read as the reverse complement.
AGCTGAGCGGAGGAGAGTCTGGTGGCCCCTATGTGGCCGGGATCACTGGGGTGCGGGTACAGGGACCCAGATGTCAGCTCAAGATCAGGAAGCCTTTCTTATAGCCCAGGCAGTGAGCTGAGCCAATCAGCTCAGCGGGCCTGCGGGGAGCTCCCCGGCCCTGGGGGCTTGCAGGCCATGCCTGGGGATGTAGGTGTCCATCAAGATGTCTGAGAGAGCAGGGCATGTGACTTCCCTAGGCTTTCCAGCTTGGAATCTTGGCTGCAACTTTTAGTGACCCTCTACCGGTTGGTGTCCCCTCCCATAAATAATAATAATAATCAACATTAATAACATCTGTATGCTATGTTCTTTCTATTTCTTATCTTCATCAAGTTGGAACAGCAATCTCATGAGAAAAGTGTTATCAACATCCCCTTTTTACAGATGGAGAAATAAAGGGTTGGAGGTCAGGTGGCTTGCCCAAGGTCACTCACTCAGCTCATAGGTAGCTGAGCTGGTATTCCAGCCCAGGTCTGACATGGAGCCAAACTCTGTCACCTCTCCCCTGACCAGAAAAGCCAATCATCTGCAAATCCTTTGAGGCAAAGCCAAGGCCCCTGTCCTTTTTCCAGTCCATTCTAATGTGGCTTTAGGCCCAGAAGCACAGGGATGGGCTTTATGTCCCCTGAATCAAAATCTTGCCCACCCACAGTCTCTACACTCATCTCCTAGAGCCCTCTGCCTCTTCCATTCCTCAGAGTTCTCTGAATGTCACCTTGGGGACCAGACGCCATGTAATTGGGTGGAAAAGCCAGTGTGTTACTTTTGAGTACCTTCACTCTAGCCAGTGGGGCAATGCTCACCCTCAGCTTTTTTCCAGGACCATCCTGGGTCATGGTCACTGGCACCGAGGCTCCCTGCCCCACACCAGCCTGCAGTTCTTGCTCCCTCTCCTCAGCATGTGGCTCCCAGCTGGCTCTGACAAGCTTCTTACGAGTCCCCCACCAGTGCATGCAGGGGACCCTTCTGTAGGCAGGTTTCTGGGCTGGGGCTGTGCCAAGAAACTTCCTCAGGAGGTATACCTAAGAGCATCCATAAATTTTCCAGGGATACAAGTCATTGCCGACTTTTGAGAGCCAGAGAGGGAGGGGAAAAGGGAGCAGGGAAGCTCCCCTTGTGACAGAAATGTGCTCGTGTGTGCCTGACACTGCTCGGTTTACAAATACCTAGACATCAGAATCCTCCCAATGCCCAGCGAAGGAGGTGTGACAATGGCTCACTTTACAGATGTGGAAACTGAGGCTCCCTGAGGTCACACAGTAGACGAGCAACATCATAGTTCTGGCAAGTCACCTCGCTGCTCTGGGCCTCAGTTTCCCTTCTAGGAAACAGTGAGCTCATATAACCACTCAAATGAGCAAGTGCTACACCTGGACCTGGGCTGAGGGGAGAATCAGAACACCAGCTGCTGACCCCTTGCAAAACTAAAGGCTTACTTCCCCCAAGCCTGGAGCTCTGTAACCATGTCCAGGTTAAACTCTCCCTGAATCCTGAGGCTGTACAAGCAGGCATGGGAGTGACAGTAGCCAGAGAAGAAGCACTGGGTGTTGGGAGTCAGGAGGTGTGGGCTTAGGTCTCCCTTACCCTGGGCCTTAGTTTTCTTATCTAGATGTCTGTGCACTTGTCCTGCTTCAACCCTGGGCTTTTGTGAGCTTCTGGTGGTGGCTGCTCAGAGAGAACTGGGGGAGGGCAAAGTGGCTTTCGGTGGGAGGCTCTGGGTACAGGACGCCCCCCCCACCCCCACCACGGTCCTGGCCCTATCCCAAGGCCTCAGCCTGTGCTTTTGAAGACAGAAGACAGCGAGAGGCAGGAAGGGCACCGGGGCTTTGGAAAACAACCTCTGTGACCGCAGAGCACTCTCTCTGGGCCCTCTCTGTGTATCTGTCTTCTCCTCCCCCTCTCCCTCTCTTATTCCCTCTCCCTCTCCCCATCCCCCCTCCCTCCTCCTTCCCTCCCCCTTCCCTCCCTCCCCTCCCCTCCCCTCCTCCTCTTTCCCTTCCCTCCTCGGCTCCTCTCCCCCTCCTCCTCTCCTCTCCCCCTCCTCCTCTCCTCTCCCCCTCCCCTACCCCTCCCTCTCCCACTCCATTTCTGCCTCTCTGCATCTGTGTCACTCTCCCTGCTTTGCTCTGTGTTTTGGTCTTTCTCTCTGCCCTTTCCTCTTCCCTTCTTGGGCCTTCATTCTCTTTCCTCTCTGCAGAGACCCTTGGAGAAGCCCGATGGCCTGGATGTGTCCGACCAGAGCAAGGAGCACCCCCAGCACCTGTGTGAGAAGTGCAAAGTGCTGGGTTACTACTGCCGCCGAGTGCAATGACTGGCCCTGACTGCCGTGCCTGCCACCCTCCTGCCAGCCAGAGAAGACGCCACCTCCCCGGTGGTCCTTGGTGTTGCTGCATGTCCCCTCATGTGTGGGGCATCCTCGAAGGCCTGTGGGTCTGGTCAGGGGGGGTCTTAGGTTCTTGTCTCATGTGTGTTGAAACAGTGTTACTGATGCAGCTGCCCCACAGAAGCCAGGTCTCTGGGACTCTCTACAGGTGGGCCTAGGGTTTGTGTGGAGGAGACAGGGGCAAGCAGATGTCGATGCACAGGATCCCACAAAGCCCTTGGGATTCCCCACAGGCTCGCCTTCTCTGAGAATCCCCTTGGGGAGAGCAGCCTTGTATTGGCCACAAGTGCACTAAATTTACTGTGAATCCCAAAGCCTGTAGGGGACTGTCTCTCCAAGACCAGCCAGGCCGCCTTCTCCTACCCAGAACCTTTCAGTTTGCCCCGTGTGCAAAGCCACTCTCAGAAAGTATGTGTCTTTTTTCTGTCCCATTTAAGTCAGCAGTCATGGTGAGCTGACACCTGTTCTAGCAACTTCTGGGGAGCAGGCATCTCTGGCCCCTGCCCAGTTGGAGCCCAAAACCTGACCGCCTCTGACATCATTGGCACCTGGGTGCTGCGCCATCCCCCGTAGACCCAGAGGTTGGGAACAGAGGGGCAGTAATGTTGGACAGTGTCCCAAGGTGTGACCTGGTGCACATCAACCATCCCCTGCCCCCACTTGCCACCACACACTTTTCCCACTTGGATGTTGTCAGCCCCATTCCTTTCCCTTCTCCTTTGCTTCCCACCCACGCTGGGGGTCCATCCCCAATCGAAGAGGTAGGGTCCAGTGTGGAAGCCACGCTGGCAGGAAGGACACAGGCCTGGTGGTCTGGAGACCTAGGTTCAAATGCTAGCCCTGCTGCTGGTGCACTGCAGAACTTGGGGAGGACTTCTCATCTCTGAGCCTCAGTTTCCCCACTAGTTATGTGAGAGAGCAACACTAGAGAGCAGAGAGGTCTGTTTCAGTTCTGACGTTCTGGAATTCGGCCTGCTGAGTGCCCTCTCCTGGAGCAGAGGGCCTTATGTGGAGAGTTTCACCAGGTCCCATACTCCGCACCATTACCTGGTCACTTAAGTCAAGCTGAAGGATGCCAGTTATCCCCTGTCATCCCCTACAGCCCCAAGCCTGCCTGTTGTCCCCCACCCCAGCCAAAATGAAGGAGAAGGATCCCCTTCCGTCTCACATGGGGCAACCTGGAGACAAGCTGCAGATCCTTTCTTTTGTAAACCGGGGACAATTATTTCCTACCTCCCGAAGGAGCAGGGAGGCCTCTTGGCTTGTCAAGTTGGTCAGGGAGACACTGTCCTGGCAGGCGGAGGGGTCATGCTCCTCTCCCCTGTCCCCAGTGAGAAACCTGATTTTAATTGTCATAACCATCTTTCATTTCTCCCAGGAACAGGGAGAAAACTGACTGTCAGAACTGCGTCACTTGATTTTGCCCCAATATTATGCCTCTGTGGAAAAAAAATCAGACCACGAAATGGGCCTGAAATTCAGTGTTTACCACGGCTCAAGGACACCAGCTGGTGCCCAGTTGCCTTTTGTTTTCAAATGAAAATGCTTTGTACAACTGAGGAATTACAGTAAAGTGTTAACCAGGGGTCCAGGGAGTGAGTCGAAGACATGGAGTGAGTGTATTTGCGGCCAGTAGGCTGCAAGTAGATTTCGGGGGGCCAGCCCCTCTGAGCACTTAATAAGAGGGTATTTGTTCCAGCCTGTGCCTGAAAGCTGCCTCCCTCCTGCCCACAGGGGTAATGCCTGGCAAATGACTGTGGACACCCTCCCCACCCACTGGGAATGCCACTGGGGAGTCCCTGCCCAGCTGTTGCCTGCCTTCTCCACGGTGTCAAGGTGAGCTGGAGTTGCCCCAGCTCAAGGCTCTCTGACCCCAAGGAGAAGCTGCTACTGTCAGTCATCCTAGTGCACTGCTGAAGATAATGTTTGCAGAGGTGGGCAGTGTGCTTGTCTCTGCTGCCAGGACCAGGCCCCAACCCTTCCAGTGACCTGGCCCTAGGGGGGATGTTGGCCTCAGGATGCCTGGGGCTTGCCAACTATGCTGCAATGGTGGGGGAAGCCCACATCCTAAAAAGAACTAAGACTCCAGACGGCTGGAGGCCAGAGCCTTCTATGGGCCAACAGAAGATGGGCTATCACCCCAAAGTGACCTTTTCAGTGGGCTTATCCAGCTGGCAGCAATTTCCCCTGCCATCTGTGCAGAGCCAGCCTCTCTGGAGGCTGAGCCCTCTGCCAGTGGCAGCCCCTCTGTACTCCCCACTCCTGCACTGTTTTGGCTAAATTTGGGAGCTCTCTGTGGTCAGCAGAAGCCACTGCTGTGCAGGCCAGGTGCTATGAGAATTAAGTGCTCAGAGGACCTGGGAGCCCAGGCGACAAGAAAGTGTGTGGTTTTAGTACGTTCAAAAGGGACAATCGCTTGCAGTTTAGTAGATCTAGTGATCTAGCTCTAGCTGGGAGATAACAGTGTTTACCCCATATGAAGTATTCAATAGTTCTACTTGTGAATTTGTATTTATTTTGAGTTATACTTGACACAGAATTCCTCTTTTTTTTTTTTAAGAAAAATACTATTTGTGTATTTTGAAAAAAATTCATAGATGTTAAAATTTCTGCATGGTTACCAATTTTTCTCACAACACTGAATTTGTTACCTTCTCCCGAAAAATTTTCACAGTGATTTTTGTCTGTATATATTTGAGGGCCTTTTTAAAAAAAGAAAAAAAAGAAAAAAAAAGAAAAGAAAAAGAAAAATATAATTGTATAATTTTTGAGACAAAAAGAGAGGCATTTTCAAAACTTAAGAGCTTTCAGGAGGGCAATAGAATATCAAATGAAGATTTCTGGAAGTATTTTGCAAACCTTCTTGTTGAGCTATAAGAAAATATTTATGGTGAGAACTTTTCTTTTTTTTTTTTTTTGGTTTTTTTTTTTTACTATACTTCATTCTGTAAAAAGTATGCAACTGAACTACATTAAGAAGGAAATATTGTCTACATAGAATATTATATGAAGTTGGTACATAATTCTGACGAGGAAAAAAACTTTGCAATTCTTTAAGCCATATTGTTATTCTGTGTTATTTTCCTTGGATGAAAATATCAGTATTAAGTAGCCAGCATATTATTCAAGTGCTTAGACTTATTAATATGTTTCTGTCCTGTATTTAAACATGTCTGTATTTTGGAAAGTACTGCCTTCTTTAAGGGAAGCTATTATTAGATATGGAGCAAAAAAGGGAATGGTGACCCCTTTGAAACTCTTCAGCCGAGAATAACAAACACAGCATTGTAATCTATTCTCTTGCACCTTCTTATTATCTTGTTATTATGGTTATTAATTTTGTAGGGGGGCAGGGAGTGGGCCAGGGGAAGAAGGGGCATGTGACTAGCCCCTCCACAGTCAGCCAGTTCCAAGGATGGCCTCCTTGGGCAGGTGACAGGTCCCCTAGTTGGTAGGGCCCAAGGAGGGAAGAGGAAGCAAGAGGCGGACTTCTCTGTGCCCTCTGGATCTTTGCCATCTGAGCCACTCTCCGGGGCCCCAGGCTCTTTGAACTTGGATTTGTCAACCAGAGCCCTCACCTGCCCTGCAACGTCTAATAGACTTGAATCTACACTAAAAGAATATTTAACCCAACATCACTACATTGTAGCCCAGTGGAACAACTAACCCTGAAGTGTGGGAGGTGTCTGGCCTTCAGGGAGGTGGCCGAGCCATCTCCTGAGGGCTGGTGACAGCAGACTCATTGCTGTCTGCTGCCAACCTCACCATTTGACCTCCTCTACTCCTGTGGGGTAATGCTGTCTGTGTCTGTATCTGTTAATATGTGTGTGTCCAGCTAAAAAGACAAACAGAACCCGTGGGCCCAGCTCAGGGGGTGCATGGAAAGCCTCCTGACCCCTCTGAAGGGCTTTCCTCGGGATGGCATTCCGTCGTGTGCCTTATTCCTGGAGAATCTGTATATGGCTTGCCTATAGAAATATAGCTTTTTCATGCTGTATTAAAAGGACTTTAAAAGCAAGAGAGGCTCGTGGATTTCCTTGTTTACACAGAGCATGAGTGGGGAGCTGGATGCTTTCATAGATGCATGGGGCCCAGGGGGGAGAGAAGAACTTGGAGTCACCCTTCTGCTCTCCTGTGTCTGAGTCATCTTGTCCTTGCCCTGCCTCCATGCCATTCATTTGCCTCCTCCCAGCCTCTCTGCCCCAAGTAGACACTCTCTCGAGGGTGAGGGCCCTCCCCAAGTTGAGCCTCAGACGGCGAGACTGTCAGCACATTAGGTCACACGTTAGCCCAGCGATGGGACTCCCGGGTGACCATATATAGGAGTGAATCTTCCTTGGAGCTGGCAGCCTTGTCGCTCCTGCTCTCATTTGGCCTTCTCGCCAAGGCCAGGGATCAGGCCTCAGACGCTGGGCATCACACAGTGAGCAAAGTGAAGTGGCCAGGATGAGGCTGGGCTGTCAAAAGGTGGGCTCTTGCTGAGGGCCACAGACAGGAAGCCACAGCTCGCAGGACTGGGGAGCCACGGCAAAGCCACCTACATACCGAGTCCAAGGGCCCAGGGTCTGTGCCCTGGTCATTCTTAATCTCACTGCTGACCAGAATCACCCAAGATGCTTGAGATATCGGCCTGAGTGTGATAAAGCCCTAAGATTAGTCCAGTGTGCAAAACTGAGAAGCACCAAGCTTTGCAATGGTCCCTCATGGAGCAACGGTGACATCAGTGAGGAGGCCAGTAATGGGGGTGCAGCAGGGCTCCAGTACCTCTGGAGATGCATCCCATCCTGGCTCCAGCCACTTGCTGCTAAGGATATATCACCTGGGGTGGGGTGAGGGGCAGGGGACTGGAAATCCAGGTTGTTATGTCAAATCTGCCAATTTTTAAATGTTGGCAACTAGTTCACTAAATGTTTAAATAGCATACAGGTCAAACCATATATCTGTGGGCCAGCTCCAGACTGCAGACTCTGAGATGTAGCAGAGAAAACAAGTGTGAGTCCCTGGAATTATGATCCATGGATAGGGGAGGGGTGAGGGACAAGCAGGACTAGAGAACCTTGACTCATTGCTTTATTGGGGTGCACAGCAAATCCTGAAATCCACCAAGCCCTTTCCTGGTGTATTGGTTATTGGTATAAAGGGAGCATTCACCTCCAGTGGGTGTCGCAGATGGGTGTCTGCCAGCCAAGCAGGTGAGGGGGAGAGGACCCAGCTCCAAAAAGAGTGGGAGAAACAAGGAATAATCATCAGTGAGTGCAGACACTCCGCCAGCAACCCAGCAAGGAGGCTGTCCAGTCTGGAAAAGATCTGAGGACACAGGGCCTGGGTCTGTCTCAGAGCACCCCTGTCCCCAAGTCCTGCCTCCTCCTGGCTGTATGAAGTTGAGCAGTTCCATGCCTCTCTGAGCCCCAGCTTCCACAGGGACAGTGTGCAGACAAGATGGTCCAGTAAACACCACATGGCTTGGCACCCTGGGGACCCAGGGATGTGGACCTCTTGCTCCCACTGTTTGTAGCTCAGGCAGAAATGCCTTGCCAGAGATCACACAGGAAGTCAGAGGGGGAGCCTACCTCCAACCCTAGGTGCATTTGTTCCCCCAGCAGGCATTTACTGAGCACCCACTGTGTGCTGAGGCTGAGGCCCCAGGTTTGTGCTCAGTTTTCTGCCCTTGTGTGTCAGTGTGCATATGCCTGTGTATTTGTTTTGTTTTGTTTTCCGTGGAAAGAAAACAAATCCAAGGCACACACTGCCTGCGTTTCGACATCTCCCAGAGCCGTGGAAGCCAGGAATTCCCCTGGACAGGAAGGGTTTCCGGTTGGACTTAACGTCTGTGTCCAGAGGCTGCCAGATTCTGAGGGCCAGGAGAGCAGAGTCTGCCGCAGAAAGGGGTGGCAGGGGACCCAGAGAGGATGGCCCAGCTCTGGGCCCATCCCTGCCTTCCTTCTAAACTGACACCCTCCTCACCCCCATATTTTTGTCTGGGCTAAAGTTGAGGCCCCCAGTGAGGAAGGGTTCACCAGAGGTCACCCAGAAGGCAGGTGGCAGAGCCAGGATTTGAACCTCAAGTTTTCACTCCCAGTGCAGAGTTGCAGAGGAAGACTTGGGGCTGAGCCCCAGGCAGCAACCTGCACCCAGAGTTGCAAAGGTGATGCAGTGAGTGAAGTCCCCAGGGGCTGAGATGGTCTAAGGGACAGGTAGCTCCAACTCATGAAGGCCTTGGTAAGAAGCCCCCTCAGTGCCTGGTCTAGACATGGAAGGGAGATCAGGCCAGTGCCCCAGACCTGGGGGGTGAAGGGGGCAGTGCTCAAACACCCCTCCTCTCCCACCTTGGCACCAGAACCACTGGTTGCTCAGGGCTCCTCCTGTGACCCAGGCAAGGCTCCCAGCACCACCCCCTTCTCGGAACGTGTCCTTATCTCCAAGCGGGAGGGAGGGTGGAGGGGAGGGAGTCTGGCAACCAGGATGCACCTGCTGGCTGCAGTGAACATCAGGCAGTTCCCGAATATTCTCCACGGTAGCCACTTCCCTTCCCACTCACCCTGCTGCAGTTCCTCATACCCCGAGGTTAGGCCCAGGTGTCTACTGGGCTTCTGTACTGGGTCCCAGTCACAGGCCCTTCTCTCCTGTGTCCTCTTAACAGCCCTGACAGGAGCCAGGGCAGGGAACAGTATGTCGATATGGCACGTGGAGAAATTGAGGCCTGGGCAGGCCCTGATGCCCAAGACTGACAAATGCGGCACTTGCTGCACCCTCTGGCCTCAAACTCTGCTGTTTCCAGTCCTGACAAGACTCCAAGAGGATTTCCAGGTACCTGTGCAGGCCTTCAGCAAACCACTTTGGTGTTTCCTCAGGGCCAGCCCAGCACTCTGTGTCAGGGCTGGGCCCCACAATGAGCTGGGGAGCCAGGCCTCTGCCCGTCCCCAAATGCCCTGACCCCAGTTTCCCAGGGTTGGGGCATCAAATACCACTCCCCCAGCTGCTTTCCCAGCCAGTGCTGCCTAGGCTCCGCTTCTCCGTGGTGTTTGAGAGGGGGAAAAGAGACAGGAGGAGCAGAGACAAAGGGGGCTTCGGGCTAGGGGAGAGCTTGCCACCCCTGGAGTCGGGCTTTCCCCAGAGCTCTGGCCAGAGCCGGGAACAGCCTGTCCTCAAGGGCAAAGGCCCCTCTAAACATTTCTCCCCATTTATTCAGAGATGTTAGGGGTCCTGTGCTTACCCCACCCCTACAATATACACTCACACGCATACACAAATGTACTCATCTTCGTACACACAGGCCCATACCCACAAACACCTTTTGGGAGTCCCATGAGGATGGGAGCCCTGGGGTGCCCTCTCTGGCTAGAACAGCACGGTGTCCACAAGCCCACACCCCCAGTACAGCCCCTCTAACTCCTCTTAGCCGAGGGTCATTGTTAGGGAGGAGGGAGCTCTGGCCCAGAGGGTGATGGACTTTCTGTAAATCTGTCCCCATCCTTCCCCACAGACCATGAGCTGGGGCCCTGGAACCCTCCAGTGGGTAAGAGAAGCCAAGCCCACCCCTTGGCTCAATGTAGTGAGCAAAGTCTGTCCTCGCGTCTCAGTGGGGAGAACCATGCTTTTTTGCCAGGTGTGATAAGAGCACCGGGGGCGTGTGAAAATGTCTTCATCAATTAAGCACTAGTGTATCTGTGGAGGACTTGAGACCATGCCTGCACTTTGTTTCCAAATAATCCAGAATATGGGTTGGGTGGCTGTCAAAATGAGACTGGCAAAATGATGACAATGTCTGAAGTGAGGAGATGGGACCTGGGGACCAGTCGTATCTTTACTTCTGTGTGTGCTCCTTTCCTGGGCAGGAGATGAGCTCAGAGGTGAGCTAGGCCAAGGAGGTACATCAGGTAAAATGTGGGATCCCCAGATATGCCCTCAAACACACCCAGCGCCCTCCACAGTCCTCTATGGTACTACACAGCCTTTACCTATGCATCTCCAGTGCCACTGTGTCTTGGCACACAGTAGGGTCAAATGTGGAATAGATGAATAAGTAAGAACCAATTGAACATCCATCAAGCCCTCTGAGTGCCAGCCATTGTGCTGTGTAATTAACATGCATCATCATTTTCAATCTTTGCAACTACCCTGTGAGGTGGGGGCTAGGATGAGTACTATTGTACAGATGGGGAGCTAAGATTCAAACAAGTAGAGTGACTTGTCCAAGGTCACACAGCTAACAAAACAAGAGCCCCTCCTTGGGCCCCCTCCCTGGGCCTCCTCCCAGAGCTACTTCCTACTCTTCACCCCCAGGGGAAGTCAGGTCCAGAACCTAATCCCTGCATCCTGCAGCTTTGCCACTCTCCGACTGCCAGGCAGCCAGGCTGGCCTGCCATCAGCCCCTCCACTCTGCCCTGGACCCCTCAATGCTGTCCAGCCCAGGCTGCCAGTCTTCTGCAGTAGCTCAGAGACATTAACCAATTAATACAGTCCCCATGCTAGTTATTGAAGGCTTGTGTAGAAACCAGAACTCAAGCCAAGCTCCCCAACACAGCCCCCAATTTTCCTTCCACCTCTGTCCTTAAAATCTTCCCAGGGGGGGCCCTTTTCCAAGTCGGAGTGGGGGACCCTGCTCCTGCTTCCATTTCTCCAGGTCAAGCCAGGCCAGGCACTTATGCCTTCCATCCTGCACACTCATTCATCCTTGTCCTCCTCACCTGGCCCACAGCCTCCTGGAACCCTGTACAAAGGCCAGTCACCCCCTCTCTTGGTCCAGGAAAGAAAGCAGGTATTTCTTCCTACCCCAAGCACTGCAAGCTGGGATCTGAGAAGCATTCTCTTCAACCACTTTCTCAACATCTCCCCACTCCCATCTCTGGTCACTCCTTGAGGTTTGGGCTGGCCCCCACAGCCCCTCCCAACCCAGCTCCTGCAGCTTGAGGACAATTTGGGGTCCAAGTCCTGCCTCTTGTGTCCGGGACCATGGTACCTGCCTCAACCCCTATCTCTGCCTCCCTGCTCTCACCCTGGCAAGGACTCTGGAGTCAGATGGTCTGGACACTGAACTGCAGCTTCACTACTTGTCAGCTATCATCCTAAGGTAGTCACTTCTCCTCTCTGAGCCTCAATCCCTTCCTGTGTAAAATAGTAATGATGATGCCTATCTACCTGAGGGTTGTTGTCACAATTAAACAAGATACGGAGGCAAAGTGCTTGGCACCTAGGATGTGCTCAAGAACTGCTACTTACTTCACTGATCCCAGAGGTGGTGATAGTCATCTGGGCCTGTGCTGCCTCTGAAATAGGGTCCCCATGGGTCCCCCTCTGCCTCTGCCTCTTACCTGTCAGCCCTTGAGCTATGTGTTCTGAAACCTTCACCTTGATTTAGATGGCAGGGGATTAGGAGCCCGCTGCCCTCTACCATGGGACTTGGATCTGTCTGGTCCTTGGCCTGTGGGTCATTCCTCTTCCTTTCCCAGGTACCCACATTCTGTTCAGCTCTGACTGGCTTCTGCCTCAGTTTCCTTCTTGTGCTGAGGCAAAAAAAAAACCAAACCCTCATTTAGCATGAAACTCGGCCTCATCTTCCTGGGAACCTGACTCCAGCCACACCTCACAGTGGGGACTGCTTTAAACAGTGCTGTCCTGCTCAACCCTACCTCACCATCCTTGCCAGCTCAGAATTCCACAGCAGGGATAGGCTGGTCCCTGCTGTCTCCTGGTGGCGGAAGCTAAGAACTGCAACTTCTCTCTGGTGGCAAAGCCAGATAGGGAGCATAAGATAATTTTTTTTTCCTCCCAAATTTTAGGTGAGTCCTGACCTCCCCAGCACAGGGCTACCCAGGCCTCATGCGCCTATTTTGGGTAAACTATCAAGTGGTAATATCTGAGTTCCTCCCTTGATTATATAAATAATACAGACACAATGTAAAGTGGAAATAACAGAAAAATAGGAAGTAGGATGTGAAAATTCCCAGTAGCCCAACTTCCCTCTTGCCCAGAATCTGGCCATATCCTTCCTTGCCTCTTTGTTTGTGATGTACACACACACACACACACACACACACACACACACACACACACGTTAATGGGATTACACTTGATATGCTGTTCTGTGACCTGCATTCTTTAACAGCATCATTCCCCACTAGCGCAGGGATCTGCCTCATTTGTTTAACAGCTCATTGTGTTCCTTTGTTTGGTAACGTCTTTATCAATTTCCTATTGAAGCATTATTGTTTTTAAAAAATCAATCTTTTTTTTCTTAATCATCTTTCCATTTGGTGCAGTAGGAAGATCTGGAGTCAGGAAAGCCAGGGTCTAGGCCACTGTCTTTAATCACATCCTTGTGCCCCTCTAGGCCTCAGTTTCCCCATCCACATGCTAGGGCATTGAGCTTCGTCTAGATTCCTTCGCTCTGACTATCCCTCTAATCTGTGATTCCGCATGGGGTTGGCAAAGCTTATAACTTGCCTGGGGGTCATCTATACAGTTTTGGGGCTGGTGCAGGAAAGGGGCTTGTGAGCCCCAAACCTCTCTGAGGTCTGGGGCCCAATAAGCACTTTGACAATTGTGGAGAGGAACTATCTGGGGTACTACCTGCTTAGAACTGAGAAGAACTGCTGCCCTTGTGGGTGAGGCTGAAAAGGCAGAAGTCTGACCCACCTTCCTCTTCCGGTGCTCCCTGAAGGCCCCTGGACGGGTTGCTTTCTACTAGAGGGGAATATGGGCTTCTATATCTAGATTCCTCACTCCCATGCTGATGTGGTATGTTACAAGTAATAAGAGAATGTATTCCCCTTGTAAACAATTCAAACAATGCAAGAGATGGTTTCTGCTACTGGCCAAGATAGAGAAAAGAGACTGGATTTACACTCCTGCTTTAAACGAGTAAATCAACAGACAAAATATATGATGATGGTTTTCAGACATTGGACAAAGCAGCCCAAGACAGAGAGTTCAGAGAAAAGGAAAGCAAATGAGGCGAGCCCTACCGTTGCAAAGCTTACTGCATAGACAGAGTTTCCAGATTGCTGTGCAGGTGAGGGGAAGCCACATAGAGCCCAGGGAGCTCCCATGGTTGCAGAGACAGAGTTGAGAATTTAGGGAAGCAAATGTTGGGAAGATTTTCTGATCAGAGTACTGGAAAGAAGAGAGCTGAACTTCGAATAGAGAATATCCTAGAGAGGAGGATCCAGAGAGAGGGCTCCCAACATGTGCATTGTTCCCTCAAGTGTTCAACTGGAAACTGATGAGCACGCATGTGTGAGGAAATTACCTAAACCTGGTGAAGGGACCCCTAAAAGAAACAAGCAGAACTAAATCCCCAGAGCTCACAGGGGCCAGAAATAGTCTGAGTTCCCATGAGCCAGACTGCAATACCTCATTATAAACAGGGCAGAGTACTTAGAACGATCTGACTTCAGTGGTGGAACAAAATTAGTCCTTGACTAAATGATGCTCTGGTCTCTTCTAACAAGCTCAAAAGCAAGCCACAAAAGAATAAAACTGTTTCCAAATAACTTATCTGCATTCCAGAACAAAAGAATATTTATAAAAATACTAAAAATATTCAATACTTGAGTCAAAATGCCTGGCATCCAATAAAAGTTAGGTATATAGAGAAGCAGAAATATATGATCCATAATGAGGAGGAAAAATCATTAAAAACAGATGCAGATATGAAACAGATGATAAGTTTAGTAGACAAGGATATTAAAACAGTTATTATAACTTTCTATTCCATATGTTCAAGAAGGTAGAGGGAAGCATGAGCATGTTAAAAAGAAACATGGAAACTGTTTTTTTTAGAAGACCTAAATCAAACTTCTGATGGTGAAAAAATTATTTTCTGATATGAAAAATACACTGAATAGGCTTAACAGCAAATTAAAAGAAGATTAATGAACTTGAAAACATAGTTATAAAAACTATTCCAAACAAAACACCAGATGAAGCTTTCTCGCCCTTCAGCTCTCAGTCAAGGATTTCCATATCTGAGTGGGAAAGGCAGGGCAATAGAATTTCTCAATTCTTCCAACTTCAAATTGAAGAAGCTAAATTCTGCATAAGTATGGCTGAGATATTGGGGGCTCCTCCTTATACCCAACTCTCACACATAGGATAGAGACTGTTTCCAGTGGAACAGGCCAAGAATACTGAGGCCCTAATGACCTCTGCACCAGCTCACTTGTAGGGCACAGGTTCCATGCCAGGAGAAGCAAGCCAAGAATATCAGAGACTACCACACTGCCCAGCCCCCAGAGTAGTAGTCAGAGATTTTGCCCAGGAAGGGAAGCACTCCATAAAGGAAGAGAGCACCAAAGTTCTATGCAAAGGAATTGATTTTATTTTATCTTTTGAAACAGAGTGTGGGGACATTCAAGCCTGTGGTCATCTTGAAAACAGTAGATAAATTGGCCTTTGCCTATGCTTCAAAGGATACCATTAAGAAAGTGAAAAGATAACTCATACAGTGGGAAAAATATTTGCAAATCAGATATCTGATAAGGGATTTCTATCTAGAATATATAAAGAGCTCTTACAACTCAAAAACAAACAACCCAGTTTTGAAAATGAACAAAGGATTTGAACAGACATTTCTTCAGAGAGATATACAAATGGCCAATAAGCACATGAGAAGATGCTCAACATCATTAGTCACTGGGGGAATGCAAATCAAAACTGCAAAGAGATATCACTTCACACATGCTAGGATGGCTAGAATCAAGATAGATAACAACAGTGTTGGTGAAGCTGTGGAAATGTTGAAATCCCCATACATTGCTGGTGGGAATGTAAACTTTTATAGCTACTTTGGGAAAATTGTGGCAGTTCCTCAAGTTGTGAAACATAGAGTTGCCATTTGATCCAATTCTTACACTACATATAAAGTGGTATGCTATTATTTGCAGGAAATCTGTGATAAGTTAAACTACATATTTTAAACTCCAGAGAAACCAATAAAAATATAAAATGAAGAATTAAATCTAGTAAGTCAATAGTAAAGATAAAATGGAATTACTTGAGAGGAAAAAAAACTCATTCCAGAAGAAAATAAGAAGGGAACAAAAAGCAGATGGGACACAGATAAAATAAATAGCAAGATGGCAAATTTAAATCTAACTATATTGATAATTAAATATAAATGGTCTAGACATTTAATTGAAGGGCAGAGATTTTCAGATCAGATAAGAAAGCAATGCTCAATGCACCACTTACGGGTCCACTGTCTCTTAACTCTAAATCTTCCTCCCTTTATCACCTTGTTTGTGATACTACAATTGCCACCTGGAATTATATTAAGCTTTATCAATAGAGAGCACAGGAGAAGCACTTTATTCTTCAGAGTTCTCTTTTCCCCTTAGTGGGTAAACCCATGTTATGGTTAATTTTTTTTATATTAAATGTCTCCTGTTATAATTACTGTGTTGTTTTTATATTCTGTTTGGACATATCCAACATAGAATTTACACTGAGAATGGTCCTGGGAGATAACCCCACAAGGATAGGATTTAGAGATTTATTTGGTTGTGCTCTTGGACTTGAAGGTAGGGACAAACTACCTGCCAACAGGAAATGGGATTCTGGCAATGCATGGCATGTGGTGACATCACAATTTATCATGCTATCACCTATGATTAAGTGATGAGAGAAGCACGTGCCTTGGGAGGCCAGGTGGCTGCAGCACTTGGCTATTCATGGCAGTAATGATGACCATAAGGACTATGGTATGGAATGAATTACTCAGAGAATGCTTGATTGTTTACCAAAAGAAAATCACAAACTCATGTCCTTTAACTCTCAGCTTAAGTTATGGGCTGAGAACCAGAAAGCTTCCATTGCACTAAAAAGATTTTCTAATTTCTTGTAGGCACTGGACTGATCCACTTAAAATAAAACAAAAATTTAATTGTGTAGGTTGACGAAAAACAACATCATTTAAATTCACAGTCTCATCAAGCTTTTCAGGTGAAGGGCATTGTTGGAAAAGAGTGGGATCCTGACATTTGTAATGGGGACATCTCATTGGATCCAAATAAAACTAACAACTTGAACCCTCAAGTCACCCTGTTCCTCTCTTGCCAGTAGAAGTAGCTTACCCTACTGAGAATAGGCTTCTTTGCTTAAAAACACTGTGATAACTTCACCTGGGACAGATGTTTTCAAAGGTGATGCCTAAGACCCACTACAACCACTCTGATAACACGGTTAAATCTCACCATTTTCTAAAGGAACAGGAAGATTCCCAAGGAAACAGCTTACACATCCCCACAATTACTAATAGACTTTTAAACAGATTTATTAAGATATAGTTCACGTCATACAGCTCATCTATTTAAAATGAAGAATACAAAGCCTTTCAGTATATTCACAGATATCTACAACCATCATAAGTCAATTTTAGAACATTTTTTATCATCCCATAAAGACACCTCATAAATGTTAGCTGTTACCCACTGATCTTCCCCTTCCCCTTACCCCTTCAGCCCTGAGCGACCACTAATCTACTTCCTGTCTCCATAAATTTACTTGTTCTAGACATTTCATATGAATAGAATCATATATTATATAGTCTTTATGACTTGATTCTTTCACTTAGCATAATACTTTTAAGGTTCATCAGGTTGTAGCATGTATTAGTGCTTCATTCCTTTTCATAGCCAAATAATATTCCACTGGATGGATATACCACCTTTTGTTGATTCATTTTCCCATGAAGACCATTTGGGTTGTTTCCATCTTTCGACTATTATCAATAATGCTCCAATAAACATTTGTGTACAAGATTTCTGTGTGGACATGTTTTCATTTCTCTTGGATATATACCAAGGAGTGATATTGCAGGGTCATGTGTTAACTTTATGTTTAATCATCTGAGGAAATGCCAGACTGTTTTTCAAAGAAGTTGAACTGTTTTATATTACACCAGTAGCAATTATTTCCTCCCATGTGTGAGTCATTTTTCACTTTCTTGATGGTATCCTCTGAAGCACAAACATTTAAAATTTTGACATTGGTAAATTCCAATTTATCTATTTTTTTGTTGTTGATTGTACTTTGGTGTCATACCTATAATCCTTTGACAAATCATGGACACATCCCTCAGCTATGCTAGATTTACTGCTGAGTTCATCAAAGGAATTCTTCGTTTTTGGTATTCTATCTTTTTCTTGTAGCATCGCCATTAGATTCTTTCTTATTATTTCTCTCTGCTAAAAATTATTACTCATCTGTCCATGCATGCTATCTACCTTTCCCACTAGATCCTTTAAATATATTAATCACAGTTATTTTCATGTCTCTATCTGACAGGGTTATATCTGAGTCTGATTCTATTGATTACTTTACTTATTAACAGTGAGTTGTTTTCATTCTCTTTTGTGCCTTTTCATTTTTTTCATTGAATGCTGAACATTGGTCTACAATAGAAGAGACAGCGGTATGGTATGCACACCAAAAATGGGAGTGCTGCTTCTTGTTTCAGGTCTTTATTGTGAGGAATTGAGTTGATCCATTCAAGAGTTCAGCTGGGTTTGGGTTTTGTTGTTGCTGTCCTTACCGTCAGAGCCTCACAGGTGCAAATTCCTGTAGTGGTGCCTTGTGCTTGAGATGGAGCTGGGGTGCTGAAGGGTTTTCTCAGTGTTTGTACTCCACTCTTGGCTTTCTGGAACATAGAAAGTATCTCCCTCCATGCTTTCCCTTCTTCTCCAACTGTAGACTAGGCTTGGTGTGGGGGCAGGAGGGCTCTCTGTTGTTGTGATCCAGCCTCAGTTTTAGATATATCTTGGATGTGATTTTGCCCCTTTCTGCAGTGATAACTGATTTTCGGTTGGTATCAATATAGGATCTCAATATGGGCCCTGGATGGTTCCTTGTCCATCTCTGAGGGTTATAGAATTTTTTCTTCTACCTTTTCTCCAGCCAGTGAGCTTTTACTTCTCCTTGGGGGTAAAGAGAGTATTTCCCTTCTCTCAGTGGATTAGGAGAGAAAAATCTGAAAAAGTGAGCATGGCTTCATGACTTTCTCCAGGAGGCAAGGATCACTGCAGGCCCTCTTGGATCCTCTACTTGTACCCAGTCCTTCTCTTCAGCATCTAGTGGAGGCCTGGGGGAGAGACCTTGTAATGAAGTCATTTTGAAAAGCTATCACGTCTGAGGAAAAAATATTTCAGATAAACACATGGTGTTTACATTGAATCACATATCTCTGAGAGCAGGTGTATGACTTGCTGCCTCATTCATGCATTAGGTACCATGTGCTGACAACAAGTCAATATCTTGTTTGTATATTACTTAGGCACATGCTTTATACAAGAAATAAGATCAGGCTCAGGCCCCGCACAGAGTGCTGGAAAGAGAACTGCAGTAAACAGTTCCATCTTCAGCAAATTCAGTTTTTTGAAAATTCCCACAGAAAGAGAGCTGCAGTAAACAGTTCCATCTTCAGCAAATTCAGTTTTTTGAAAATTCCCGCATCTTCATAGGAAACCTCATATATCAGACCCTACTAGATGGAGGGACACACAACACACACACACACTCATGAAAAAGGAAAAGTTCTATGAACTAAACACAAGAGCCATAGGCTATGTGACCCTGAGACCCCACAGAAATCACCACAGGGCCTAAAGATCATGTGTCAAGAGGCTATTCCTCAAACTTGTCAATAGCACTGCTGCCTCCCTAGAGTCCCTAGAGATCAAGAGAAAACTCCACAGGGACTGAAGTGTGACCTCCGACTGGTCTGGAAGGCCTCCATCAGAAAACCTCTGGACAGGTAGGTCTGGGTTCCAGCCTTTGCTCTGCCGGTTGACTCGCAGGACCACCTTGGGCAATCATAGACCCTCTTGGGTCCTCAGTTTACCCATCTGTAAAATGATGGACTGGGTGAGCAGTTACCAATTATTATTTGGCTCAAGATCCCATTATTCAAATGAAATTCCTTAAAGGGCCCCAATTTTAAAAAATGGAGTATATCTTATTGAAAATAGGGTTCAGAGGCCCATGCACCTTGTCTCCCCTTATTCTACTCTGAGGACCCCTAAGACTCTTGAGAATTGTTTAAGCTGCTAGGCCAGATGAGCTCCCAATCCATGCAGGCGAACTGACTTCATGGAAACTCTTGACGACTCCAAATGACCCAATCCAGCCATGACTAAGTGACTGCATCAACCTGTGACTTCACAAAACCTGACTTGGAACCCCATACTCCAAAAAAACCAACTCCAGCCACTGACGCAGAATGACTACAAGGCCCTGTGACCACATGTAACCTAATTCAGGGACCCATTCTATTCACATTGTAAACAGAATGCAATTAACTCTTATTCAAACTGTGCCATATCTGGCTGTTTATAAGGAAGCTCTTAACCTTTCTCTTATCCCCTATTCTGCCTTCCCTGTGCATTCAGAAATACCTAGAAGTTAATTCCAAATTGAAATGGTACATACAGGATAGTGAAGTCCACGCCTTTAGAGATGATCACAGATTCTTCTCTAAAACCCTGACACATGGAAAATGTCATCATCCTTGTCACTCCAGAGGGCTTAGCTATGCTCTTTACATGCATCACATCTGACTCTTGCCACCCTGTGAGGTGAGCATTACTATATCCCCATTGTGCAGCTGAGGAAAACTAGGGCTCAAAGTCACCAAAGAGAGCTAGGATTCAAGGCGGAGCCAGTGCTGACGGTTAGGCTGTGGATGCTGAGATAGTTTGAGCACATTTCCTCACCTGCAAAACAGGATGACAATAATAATACCCTCATGGGTGGCTGGAGTGATTAAATCAAACAATGCATGGAAATGCCCTCAGCACAGTACCAGACAGAGGGTAACTTAATAAAGGCTGGGTTACAGACACTGTTTCCTAAAACCACGACACCAGTCTTTACAGAAAATAGGATTTATTTAAGGTGAACACCAACAAATGTTCCTGAAGTATATTATATACATAAAAAGTAGATTTAAGTTATCAAACACAGAAAAATCAAAGCCTACCAGGAAATACACATTTATTTTCTCCTGAGCCCACGGCACTCACAGGCCATTTCCTTTTCAACACAGGGATTCACATTGATTAGGCACAGCTCACAGTGGCTTTGTTTCCAGGTTCACCTGCTTCTACTCCCACGGCTTCTCAGAAAACAACAGCAGCAAACTGACGGGATTCACAGTGGCTGGGATAAAAGGCCTCAGCCAGGAGACCCTTCACAAAGCCTCGATCATGTTTCCAGAGGCCAAGCTCTGGAGTTCTGTGGCCTGGGCCACCAACTTAGGTCAGAACACAGTATGGGATAGTGTCACAGCTTCATCTCCAAGCAATCTTGTTAATTAAATTATTCCAATTAGAAAGACACTATTAAACAGACACAAAACAGCACTTTTTACAGCAACTGGCTTTCTTAATTGGTCAAGGACAAGGCAGGAACCTCACTGGAAGCTAACCCATCACCTCCCCACAATGTCCAAAGCACAGGTGAACTTGAGCTGGATGATCACAGCTGATGCCTGATGAGGAGTGGTGACTTGATGTCCACAACAGGGGTCCAGAAACAGGGTCATGAGGAAGGGCAGGCCTGCGGAACAGGTTGATGGGTACTGAGGAGGTCTGACATTCCTGAGAGGGCTTTCTCGAGCACACGGCCACGGTGGAGCAAGCACAGGCAACTGGACGGGGCAACTTACTGGGAGCCCAAAGCAGCCACCTAGGTGAGTCAACACATGTGCAGCTGCTGCCGTCCTAGCACCCTGGCCGCAGGGGGTTAGTTCAACTGGCCGCAGTCTGTGATGACAATCTTCTTAGATGTCTTCCCATTCTTGGAGCCAAAAGATTCTATTTTCTTCACAACATCCATGCCTTCTTTGACATGTCCAAACACGACATGTTTGCCATCCAACCTGTGAGAATAGGTGAGCCAGGTGAACAGAAACAAGAGCAGTGCAATGTCAACCAATGTCATGGTCACTTGCTCATGGAACTACCCACCAAAAACAGCAATTCTGAAAGGAGCTCACACTGAAAAGCTCGATCCACTCCCCAAAGCTCCCGATATCAAGCCTTTCTGAGGTCCCCAAAATACACAAGAGGATGCCTCCCTTGAGGCATGTTCTGCCTTCTCCCTCACTGTGTGACCTTGCCTAGTAACCTCATCTACAAAAGTGAGTTATTCTTGTTCTGCTCAGGTTGATAAGAGGATATTGAACTACATTGAATAAAAAAAAGGTCTGTGTAAATGGAACTATTTTAACATCATGAATTATGAGGTGAGAGCCAAGATAACAAGGGTGGTGAAACTATGTAGGTCTGGATCAGTTCTCAACTCGAGTTCCAAGAATCTAAAGGGCAGCTTAGCACAGTGCCAGCAAGACCAAGACTGGTTACAGCCAAGTGAAAAACTGCAGGATCCATTAGGCATAAAGAGCAGGCAGAGCCAGCAATGACCTGCCCAACCCCGACAGCCATGTTCCTTCTGGCTTGGAGGCTAGAAATGGCTAGTATCCACCTACCACCCAGGTCTCCCTAAAGTCCTCAGAAATGGGCCTTATTAAGTCTTAGCTCCTAGCCAGCTGTTGTCCCCTCAACCCCAGATGTTCCAAGGCTGGGACACGAGCGACTTTGAGAAACTTATTCCTTAGTGTAATATTTATCAGGGAAGACATCCCTAAAATCCATGGGCATGTGGGAAAGAGATCTCTAAGGGCTGGTGGCTAACTACAGGCCTATGCTAATGCCTGATGAAAATTCTGGTGTGACATCCAAATGTTTATCACAGCGTTTCCCAAGGCGCATTCTGTGGTTGAGATAAGCCTAGGGAACAACAGGTTAAACCAGGCAAACAGGCTTCTACTACAGGCCGTCTTGAGGACTGATATGTCCGACAGCATTTCCCAAATAGTAGTGAGTGAGTGAGTGAGTGAGTGTGTGTGTGTGTGTGTGTGCACGTGCGCACATGCGCGCGCACACACACGCACGCAGAACACACTGAGAAAATTCCAGCTAACAACAACAACAGGAAGCCTAATTAAGACAGAGCAGCAAGAACAACCCATAGTTCTCTCAGTCCTCTCAGGAACCTTCTCTCACATAGACACACAGGCCTGATGAGGGCTACAGTTCTAGAGCAGATACTCTAGCACCAAACTACCTTTCCCTGAAAGTACACAAACCCTCCTCCAGCTAAAGGCGTAGAGGCCCAGGATCCAGAAGCAGGGAACTCACCAGTCTGTCTTTATGGTGCAAATGAAGAACTGGGAGCCATTGGTGTTTGGGCCTGCATTTGCCATGGATAGGACACCTACAAAGACAAGCAGGAGTGAGCCGCGCTGACTCAGGAGAAATCTCAGTCAAAAGAGCAGATGGCTCAAAATGCATCAAGGACATTCGAGTCTGAAGATCCTGGAGCTCAGAAGAGAACCAGGGCCCAGAATATGAGCAGTTTCTCAGGGTCTGTCCTCCGGAGCCACAGCAGGAAAGGGCCTTGTGAAAGCTCTTGCGGTAGAGCCGGAGTGGGACCCTGAGCACTAACTCTAGACTTTTCCACATTGTACCTTGGGTCTTAAATGTGATACAATGATGGAGTTTTGTTTAAAGGCCCTTACTCCCACCAAGTTCCCAAAGAATAGTTTGTTTTTAAACTGAGCGCTCAGAATGAAAAAACTCTAGGAAAACCCAACAAATCAACCTGAGTGCTTAAGGAAGGCAGACACACCATTGTATATTGAATAATTCAGCGGTCCTCAATCTTTCTGGCACCAAGGACCGGTGCTCATATGAGAATCTAATGCCTGATGATCTGAGGTGGAGCTGAGATGGTGATGCTAGCACTGGGGAGCGGCTGCAAATACAGATGCTTTGCTCACTCGCCCCACTGTTAACCTCCTGCTGTGTAGCCTAGTTCCAAACAGTCCTCGCCCTGGGGTTGGGGACCCCTGGAGTAATTAATGACCAGACTGCAGCTTCCCAGGCTTGCTGGGCATGGCAGAAGCTGGGTCAAAACTCAGGGAACTCAGAATATGGAGTGGCAACACCTCACTCACCTGGCCCAACATGCTTCAGTGTGAAGTTCTCATCAGGAAAGCGGCTTCCGTAGATGGACTTCCCCCCTGTGCCATTGTGGTTGGTGAAGTCACCAGCCTGCAAGCAGAGTACTTTCTGAGTGGTTGCCACCCAGGGCTGGCAGGAGGGTGCTGCTGAACTGCTGGGGTCCCGCAATTCACCCAAGGCCCACCCTGCCAGTAGCCCTTCCAGCAAAGTGGTCAAAAAACATCCAGTAACATAAGAACTATTAAAATAATAAGGAAAATAAACAAAAATAAAATAAAGTTTAAATATTTTCTGCCTGGTTTCCTAATCATTCACTTTTTATCTGAGCAAGTTTTTAAATGATCTTCAAAGATCTAATGGCCAATGACACTATTCTTAGTGACCCAGAGTTTTCTACCCACAACTCTGAGAAGATAAACAGAGAGGTGTCCAGGGGCTCCCATTTCCACATCTGCTCTGTGGGAAGCAGCAACAGCTGGCATAGAGCAAGTTTCCTATGCTGAGCCCTTTCCCTGTTCCGACATCTTCCCCTCACCAGGCCCAATGGCTTTCCTCTGCCTTGCATTCCCAAGACAGAGTCCACTCAGGGCCGGCATCCTTCCTCAGGGTTCGCCTGATGCTTCCGTGGCCAGAAGAGCCCAGTGGTTGCCAGTCCCAGCCGTGGCGATGCTGCAGTTTTCCTGAGACAGGATCCTCAGGTGACCTGACCAGCCTGGCTGAAACATCCACAAATGCTAATAAAATGTCCCTAAAGAGGGACAATTCAAAAACCTGGCACAGGGCCCATGGTGCCGTCACCTCATGCCTCAGAGCCCTCCAGCTTTGAAAGTCCCCACCCTTGCCTGCTGTTGTTCAGAAGGCCCTAGCCCAGCTCAAGACACCTGCTTCAGCTCCTGCTACATCTACAGCCTCAGGAAGAGCTGGGAGCCTCTGCAGCAGAGAGCCAGAGCTTGGCCAAGCTTGTCCCATGCCATAGACTCCTTGTCCCTCCAGGCACTCGCCACATTTGACACATCAGCAAGCCCAGTCCCAACCCACTGCTACTTACCACAATATGATGATAGTCGCCAGGGCAGGGCAAAGGGAATGGGGGAGAGAATTCAGGCTAAAAGGACTATTCCTGCCTCTACATCTGCTGGCCACAGGGCATGAACCCCTGACCCAGCAGGGGCTGACCTAACAGAGGAGAACCCCCAATGTAGTTCAGGTCCTGACCCCTGGGGAAGTTCTTGCTGTCAACACCTACCCCAAACCTCTGACACAGCAATACTAATGCTTCTAACAAAGAGACAAGACATATGACTAAAGAACATATTCACTTAAGCAAGAGAAATGCTCCTCTCTGGAAAAAGAAGCTCCAGTCCAAACCTGTGTGTTCTTGTCTATACCCCATCTCTCTCCCTTCGCTTCTTCTTCTTCTCCATTGTCAAGTGTTCAGCGTGACAAAAGGGACACAGTCAGAGACACAGTCTGAATACACTGGTCCTCCAAAGCCTTAAGACCTACCCCCATGCACAACCATACCCAATGCCAATGCTCTTTCCACAGGTTCAACTTTCCCAACCCAGCTGGGCAGGACTGTCCTGCCACTTGCCCTGTTGCTTAACTTCTGGGGCAGGGAAGGGTTATGGCAGCCTAGACAAGCTCTAGCCCTTCAGGGCAACAGGACAGTCCAAGAGAGTAATTATAGTTGAGTACTTTCCAGGCACATGCTCACTCATTAAAATCTCATCACACCCCTGTGAAGTGGCCCCATTATTATCCAAGCACAACGAGAACCACAGTACCTGGCACATGAAGGATGGAATCACTCTGTGAAATGTGGAGCCTTTGTAGCCAAAGCCTTTCTCCCCGGTACATAGGGCTCGGAAGTTCTCTGAGGGTAGAAAGAAGGAGGTCAAAAGAGCCAGGCCTCAACTCCAGGAGCCACACCTTGTTCCATCCAGAATCCCCTCTAATCCTCCAGGTAAGCAGGCCGTGTAACCTGGTCTGCTCTGCCTGTGTAACCTGGGACAAGTCACACACTCTGACATCAGTGGCAGAGCGTCCACTACCAGCTGTTCCACTACCAAGTCAGTGGACAGGGAGTCCAAAGGCTGCAAACCACCATCCTGCCACATCAGGAAGCAGGAGGGAGGAAGTTGTCCCAGGGAAATTTACATGTGCCTTCTACTGATACTGAGGCTGCCACCAGACTGGTGGGCAGGGCCAATACTCAGGCCCAGAGAGGGACAGAAAACTGCCCCAGTGCAGCCAGTGGCTGAGCCATACACAGAACTCCCATCTGGTCCCAGGTCTCCTTGCCCAGACTCCTCTCGCCAGCCCACCCACCTTGCCTTGCCACTTTCTCTTCTACCTAGACCAGATTCAGGAGGCCCCAGGCGCTGTCTTACCTGCTGTCTTTGGGACAACATCGGCCTTCAGCTGTGGGGAGAGAAGAGGGAAAAGAGAAGATGGTCAGTCCAGAAGAAGGTGAAGGAAATTTCTCACCACTCAACCTCCACAGAGGCCAAGGAGACTGAGAAAACACCAGGCACCATTCCATTCGTTACTCCCAGCGCTACGTAGGAGGCAGCCTAAGCAGCTATCATTTCTGCCAGCTGCTTCCAAACGATCCCAAGGCTGGGAGGAGACAGCCTTGGTTTCCTAACCTGTCAGAAGAGTTCACAGTGTCATCCTGGCCTACTTCTCTAGGCAGAATTGTCAAAACTACTACAGGTGGGCCCAAAGCATCAGACTCAGGGCCTGGAGAAGACCCGGGAAGGAGCCATTCCAAGCTCCTCAATGTGCAGATGAGAAACTGAGGCTCAGAAACAGGCAGTATGAGCAGGAGTAAGGGGAGGCTAGAGCCCCTTCCAAGCTGGCCTTTTGCCTCCCAACTTCAAAAGCTACCTTGGCACCAAACCATTAAAACAGACAGGAGCAGGGAGGGGCTCTTCATGTTCCAGAAGAAGAAACCGGCTTAACTGAGTATCCTTCATTCAAAAGAGTGCCAAGCTTGAAGGCTACACAGTGCTTCCTCTCTCTGTTATTTTCTAGATTATTTGCTTCTTGCTTTGTCTTTTTAAAAAATGCTCCAAAGAGTCAGGGGGAAGAATTGAGTGTGCTCCTGGGAAGGTGGCTGGGTTTTGAGTTGGGGTGAAGGGCTCCAGGCACACTTCCCAGACCCCAAGGAGGGCCATCCTGGGGTCCACCTGGTGGCTGGAGCCAGCTGTCTGCCCAGCTCGCACTGCAGAGGCAGCGGGTCCCAAAACACCCTTGCGCCGCGAGGGTAGGCCCGAAGGCGAAACGCGGGGCGGGGCGGGGCGAGGGGAGGGGTGCGACCCCGCTCCGCCTCACGCAAAGGCAGCCATGTGAGCGCCCAGCCGCGCCTGGCCGCCCAGACTCGGACCCCGACCTCCACCTCGGAGCTCGGGTCTAGCCTCCGACTCCATGAGGTCATGGAGCCTCTCGCCGACCCTGAGCCGGCCAGCGGGCCAGGCCCTCACCGTCTTCGATCTGACCTTGGGCTTTCTCCTCCACACGTGCCTCCCCGCCTCCATAGCTCCAAAGCTCGGGGTGGGGGGATACCGGAAGTGACCAATCCGACGCCTCTTTATAGAGACAGGGAAACTGAGGCCCAGAGCCCAGGAGCGAGAGGCAAGGTCACTCAGAGAGCCAGGAACAGAGCCGGAACGAGGTCCAGGGCTTTCCCGGGGTCGCCCTCACGCCCAATTCAGTGCGGTGAAATCCAGCGGTCTCACCTCTAGCACCACGCGGCCGAGCGGCTGCCCGTCGGCGCCCACGTCCAGGTACACTAGCGGGTTCCCAGCAGAAGAGGACGGGTCCCGGGCGCTGCTGCCGCTGCAGGCGCGAGCCGCGGGGAAGCGCAGCGGCAAGGAGCGCGGGACCGGAAGCAGGCCGAGCAGGCGGGGGCCGCAGCGCAGCGCCAGCATCACGGCGTAGGTCGGGTCGGGGCACGGGACCAGCCGTACGAGGGGGAAATAAAAGCAGCAAAGGTCACGCGCGCCCAGAGGGTCGAGTCCGCTCCGGCCGCGCGCCGCCGCTTTTATTGGTCTGGCAGGCCTTGTGGCCCCGCCCCCACCCCGCCCCCTTCGGACCTGTCCTCGGGCGACCTCTGCCGGCAGGGCCTTGGAGCGTGAAGTCCTTTGAATTTCACCAGTGCCAGAGATCTGAGCGACAGGCACGACCTCGCAAAAGAAAGCCGGTTCCAGTTTGTGAAGGTCCCAACAGATGAAATATTTAAAAAGGAAAAAATGTCAAAACGTGGTTAATTCCAGAATATGAGCATCTGTATGTTTTTATTTGAATATAACAAATGTCTTTGAGCCCTTCGTAAAGACCACCCCTCCCTCCCATAGGACCTGTAGACAGAGACCAGGAGAGAAGGTGGCACTAAGAGTCAAAGAAAGTTCGAGATGAGAGGTGGGATTAGAGTGAGGGGAGGCAGAAGGAGACAGGCAGAGACATCTCTCCTCATGACCACAGGTTTGTCCTAGCTTAGGCCTGTTTGCAGATTCTCTTGCAAGACTGGAAACTCCGCCTGGGCCTGTCATGCTCCCACAGGCCCCCAGCCATCCACCAGGACTGAGTCTGACTCCCTCTCCTCAACCCCACAGACTGACAGGCCTGGTACAAACCAGGGTAGCCGCAGGGTAGCTTGCAGGGAGTGCAAGGAAAAGTGAAAAAGCAAGACAGGAATAGAAAGGGAACTGAGTAGAAGCCACAGGAAGGGAGACTTACGACACATGCTGAGGTGCGCTTCACAGAAGTGGGAGGTATGGGAGGCCCAAAGTAAGTGAATAACAATCAGGGGTCCTGAGAGAGCATGTAGACCAACACCTGCACCTTCCAGATGGGAAATTGAGACCCAGAGAGAGAAAGGCACTGTCCAGGGCTAGGAGAATCCTGGAGCCCCTGTGCCAGACCTCTCTGGACCTCAGTTTCCCCCCTGGGCCTCAGTTTCCCCTCTGGAGAATAAGAGTATGATGATAATCCTTTCTCTGCTTGTTTTCCCAGGTATGTTCCAAGGATAAAATGAACATGAGAGAGGAATTTGTCATCTGTTAAGTACTATGCCATGAGCATCAGTGATGGACAGAGTCTGAACAGTCTTTGCTCAGGGTTTGGGGCTCAGACAGCAGTGAGTCTCAGCTGCAGGGGCTCAGAGGTCTCAGGGGCCAGAGAATAGGGTGGTGGCTGGGCCTTGGAGTCAGGTGGACTTAAAGTGGGACCACCTCTGGGCTTTTCTGCCCAGACTGAATCAATTCCTAGGAAGGAATTGGGCAGCAAAATGCTGGCCCAAGAAAATTCACGAGGTCAGAGCAGAGTGTGTTAGCCTCATGAGAATGCTGGTTTGGCCCTTTTCTGCAAGTTCACAGTTTCCTTTTCTGCATTTCTGGCCTAGGAGGACCTCGTCACTCAGTGAAGCCCCAGCCGCATCCTGGAGCCCATTTTCTCCCCAGGTCCCGCTCAGGATGGGGCCTCACTCTGTCTTAGAGAATGGCTCCTCCTTTCTCGTAATTGTGCCTTGTAGTAGAACAGGCCTGAGTGGGAAGAAAGCTTATTTCCTGCCCCATCTGGGCCTTCCACACATCTCCCAGATCCCCCCATATCAGAGCATACTATAGATTTGAAAGAAGAGAGGAATCACCCTACACATCAATTCCAGGCCCTCAGCTTACACAGGCTTTAGCCATGCCAAATGGATCATTGGTACCCTATTGTCCCTCAAGGAAGTTCTTGGAGGGCCTCAGTTTATCCCCCACCCTGCTGAAGTATGAACAGCCCTACCCAAGAAAAGCTGCCTTCATTCACTTAACCACTTTAGTTCTCAAAGCCCTTCCCCAGCTCTTAGCCCATCTTCTCTCTACTACAGCCTAGGCAGTTTTATTTTACAGATGGGAAAGCAAGGTCCCAAGAGTTGGAGGAGTATTGGAGCTGGGAAGGGTCTGTCTGACTCCAAGATCAGGGGTCATTGCATATGTCCAGCCCTCTCAGTGTCATCAAAGAGCCGATTATTGAGACAGGGTAGAAAGGGTTAACCGAGACAAGCCTTGAAAAGACAACACAGCAAGATTGATACTGTGGAGTTAGGCTGGGGGCTGTGGAGAATGGGGACCTGGGAGATGTCTTCCTAGGGGTGTTAGCCTGGAGACAGCTGCATTTGAGGGGCAGAGACACAAAGATGTAGAGAGGAGATTCCAGAGGGAGAATGAGCCAAAACCAGCCCAGATCTGGGAGAGATCAGGGAACCTTCAAGGAAAAGCTGCGATATTGACCATGAGCTGAAAGGCTTTGGGTGGGTGGAGGAGGGTGTTGGCAATCGCAGAAGGCCCTGAAGGGGACTTCTGTTAGACTGAGATCTAACATTATTGGATAGAAGGAGATCCATTAATGGTACAATGTCTTCATCCCTAGGACCTTGGACTGAGAACCAGCCTCCTTTACTCATGTTACTCCTTCTACCCTGTTTGGAAAATCAAGCATCCTCACTACCTTCTTGTCCGAGCCAGAGAAAAGTTCCACTTCCCTTACAGAGTCAGCTGTGAAGTCATCTCTACTTGTACTGTCATCAGTGGCATTAGGAATAGGGACAGTTTCTAGGCTGAGCTATGAACTGAAACATGTCTAGCCCTTGAGAACTTCGGGCCCAGGTGAGACCAGACAGGTGTCAGCACTCACCTGGCTCTGAGGCTATTTATAGATTCTATGTCATCCTCAAGAACAATAGTTACTGTATCAGTCATCTCAAGTGGCTTCTTAGTCACAGTGTTAATAGTTTTCATCACCTGGGGATCCTGTAACACCAGTCTTTAGACCTCACATATAGCCAAAGACAAGTCACGCCATGCTGGGCTCAGAGATTACATTCAGGAATTGCAAACTCAGATGCCTATGAGGGTCTACAGGTGACATACCTAGATGGAGCATTCTGGGTATTGCTCTGGTGAGTAAGGGGAAGTGCCACTGTGTCCAAGCACCCCAACTAAAGGAGCAGCTACTAGCCAGACCAGCCAATTATTGTATGTGAAACTATGATTTTACTATAGGCAAGTCTCCTAATTTTTCAATAAAAGCTGAAAACTTTAGGTTTTATGGAAATCTCTCAATTTTTTAAGTGCTGGGAATGAATTTTAAAATTAAACACTGAAAAAGCCAGAAACAACATATTAACCACCTAGATGGGGCTTCTGACCTAGTGGTTTGTATGCTCTGATCTCCACTGTACACATGAAAGAACTGAAGCTCAGAGGACAGCGACTTGCCCACGGTCACACAGCTGGAAAGAACTGGGACTGGTCAAACTCCCCTCTTCACTCTCACTAGGGCCCTTTCCACAAGATTCACTCAGCAGACATGTTTTCAAAGTACCTATTATGTGCCAGGTTTGAGCTTTACCCTAGGGATATAGAAGGACAAGTACAGGGACAGGCAGTTACAGTGCAGCATGATCATAAGTGCTGCTGAATACACCTCTGCCAGGCAGCCCGTGTGCTTTGCAGGGGTGAATGTTGTGTTTGTCTTGGGCTTGAAGTTCTGGGTGCCCTGGAGAGCCTTTCAGGAAGAACCAGGGGTGGGCATGGAGTGAGGTTTTCATGAATTACCATTGCCAGCAACAGCCACTGGGACACTGTGCCTTAGGTAGAAAGAATTCGTGGACTTCATTTCTCTTGGTTCTATTTGAGGAGATTTAGGGGTCCAGGAGAGCATCTACCATGAGCATCTGACAGGGAACTTGGAAGAGCTCAGAAATCAGCCAGAGTCTGCGAACAAGTCAATGTGATTGCTGCATGCTCAGGGCTGTCTGCCATGGCATTCCTAGCTTTCATGAAGTCAGTATGAATGCATCAGCTTCCCTTTGTAATTTCCAGGAACCACAGTCCTGAGTATGCTCTGAATAGAGCACAGTGGGAGGCAGGGAGAGGCAGGCAGGGGAGATTTCCCTCAAGGCCCAGGGTGGTGTTGGGCACAGTGGCCAGAGGAAGGTCTGGGGAAACTCCCAGAGTCCAGCTGTGCTTTAACAGTCCCTTGCATGGGCCCCTGGGTGAGACAGCTACTAGGGCAGGGTAGGGCTCACCCCCCGCCACCTGCCTTTTGCACAACCCACCTGGTCACAGAGTGGAGTGGAAGAAGCTTGCCTCTGGGTGTATCTGCTGTCCACTGTGATCCAGATGGTACTAGGGGCTAAAGAAAGCTTCCTGAGAAGGTGCCACCAACGGGTGAGAGTTTGAAAATACTGCAGCAGTAGTCCCTAGGGAAAGCACCAGGTCCTGGAAGTATGGGTTTTGGAGTCGGGAAGAACTCAGCTGGAGACTTGGGTTCCCATTTCATTCATATACTCATTTTTTCATTAACTCCACAGCTGTTATCTACATCCCTGTAGTGTGCCTGACACCATTCTAGACATTGGAAATATGGTGGTCATTAGACAAAGAAGTAAACTTATAGTCTCATAGGAAAGAGAGAGAAAAAACAAAAAAAAAAAAAGAGAAAAGAAAGAAAAATGATTCAGATACTTGTATGTGCTTCATACAAGTGAAGCCAGGCGGTGAGCTGTAAAGTGACTGGGGTGAGGGGGCCACTTTATGAGTGGGTCCGTGCATCCTGACCCAAGGAGGAAACACTTGGTCCAAATGACATATAGGTGTGAGCTCAGATACCTCGTTTTGGGCTTCTTTGAGCCTTAGTTTTCCTATCTGTAAAGAGAGGTTAATGATGCTTATGTCACAGAATTGTTCATATTAAGGAGAATGACGTAGTGAAGGGCTTTGACTATCCTGGGCCTTAGTGAATGAATGAATGAATGAATGTCGCCAAGCTGAGGCCTGTTAAGGAATCAGAGTCAGGAAGGGAAGAGTGATTTTAAGTAATCAATATTGTGCCCTGTGGACATGAGCCCTAAGGTACACTCCTGTGGGAATTTTATGGGTGGTTTTTACTGTTGTTCACCCAAGACTTCTTTTAATAATATAATAATGGCATCCTTACACCTACTGGTGTGTACTATCCTGAAGTATCTTCCTGAAGTATCTTCACAGCCACCAACGTCTTTTGATCCACAGCCTGTGAAGCTGATGGCTTGACTGCACCTTTTTCAGAGACCTTGAGCCAGAGCCACCAGCTAAACGACACCCAGACACCTGATCCACAAAAACTGTGAGATAATAAATGTTTGTTGTTTTAAGCCCCTTACTGTTGGGGTCATTCGCTCTGTTGCAATAGATAACTGACGCGACCACATCCTGCCCTCGGCTAAGACCCTTTAAAGGCTAACTCCCATCCCATTGCTGTACATGCAGCCTGTCAATGATCTGCCATCTTGGCTGGCTTGTGTCACCAGCCACTGTTGGTAAAGCCCTCTTGAGCACAGTCAGGGAGAATTGGCCCTGAGAGATGGGGCTGATCAGTCTTGGTGAAAATATGGAATGGGCCCTTTTGGTCTCATTCCTCTGAAGGTGAGTGAATGGATCCTGAGAGAGAGAAGCAGCTGGCAGGAAGTGCTCTGCAGGAGGGCCTGAGTTGGGGTAGCTGGGGTTTGGCCATGGCATTTCAGTGTCCCCTGGGAAGGGATAGTACCTCATGTTATGACTCCATGCCAGGCTCTGCACTAAGCACTTTTGGAGACCCCAGTCAATACTCAGGAGGAACCCCACCAAGTGGAGACTGTTATTGCTGTCTTACAAATGAAGGAATGGAGGCCCAGAGAGGATATGCAATTTGCCCAGGGTTACTCTAGTGTGAAGTGGAGACTGAATTCCTTCCAATTCCCCTTGGCTGTGTGTCTTTCTTCAGGAATCAGTGGTCTCCAAGTGAAGCTTTTTATCTGGGCTATGCCAGAGATCATCCCCTCCATGCAGCCTTTTTTCCAGCTAGCCTGACACAGTGCTTGATGACTTAGATCTTCAATCCCATCTAGTCCTGTGATAACTCTGTAAGGGAGAGGCTGTGAACCCTCATATAATGGATGATGGCTCTGAGGCAGAGAGGGAGCCCACAACTTGCCCAAAGCCCACACAGATACCAGGCGGCTGAGCTGGATTTGAACCCGGGTCTGGCTGACTCCAAAGCCTGTACTGTCCCCCCTGGCTGGGCCTTCTTGTCATAGAGAATCTACCATTGGCTTCTAGCCCTGCAGGAATGGCATTCACTAGTACAGGTGAGCAACATATAAACACTGAACTTATTTACACAGTTCCTGCCCAGAGTCAATAGGAAAAGGATCTGGTGGGCAGGACTCAAGAGGTTCTTAGGCGCGGCCTGAGTTAGACTGTGCGTGTCCCATCTGCACTTCTGTTAATCAGTACAGATTAGTGTCATTATCCTAAGGAGAGGCCCGCACTACCAGGTTCCCTAGGAGTGAGACTTGAGCCTTTGCCAAGACTAAAATGCTACCTGGGCAGATCTTATCTGAGCTCTGGGCTCTCCGCCCTATGTTTGCAGGAAGAAAACAGCCTGCTATTCTACAGTCTCCTTTCCCTTTTTTGATCTGTTTCTCCTGTTGACCTGTGTAATTTTCTTGAATCTATTGGCTTGACCCTCTTAATCTCTACTTACCAATATCGATGCTTCTCCCTCATTTATTAGAATAAATTCCTTTCTAATCGACATTGTCTACCTTCTAATTGATATTGCCCACCACTGATGGCAAGTGTTTGTGTTTTATTCCAATTAAAATAAGTGCTAGAGTCTTAGATGCTTGATAATAAGAAAAATAGCTGTCATTCATTGCACACTCATAAACTGCACATGGTAAGAATTTACAACCTTATTGCTTAATCCTCACGTGGCCCTGAAGAACAGGTACTAGTGTTAACTGCTTTTTATAAATGAGGTCTCCAAAGCTGACAGAAGGTATGTAGACTGTCTAAAGTTACATGTGCCTTCCCTTGCATTAAGTGGCTAAGTAGCTTGTATTTGGCTCAACTCTTTCTAATCCCAGAATTTAGCTCCTCTGTCACTACTGTTGCTGACTTTTAGTACAAAAAAAAAAAAAAAAAAAAAAGCCAGCAGGTACAGGTCAGGCTGGGAGAGGCCTCAGTTTATGTAACAAAGATCTCAGATTTTAGGTGAGCAGTGGCCAGAAAATTGATCTATTCACAGACTACATTCCCAAGACAGCGTGCCTATGTCACAGGCCTTGGCGCTGGATTAGTCCGAGCACATCAGGAGATCATGGCGTAGGCTTCAGCTGCTCGTGGACAAGCCCAGCAAATGCAGTAGAAGGTGCAGCCAGAAGGGGAGCAGGGGCCCCTGTGATTTAAAGGTGTGTGGAATAGTTTTAACAATTCTGTTCCCTAGAGGTGGGGGGAGGGGTGGACAATATGCCGTCTCCAGGGTGATGGGGAGAGAACAGTGGGGCTCCATAGGCCTAAAGCAGGACCAACAGGAGCCAGATTTGGGCTTATTTAGACAAGAAATTTCTATCCACCAGTGACTTCACATAATGATGCTTTGAAGTAGTAAGCTCCTCATGACTAGATGTGTATAAGAAATACCAAACAGAGATGCCATAGAGAGGCTTTCTACTTGGGTGGGTTATTGGACCAAGTGACCCATGAGGTTCCTTCCAGTTATGAGACTCTGATTTAGTCCCCTTAGGTCCAGGCAGCTCAGAGTTGCAGAAGGAGCAGAGCACAACCTCAAAGTCTTTTATTGGCATATTGGTGAATGAAATGCAACACGAAACCATAACAGCCAGAAGAGAATACTGGTATATAGTTACTGGTTTCAAAATAGTCAAAAGTGTTTGAAGTATAGGAGTTCCAGTCAAGATGGTGGAGTAGGTGACTTATAAGTGTGTGGTAGTCAGCTTCCAACATGGGTCCCAAAGATACCCATCTCCTAGAATTCATGCTGCTGAGTAGTCTCTTCCCATATTGTACCTACACTATAAACAACAGAATAAGAGTGATGGTATATCACTTCTGAGATTAGATTATAAAAGATACTGTTGCTTCTGTCTTGCTTACTTTCCATCTCTCTAGGATCACTCACTCAGGGGGATGCCAGCTGTCATGTCAAGAAAAGTGCTATGGAGAGGCCCATGTGACAAGAAAATGAGGTCCCCAGTCAACATCCAGCCATGTGAGAGAGCATGGAAGCAGATTTTCCAGCCCCGGTCAAGCTTTGGCTGCCCTGAATGAAATCTTGACTAAAGCATAACGAGAGACTCTTAGCCAGGACCATCCCACTAATCTGCTCTCGAACTTCTGTCCCATAGAAATTGAGAGATAATAAAAAGAAATTTATGTCATTAAAAAAAAAGTGTTTGAAGTATAGAAGCAAATGGAAGGAACTGTTAAGAAAAATATGGAACTCTTTGGTGGTGTGCATATTTTAAACATCTGTACTTTAAAAGTCACCAAGGACAAAACTGCAGCAGAGTGACCTGTATTTATTTCCCATGGTATTCCTCACTGTCTTTACCCTCCACCCCCGGCCCCACACAGACACCCATGCTTTAGGACAGGTGGACTTCAGAAATAATGACAAAGAAGTCAATACCTGGATTGGAGGTTTCCAGAAAACCCTCAGGACACAGCCATTTGGTTTGTAAAATATGCATGTTTGCTCAGCCAGTCTTCCCACTTTACCTTCATCCACCCCGACCAGCTTGGGACTCTCAGGGTTGGAGGAAGAAAGTTGTGGAGGGGAAGCAAATAAATTAGACCAATAGAGGGATATGAGAACTTGTGGATGAGTTGAGAAATCTGAAAGCAGGGGAATCCTGAGCTGTGTTTCTGAGTAGGGTCCAGGAAAGGAGCGAGAATCCAGTGCATGGTGAGTCTAGGCAAGTGGGCTTCCCAGCCCTTCCCCAGCCATGGTGCAGGATAGGAAACAATGGACAGATTTCCTGTGTGTGGGGCAAGAGGGCCCAGAGTGACCCAATGACCCTGAAGACATAGAGGCCTTGTAGGTGGACAAGATAATGGTGTGGCATGGCCAAAAGCCAGATGGAGATAAGGACCAGAGTAAACACCAGGGGATCAACAAGGACAGCTCTGACAGATGCCCCAACTCCGCTATCTTGGCACTCTGTACCCCTAGGACCTTAGAGTCAATGCTGGGAGAAAGGGCAGAAGAGTCTTCCCCAAAATTACTCAAAAATTTTCCCACCATTTGGCCCAAATAGGAGCTTGAGAAAAAAAAAATTCAGTTATAGAAGAGTAAATGTAGTTGTGCTTCTTGCCTACTTGTATTTGTGAACCAGAATTCATATCCATTCCATGATTAAAGAGCTTTCAACCAACCACTAACCAGGGGAAATATCTGCAATATGTGTAACTTTAGTATTAAAATTGTTAATGAAAACTGACAAGAACAATGTTAACACCTCAATAGAAAACACATAGAGGAAATGATTAAGCAGTTCACAAAATGCAAAATATAAATGTCCAATAATCATAAAAAAAAGAATGTTCAAACTCACTGGAAGTGATGAAAGAAATGTCCATAAAAGGTATGCGATATCATTTTAGCACCATCAGCTTTGTGCATTGGTCCATCAATTACCCCTAAATGCCTCAAGCTTTCCATGGCTCTCCACTGTTGTTCATATCTCCTTTCCTGACTGTCCCAGTGAGAAAGCATCACTCGGATCTCTGCCTGCAAGGCTCCTGGACTGTGACATCAATCATCACATTTGCCTCTGCACCACGCTCCCAGCCAATGACTGAGTGTGGTGGAATGTTAAAGCAGTCCCACTCTAGGGAGAGGCAGACCCCTCTGATGGCTGATTTTCCTAGAGGACTCCCCAAAGGGCTGTATAAGAGGCTTCCATCCAACTGACCCTACTTCAGCCTTCCTTCCTTCCTTCCCTTTCTCCTTCTGTCAAGGCTAGACTTGACTGACAGTCTGACAGTTCTCCCAGGCTTCCCCTTCTCCCATCCCATTTCCTCTCACAGATCTTTTCCTTAATAACATATCTTTCATGTCTAATCCTGTCTTAGCATCTGCTTCCTGCAGATGGCCAACTAACACCTGACCATGGCTCCTCCCACATACTGGGCTCTTGACCTTGTGTGTCTGCCGCCGCCAGAAGTAGTCTCCTCCATCCCTGAACAGTGATGGTGTCACTGTGCTTTTACAGGAGAACGTCTACTCAGACCTCGCCAAAGTGGCCATACAAAGAATATTATACTATTGATGATACCTCAGATTCTACTCCACCTGGTGACCAGATACTGAGACCCACACAACCACATTCCCCACAAGCTCTCCTGCCCTTGTCCCTAGGGAGGTTTCAAAGGTACCCCCAAGCGAATCTGCTCCTGCTCAAGGCTATTCCTACTCTGCTGGGTGCCCTCATCAGTGGGTCAGGGAAACCTTCCTAAACTTGTTTGGGGTCTTGCATTAGTTTGCTAGAGCCGCCATAACTGCCATTACAAAGTGCCACAAACTGAAGACCTTCGATGACAGAAATTGGTCCCACAGTTATGAAGGCCAGAAGAATCAAGATGTTGGCAGGGTTGGTATGTCTTAAGCTGTGAGAGGATTTGATCTGAGCCTCTCGCCTCAGCTTGTAGATGGCTATATTTTCCCTGTGTTTCTTCACATAGTCTTCCTTCTGTGCCTGTCTCTGTCCAAATTTCCCTTATATAAAGACACTAGTCATACTGGATTAAGGACTACTCCAATGACCTCATCATACAACTAATTACAATAGTAATGACCGTATTTCAAAATAAGATCATCTTCTGAGGGATTGGGGTTTGATGTCAACATCTGAACTCTGAGGGGACACAATTTAACCCATAACAGGGCCCCACGGCAAGGTTACTTGGGCCTCAACGTCTTACAAAGGTTTTAGTGAAGTAGCTCTCTCCTTTTTCTTCCATTGTACTTGCAAACTCATAAACCCCTATAAGACTCAGTCATGAGTCTAGTAGAGGCAGGACTGGAGAACCAGTCTTGTTTACAAATGGAAAATGAATTCAGAATTGTCCTTCTCTCTGATGACAGAGGTTTTTTACTGGCCAAGCTGGCCCTAGTCCCAACCCAGGAGGTTCCCCAGCCTCCTGTGAAGAGGCCTTCAGTACACCAGGCCTACCAGTTCACAAGACAGTCCCAAATATGATCAAATTCCATGTAGATTCCAGCTGGGAACCCAATTCATAGATTAACCTTACACATGTAGACCTAGATGTAGCATGCATATAGACCTCTGCTTTCAACCTCAGGAGCTGTTACGAGATGATGTCCGAAGACACTTCACCTGGCACACTGAGCACTTGATGCATAGTTGTTATCACCATCCTTATTTCCAGTACTCTTGTTATTTGGTGCTTTCCTCAGTGACAGGTACGAGGTCTCCTTTGCTTCTCTACTCCTATTGTGCATGGCACATGTGGATGCTCACCTGTATGACTTGAAGACTTCTAGTCTGGAAATTCTCAGAGCATCCAGGGTCCCATTGAGCAATGAGGGGCATGGTGAAGGGGCATCTCAGGACTTGGAGACCTCACATGTTTTTCTGACTTGGAGACCCAGGTTGTCATTAGAGGATCACAAAGGAAATTTGGCCTCTGTTGGTGCCTGCTCTGAAGAAACACCCACACAAGCTGGAATGTTCTGGGCTGTCATTTCACCAACTAGAGAAGCTTCCTGGGGAGGTCTTACTTTGTAAGTTCAAGATTTCCAGGTTTGTGGGTAGGCTCTAAGATGGCAATTGAGTTATTAGCACGCATCTTCCCCATTTGCCCTCAGCTCACTGCCCTCTGGCTTTCACTCTCCTTGCCCTAACCATACTCTTCTCTGTGACAGGCTCCTTAGTCTATCCTTGTAGCTGCTGGTGCCCTTCAACACAATGTCATCAAAGGCTGCTCTCTTGGACCCAAGGCTGCCCTGGTTTCTCACTGGCCTCTCCAGCCACCCCGTCTCACTGCCTTCTCAGTCCTACCTGCCCCCTTTTCAGCTCTTTTGTGTGGATTTCCTAGGGCTTTACCTTTCGTCCTGTCTCTTCTCTGTCCATGCCCTCACCCAGTCCCAGGACTTCTGAATTCTTCTCAACTTCTCAAGCTCGGGACTCCCAATTCTTTCAGGCACACAGAGGTAGTCTGGGAGGGGCCTTGGGATGAGACAGTGATGGAGAAAATCAGGGCTGAGCATCTCAGGATGGGCAGATATGTGAGAGTCTAAACCACCAGCTGGCATCTGAGAAGGCTTGCAGGGATGGAGATCTTGACCGATGTATGGTAGAATCTTGCAGAAGACTTAATTGGAGTCTTCACTGGCAGGTGATGATCATCCATAACAGGGTTTCCAACAGCAGGACCTCATTCCTGTGGCCAGGGCCAGGGCCAAATACCAGGGAGAGTGAGGCAGGTCTCCAGCTTAGCAGCCCAAAGGGCCTAGCATCATTAGGACATAGAGTTAGAACCCACAGAAGGTTGAGGGACCAGACATGGTCCAAATGTCAGAACTGAGTGTAAGATTAGGCAGGTTTGGGTCTCAGTCTGCCCAGGCCCTGGGTCATTCTCCCTCCTTCTCTTCCTTACGCATGCATTTGTCCTCTTCTTCATTAAGCAGCTACTATTAAGACTCAACTATATGCCACAGATGCTGAGCTCTTTGGCCAGGCCAATTGTTACTTGAGCTTCTGAAATGTCCCCATTAGAAATGGAAGAGAGAGAGAGAGAGAGAGAGAGAGAGAGAGAGAGAGAGAGAGAGAGAGAGAGAGGGAGAGAGGGAGAGAAGAAGGAAGGAAGGAAGGAAGGAAGGAAGGAAGGAAGGAAGGAAGGAAGGAAGGAAGGAAGGAAGGAAGAAACAGAACTTATCCTAGAGTTTATGGAGCTGAACTCCTAGTGATTCCATGCTGTGACGGTTTTAAAACATGTCCACAATTTAATTGTCATTCTTGACATCAAGAGGTGGAGTCTTATTCCTTTTCTCTTGAATCTAGGATGGCCTCGGTGACTCACTTCTAACCAACAGAATGTGGTAGAAGTAAGATGACATGTCGTCCTGTGCTAGACCATAAGGGCAACATGGCTTCTCCTAACTCTTGCTCTTGATACCCAGCTGCCATGCTATACAGAAGCCCAGAGCATATGGAAAGCCCTAGAAGGCACTCCAGCTGACAGCCCCTGCTGAGGTCCCAAATGCCAGACTTTTGCATGAGGAAGCCTCTGAGAAGACTTCAGCCCCAGCCACCATTTGTCTGAAAGCCCCTTATAGCCACGAGAAAAAACTGCCCAGCTGAGCTCAGTCAACTCTAAGAACCATGAGAGACGATAATAATAAGTGATTGCTATTGTTTCATACCACTAGCTTTGGAGGGGTTAGTTAGCTATGCAGTTAGAGTTCAACAGAATTCCTGTTGGGAGGATCTGGTAGACACCTACGGGGCTGACAGGAGCTCTAGTCTGGTCCCTCCTTGGTAGGCCTAGGATTTTCAGAACCTTTACCCCCTCTAACCCCAACCCTCCTCCTTCCAGATATTGTATAACAGCACCATCATTCACCCT
The DNA here is from genome assembly GCA_028627145.1 of Eidolon dupreanum. Classification (NCBI taxonomy): domain Eukaryota; kingdom Metazoa; phylum Chordata; class Mammalia; order Chiroptera; family Pteropodidae; genus Eidolon; species Eidolon dupreanum. The sequence continues at coordinate 47,799,389 of CM053506.1, read as the reverse complement.
GGATGGTGGTCAAACTAGGTGACACCTTCGATTCTTCCCTCTCTTTGACCTGTCCCATTGTTCCCATTCATCCATTCATTAACAAACTTTCATGGAGCGCCCACTCTGTGTCAAGCTTTGTGTTAGATTTGCACATATGCTGGAGAGCAAGAATGACCTGGTCCCTGTCCTTAGGAAGCTTATGGTAAAGCAAATTATTCATTTTAAGTAGAACAAATGCTAAAATCTTAATACCTATGTGAATTAATTAATCTAAGCACAGTGCTGAGTGCTTTACATTCATTCAATCATTAAATCCCCATAATAATCCCATGAGAAAGAGATTATCAACTCTGGAGATCATTAACTCCATTTTTCAGATGAGGAAACTGGGATGTCAGAAGCTGAATGAGATCCCTGAGGTCACATATCAGTAAGTGGAACACTGAGATGCACTTTCTTTCCAATCCACCTCCCTTCTACTACTGCTGAGGTCCCATAGGTCCTCTGGGAAGCAAAGCTTGAGACAGAGATTTCCTGCGAAAGACATGCCTCCAAGAGACAGAGGAGAGAAGCCGGACTAGGAAGAGATAGACTTCCATGCAGATCTGCCCAAGCCTGGGCCAGCCAAATGGGAGCTCCCAACCACAGGTGACTATTAGCGGAGCCCCACCGGACTCAAATGTCCAGGACTTCCTATCCCTACCATATGCAGTTGCTGGGGCTGCCCAGAGAAGGCAGTCTAGCAGCTCACTCCACTCCTTGCCACTAAATTGGGACTCTTTCCTTAAGGGAGAGCCCAGGGTGCCCTTTCATGGCTATCACCTAGATTATCAAGACAACTCCTCTCAGGTCTCTCTGCCCAAATGGTGTCTGAAGCAATCATTCCAAAACAGACATCTCTCTCCTATGAAATCCCCTGATAATTCCTATGTCCTGTGAGATAAGAAGCAGATTCCTGAGTTGGCCGTTAAGGTCTCCACCCTCCTACCTGACACCCTCCACCACTGCACCAATCGTTGCAAGGACACAGGCTCTGGAATCAGCTTGGACCTCAGTCTGGGGAGTTACCTCATATTGTTCTTATCAGCACCTCCTCTGAAGGTTGTTGTGAGGTGCAATGAGTTGCCATGCCTTGCACAGAGAAAGGGTGAAAATGATCTTTTCAGCCCAGACCTGCCTCTCAGCACAACCACGAAACCCATGAGGTGCTGGCTTCAGGTCAGGGAATCTCTGTTATTCCTAAGCTCTGGGAGAAGAGTGGACAAAGGGGCTGCTCTCAGGCTCTTTCTACCTATTGAGGGATCAGAGAGGCAGGTCCAGTCACCCATGTAGGAATTGATGTGGTTTCCTGATCCAGACTTGGCAGATTCACCATGTGATGGGCCAGAACTGAGCCAGACCTAGCAGGGTCACTGTGTGAGGAGCCAAACTTGGGCAGAGAGGTGGGGTAAAGAAGAGGGAAGAATCTGCATGACTGAGAGTGCTGGTCTGGTGAAGGCCTCGTGGCTGGGGCCTGGGGGTCTGCCATTTTCCCATCCTCCATCTCTGCTCCAGTCCCATCAGGCCCTGTGGTGAGACTGCTGCTCAGTGCCCTGCCCCCACCTTGTAGGCCTCTGTATAGGAGGCTTTGTCTGTGGAGGCCCCTTATCCTGCCTGGCGCCAGCCTGGTTTGCTCAGCAGAGCCCCTCCTCATGGCTGTCCCCACAGCCATCTCCTCCAACAAAGAGCCAGTGTCCTTGGGAGGGCAGGTGCTGTGTAATCAGGACAGCAGCCAGGCCTGCCAGGGGTTCTGAGCACTCAGATCACAGAGAGGAGACCAGGGCCTGGCTGGTCAGGGTCAGGGCTGGCAGGCTCTACATTTGTTTTTGTTGGTTTTGAGCCAATGTCCCTAGGAAGAGGTCAAGGGTGGGAGGCAGGCAGAGGCTCAGCCTGAGAACTGAGATATATTTGTCAAGTCAGTAGCTAGCTAGAGGCTAATGAGGGCCTCCCAAAAGCGGTACAGGCTCTCTACCCTCTGCACTGCTAGCCCCTGGCCTCAACTAAAGCCCTAGGCCACAGCTTGACCTAAGGCATAGTAACAGAGAACAAGAGTCCACTCCCTTTAGCCTGGAAGGAAACCACCCTTCTGCATGGCAGCTTGTGCCTCAACCCCCAAAACAACCCCCATTTCCCTCTTGGCCAGTGTTGCTAGACTGTTGAAACTCTTGCCCAGGCACACGGCCTGCCTCTCTGCTTCCAGATTGGGCTACCTGCTGATTCCACAAGCCCAGCCTTCAACATACACTGATGGCCAATCAGCCCTGGGGGAGGTGCCCCCACATTAGGGAATACTTCTCTGAGTATGGGCTGGTCACAAGTGGTATTTAAGCCAATGGAGGACCAGGGCTGCTGACCATCTTGGGCTGCATCAATAAAGGCCAACTAACTAAAATGATCTTTTATATAGTGGGTCTTTTTGGGGGAAGTGAGAATCGCCTTTGCTAATTGCAGCTCAGACGTATGGCAGTGAGACTATCTACAAATATTGGAACAAGTGTCACAGAACAAGGAGGCTTTGTCTGTGGAGACTAGGGCTCCTATCAGCCCTGTAGGTGCTTTATGACTGAAAACTACAGATTTCAGGACAGCATGAGGATAGATAGAAATCTTTCAAGGATCTTGTGTATGGTGCACTATTTCCATGGATCATAAGCTCCCTGTGGGTTTGTTATCTCAGTAATTCCATCACCATGTCAGTTTCTTACTACCTACCATCACCAAGCTCATGATGATGGCAATAAATACTGCGTAGATCAATGGGTAGATAGATGAATGGATGAATGTGGTGGAAGAGGATGGATGGGGGTGGTGAGTGGGTAGATAGGTGGATGGGCAAACTGATAAACAGCTGACTTCACAGTCAGGGCTGGGTGAGTAAATAACTGGTTGAACCTGGCACTGGAAAGAAGCCAGAATGGAAGCCAGCATGGTCCTTTACCAGCACAAAACCCAGCTTCTCAAAGATTTGATACAGAGCACGTTTAAGGTGCTAAACATAAGAGAAAAGATGGCTAACTTAGACTTCACTAACACTAGTAACTTCTGGTCATCAAAATGCATCATTAGGAAAATGAAATAAAGAAGTGAAGCCACAAACTGGGAGAAGATATTCACAGTATATACATCTGACAAAAGTTCATATCTAGTACATATAAAGAACACCTCTAAACCAACACAAAAAATCCAACAGCCCAGTAAACAATGGTCAAAAGACTTGAACAGGCATTTCACAAAAAAGCAGGGGGTGAGTATCCAAAAGATGCATAGCATAAGAAAAGACACCCAGCATCGTTAGTCATCTGGGGAAAACCGGTTAAAGTCCCAGGGAGATACCATTATACAGCCACTAGAACAGCTAGAAATAAAAAAGAGTTGGTGAGGATGTGACATAGCTGGAACTTTCATATGTTGTGAGTAGGAGTGTAAATTGGTACAATCATTTTAGAAAACTGTTTGGCACTTATTTAGTAAAGCTAAAAATATGCTTACCTATGACTCAGAAATTCTACTCCTTACACATCTATTCCAAAGAAATGAATATGTACGTCTACATAAATACAGTATATGAATGTCCATAAGAGCCCCAACTGGAAATAATCCTATGTCCGTTAACAGTAAAACAGATACATTCACTGTGATACATCCATACAGTGGAATACCACTCAGCCATAGAAAAGGACAAACTGCTGATATAACATGGGTAAGTCTAACAGACATTATATTGAGAAAAAAAAAAAAGGAAAAAGAAAAAAAAGAAAAAAGAAAAAAGCCACAGCGTATATTGTACGGTTCCATCTATAGAAGTGCAAGAGTAGATAATATTAATCTGTAGTGAGAGAATTCAGAATAGTATTACTTCTGGCGGGGGTAGAGTGGGTACGGGTGAGGAAGGGGGTACAAGTAGACTTCTAGAGTTCTGGAAATGCTCTATATCTTGATCTGGGTGGTGGGTATGTATGTAAAATTCATTAGACTGCATTGATGATATGTGCAGTCATTATATTTTTATGGTATACCTCAACAACACATTTTAAAAAATACATCCAAGTTTATTTTATTCTGGAAGAATTCAATACCTCATCACAGAAATGGGGTAAAGGGAGGAGCCCAAAGGAAGCACTACTGTAGCCCTTGAGGGGGAGCAGAGTTTGCCACCTAAAATATGCCCTTTGGGTATATTAATTATTTTAGGCTTGTTAATTTTCAAAACAGCATACATGAGAGAAGCTCTGAAAACCAAATAGAGTTACCCTTTGTAAAGGACATTTACACCTATAAGGGACAGCTCCATGTGCAAGGGTGTTTCACTCACTGTATTAGGGTCTTCTGTCTGCTAGAAAGCAAGGGCTTAAATCTGCATAACACTCTTACTTTTGTTGACTGTGCTTTTCCTGGTAACCTACTATAACTGGTCTCCTACCCCCATTTCCCAGCCCCCCAACCCCCAGCAACATCCTTTGTCTTTACCTGAAGGTGGTACCTATAGTGATGGCTTCTGCCATTTTGGCAAGTTACTCAGTTTTCCTGGATCTCTCCAGGAGGTATACATATTATTAAACTTGAATTTGTTTTTGTTCTGATAATCTGTCCCATGTCAATTTGATTATTAGACCAGCCAGAAGAACCTTGAAAGGTTCTTCTTGACACCCTCAAAGAGGCACAGTTCTTGGGACTCAGGATACAACATCTTAGAGGAATTGTCTGAGAAGAGGTTGAGTTCTTGCTGAGGCGAGGGGCTGGATTAGATGATGCTCCTAAGGGAAGTCCACAGGTCAAGGTAGATGTCAGTAAGGTGACACACAACTGGGACTTTCCCACCAGCTCTGCCCCAAGCCACCACACACGTGCTGAGGCACACAGAGTGAGCTGGCTTCTGCGCCTCCTCACCCTATCAAGCTGTATTCTGAAAGGCAGGGTAACTCCGCCTTGCATGAACTTCCTGCCCATGAGAATCCAGGACGAAAGAGTCGGTACTGGCAGTTGCCCACTCAGCTAAAATCAGAGGTGCATGAAAAGAAGTGGGAGAATGGAGGGCCTTGAACTACTCTTCTGCCCTATCAGGCCTTGGTCTTCTCCTCTGTTACATGGGGAGATTGGGCTATACCTCCCAGGTGGTTCTTACTGGAGCTTCTGATGGTTCCCTAGGAACCCCAAACTACCCATGAGCTGAGTTGGCTTGCTTAGCCCATGCCTTCATCCCCACAGCAGAGCAAGCACATTTGGAAAGCCCAAGGGCTTCACTCTGCTGACCTTACAGAGCTAAAGTCATCAGTGCTTCTTCTCCCATGAGTCAGGAAGCATCACAAGATGCTGACACAGGTGAGATCTGGTAAGGCCTCTAGTCAGGTCAGGGCACTCCATACAACCAGAAGTAGAGCACAGGAAGCACTGAACATAGGAAGATTCTAGGCAGGAAGCTCATGGGATAAAACAGGAACAGACTGAGAGAAACCCATGAGTCATGCTCACCTCCTCCTTCTCCTCACTATCCCCACTCTTGCCAGTCAGGAGTGCCCTTTCCATCCTGTCTTCTCCACCTCCTTAGCATCCCTCTCACCTACCCTCCCCGCACCCATTCTTCAGCCCCTGCCCTAGGTCCAGGCCGTAGCCCCTTGCCTTAGAGGCTGCAGGAGTCCCCTCCATGTGCTCTAGCCTGAGCCCCTCAATCCAATTTCCTCAACACTTCCAGGAGGAGCCACTCCTTCAAGTATAATTTACACTCAATGAAATATACAGATCTTAAGAGTAGAGTTTGAAGAGTTTTAACAAATGTATATTCCTGTTCAACCAACACCACAATCAAGAACATTCTCATCATCCTCTTCCAATCAGCTACCCTACACAAAAATAACCTCTGTTATGTCTTCTATCCCCACAGATGAGTTTTGTAGGTTCTTGAATCAGATAAAATGGAATTTCAAGTAATTATACTTTATTTATGTCTGGCTTCTTTCACTGACATAATGTTTTTCAACCTCATCCATCTCTTCAGAGTTATTGGATAAAATTCCTTTTTATGAACTTAATTCAATTTGTTTACTCTCCTGTTGATGGACAGGTTTCCAGTTTTTACTATTATAAAACATGCTACAAATGTTTGTGTGGACAGATATTTTTATTTCTCTTGAGAAAATACCTACAAGTTGAATTGCTAGGGTATGTAGTAGATATGTGTTTATCTTTATAAGAATTTTCCAAATTTTCCAAGTGGTCATAACATTACAAATTCCCACCAGAAATATATGAGAGTTTCAGTTGTTCCACATCCATGCAGATATTCAATGCTGTCAGTCTTGTTCATTTTAGCCATCAGAGGACCTTTTTACAAAATTACATCTAAACAATTGATGTCTATTAACAAAATGCAATAAATCCATACAATGGGATATTATTCAGCAATAAAAAGAAGTACATGCCAAGACATGCTGTAACACAGATGAACCTTAGAAACATGCTAAGTAAAATAAGCTAGTCACTAGTCTTATTAAGGTGATCACTTCATCAGGTTTATAAATGTCTAAACGCTATGTTGTATACCTGAAACTAACATAATACTGTATCTCAATTGTAATTGAAAAATAAATTTTGAAACATTAAAACAACAAACAAACAAACAAACAAGCCCTTCCATTTTCTAATAACCCCTTGGAGCACCTTTCTAGTTGTTAAATGGGATGCTGCCTGATTTATGAATCCTTAATAAAGCCTACCAGATCTTAAAAAACAAAAAACCCAAACAAACAAACAAAAAACAAGAAACAAAAGAAAAAAAGAACTCAGTCACAAATGACTACTTAAATAATTCCATTTATGTAAAATGTCCAGAATAGGCAAATCTGTAAAGACAGAAAATATATTAGTGCCTACCTAGGGCTAAGGGATGGGAAGGTTAAGGAATGATAGTTAATGGGCATGGGATTTCTTTTTGGGGTACTGAAAATGTTCTAAAATTGATTATGGTGATTCACAACTCTGTGAATATATTAAAAGCCATTGAATTGTACGCTTTAAATGGGTGAATTATATAGTCTGTGAAATGTGACTCCATAAAGCTGTTCTAAAAACTCTACCCTGTTTAATTAGCCGGTGACCCCCTACAGCTCTCTTATGTCTTCAAGGTAAAGATACAAGTTCTTAGACCGAGATTCACCCACACCATCGCCCTACACTACAGGAACAGTGGAAACTCAGCCCTTTCCAGATGCACGGTACACTGGCATGCCTCTGAGTGTGTGCAAATACTGTTTTATCTTCCCAATTGTTTCAACTCATTTTGATTCATTCTTTGTGGTCCAGCTCACCTGACAGCCATCTCTGACCCCTCCTCTGTTCATCCATTTATTCATTCAAATGACAAGTCATTATTAGGTATCTACTGTATGCCAGGTTCTGTTCTAGGCGCTGATGGTACAGCAGCGAAAAAAACAGAGCACAAAAGATAGAGCGTATGTGACTGCCTGCATGAACAAATACTGGTTGAGCACTCAGCAAATGTGAAACCTGTGTCTCCAGCCCTACCCTGCTGGGCTCCTCTATGGTCTGTTTCAACACTAATCCCTTTGGACTTTCACAAGTCAATGATGAGTGTGCCTCCCCTACAATGCTGGGAGCTCCATAGGGTGGGGAACCAGAACTAGCTCTTCTGGATTTTACATCAAGTACAATGACTCCTTCATGTGCGCATCCCTCACATAGCCATGATCTCATCTGCCTGTTCTTTTCCCTTGTTCAGTAAGCGAGGAGTTGTGAAGAGGAGATAAGAAGAAAGGATGCCCACTCAGATGGGGCAACTGAACGTTGAGAGAATAGCTGGATTGCATGAGTTCACACAGCTGTCTGTAGAGCTTCGACAGGAAGCTGGCCTCTCTCTCAGTCCTCGGCAGGTCCTTTGTGGCCTGGCCAGCTCTGAAGGCCAAGGATCAGTGTCCACAAACCAGGAAGGGATTCCGGGCCTAGCCAGGACTATGGCCCAGGGGCTGGTGCTCTGGATCATTATCCGTGGGGGCATTTTCTTTACTCAGGCTGGGGCAGCACGTGGCAGGATTGTTAAGGAGCCGCAGTGTCTCCTGAGCCTCTTTCCTTGCTCTCAGCCTGGTTCAGGTGAGCCACAAACACCTGAGCATGAAGTCATCCTCTGAGATTCCTCTCCCAGGAGGTATGCAGTTTGCAGGAGAAGCCACAGGGAGGAACGTGCTGTAGCCTCCTCAGTGGTGTGATTAATGTTCAGGTGGTGATAGTGGTTCCAAGCATTGTTCACAGTGACATCTCCAAAGCCTGGCAGACACTTAGCTCCTATGTACATGTTTCTTTTGGTCTGTTCTGGCAGCAGCAGGGCTGGGGTTGGGTCTTCGGGAAGCAGTGTGGTGTATCTGAGACTTCCCTGTAACCTGAAACCTTGGGTCTCTCCAGCCTATTTCTCTTTGGTTGCCTGGGATCAGGCCCCTGAGGACTGGTGGGATCATCTGCCTGTAGTCTTGTAACTATCCCCATTTCTCCTGTTGTGGCAGGAGGGCAAGAAGCTCCCATTACGCCAATAGACTCAATCGTTTCTGGGGCTCTTCCCTCCTCCAGTGGGCACTAAGCCTTGGGCCCTCCAGAGTGAACCCTGGGACAGAGTGTCTCCTTCCAAATCCCTCCTGTGCCTGGAGAAAGCAGGATCACAGGATATACTCCTGTTTCTCCATCTGCACACCACTGGGAGACAGGTGGAGGCCCTGCTCTGCTCAGAGGCCACAGTGAGGCAAAAGCTGCCACTCCTCTGGACCCAGAAGATACCTCTCTCATGCATGTAGCTACAGCTCCTCACTGGCCTTTCCCTTATGTGTGGGGCCCTGAGAAGGTGCTAAAGGGAATTGGGTGAATGTTTTGAAGTCTCAGAGACCTTAGGGGTAGGATGAGGAATCAGGCACTGTGCCCATGCTAGCACCAGAGTGCCGTTCTCACAGACAGGAGGAGAGACCCCCTTCAGGCCTCCAAAAAGCTGTCCACAGGCACTTTCTGCCACTTTCTTCCTCTCTTTCCATCATTCTCTTTCTCTCCCTTCCCTTCTCCTGGGACATCCCATCTTTCTCTGAAGCCACAGTGAAACCTGGGCCCTTCATGAGTTCTTGCACTATTGTGTAACCTAGTGGTCCTGTCTGGACTGGTTTTAGGGGTGATGTGTGGGGAGGATGGTGAGAGTTTACCCCCATCCCTCCATTTCCCAAGCTTGTGCTCTTCTAAAGTAACAACAAATCCAGTACATCCTGCATTGCAAGGATGAATTCTATTTATTCTGATGGTTTGGTATCCTGTGGCTGCATGATAAAACAGCCCAGAACAGCAATTTCAATCAATAAAAATTACTGATTCTGCTCAAGGATCTTGGGGTAACTGGACTCAGCTATATACTTCTCCCTCAAGGTTTCCTGGCCTTAGCCAGATGGTGGCTGGGCTGGGATCATCTTGAAGGTTTTCTCACTCCCATGTCTGGTACTTAAGCTGAAAAGACTCAGACAGGTGGAGCTATAGCAGCTGGGGCTCCAAGGGCATCTCTCACCTTATATGTGGTCTCTCCACGTGGCAGCTTCAGATAGCTGGACTTCATACACAGTGGCTGACGGATCCCAGATCTACAAGGAACATCCATTTTTGTACACCTTACATAAACTTGATCTTTTTCCTGATAGTGACCTTGTTGTTACTTGATATTTAGAGAGCTCCCACTCCTCCCTGCTCTAAATTACATTGCAGCACGCCTCTTCTGTTAACAATGACAATGAAGAGCATCCTGTCCAAATCATTTCTCTTTAATTCCTAGATTTCTTCCTAGACTACAGAATTGGCGGAGAGACATCTCAGTGTGAAGACAGACCAATAGACAGACAGACAGATACACACACACACACACACACACACACACACACACACACACATACACACACATCCTAGACCTTTGTTATGTCTGACCTTCCACAACTCTTTCCCTTCTTAACATCACTCTGGAGAATTCCTTTGGAAGAAATCTTTCCCCCTCTATGTCTGTTTTTGTGGATCAATGTATCCAGGTGTCTGAGCCCTACTGTGTTATCCAGGAGTCTGTAAACTTTTTCTTAAAAGGCCAAATACTTTGGATTTTTGGGGCCAAGAGGCAAATAAAGGCTATGATGTAAGCACTTACATAATCATTTACAATGTAATCACTTAAAAATATGAAAACCATTCTTAGCTTATAGTGTCTAAAAACAGGAGCCCGATTGGATTTGGCCCTGGACTTCTTGGTTGTAGGCCCCTTGTGTAAACCAAAGGAGTCTCCAAGGCACTTTCCACCAGACTCTTCCTCAGAGGTCTGTGGGATGGGGTAGGGTCAAGGACAATATTTCCTGTAACTTCAGCTTGACCAATCGGATGCTCTCTAGCAGGATATGACATCAAGACAGGAAAAACAGTTGGAATTCATTCATTTTTTTCCTACATTTGTGCCTGTTAAAGTTACTAATTTTTGCTCCCAAGTCAGTCTGGAACAGTACTCCTGTGTATTATAGCTCATTTTCCATTCTTTTTTTCCCCAGCCTCTCAACTCATCTGTATCCTACCAACGAATGCCTTTTTCCTTCCCTTGTAGTAATCAGAGTTGGTTTCTGTTGCTGGCACCCAATGCTCCCTGGCTGACATATACTCTAGTAGACTTACTCTGTGAAGCCATGAAATTTTCTGAGCATCAACTCTGTGTGTAAGAACACAAAAAAGCCCAGGATGCTAGACCCCATGATCCTCAGTCCCGAAGTTGCTACGATCTCAGGCCCTGAGACTCCCCAGTTGGACCCTAGAGCCTCCAAGTCCCCCAAGTCCCTTCTACAGGCTTCAGAAAACTCACCCTTCTTCTTGAGGGGAGGATGGCACAGCTAGGAGAAGGGATGACTGGTACCATCCCCGCCCAAGTCCATATCTCTCTCATGGCCCTGTCATGAATTTATCCTGTTCCCATCAGTGCAGCAATTGTTGGCGTAGGCCAACAAAAAGTAAGAGTCTGCATTTTTCAGATTGTTTCTCTAGTGGCTAAAGCAGAGATCCAATTCGAATTAGCTTAGAGAAAAGAGGAATTACTGGCTTATATAACTGAGGAAGACATGGGTGTGAATGGGAGATACTAGAATTAGGGTCTCTGTGCTACTTGCATCTTTCTTTCTGTCACTCTTCTCTGCTACTCTTTGCATGGTAGTTTCATGGCCTCTCACTGCAAGCCTCCTATATGTGGTCTGAGACATGACAGCTACCTACTTCCAAGCTCACATCCTCATAGCTTCATGACCAGAGGAAAAGAGTTTCTCCATCCTAGTACCAGAGTGAAAAATCCTAGGGAAAGCTTCTGATTGGTCCAGCTGGGTTCTGGACTCACCCCCAAACCAGTAATAGTAAACTGAAAAGTAGGGCTGTGTCAGCTTCCATGGAACCATGTAGCAGAAACTGGCTATGGTTGATTGCAATTGTCTACTCTGCAGTTTCCTCCCTCTACTCATACCTCTTTGCAATATGACATTGAATTTCTCCTCATCAAGAAGTGAAGTCTGTTTCTCCATGCCTTGAATCTGGGCTTGTCCTACGACTTGTTTTGATAAATGAAATGTCAGTTCTAAGCTTTAAGAAGCCTTGTGCACTTCCTTTTCATCTCTCAGAAATTGCCATCACCATTTGAAGAAGCCCAGGCTAGCATGATGGATGATAAGACACATATGGCCCAGTTACCCCATCTCCCTAGTTGACTGCAAGCCAACTACCAAACATGTGCATAAGGCCATCCTAAATCAACCTGCCCACTGACAGCAACACAAGAGTGAGACAAATGAGATTGGATGAGACTGATCCAGATCAACAGAACTGCTCACTCAACCCACGGACTCACAGGCAAAAATAAATAGTTGTTTTAAGCCATTATTAACAAACAGCTGTTTGTCATGCATGCAGCAAAAGTTAACTGGCAAGGTATTTATCAAATCCATGCGAACTGACACAACTGTGCTTTCTGGTCCACAATGACTAGTTCGGGAAGCGGGCCCAGTACCCAGCTAGACCAATCAGAATCTTTCCCTAGGAGTCTCTCTTAAGGCCTAATGTAGTTAGACTACATTTCCCTTCTCTCTGAACTTCTTCCCTGCCACCTTTGCACTTAGGTGTAGCCATGTGATTGAGCTCCAGTCAATAGAATGTGGGCCTGGCCCCCAAACTCACTCCCTACGGGACCCCTTTTGCTTTTCCCCATCTGTCAGCCAAATGTAGAGAACTCTAGGACCTAGAGGAGGGCAGAGTTATAAGGTGAGAAGAACCTGAGCTCATGAGTGACTACATAGATGGTGTCCAACTGAGAACACCCACATTAAGCTGAGACATAGGCATTGTATCAAGCTACTGATAGTTCAGCATTTATCTCTTACAGCAGCGTAACCCAGCTTACATATCAGAGAAGGGCAGAAAGAGGAGCAGAGTGATTCTCAAAAAGAAGCTAGTACTGCACACAGAATAAGGGAGGGTGCTGGGCAGGCAAGACATAAAATGTCCATTCCAGGAGCCAGGAGCCACATCAAGTATACGACTATAAAACCAACCTAAAGACAGCCTGGGGAGCTGCTGGGCAGGAGCTTTGGGTCTAGGTGTTTCTTCACCAGCAGTACTCTGGCTGAGGCAGTCATTCTTGCCTCTTAGAAATGACACTGGGTCCTGGACAGTGAGCAGTAGTAATAGGGAGAGAGGGTAACTGGCGGGACCTCAGAATTTCTTAAGCCCACTGCAGCTGGGGCCATACCTTTGATATGGTATATTCCAATTGTAACAGGCATCTTTCTGATTAAAAGTGAGACATCTCTAGTGACAGGGGTCAGAAGACTTGACTACTGATATTAGAAAATTCATTAGGAGTAAGTAGACATGTAGTCTGGAGGGGAGGGAATGAGTCCCAGGCAAAATGGAGCTGAACAACAGCCTTTAGGAGCAGGAAGAGGTCAGATAGAAGCCAGGCTTCTGGCCCAACTGGGGCCATGGGCGGCCATCCTGTAGTCTTTGTGTCTCAGACCAAATTCTTAAATGAGGGAGATAATATAATTAGTCACTGGCTACCTAATCCTTTGGGTTATATGTCCATCCTGGTCTAGCTGGCTGAGGGGAGTTTGGTTGTGGGGGAGCTGAACATGGCTGCTCTTCAGCAGAGGCAGGTGGCAGTTTCCAGGGTAGGCAGGTAAAGGTGGGCAGGCACCCCCAGAAGTCTAGTGTTGCGTCCCAGGATGGGGGGCAATCTATCCGCATATCTCCTTCCCAGTCCTCCTGTCCCTGAGTCTAGTCCTGCTCTTTCCAGGCCTCTGACCAACTAAGCCATTTGCCACTGCCCCTGAGTGCGTGTACATCCTTTTCTCAAGTCACTTCTGTCTCCATGCCAAGTAGCTGATGAGGTGCACTGCCCCTATCCCTGCTCACTGGAAGGATTCCTTCTCACTACAGTCTTTCAGGGCCACCCTGGTGTGAAGCTGTAGTGCAGGCTCAGTCCACTTGTGGCTTGCACCCACATAACCAAGTTGCCTCAACTGTGAACCAAGCTTGAGAATTCTCCCTCTGTCAGCTGGTTGTAATAGATATTTGCCATGTGACAATAGATATTTGCCAATGAAGTGGTATTGGTGCAGCTGTCCCCATCCCAGGTCTTGGGGGCTCACTCCTTCCTTAGCAGGGGACTGATTTTTGTTTAGGAGACCTGCAGAGCATTCAGCCTTTTCTGAGGTTCTGCCACTCCTACAATAAAGTCCTTGGTGGTCTTCACTCTGCCCTCTAGCTGTAGGAGATAAGTGTGTTTCAATGCTCCCTGCCAAGAGCTTTTCATGAACTCTCACACTCTGTTTTAAATCACTGATTGAGATACGAGACTGTAATTTCCTTTCTTTAATGAATCAGTGACACTGAGCAATAGCCACTCAATTCCATATTCTTAATAGTTTATTATTCTACCTCTCAAATGCTGGAGACACTGCACCAGCTGGTATAGTCCTGACACCTGTGCGTCATCCCAGTTCCCTGCAGGGGAAAGTCATAGCAGATGCATGGCTACCCCATGCCCATGACTACCACCAGTGGTGGGACCTCTTCCAACCTGGTCAGTGATCTGCCTCCAGCATATTATTTTAAGAGGCTGGTACCATGCCTGGTACCCTCTGTCTTCATCTGGTTCCCAGGAGTACAGACTGAGGCAGGCCTTCAGAATCCTGTGATTTATTAAACAGTGCTCTCAGGAAACCTGAGATTAGGGAGGAAGTGAGACAGAACAGGGAAAGGGAAAGAGTCATGGGAGCATGTGTCCTCAGCCCCAACAGAGTAGACTGTGCAATACTGACCACAGTCCAGCAAAGAGCTGTTCTTTGATGACCTTTAGGCGGTGGGCTTCCTGACAGGAGTACATGCATCCATGTGCCTCCCTGTCTGCTAAGGGCAATTCTCTGGTGAAGAGAAGTTGTGAGCTGCTGGCAGCCAATATCCATAGCTGTGGATGGATGTGTGCCAGCCAGTAAAGAAGAGCTCAAAGGAGCACCACAGTACCTAGTTTCTATAGGAACCATGAAAGTGACCAAGAAGGCACAGTCAGAGGGACTCAAGAACTGAAGACCCAAAGGAGGGGATTGTCATGGAACTTAAGAGAATTTCAAGAAAGAAATGGCATTAGTAAAATGCAGATGTGAGGTTCAGTCTCTAAAAGCAGCGAGAACATTAGTAACCAGAGGTCATAGGTGAGCTTGTAAGAGAAGCCTCAGAGGACTTCAGAGACATAGGCCACTGGGCATCAAGGATGATGGGTGATAGTGAGCATGAGCAGTTTTCTCATCGAGAAGTCTACCTGAGAAGTAGTAGGGAGACTAGACAGAAAAGGGGATGCAGGCTGTTAGATCTCTCAACGTCAGGGCCCAAAGCTCCAGAGCCGGGTACAGGAAAGGGGCTGGCTGATGGAGTGAAGTCCCTCCCAGAAGAGGAGGCGATAATGTCAGAGGCTGCGGAAGGGCTAGCTTTGACTGTGGAAGGGACACCACATCCTGTGGGCCTGGGCAGGAGAAGATAAGGTCAAGGGAGGTAGGTTTGTGGTTGGTGGGGGGAGTTAGTGGTGTTTGTGCAATGATTGGGTAACCTGCTTAGAGTGAGGTGGGCATGACTGAGCAGGAAGCTGGAGTAGAGGACAAGGGAAATGGGTGAATTGGCAGGGAGACCATGCCCTGAGGAGACCCTGCTTGTCCTAGCATCCTCCTGTGGGGTCAAATGATTTTCCCCAATACCTCATGGCCTTATGTGGAGGGGCAGTCATTGGATTCAGGGTAGAAGCTTTGCAGAGTGGAGTAGGGAGAAAAAAAAACCAAGATGACCCGTGAACTGGAGGATGTGATGAGTGGCCCCAGTTTGGGGGGAAGGGAAGCATGAGGGGTGCTGAACTCCAAGCTGCCCTGGACAGGGCTTTTCTCATTCTAGGCCCACAGGAGAAAGTAACCAATCTCATGAGGCATTAGTGGGGTAGACAGCAGGGTCTCAGTGCAGCCTTGCAAGGTAGCCACAGAACTGCATTTAGGTGCATCGATGGTTTCAGGCTCTAAAGTAGAATGCCAGGAAGATTTGTTTATTGTGAAGTTAAGGGAGCATACTGCCCTGCTTCTCCTTCCCCAACCCCCTGCCTACTTCCTGCCTTTAAGGCAATGGCATTCAAACTTTTTAACCACAGCCCACAAGTGAGAATTAATTTTACATCATGATTCAGCAGATACACACAACTGCAACAAGTTTCACGATGGAATCCTCACCCTTATTTTGTAGGGCGCTCTTGATGTTTCTTCCTTATCCTCATTTATTTCATTTAAAAGTGTTGATCACAATCCACCAAACTGATTTCACGGGTCACTCAAGGACAGATGGTAGAGAAGCACTGCTCTAAGGCGTCGGGGTGCAGGGGTGGTCCTTTTTCAAAGCTCTCCTTGATGCCCTCCACTCCTCCTCTCCGAAGTGTCTGTTCTGTAAGACACTCAGAGACAGCATCATGCTTCCTACCCTGGTGATGCTGCCAGAAGGCAGCGCCTGCAGTTTAGCGACCAAGATCCCACTTTTGATGTAAGTTCTCCTTCTCTCATCTTCCACCTCTCACCAAAAAGAGAAACTGGCCGTCTTGGAGCAGCCCCAGAGGTGGAGAAATCCAGGCACCCAATTGTCACAGGTAGTTCTGTCACTGATGTGACCATGCATCCATCGTGGACCATGCACCTCTCATACTGGCTTGCTCCTGCGCGCGCGCATGCACACACACACACACACACACACACACACACACACCTCGTCACACTTAGATCTCACACTCTCTAGACACACATTCCCACACATACTCCAGGTGAGATATTTTGAGGTGCCTGCCAGCCCCCCTTCCTTCTTTGGACCTGCCTTCACCCGGTCCCTGGGGAGAGAAAGTCACAGCAGCCATTTTTTCCCCATTGCCCAGCTAAGTGGAAGAGGGGCGTTGATTGGCTGCTGGACTCTGAGATTCACTTCCCCAAACTTCGGTGAGACACAGGAAGAACAGTCAGTTTGTGTCAGATGCTGAGGCTGTAAGGACAGTTGGAACGGTGACCTAGGTAGGAACCGAAGCAGAACACCGTGTTCAAGTGCAGTCACAGGAAAGAGGAAACCCAAGGTCCCGTTAGAGGAGGTGGGGGCAGGGGTGTTGAGGAGTGGGGTCCCCAGAGAGAGACAGCAAGCAGGGAGAGCGGCTGAGTCAACACTCCAGGCTCTGTGACGCCTGTGCTTCTAGTTCATTTCTGAATGTTTTGGACAGCGCCCTCTAAACTTGACAGAATTAGGTTCCCGTTCCTTAAATGGAGAAAATCCACAAGGTTGCTTGCTACAAGATGGGACTTCTCCGTGCCTATCTCACCCCCAGGGGCTAGAGACCACGGTCTCACCATAAGGTGAGGGTACTGGGCTCTGAACACTCTCATCCTAGGTTTTAGAGCCTCTTCCAGGGACACATATGGCAGGGGCTCTTCCATATCTACACCCAAACCAGCTTCCTTCCTTCCTTGTTTCCTCCTTCCCTTTCTTTCTTCCTTTTCCTTCCTCTCTTCTTTTTCTTTCTCCCCCCCTCTCTGTCTCTTCTTCCTTTTTTTTTTCCCCAGGGTGGTCAGGCAGGGGTGGTGGTTTAAAAGCAAAAACAAAAACACCCAAACCACTCCTTAACATTCACAAAATAGCTAATTCGCCAAACCTTCGTTTTTGTCAATTTATTTAGAAAAAAATTAACATGGGCAAATGAGATACCTCAGTGTTACAACAGAGTATAGAAATGTCTAGCAATAGTCAAATAATTTGATCTTTAAATACAAAATAACCACATGAACACCTAATATACAGGTTTCATCTGAATACATATTTATTAGATAAATATTAGAGGTTGTCACATCATCTAACTACATACAGCTTTGCAAGACTAGAAATCACAATTACTTTTCTGACCAGTTTAAAGTATGAAATGGTTGCATTGTACATAGATGTACAAAGACGATGACGATTCCTGCGGGTCACTTCGGGCTGCACTGTGGGTATGTTTATGTGTGTACATGTGGATCACCTGCGATCATGATATCAAAAATTATACAAAGTATGAATCTGGTTACAATTTTCTTCTGAAATCCCCATTTCTTTTCATCATTTCCATAGCACCCTAAAAATACACAGGTGGCAGGACTAGTACACTGAAGCTAAATAGTACATGTAGGTAAAATAAAAACAAAACAGAACAAAAATTCCTTTTCACACAGGGTCCGAGTATATTACATGAGTGAGACAGATGCGGAGACCTCACAAACGCTAACAAACAGGATCTAGTTTTTCCACGTTAAGATGGAGTTCCAAGCCTTTTTTGTTTCGTAAAATAAAAACAATACACATTCCAAGGGAAATGAATGCATCTGTTAACATGTCTCTATTTCTCATTTACATATGTACACACGTCCTTTGAGTCGCTGCTGCTGACATCGCCCTGTCTGGATGGGTCAGGCTGAGGGAGCAGACGTGTAGCTCTCTTGGGGGAGAGGGGGGTTAGGGCTTCCATTAGGGAGACAGTATTAGAAGTCTCTTAAAAAATAAAATGGCTACAGGGAACATGACACATGGGTAAAGCTTCAAACCAAGAAGATGGGGTGATTGCCTGTATTTGGGCCTTCCTGCCTGCCAGCCGGCGCCCTGTCCATCTTGTGGAGTGGCAGCAAAAACGTGCCTATGGCCTGGGTTGGATGCCTGTCATGGAGAAGTGGCTTGCTGAGGCCTCTTTTTTGCTGAGGTTACTTATGGCTCCAAGTAGTTGTCCAAAAGAATCAGGGAAGTATCTCCCGAGTTCAGAACCACCCCTGCTTGGGGAGGCTGACGTCATTTCAATCTGTCACCAGCTGGGGCTTGCCCAGCCCCTAATGCCTTTGTGCCTCCCCTTGCTCCCTGGCCTGGCTCCAAAATCACTCCAAAAGTACATCCCCTGAGCACAGGCTTCAGGCACCATGGTTCAGGAAAGTTCTTTGCTGAACTTGCTGGTGGAGGCTCGCTTAAAAGGGGACCCGGGAAACCTGCCTCGGGTGCCGAGCCACGGCTTCCACAGAGATGGCTAAAGGAGGCGGCTGGGGCTGGGGCTGTGGGGAGCATATCGACCCTCTGCACTAGGAAGCGGTGCACAGGTTGGTGAGCAGAGTAGGGACAGCCCGATAAAAACGAGAATGAACCCCAGGCCTTTCTGGGAAAAAGTAGCACGGCAGGAAGCAGGAACTTCTAAGGAAGGCATCTGGAAGTCTGTCTGGGCGGAACATTCCCACATGGCCCAACACAGTGTGGCTACCTGCCGGGGCTATCAGCCACTGGGCAAGGATGGCCATATGCTACCTGGAGCCACCTTGTCCCCACCAGACAACTGGGGATGGCTCTAAACAGTAGGGGGCCTGGTTGTCTAACTCAAGGTTTAGCCACCCATGCTCTTCGTCCCTTCATCTGTACAAATAGCCCTGGTTGCTTTTTTGTTTTTGTTTGTTGTTGCTTTTTTTTTTTAAAAAAAGGACTCGGTCTTTGTCATTGAGTCAAGGTATTTTAAAAACACCAGCAAAGGCTATAACCAGGTCATGAAAATGTTGAATATTATCAAAGACAATACTAAAATATTCACAAAGATATTTACAAAAGCAATTCATAAAATAATTGATTTGCATACTGAACACCACACTTTGAAAAAACCTCGACAACGGGACAAAGGAAAAAAGGCAAGGTGACAGACAATGGCAGCTTTCCTACAGAAAACCTTGTGCTGGCGTCTGGTAAAGCGACTGGAAATCAACAGCTGGAGCTGCCCATCCGGTCAAGTCCAGAGGAGTGCTGGGGACCACCCGCCACTGAGAGGGAGACGGAGACTGAGCATACACATGGTGAACAGGAGAGCAGGAAAGGGCCCCAGGAAGCAGAAGGGAGGGGAGCAACAAATTTACAGATGTGACCCAAGTGACCCAACAGCCCAGCAGCATCCCAAGCCATGTGACTTGGGGAGCACAGAGGAGCCTGAAACGAAACGGACGTACAAGATACCTGGGAGACTTGGAGAGCAGTAAGCTGGGTGGAGCAAAGTGGTGAGGGAAAACCAGAGGCTGCTTCTCTTTAAGTGAGGGGTATGGAGTAAGCTTTTGAGGGCAGAGGGGCACAGAGGGAATGAGAGGCTAGCAGTGAAGTGGGGCAGCCACAGAAACACCCCTTGATGCTCGTGGATACATCCCAACTAACATGGGCAGCCTTGAGCACAGGGACAGACGAACAGAGGAGCCGGAGAGATACTGATGCTGGAGTTCCTGCTGCTAAGCCTGCATGTGCGCCCAAGCCCACGTCTCCCATGCCTTTCCACCATCCCACCTTGCCATCTGGGGAGACAAAGGGGAACCAGTACAGAGGGAAGTGGGTGTCCCATGTAACAGTCTGGGCGAGAAGCAGGAGGGAGGAAACAGAACGTATGTAGAGAAATGGTTTGCTTGCTGTCCAAGTCCAATGTTCCTTTTCTCCAGATGACTTTGTAGCTTTACGTTATTGTTTAAAAACAGGGAGTGGTTTGGAGCAGTTTTAAGTTGCTGTTCCTATTGACTCCACCTGGTGGCATTCCCCTGCCCTTCAACTAAGGGTAATAATTACGGCTGGGTACTCGCTCTCTCTGCCCCACAAGGCTGGGCCCAGGCTGGAGTCCAAAGGTCATGGAGCCACCTGTTGCGTTCTTTGCTCTGAGAAGGCCCTGATCCCTTTCCCCACCAGTCCCCAAGCAGGAATGGTACACCCTCTCTCAAAAACAGAATCTTGTCCTTTTTTTCTGCTTTGAGGGAGAGAGTGTTTATTCGATATCTTGGCTTAGAGGTCAGGGTCAAAATGATGACCTTGGCCCCTAGAGTTCTCTTTCCCAGAGGTTTGTGCTTTTCTGTGATGGGTGGGTGGTGGTTGTTGGTGGTGGGTGGGCTGTTCTCAATGCAGCCAACTGTCACTGCTTTTCCAAGGTTCGGGGCTGCTTGGGTCTCGGGGAGGCCTTCTCTCAGGCTCAGTCACTTGAAGAGAGGCTCTGGGCCAAGAAGCAGGGAGGCAGGGTTACAGTTTAGAAACTGGAAGAACCTGGGGGCCACTGGTCATTTGGAATCATCACACACAGAGGGATCAGCAAGTCATTGTCAGTGTGTGCCCTCACCGGCTGGCTTCCCATGGCGAGGGTCATCTTCGGGGCCTGTCCTGGGCATGGGCTCCAGACCCACACAGCCTTCAGAGTGCACCCTCCCGCCCCTCTGCTCTGAGAAGGCTGCAGCAGGGGCGGTCTGAGGACATGGGCTCCCAGCAGGAAAGTGTGTGGGGGACAGATAGGGAAGGAGCAGAGTGGGGAGGGATGGCCCCGACAGAGGGTGGGCTTCAGTTGTTCTCAAAGAGAGACAGGAGATCATCGTTACTATTGCTCGGCAGGTCGGGGGGGTCCAGGTACGAGAGGAGCTCATCGGGATTTGTGAGTTCAGGAAGGAGCTGGAAAAAAAGTACAGAAGCCCACATGAGGTGTTGGCTGAGGGGCTAGGTAAGGAATGCAGTGGTACCCCCACGCCTGTTCACTTGCCCTTTACCTGCCTCCCGGGGTCCTGGCCCAAATAGGGAAACTAACAGTGCTGGCTGTCCCCAGATGCATCTAGGCCATTGTGCTGGTCTGGGGTACACCCATGCTTATTTCAAGCCCACCAGCTGGGAAGGCCCATGGTGGGTTAAGAGGCTTCCTCATGATCAGAATGTTCCTCAGGCCCCCTGACACACTTCCCTGAGGAGCTATAGGGTGAGTAGGCCTTCCAGCAGAAACTACTTTGCATGTAAGTTGGGTGGTCCCTGCAGTTCCTATCACCCTGGACCTTGGGATCCCGAGCTCACGGCTCCTTGGCGAGCCTATGGCTAGCCGACAACACCTTCCTTTCCTGTGGCCCCTGGGCAAAGGCTGTGGACTGTCTGTCCCTGCCCTCTACTGTGAGGTCCTTGGAGTCTTCCTGTCACATGGGGGATCCTCATATATCTAAAAGCACCCCACCCTTGGCCTGGTTTGGGGAGGAGAGTCGGGAGATAATCCAAGATGGCCGCACAACTGTGTGAAACCCATTCACTACAAAGACTGACACTGTTGGGGCCAACGGTGACAGTGGGACTGTGACGTGAAGAACAGGAGTGGCTGAGGAGAGGGCAGGCCTCTTTTCTGAAAATCTAGAGCCTAGAGGTTGGAATAGGAGGGGCAAGTTCTGTATTCCTTCCTGTCCAGCCCTGGCCAGCTGCCCAGCTCCCACATTCACAGCACCCCTTCCCACCTTCCAGATCATCCGGGTCTCAAGGTTGGAGACCTCTGCATCTCAGCCACCCACTTCTGCCTCAGTAACCCCATGTGACCCAAGGCTGATTTTACTATCACCCCATACAGGGGCCTCTCTCAGAGTGAGTGATGGAGCAAGCAGAAGCACAGGGCATGGATAACACACGGACAAGAAACTGGAGACAGACACACACCAGCGAGACAGAGGGGCCTTGTCACTCCAGCCCCTCCCCTGCCTCGGGCCAGAGAGTGTGGCAGACACGGAGATGGCAAGCTCAATGTGGGAGGACAGGGATAGGAGGAGGGGGGTGGGGAGAAGGACAGGGAGCTTCCTGTGCTGCTTCCAGACCCAGGCCCAGAGGGACTCTAGGAGGGCTTGGGGAGAAGGCGGGTCAGAGCTGGACTGCAGGACTTTGGCCAAGGGGACAGGGGGCAGGGGCTGGCAGGGTGGGGCAGGGAATGCTCGGACCCTTGGTGAGGCTCCCCCATTGTGGGGTTCCCTGGTTCTGGAGCCAGGGGAGGCAGGCTGGCTGGGCCCATCCACCACCCACCCGCCCCCTCACAGCTACACCTCCTCCACCCGGGCCTTGAGCCCTCAACACCCACCCCTGTTCTTTGGGCAGGTCCCAGGCGCCAGGCCTAGTCCCAGGCCAAGGCAAGTGGAGACCCCAACTTACATCCAGCGAAGGCTCCGGCATGTCGGATGCTCCCTGCGCTCCGGCCTGACCCTCTAAGGCTGAGGAGGGGTTAAAGGTCAGGTCGCTGTGTGGATGGTTGCTGGGAGCGGCCTGTGGTGGTTGCCGGGGAGGCTGGGAAGGAGGAGGAGGAGCCCCACTGTGATGTAATGGAGGCCCTGACTGGCTGCTGGGGTGTGGGACGTGCAAACCTTGTTGTATGGAGGGATGGGGCTGGTCAGAACTGCCAGCGTGTGGCATCTGTGGAGGAGGAGAGAGCAGGAGAAAAGAAAGGTGAGGTGACGAGGTACAGCAACGAGATGCCTGGAGAAATGAAAACCAAACAAAACCAAGAAAATAACAAACCCCCAAAACAAAGCCACCCCTTTACAAAGCTGAATGTTTTGTGTTTTTGTTTTTTTTTGTTTTTTTTTGCAGAGAAACAAACAAAATCCTCCCCCAAAACTGCCAGTCAGGGAGGCTGTGTAGAGGAAGGTGGAGGAAGGGACCTCTCAGGCCATGTGGGGCCGGAAGGGAGGCGGCCAGGGGCTCTGGACAAGCATGGATGCTGAGAGTGGGCCCAGGCCCTTCAAGTCCCTTCGCCTCCAGAGCCAACACACCACCACCACAATGAACAACAGCGAGGGCAGGATGAAGAAGCAAAATGGGCATGTTTCCGGGGAGTGGGGAGGTAAGAGGGGTACTGCTGGCAGCGTGGTGCAGGCCCCCAAGGGCCTGGGCGGTGGAGAGCAGACATGGACAGACAGCATGGGGCAGGCGTGCAGCTCAGGAGTGGGTCTGCGCCTCCCAAGTGGGCCCTGGGCAAGGGCAGTACTGGGCACACAAGTTCCTTCCAACAGCCTTGATAGAAGCCCTGACTGCTGCCCTGGAGGATGAAACTGAGTTGATGTCAAAGGAACAGAGTAGGGGCCTTACGGCACTGCCAGACTCTTTGGCCGCCCATCTAGGAAGGTACAGGCTGAACCCTGAGGGTGCTGAGGAAGGCAGGCACCTCCACATCTCTTAGGATACCAGGGCTCACCAAGGGTGTGCTCAGGTAGGGGTAGATCGTGCTTCTCTGACAGATGAACTAGAGGACCCAGGCCCTCCCTTGCACATATGCACTGAACATGGCCTACGGGTGGGGAGCATGTGGTGGGTGAGATTTGCCCTCACCCCACTCCCAGCATCTCTAAGAGGCACCCCATCCCCCGACCCCCTCTCTACTGGTGAAGGGGAGCGCACTAACTTGCTAGGCCATTCGCTTCAAAGGGTAGCCAGCCCGGTGACCAAACAAATCCTTGGTTTTTAGTATGCCCCTCCCTTCCCCATCTTCTGGGCCCCACAGAAACATTACTTTTTCCTTTATGAATCTGAAAATGGCAGCTGCACCCTTCCTGATTTTCTCTAGACCCTAGTTCTTCTTCCTGTTTCTCCTGAAAGCTGTTTCCACAGAGGCTGTGGGCTGACCTCTGCCCACGGTCCAGGTGGCCCCTCATAGCACAGTGACCCTCCAGCTTGGGTCCTGAGAATAGAGAATGACCACACACCATGGGGTTGGTAACCCCGAGGAACCATGTATGGGATGCACATGAGGTAAGAAGGACTAAGAGAGGCTGGAGGGACGGCCATCACTGCTGTCAATAAGGCCAGCTTTTGACTCCCACCCATGCCTATGGATGCCCCACCATGCCCATTCTGGGGTAGCGCAGCCCAAGACAGTCGCTGGATCTGCTGCCACAGCTGTCCTCTTTGACTGTGACATCTTCTGGACTGTTTCATGACCTGAAGGGCAGGTGCTCTTGGGGACCTGCTGATAGACCTGTCAACCTGCCACCTGGCATGGGAGAGTCCTTGGGCAAACCAGCACCTGTCGGAGCTCTCTCGTAAGTCCTTGTGTGCACAGAATCCTCCCCAGCTTCGTGCTCCGCTGGGGGAACCTGCTCCAGTTGGGCAGGTGTGAGGGAAGTTTATCTGTGACCATACCACCCAGCTTTGTATATCTGCACTTCTGGGTCCAGCTGCCATGTGGAGAGAGCCCAAAAATGCAGAAAGACAGTGCTTATCCGGGGGGGGGGGGCATCCTGGTGGGGGGAGCTGTGCAGTCAACTCATAGGTGCAGGTCCCTCTGAAGAACGCAGGTTCAGGGCTAACAAGGCAGGAGAAAGCCTTGTTGGATACAGGAAGTATATGGCATCCTGCTGCCATTTTCCAGTGTTGGGAATTGTGAGGGTTCAGGATGTGAATGTGTGTGGGTGTGGAATGCTGAGGTCCTGGGGAGCAGGGTGGGGGAAGGCAGGCAGGAGAGAGGCACCCAGAAGTCAGAAGCCCCAAGGGGCAGAAAGTAACTTGTAAAAATGTGGCTGAAGCCCCCACGAAAGCGGCTATTTCCAACCTGGCATTCTGGGGTCCCGAGGGAAAATTGCTACAGTGCCCCTCGCCTGGATTCCTGGTTAACTGTCATTGTCACTAAGAATCAGGTGGCTGTGGCCCACAGGACAGCCCTGGCCCAGTGGCAGAGCCAACTCCATGTCATGAGTATGGAACAAGTATAATCCAGAGACTCCTTCCTTCCGGCCACATGATGGAGGGTGAGAGGACCTGAGTGGCACCTTCTGGTGTAGGACCATCTAACCCTGCTACCAAACAGGACCCTTCTCTGGAAGCCCTGGACCCTCCTCTCCAGTTGGTATGGCCCAGGATCTACCACTAGGCCCTCAGTGACTACCCTCTTCCTACACTTCCTCTTCCCTAGGGTGAGGGATCAAGAACAGACAGAATCACCAAGGCCTCAGACTTCAGCCTTCAGGCCTCAGTTTCCCCAAAATCCCAACTTCTTCTCCCATCCAGTCCCTGCTGGATCCTTTGCTTCATTAGCACAAGGCCTGTGTCCGTCTTGCTTACACTTGGTACAAGGCCTGGCCCAGAGCACAGGATTAGGAATCTTAAATCAAATGAAATCATCCAGTGCTCACTAGATGAGGACTCAAGAGGTGGCCAGGCCTCCTACCACTGCTGCTGCAGCCACAGGAAAGGGAGGCCTTTGGATGGCACAGGAAACCTTTACCTGCAAGAGGCCTTCTCAGCAATGCAGAGTATATGTTAATATGTAAAACAGGTCTAGAAGTAAACAGTCTCAGGGTAAGTAGACTTCCCCGCATTTCTTTTCATAGGAGTCAGTAGTACTAAGGATTCAGACTCTGCGGACTAAGAGCCTGGACTTGGGACAAAATTCTAGATGGCTGGGGTTATAGTCAGTCAGTGTGAGACTGTGTGTAAATGAGGGAATTGCACGTGGGGGTGTGGGTGGGGTTGTACATGGGGGGTATGCATGCATACACATGTGCATGTAGGGAGAGCCTGAAGTTTTCCCCATCTCCTGAGAATCCGATATCCTAGGTGAAACAGGTTAAGTCCAAGGACATTGACGGGCCATGATCCAGACTCAGTTGGGCCTCTCACTTCCTTCTGAGCCCCTAGACCCAATTCTCAGTCCTCCCCTTTGCCTAGGAGGGTACTAGGCAAACATTAGAAAGGTCCCAGAAAAACCCTCTATCTGTCAGCCCAACACAGGGGCTGGAAGTGTGGGGAGGTGGGGTGAGGTGAGGAAGAGGTACTCACAGTTTCCTGCATGGGGTGGCTGAGGGGTTTGTCGAGGGCGGCCATGTTGTTGGGCATGTCTGGGGGGTGGGAGAGCTGGGGTGGTCCGTGCATGAAGTCGTTCATGGACGTCCCGCCAGGGTTCCCATGTGGGAAGTCAAAGTTGCCATGGCCCTGGTAGTTGTTGCCTGGGAGAGAACAAGATGGTGGGGGTGGGAGGGTCACCTAGAGGGTAGACAGCCAGCCCGGGGGGAAGGGCAGTGTGTAAATTAAGAACTGAGTCCTGTCCTCCTGCGAGGCCAGAGTAGGCTCCTGCAGCTTTAGCCTCTGGGCTGTGCAATGGGGCAGTGATGCAGCCTTCTCCAGTGGGCCTCAGCCCCCAGGGCATGTGCTGTTCTATAGCTGCAAGGAGAGGCAGAGTGAGAGAAAGGGGTAGGCCTGGCTCCTGTGGGGGGGTGGGTGGAGGGGGTGTGGAATGAGACCCAAGTCTCAGCCTTCCATAGGATATTCTGAGTTAGCTCTTCAGACCTCTTCTCACTGTCCCCACATGGCTGCACCTCATCACTGAGATAACCCAGGTCCAGAAGGGGAGGTTAACATCTGCCAAGTTCATGAAGAAAGCTTCATCAGACTCAGATGATGACATTAGAAGCCAGCTGTCTGGCCTGTCCGGACTTTCTGGCCACTGCTCCTTCCAGCATGTGGCCGTGGCAAGAGGTCAAAAGACTAGCACATTGGGAAGCTGGGGCCCTCAGCATGCTGTGGACTCTGGCTGGATGAGCTAACCACTCTAGGTCTGTAATCATCCAGGAGCGCTGGGGCCCTAAGAGCAGGATCCTATCGGGGAGCTGTCACCCTCTGTTCTTGAGGGGGACAGGTACTTTCTGAGAACCAAGGGCAGTACAGGTGAAGCTTGCTCTGGGCAGCAGAGAATAAGAGGGTAGTGATGGTGACCTCGGTAGCCAAAGGCTGGGGCTCCAAGCCCCTGGAGTCTGTCCTTGGGAGGGTGAGAGAGTTGCAGGGATAGGGACAATATAAATGTCACAGAGAAACATGGAAGGGCCGAGGAAGGGCCATGAACTCCAGGTGAGAGTGTTCTGTTGGTCCTGGTGAGGACTCAGACTGGGAAAGAGGGGGCAGCTGTGCCCCCAGCAAAGCAGACTGTGAAGCCTTGGGATTGGCACCTGCCTGCCCAGAGTCAAGGAACTGTCCCTGGGAGTTTCAGCAGTCAGGAGAGGTGGCTGATCAGGGTGGGGTGGGAAAGGCAGGAGGCTGGGCCACAGGGCAGCTCTTCACTCATGCTTCCCAGCTGGACACCAACCCACAGGGCCAGATGGAACCAGGAAGCTGGACAGAGATGGGATGAGGCGGTATACAGGCCATTGTACCCCTAAGTCCAGTGATGTAGGGCTGTTTTGGGGGGTATATGTTGCCTCTGTGTCTTCACACCACACCCTCCACCCAACACCTGCCACCATGAGCACAGAAGTCCTGTTTTCTGTGGGACTTGGAGCTGCTCTCCTTGTCTGGAGGTCACCTACCTTGGTTGCTGTAGTCATTGGAGCTGGTGGCCCCAGGTGGAGGCGGGAGTGGATAGGGTGATGGACCAGGGCCCAGGGCTGCTATCATCTCCATGACGTTGGGCAAGATCATCTGGCTGGGACTCATGGTCTTGAATCGCTTGGAGGGGATGCCATCAGGGTCATCCTTAATGTGTAGGTCTGACTTGATGGGCACTGGCCGCCAGCTGCACGTGGGGTCGATGGTGACCTCTTCAAACTCAGAGCTGTGGGGAGCAAAGGGACAAACTGAGGCTTCGGGGAGCTGAGCTTTGGACATAAGAGCCTCCAGCTTGGACAGACACTGAGGTGTCCTTGCCCAGGCCCCCTACCCCCATTCTCTCCAGGCTCTGCCTATGATAGAGGTGTAGGGGATTTTTACATCTTTTGAGAGATGGAGAGAATGATGCTAGGAAAAGCAAGTGGCTGCTGGCCCTGGAGCCTTCCACCCAGGAAGTGGCTGCCAAGGGCACCGAGCACTGGCCTAGTTTGGTTTGTTCTGGAAAGTTTACTTGCCCGCATGTACAGAAGCCCCAGGGGCAAACTCCCAGAAAGGTGAGAGATGTAGGAAAGTGGTCTGCCACCCTATGGGGAAGGGTTTGGAGGTATCAGGGATGTTCAGCGCTCACCTTATTCAATCCAGTCTGGCATTCCCGCCACCCTGCCCCATGTGCCCCTAGCCGGGGAAGCCCACTTACTGCTGGATGGCATTCAGGATGCCCCACATGTACTGATCCACCTCCAGGCCCTCGAGCAGAGCAGTTTTACTGGAAAAAGAGAGGAAAGAGCTTGGTCTTTGCGCCTGGACCCTGGTGAGTGGGGGAACAGCTACCCCTCCCCTCTGTTAATGGAACTATCCCTGCTGCTGGTCACTATAATGACACCATCCCTGTCGCTGGTCACTCACTATTACAGGGACTAACAGGAGAGGGTGGCCTTGTGACAGCTTGATACAAAGGGATTATGTACAGCTCCCACCATCTGAGCCTCTCTGCTGTACTTGGGTTCTTTAGCTTTTAGGACAGATGAAGGTGGCTGGATCCCAAAGAGAAGGGCCAAGAGGAGGTCAATGGAGCTCTGCTGAGGTGGGTGTCACTCACTTGCACACAGGACACCTCCAGGTCCCTCTCTCGCAATTCAGCTGCAGGTATGATTCCAGGTCAAAGCACTGTGGAGGCCAACAGACAGATAAGATCAGGACTTAGAAACAGCCTCAGTGCAAGTGCAATTGCCCCTGAGACCGTTATGAAGACCTCTCACCAGGGAGGGAGACATGGTGGGAGAGACCGAGAGCTGGCTGTTGGGTAGGGTGATGATCATGTCATTTTTCTGCTGGTCATATAGCACACCTGCCACACTAAGTTTCTTCACGCCTCTGCCAAGCCCTCCTCACACCATTCCCATGCCTACATCCTCCAAGAAGCCTTCATGGTTCCCCTGTAGCCGCCCTAACTGACCTTGCTTGTGATAGCCCCTCTCACTGAGGCTGGGGGCAATGTGGGCTCTGGCTTTCCCACCAACCCAGCCCAGGTACTGAGGACACATGTGATCCAGTTCATCAGTGTGTGTGCCAAATAAAGAGACCAGATGTCCACTGTGCCCACCGTATTCTCCTGGAGAGGAGGAGGGAGACTCTTGCCCCCTTAGGAAGTCCTCGGGAGGCTGTGTTAAAGGATGGGGATGAAGGCCCAGAGTCTCTCCCTCCCAACCACCCTGCAGGCTCACACCCAGGCTCCTTGGGGATGGCCTCTCACATCCCTCTTCTGGGATTCCTTCCCTAAGCAGCCCCAGCCCAATGAATCTCGCCACCCTGGGCTGCTTGCATTTGCACAATGCTCTGTTGTAGCCACCCAGACTGTGACTGTCACTCATTCCATCCATTTCTTGAGTACTCGCTTGGGGCAAGGACCTGGAACACAGCAGGGATCAGGCAGAGGCATCCCTGCCTTCAGGTCCTGAACCAGCCCTGGCCCTATGTGCGGGATTTCCAGCTGGCATCTGACATCTGCCTGGGCAGGAACTGTCTAAATCTAGTTCTGTAGCCCCCTGGGCTCTAGCCCTGAGCATGCAAAGAAGATGCTCAAAGGATAAATGATGGCTAAAGTGAGCGAGTGAAATCAGCCACTGATGATCACAACGTCATGGGGGGCGGGGTCAGAGATAGGCTCTGCTGCCCTTCTGCCTACCCCTTCCCATCATAGCCAGATTCCAAGTGGCTCCTATGGGATGGCTCACCTGGACGTGCTTGCAATCATGGCCTCGAGCAGGCAGCTGGATGCGCCGGAATGTGATGGGGCACTTCAGAGACACCTTGATGGCCGTCTGCTCCACTCCGTCCTCCCCATTGAGAGTCGTGTTGCCTGATGAGGCTGCCACACTGCTGAAATTCCGCTTGACTGTGGGGCAGGAGGCATAGGTAGGCAGATAAGGACGGCAGGGCAGTGTTGCACAAGCCCCCTGTGCTCTCATGTGGCTGAAACACGCCCTGGTTCTCCACCCCTCCAAAACTGGGAGGTCACAGGAATGACTGCAGCACGCCCTGGCCTGGTCAAAGGGGAGCCTGGACTGCTGGATGTCCCAGGCCACTTAGCACTCTGGAATGGCAGTCCTGACATTCAACACGTGTGGAGTGCATGTGCCCCTGGAGGTGGCCGCATCAGTTCCCCAGTCTCTGCAGAAGAGGTCTGCCTTCAGCAGGAAGGGGACTTTCTGCAAAACTTCTAGAAACCCTATCTTGCACTTCACTGATTTTCTAGGTCAGCGTATCCCCCTCAGGCACTTTTGCACTTATTGTGCAGGTGTGGAAATGGGAATGGACAACTGCCTGGCAGGCTTCTAGGGCACAGGGGTTAAATGAAGAAGCACAATGGAAGAGAGGAGCAGCAGTGCACCTCCCTGCGTGGTGCCTCAGAGTGGTCACCTGGGGGTCTCCTCCAAAGGAATGGATCTGAGCCAAGTCCCTTCCTCTAGAGTTAGGCATGAGTTGTTGGGGCTGGGAGGCCAGCCTGGAATCTACTTCATGCCTCCCTCCCAGGGAAGATCCCCCTTCCCCACTTCCTCCCATCTTTCTAGGTGATCACCTTCAGGAAACCTGCTGGGACTGTCTATACCATGGTGTTTTGTTTTAATCTGCCTCACATATACTGCATTATGAGCCAGGTGGGTCAAGATTCCCACCAGGTCTTAACATACAGCACTTGTCTGATCACTTCCCTGGTTGCAGAGAAGGAGTGGGAACTGGGGTGGGAGTGGGTGCTAAGGAACTAAGGGCCCTGGGGTGTCGTGCACAGAGCCAGAGGTCAGTCCCAGTGAAAGGTGTTCATGGCGGGATGGGACCTGCTCCTCATACTCACTTTTGGTGATGCAGTGCTCAGCGGGCAGGAGGCGCTTCTTGAGAAGGCCTTGCAGCACAGAGCGCACGGATGGCCGGTGGACCAGCTGCAGCACGAAGAGGTGGGACTGCGAGGAAGAGTGGATGCTCAGCCCTGCCCCAGGGTCCCCACGGCCCTCCCCACCTGCAGACTCTGTAGGCCTAGGCTGCCCCATACCCTAAAGCCCCTAGAGGCCATGTCCACACTCATGTACTCTAGGAGCGGGACCCCCAGGACATGAAAGAGAGAGCTTCAAGGACGAAGATGTGTCCTGGGACCTGTGAGCCAGGTGACCCAGGCCAGGTTCACCACCTAGGAATAGCTACCGCTATTGTTGGCTAACAAGGCTATGGTACTGAAACACCGCGGGATTGGTTATGAGACACTGGGCATCAGAACTGGAGCCTGCTTCATTTCCTAACCTTGCCAACCATTGTGCTCCACCATTGGCCCTCCACCTTTGCTACCAGAGGATGGCGTCCCTGTCTTTGTTCCTCAGGAAGCCTTCCAGGACTGCACACCTCAACAAGCCCTGTCAGGCTCCCCTTCCTGACAGCATCCCTAGTCCTGTGACTCCTATCTCTAAGAGGTCTCAGAGGCCTGATGCTCATAGTGCAGGATCAGAGCTCCTCTCTCTTGTGGCCCCAGAGCAGAGCAGGGCAGGCAACCTACTTTCATGCAGGTCCCCAAGCAAGCTCTGTGAGCCAGGCCTTATCTCTGGGGGAAAGAGGCGTGGCTCAGATATGGTCCTAGAGCAATGAGTCACAGGTTGGAGGAACACACACACATACATAATTTTAAGAGAGTGGGTTGGGTGAAGGGAGAGAGTTAATAACTCCAGACTTGGTGGAGTTGGGTCTGGGGAGAAAAGGTGATAAGAATATAAAAATCTCTTGCAAATGAGGCTTTGAGGGACACAGAATTTCACCAGAGGAAGATGGAAGAAGGTGGTAGACATGGGGAAGGAGTCCAGAAGGAGGGGCTTACAGGGGTAAGTGGAGGTGAACAGGAGGAGGCTGCAAGATAAGGGAAAGGGCCAGAGTACGGTGGCTTTGGAGGCCCACCCAAGTTTGAATTTTATTCCATAGCCCTAGGGGACCACCGCACGCTTTTAGAGTATTTCTGAAAAATCATTTCAGCAGCTGTGAGATGAGGGATGAAGAGCCAAGGACAAAGCTGAGAATCAGGGAGCAGAGGACCTCGGGCTCCCCACACTGAGCTCGCAGCCCCGCCCACACACTCACGCAGCAGCAGGCTGTGACAGTGATCTGGATGGTGTTGCGGCCCGGCTGGCACACGTGCTTGAGGTGCAGGGGCTTGTGGGAGGTCTTGTTGTCGCCACGCTCGATGGTGAGGGGTGTGGCGTTAACGCTGACCTGCACCGAAGCCGGCCAGTTGGTGTTCATCTGCCGGTCCTCATGGTGGTAGCACTTGAACTGCAGCTCCAGGTCAGACCTGGGGACAGGGTGGGGCTCAGGGCGGCTCTGCCAGTGGGCTGCCCACAGCCTTGATGATGCCTGGCTGGGCTACACCACTAACCTACCACAGCTGCATGAGTTCCTCAAGACCCCATCCTTGGCTGCAACTACTCTCCCAGCCTCGGCAAGCTCTCCCCTCTCACCCTGGATATTCCTCCTACCTCCATCTCTGATTGAAATCCATCCCAACAACCCACTTTCCTCATAACTCCCACATACCATTCATCCTAACCACCCCACAGCTGTGACCAAAATCCCCCCAGGCCCTCCACCCTATGATGATGCCTGTCCCCCCAAGATAGGGACAGAGGGACAAAAAGACCAGCCAAAAGGCTGATTATGCCCATCCCCAAGGCTTCCATTGGTAGATGCACCCCAGGCCAGGATCATGTCTAGTTCAGTCCCCCAGAGGTGGGCCCTGAAGACACGGCACTGAATTCAGCAGTGACCACATATGTATGAAAACTAAGCAGAGCCAGTGGCCAGGCCCACAGGAAGCCTCTCAGGTGAGGGCACTCATGCATAAGGAGGGACAGGTGAGCAGGGCCCTTGTACAGGGGGCTCTCTGCCTTCCTGCCTGAGGCCCTGCACCCTTACACCTACTCCAGCTGTCTCTGACCCTCTCTGCAGCCTGCTCGGAGTGGTCGAGGCAATGAACTAGCTGAAACCCATCCCAACATCCCACTTTCGGCTTCTCTGGCCTCAGTTTCCTCATCGTTAATGGGACAAGCATTGTCCATGCAAAAGATTAAAGGAGATAAATGCAGAAGGCGTGGAATACAGGGCCTGGTCCAGCAGGGGACTTTCAGCCAATGCAGTTCAGCACGTTTTGGTGTTTGAGCAGCGGCCCCACCTGGTGCCCAGCCTCTTGCAATCTGCAGGGCTTGCGGGTCCTCCCCGAGCTAACCCTGTTTCCACTCTACCCTCATCTTTCTACATTCCTGGCTCTGGCCACAATGTGCCACTCTTAAGTTCCTCTTGCCAGCTCAGGGCCTCTGATCGAACATCCCTGTGCTCAGCCTTCAGGTCTGAGCTAGCTATATTTTCCTCTGGGATATTGTTCCTAACCACTCTCTCAGAACTGGGGTGAGTGACAGCTGCTCCCTTGCCCTTGGGCCACTATGCCAAGAGGGCCTGTCTCTCATGACATCCCCATGACATCTCCAGGGCCTTGCACATAGAGGGTCCAGTCAATGATGCTGACAGCTGAAGGTGGCAGGCAGATGTTGCTACCAGCGGTCCAGGGCAATGCCAGGGCTCAGGGATGTCACCATTGGGGCCTCCTCCACCCAGCTGGGGCCTGTGCTCCCACCCTGACACTCACCTCCACATCAGCGTCTGGTGGACTGTGGGCCGCAGGTGAAAGACGTGGTTGCTGACAGCCAGGTTGTGCTCGAGGCGGAAGGGCTCCAGCACCACGCCATCCCGCACAGGGAACGTGAGCCGCAGCTCATCGTTGTGGGTGGCTGGACGGGGTAGAAGTCAGTGAGCCACATGCCCCTGGCCACCACGGGCACACAGAAGCATGGGCTCTGGGACCATGAGTGGCGATCACTCACCCACATGACACACACCCTTGGCTGCCCACTCAGAGGAACACACAGATGTGGGAGCAAATAGGGCCACAGAAGCTGAGCTGTGCGCCCAAGTGCACACCAGGGAGCCCATCACTTCTAGTCCACTTGACCCCATTCTGATCACCCCTGTGTCCCACATCCCACTTATCTGGGCTCTGCATCACCTCTCACCCACAGGCCCCCTGCTCTGGAAGCCCTAGGCTCCCCTTCCCAGCTGCTTTTCCTCCCAGCACTCAGGCAGGTAATGAGGACGGCTGTTGGCAGCCCAGCCCCAGCTCAGATTTCCCTCCTGGGTGGGACTTACCTGCTCTCAAACCCTCCCCTTTCCACATGCCCAGTCCCCACAAGCAGTCCAACTTCCAAGGCCCCTGGCTCTTGGCCAGACACAGGGAGGAAGAATGGGGCACTCACCTGGGGGTGGCGGCAGAGCGCTCATATTTGGCTTGATGTCAGGTGGGAAGGGTGGTTTAACATCTTGGCTGGGGGACAGGTAAGGGGGGATGCTGCTCCCAGGAGTCATGGGGGGCGTGGGGTTCCCTGGAACAGGTGAGTGGGGGTAATTTGCCACAGGAACTGGCCTGGGAGGCTGGAGAGAAAGAGAAACCACACATAGGTTATGGGGTCAGCAAAAGGAGGGACCATGGCTGTGACATACACCCCAACCATCCCAGAGTCCTAGGGCTATGGCCTTGATCTGCTGAGGGAAGAGAGAACCCCTAGGAAACACCCTCCTCCTGGTCACACTCAGGCCTCCACTCTCACTGAAAAACAGGCAGGCCTGGGAAGGGTCTCCCTACCCTCTACCTGGGGGATGCAAGGTACCCCAGCCCATTTGACAAATGGGGACCCAGGCTCAGCGTGCTGGAGGACTTGTTTAATATAACTGTGGAATGAGAGGAGAGCTGGATTAAGCTCAGGGTTCCTGCTGCTCACATCATGACTCTAGGCCACACTTTCCTTCCCTACCCTAGCCCACTGGGGTCCCCAGATGGAGTTGAGTCTGTAGCATCATAGGATAGTTGATTTCCTAGGAGCTCCTCTTCCTTTCTCTTGTCCCTGTCCTTGCTTTCTTCCAGGACTGGCCAGGCCCACACCTGTCCTTGGCCCACACACTCAGAGCTGCAGATTCTCTGTCTAGGTATCTCTGTGCCCCAGAGCAGGCGATCCGAGAGTGCACCACCATCTATGGGCCCTGCTAACATCCAGAGGCTGGCGCGGGAATGGCACGTGGGTTATAGTCCTAAATGAACACTGGAACTTACCCTACTGACATTCCCTTGGCTGTAGTTACTGTAGCTGCTTCCCGAGAAGGTGTTATTTTGTCCATTAAACTGCTCTGGCTGTTAAAGCAAGATAAACAATGCCTTGAGTAAAAGGTAGAAAAGCGACCAGAAGCCCACTCTGCCTCCTGCAATGGAAATCTGCTGGGACTACCCGGGATGCTGAGGAGCGCCCCCTACCCTCACCCAGTGCTGGGGTGGGGATCAGGTAAGGGTAGAGCAGGTTACCCTCTGGGGACAGCATTTCAACATGCTTTGTCCAGAACTATTAATTTAGCAAAAGAGTTTACAAAAATAGAAACACTTAGTGTGAACTTGGAGCAAAACTAGTAACCCCACATGGCAATGGTCCTGTAAGTTGGCATGATTCCTTGGCAAATAAATGTAAAATATTTCCAGAATCTTATTTGCTCAGGAGAATGTACTTTATCATAATCCTAAAGAAGGAAAAAGCTATATACCTGAAGATATTTATCACAGTATTATTTCAAAAGTGAAAAATCGGAAAAAAACAATGTCCAATAGAAAGGGAAAGATAAAATATGGCACCATTATCTCAGTGGAATGTTAGGCAGCTATTAAAAGTGAAAACCATGGAGACACTGTCGCAATAAATAACATGCTATGATTTCATGTCAAAATTATAGCCATAACAACTATATAACATGTTGGTGCCCACATGCATGTAGAGGAAACAAGGTTTAGAATAAAATGTTAACAAATTCAGGGTGCATTTTCTTAAAAAAAAAAAAAAAAAAAGTATTTTCTTTGTTGTCATTATCTTGTATGTGCTGTAACAGTATAAGAAGAAGGAAAAGCATCATCTGAGCCCATGAGAATAGGAACCAAGAAAAGCCAGTCTGACATTTTGGTCACCGTATGCATAGCTCTGAGCACAGGACACATCCAGAAATCTCTGCCTGCCTCCTGGAGACTTCAGGGGACACCCAAGGCCTAGATGACACAGGTGGGGGTGGGGATGTGGGGTGATGGGGCTCACCTTGTAATACTGCCCCATGTTGACCGTGGGGGGCGGGTACTGCCCGCTGCTCGGCTGGCTGGGCATCCTTTGCCCAGGGTAGTTGGGCGAGGTGAGAGGCCGTGGGGGGTTGGGGGTGGGGTACTGGCCTGGCTGGGTGGGGAACTGGCTGTTTGGTCCATATTGCTGGTTTCCATAGTTGGGCTGTGGTGGCAGAGAAAGGAGGGAGGAAAGTTCATCATTATTTCAGAACCAAGTCACTCAACCAAGCTACTCACTGGAATGTCAGGACTGCCTCACCTCCTCTTTGTCTCTACTGATTTCTACCCACAAAACGCCTTCCCCACCTGGAAAGGAGAGGCTAAAGCAGATGATGCCAGAAGCCCTTTCTTGCCTAGACATCCAGACACATTACATTCTGCCCATCTTGTTCAAAGTTGTCTTTCTCGAAGCACCACGCCCCAAGAATCCCGGGAGGTACTTTCAGAGTCTCTTGCTCATGCCATGATGAGGGAGTTCCGATTCTTAAGTACCTTTTGTATCTCTTCTAGTGCTTGGTATGTGACAGGGAACGAAGACGACAGGATGTGCCTACAGAAAGGTGACCTCCCCAACCCGAATTCTGAAGCCAACTCTGGAAGGCACAGTGCCTGTACTCTACACTGTGCAGTACACACCTACGTTCAGTTCTGGACCCTCCACACAGATGTCAGGAGAATCAGGCTGCTGAGGGGCCAAGACAACCCCTCTCAGAAGAGGCACTTGAGAGAAGAGGTGACAGCAACAGGAAGGGGAAGGGCAGAGTCACTGTCCTTGGAGATCTACAAGGTGACAATGCCACTTCTGCTCATGCTGGTCTCTACCTTCTAGCTACCATGTGTAAGATCAAGAGACCATCAGGGTCACCTGCCTCCCAGACACGCCAGGCCATTATGTCCTGAGAGGTCAGTGGCTTTTTCCATTTGTTGAAATTTACTGTCTATTAGCTGCCATTCTTGCCATCTGGTCTCAGAGGTCCAGAAGATGGCTTTGTCCCAGTGTCTGCACAGAACAGGCCCTCAATAAATACTTGCTTAAGGAATGAAGGTCCTGAGGGTAAAATACTTCTTCAATGAATAAAAGAACCTGAGGATGGGAGATTCCTGTGTCAGTGCTTAAGAACTTTGTCCAGCTCACAGTGTTGCGACATGATGGCTGCTCTGTGTGACAGTGAGGTCCCCACCACATCTCTGGAGGAATGGAAGTGGAGGCTGGGGCCTGCCCACCAGACTAGAGAAGGAGGTCCTGTGAGGGACCAGGTGACCTGACTCCAGCCCTCTACCTAAGGTTCTAACAATTGAAAGATTCTATGAGCATGCTATTGCGAGGGGAGGCTAGTCTTCCTAGATAGGGTCAGGCCTCACAAGCTGTGACCACACAACATCACAGACCAGAGTCAGGCATTTTGTAGCTGGGTAGATGGTTTAGTAAAAATAATCGATAGCCTTTGGTGTGCCCTGCTGTGGCAAGCCAGGGAGCACGACACTGCCGTTAGTGCAGGGTTGATGTCAGGATAATGACCAGCAACCCCACTGCCTTTTCTGTGGATGCCCCCTAGGTGCCAGCAGCCTTGCTGGCTGGAGTTCAGATGCATCTATAGCCCAACCAATGGGGACGACAGGAGTTTGAACACAGAGGGGGCCGAGAGGGTGCAAAACTCACATGGGGGCTGCACATGGAAGTGAAGCCAACAGCTCGAGGTCCTGTGAGAACAGGCAGGATCTCAGGAGCCAATTTCCTTCTCTGGCCCCTCCCTGAACTGGTACCAACATGAAGGACCATCAGGCCTTGATCCAGCTTCCTGAGTGATTGTGGAGGTCCCTGATCTCACCCCTCCTGGATTCAGGACATCTTCCCCAGTGGCCAAGCCACCTTCTAGCCCAAGCTAGGGTGGATGCTGAGGAGAATCTCAGATCTTCAAGGAACTTAAGGTCTTTGAGCTTTAAAGCCACTGTGAGCCCAAGCTGAAGGCCACAGTTCTGAGACAAAGGGGGTGAAGCCCATTTGAGAACAGGTGTGTATGCAGAGCACTGGGGAAAATGCTCAGGAAGGGGCTTTGTCCAGGTGAGAAATCAAGGCAGGCTTCCTGAGAGCAGTGTGCACCAGATCAGAACCCTAGGGTCCCTGTGTCTTCTGCAGCTGTCCCAGGCAGAACACTTGCTGCCACCTCATTTCCACAGTACTCATTGAAGGCCCTGTGACAACCCCTCCAGGAAGTCATCCTTCTCTGACCTCATGTGGAATTCCATACACCTGCTGTGCATCTTTCTATTGTGGGTTGCTGCTTAGACCTTATCTTTCCTGCTGAAGTCTTGGTTCCTGGAGGGCAGGAAGTGTGGATTTGACTTCCCTAAATCTTCACTGATACCTCGGCTGAGTTGGCTGGGCAGCCTGAGAGGCAGCATTCCTCCTGACAGAGCAGTTGATTGTTGACAGAGACAAGCCCCAAGAAACATGCTGTCTGCCTTCCAAACACTTCTCCGATGTGCCTAGCATTCAGATATTCACAGGATTTTGTCTCATCTCTCACTCTTGGAGAGAAGTGGAGAAACTCTTGTGTGGGTGACCAAAGTGACCCAGCTAGTGTTTGTGCTGAGACAAAAGATAACACTAATAGAGGCTACCGCTTGCTAAGTGCCCACCCACACTGGCCCAGGGTGAAGAGCTTCATGTATGTTTCCTTACTGAAGTCCCCCAAGCAGCCCTAGGCGGTAGGTTAAAGTGTCACTGCCTTTTATAAATAAAAAGCTGAGCATCAGGGAGGTGATGTGACTTACTCAAGGTCTTCCAGCTAGGAAATGGCAGAGCTGGTCCTAACCCAGGAGCACCTTGCTTCTCAGGTTCTAGCTTTTGACCCAGGTTTTCCAAAGATTGATCCATGCCCTTTTCAAGTTACTGCCCACATCCCCTTGCCTTCAAGCCCCAGGATCTTCCCTCCTCCCACCCTCCCCATCACCTGCCTGTTGTCAAACTCACCTCTCCTGGGTATGGCCTCTTTATGCTCTGAATGGGAAGGGACTGGGGCCGAGGGCCCGGGTAGGTCTGCTGGGGCATCCGCTGCCCATGTGTGCCAAAGGGGCTGATGCCAGGTGGCCGGGGCTGGTTCATGCCCATGGGAGGGCCACTCATCCCCGAGGGTGTCATGCCAGCCGCCATGCTTGCAGGGTTCATGCTGCCCCCCATGGAGGCAGGCCCCCGAGGCCCGGGCTGGTTCATGAATTGGCTGTTATACGCCTGGGTGGGACCCATCTGGAAAGAGGAACAGACCTTCAACGGGAGAAGAAGAAGAAAAAAAAAAAAAGAATAAAATGCCACATGCATTGAAAGTGCAAGGAGGGAAGGGTGGGGAGGTGGGAGGCTTGGGGTGGTGGTGGGGGACACTTTCCTGTGTGGATGCAACTGGTGCCCAGGCCCCCAGGGGCTGCCAGACTCCAGGGCTCAGTGCTGCCCTCTGCAGGCCGCACAGGAAAGATGCAGCCCGAGAAGTGTTAGGAGGTGGGGAGCAGTCACTCCAATGCACAGGCAGCATTTCCAGGGGGGCAGGCAGGAAACAGGGAAGAGGGTGCAGGGGCGGGGAAGGGCATGGGAGGATGGAGGTGGATGAGGATGGAGGCAGGAGCCCCTTTCCTGGTAGTTCTGACCCCGCCCTTGGTCCTTGGCCAATGGAAATATACCCTCTACCCACATAGTCTGATGTGGCCCCAGCTTCCACCTCTGCCCCTGAAGCTAGGACCTGGGCAGAATTCACAGACAGGCTGACTAGGAGAACACTGGCCTTCAGAGATCACCCAGGAAAAAGACTGCTGACAAGGCTATTTTAGACATTGGGTCCAGTCTTCAGTGAATAGGGGTCCAGAGAGCAATATGGAATCTCTTCCCATATGCAGACACACAGGAGCCTCCAACCCACACAGAACAAACACAGGCACCCAAACACCCCCCCGACACCACACCCAACCACAGATGCACCCACATCCTAACACACAACCTCCATGTGCTTCCAAAAAACCCCAAAATTACCCTGACCCCATCAGTTCCCTCAGCACGCATGGCCCCACAGGCACCAACACCCCAACTCTGATTTCTCAGGGGCTGTCTGCCTGGTTGGCTGGGTGAGGCTGGACCAGGACTAGTGGGGCCCTTACCGGTCCATACTGGTTTATATCCTTATTCTGCGTCTCCTGCAAGGCTGCCACAGTGGCCGTGGCTGTGGCCGTGGCTGTAGCTGCCGCTGCTGCCACTGCAGCTGCTGCGGCGGCGGCCGCCGGCTGAGTGAAGTCAGCAGGCGGCCTGGTGTGCGGAGGGATGCCCATGCCTGCAGGAGCATTAGGGCCCCCAGGGTAACTGCGAGGAAGAGAAGGAAAGAGTTAGACTGGCCCGAATCTAAAGATGAATGCAGAGCAAGCCTTGGGCTGGGAGAAAGAGGATGAGGCCATTCTAGGCCTTCCTGCCCCCAGCTCACAGATGAAGGAGGTGTCTAGACTCAGAGCCCAGAGGGGACAGGGGCCTCCTCTGGGTTGGCAGCCATTTCAAGCCACTTGGTGATCACTAAGCCGCTGTGTTCCTGGAGACCTGGCTGGGTGCTGGACAGTGCTCACTCTCATGTGCACTAAATCACCGCACCTCGACTGCCCTGCTCAGCCCATCTTCTGGAGGAGGACCCCGAGTTTTAGAGAACCTGAGCAACATGCCCATGTCTCCAGAGATGAATGGCAGGCTGGGGATGCAGCTCCAGATGTGCCTGGCAACTGTGATTAACCACCAAGCTAAGCCCTACTTTGCTGACACCTGGCAGGGCTTCAGTCAGCCCTGGGGGAGGGGTGAGGCCAAGGAAGTGGTCTTGGACAGAGCAGAATGGCAGGAGGAGGCATGGGCATCTCTGCTCACCCACATCTCCAGAGTGTCTTGCTCCAGTTCCCTGCTCTTCCTCCCTTCTTCTTGAACTAGGGGATTCCTAGTCCCTGCATAGCTATGCCTCCATAACCAGCATGGCAGGGCTGATCTTCCCCCATCTAGAGCTTCTCTTGAACTCCCCTGATTCAGCTCTCTCAGTGTCTTCTAACTTATAAAGAGACGAGGAGAAGGGTCATTTTGAGGAATGGTATCTATCACCATGGGCCTGATAGCTGTCAAACACCACCTAGCTGCTCTAGTGCTGGGGAGCACGGGCCCCAAGAATGGGGGATGATTGTGTCCCTTTAACTAATGGGACAATTGAGGATGACAGAAGTGCCAGGGATTGCCCATACTTCGCAGGCCAGGAAGCATGGCACTGAGATTTAAATCACTCTTCTGCCTGGACTGGGGAGAAGAGCAGGGCTGTCTACCGCTTCTGAAGGCTGCTGCCCTGGCCGGCCCTGCTCACCTGGCCCCGAAGCCCCCACTGCCGGGGTAGTTGGGCCGGCCGTACATGCTCTGCTGGATGTAGGGCTGCGCAGGGCCAGCCTTGGCTGAGAACTGCTGCTGCTGCCCGGCAAACTGGGGGGAGTTGAGACCGGGGTTGCTGGTGGTCATGCCTGACGCCATGGGGTTACCGCCTGGATTCATGGGGTTGTTGGCATTGGCCATAGGATTCCCAAGGACCTGTTGGCAGAGAGAGTGGTTGTTACTCAAGCAGGTACCCCAAATGACATAGAATAGAAAAAGAAGTGTGGGGAGGGGGGCAGTGGAGTGAAACAGAAGGAAGACAACAGAGGAAAAGGAAAATAAGGGGGCATATTTATTGTTCCTAGAGTGCACATATGATTGGAGGGAGAAAAACCAAGCCTGGAAGCACCATAGATAGAACCTCAGCCTGTGCCAGAATGAGGTGAGGCTGGGCCTGCGCCAAGCAGCAGGCAGGAAAGTACTGGACCTCTGAACCCTCCATCCCTTCAAGGGGCCTGGACACCCACAGGGTCAGCCACATAGAGGCCCCATGTAGCTGCTCTGTGAAGGCAAAGAGAAGCAGACTTGCCAGCAATGGAGAGCAGCAGGATCCTGGCTGAGGGGTCTTTGTGGCATGAGACCACAAGTAAACCCAATGATTCCCTCCTGGGTAGCAACTAGCCCTGAGCCTTCCTCGTGGCTGTGGCAGAGGCCTGGCGGAATTCCGGGGGAAGGGGAAGGAGTGGAGGAAAGAGGAAGGCACAAAAGTGGGACAGAGGGTCGCCTATGGGCTTGTCTGAAGTTTAGGCTCAACATTTTGCTGAAATCTGACCCAGGTCATCCAGGTCAAAGACCCCTTATGTTGAAGACCTGAGGCCATTAACACGCAGAAAGTTCTTCTGTTTATCCAACCAAAGTAAAGGTGGGTTTGGGAAGAACCCCTTGCTGTCTGTCTGTCAGATGAAAACCTTTCCCCCAAAAAGACACTAGGATGGGGCTGTGCCCAGGGGCCAGCTGCTGCCCTCCGGAGGCAGGTTCAGACCCATCCTAGACGGAGGCGTGTCCACAGTTGGGTATGCCCTGAGTGTTGGTCCTTTCGGCTGGGCAGAGCCTGGGAGGGCAAGGAGGGCTAGCATGGCATGGTGACCTGAAGGCTCCAGGGCCTGAGGGATGGTCCCGCCTGGGAGGGGCTGTGGCTGGGAGCAGTACAGGCTCTTACCTGGCTCTGGGATGTGTTGGTCACTCCCCAAACTGTAGTGACCACGGAGAGGGAGCCGGGAGGCTGGTTGGTGTTCTGCTGCCAAGGGACAGGGTCATAGGGGAAAGACCCATCACTGCAGAGGGAAACAGAAGGGAGTCCTCAAGGTCTGCAGATGACTCAGATGGGACATGTCCCATCACCCCACAATGCTCTGCAGCTCCCAGCCAAGCCTAGGCAGTTCTGGATCACCTAGGCCCAGCACAGTGCCCAGTGCAGGTGTGGCTCACATGGTGACAGACTGTTCAAGAGTGACCACCTCTCCCCCTGTCACTGCAGAGATGCCACCCCCATAGCTGTCCTCTCACCTTAGCTCACAGTCCACAGGCCATGCTACCAAGGTGTAAGAACAGAGACCTGAATCCCCTCTAAGCTTCTCTTTCAACCACGCTCTGACTCAAAGTGGCTCTCGAGAAAGAGCTCTTGTTCCCCAGCACCAGCTTCCCCTCCAAACTTCTCAGAAAAGGTTGGAAGGGCCCCAGTCAGAGTGTTGGCTCTTCCCACTTCCTCCCAACCCTTCATCGCAGGTTGGCCACCCAGCCCAGCTGATTTGGCCTTTGGAAGGAGCTTCCTTCTTTTACTCTTTCTTCCCAACTCCAGGTCACAGGTACAGGCCTGCCTACCTGCTGTACTGCCTCCCTGCTCCCGCCCCAATCTCTTGTGTGCATCCTTGCCAAGCTAAGCTGCCTCCAGCACCTAAGACACTGGGCACAATCAGAGATCATCAGTGGCACCACGTTCACAAGGCAGAGTCCAAACTCATACCACAGAATGATTTACCTTGATCCCACCCCACTCTGCTTCCCACCTTAGCTCACAACTCTCCCGGAGCTCCCCCAGTTGTTCTCAAGTCTTCCCAGTCACCTTGCTAGGCCAGCAGTACTCTCACCTTGTTTGGTGATATCTCCTGAGGAATCCCTAAACATCAGAAGCCAGGACTTACCCTGCCCTGCACACAATAAATGCTCAATAATGGCTTCCTATCAGTTGCTGGGGTGAAGGTGGAGAATGAGGTCCAGCAGACCCCAGGGAGAGAACCAGAGCACAGCTCCAAAAGGGGCTGGCAGGGTCCTGGTCCCTGGGTGTGCTGAGTTGGGGCTGCCTTGTCCCTGCAGACTCTACGGCACCTAGAGCCGAGAGAAAATCCCAGACACGGCCTCAGAAAGGGCAGAAAAGCAGAGTGCCCACATCTGTGGTCCCACCTTGGCCACGGCATCCCACTGGGGGTGAGGCCTGCAAGGCAGCACTGCTGGGTACCAGAGGGCCAAGGTGGTGGTGGGGATAGAGGCACTCTGGAAGAGGGAGGCATAGTAGGAGAGTATCTCGTGCTTCTGTCAGGCTTGTGCCTTCATCAAAAGAAGTTAACAGAAGGCACAGATCTCCACTCATGCCTAGAGACCTCGTACCCCAGTTGAGAAGCTAGTGCTGGCCCTAGAGGCTGGGGAGACTGGGAGTGAGGGTGTTGGGAACCAGCCCAGATCAGGACTTCTAGG
Organism: Eidolon dupreanum; assembly: GCA_028627145.1. Classification (NCBI taxonomy): domain Eukaryota; kingdom Metazoa; phylum Chordata; class Mammalia; order Chiroptera; family Pteropodidae; genus Eidolon; species Eidolon dupreanum. The sequence goes on along the minus strand of CM053506.1, from coordinate 47,754,831 downwards.
AGGGAGGCTGGTCCTGCACCACAGACACAAAGGAGAGCTGGGGGCCTGGACCTTGTGCTTGCTCCTTGCTGGGCAGCGCCCTCGGCAATGTGGGTTGAGTCTGGTAGGTGCCCTGACTGAAGGGCAGAACCACGTCATTGTGTGGCTATACTGGTTCTCCCTTTGCCTGTATATCCTCTGTGCCTGGCCAGCCCCTGGCTTCCTTCCTATCTCTGCTCAGAAGTCACTGGAAGGGCCTGCCCCAACCCCCTGGTATAAGAGCAACCCCACTCCACGTCCTTTACCTCTTACCCTGGCTTTTTTTGATACTCTAGATACAAGCCCTAGATCTACCCATTCCTGGTTCAGGGCCTTGGTGCAAGTTACTGAGCCTGACTGTTCTCAGTCCCCTCATCTGCAAAAATGGGCGTAAGAACTGTACCTTTACCCTCCACCCTCTGTGTTTTCAAGATGCTGGTCATGAAGTATGAGGTCATGGCATCAAACCAGCATGATGGGGGGTGGGGAGGGGGTAGGGAAAAAAAGCGATCAAGTGTGATCACATAGTGAGGATATTATCCTTGAACTTACGTCTTGATTTCTATATATACAAATATATGTGAGCCCCGGGTCATGGTTTAAAACATGTATTTACTGTGGGTCAGGTAGGTTTGAACAACACAGGCCCTGGCGGCATAAGCCTGATGTGTCTCCAAGAGGAGAATACAGACAAGAAAGCTTCCTCAACTGGAAAGCGACACAGACTTTAGCATTACTCATGACTTCTGGGGGAAAACAGCAGGCGTAGCATTGCGGAGAGAGGAGCTGTCCTCAGGGAACCCAGCCCTCCTGCCTGCCCCTGCCAACCAGACAAGAACATGGGTCATTGGAAAGGGGGCGTGGCCCAGAGGTAGAGGCCAAAGGTGACAGACAACTGACACTCTGCATTTGGGGAGACTGACTGGGGACCTGGGAACCCAGAGAGCCTGGGTGGGGAAGAGGAGCACAGGAAAATAAGAAATGAGCCTGCAACTTAGTGCAGCTGGGCTGGAAGAACCTCTGCTCTCCCGGGGGCTCACCAGGGACCTGGGGCTGGCATGCCAGGGCCCGGAAGGGAGGCCCTGCAGGCTACGGTTCTAAACAAGGAGGAGGAGACCCCTTGACAACCGCTCTCCTGTGGGGCCCCTCGTCCTAGGTGCAGGTGGACTGAACGCAGGACTCCCAGCAACTGAAGCCGGCCCTCTCTTCCCTCTCTTCCCAGAACTGCCCCATAAGCTCCCATCAACCTTGCAGGCTGACAACCACTTCTGATGCCTGGCAGACTCAGGAAGTAAAGTCCCCTGGGAGCCCCCAGAGCCCAGCAGGGCCCCTTCTAAGTCCTGGGGGCCAGCAGCTGCTGCCTCACCACCTCAGGCGGGGAGGCCCCAGCTCACCAGGATACTTCACAGGCCCACAAGCTCCAACTGCCTGCCGCTCCGTGGGTGGGCGTGTGGGCGGAAACCAGCTCTTTCCTGTTTTGCCCCCACCACCTCAGACTCAGTGAGAAGCAAACTTAACCAATGTTCCCAAACTGGCCAACCCACCGTCTGGCTGGAAGGCTCACCCCAGAGACCAGGTGCGCACTGGCGTGGGATGTGGGACACCTATGTGTGCACGGACAGGGGCCTGCTGGCATGCTGCTATGCACATGTGGGGGAAGAGATGGGCACACATATAGGGGCGGTCTCAGGACTTGCTCGCCTCCATTCGCACCTGCTGCAGAAGCAGAAGTGGCAGCCGCACCGACAGGGCTGTGACTCATCTCCTGGGGAGACAGCTCCTGCTGTAGCAGTGAAGGCTCTCGCCCCCGCAGGCATGGCAGTCAGCCTTGCCAATGCCTCTGCCCAGACTCAGACCTCACCACTGGGGGCCTGCCCGACTCCCTGTGCCCAAGGATTAAGGAGGGACAAGTCAGGCTCTTGGGCTCCACCAAGGTGGGAGGGGACCCAGGGTGAAGAAGAGAAGACTTAGAGCCCTGTGGAGGTTGTCCTGAGGCCCCTTCCCTCCTCTAGCAAGTACTATTTAACCACCAGATAGGCTTAGCCCAGGTCAGAGGTCCCTGGCATTTCAGGGCTGCCCACTGGAACTACTTCCCTTCTATTGTCCATCATACCTTCCTGCATTGCAGAGGGAGGCCAGAGCCACTGGGATCTGAGAATTCCACTCTTAGTACTCCTGCCCAGCTCTGTACACCCTCTATCTAGCACAGCCTGGCCTCAGGCCATAAGCTGCCCCTAGCCCGTCCTGTCCAGCCAGAACTGCCCCCAAGAACCCTGTTCCACCTACAGAGGCACCTGTGCCAGAAGCTGCTTGGAATCTCATTGGTGTTCTCCTGCCAATCTACCATGGAGGCAGCTGCTTTCCCACCTCTGCACCTCTTCTCAGCCTGGGATGCTTCATCCCCACCCTGAAAAATGCTGCTCATCCTTTCTAAGCTCCTCCTCTAAAGGCTACTTCCTCCAGGAAGGCCTTGCCATGTCCACTGGCCTGAGACCCACTTGTTCCTCATGTTCCTGGGGTCTGAATGAGGCTTCCTGCCTCTTTCCTTCTGCCCTAGGAGCCCTGAATTCTTAGGCTCCTCGTGCTTTCACGTGCCTTCACACACTTTCAGGGCTCAGGAACCTTTGCTAACCAAAGTGCCAGAGAGAAACAGCACCTCTACGTGCTTACCCTCAGAGGGCTGTCTGAGAATGAATGAATGTATCCATGCATTAATTCTGATTGTAGACCACCTACAGTGTGCTTGTGACTACACGGGCACTGGCACCCAGGGAATAGGAGGTCCTGTCCTCCAGGGAGAGAGAAAGAGGGAAGCTAATGAAGCCACTACTCACTCTGTGTCCTCATCTGTAAAATGGGGATGATAACAGCCCCTCTCTCAGAAGCTGTCATGAAGATTAAGCAAGCTCACATGTGTGAGGCAAAATGTCTAACACACCTCGGGCATCCTAAAACCGTTGGCTGCTGTTATGAATGCTGTTGTTATGATTTACTGAGTGGCTTCTAGATGCAAGCAACTGTGTGAAGTGACTCATCTAAGAACTTGTTTAATCCCTATAAGTGGGCTCAAAAGAAGCATCTCTTAGGAGCTGAGGCTCACGGGGTGCTTCCTAGAGCTCATCAGGGTAGCTTGCCAGGTGGGCATGACTATACTCCACCATCTCAGGGAGCTCAGGGTCTGATTAGGTAGCATTTCCGTGTACAAAGATGGTTACAACACAAGGGAGCACAGGCTACGAAGGTGACCCAGGAGCCCACAAGAATTCCAGAGGTGGTACAGTTTCTCAGGGGTTCTCAGGAGAGTTGTCTTTGGGAATCCACCCAGCATAAAGGGACAGAGGATAAGGTCTAGCCTCAAAGACCAACTGCAGAGAAAACTCAGTGTCCCAGGAATAAAACACTTTCTACATCAAATCACTAGCTTTGGCCTGAACTCTGATGAAACATTTTTCATAATAATATTCAAATGGCAAAGGGAGGCCTTGCAGAACAGTGCTTAGCTATCTGGGTTCTCAACTTAGACTCTTTGGGGAGTCTTGGCTCTGCCATCGATGATTTCTATGATCAGGGACATGCTACGTAAGTCAATCTCAACTTTCTTAACTGTAAAATGGGGACTAACACTCTCCTAGGATGAAATATATAAAAACAGGAAAAGTAGAGTGTAGTGCCTGGCAGAGAGCCCCTGCTCAACTGTATTTACACGTTTCCATTTCCAGAGCCTGATTGCCATGTAGGTAACCATATTTACTTGTTGATACAATGATGGTGTTTAGAAGTTTTGCAAATATGAGATCAATGGGACAGGGTGTTGTTATCATCTGTGCCTAGTGAACATATCTTCTAAGCCTCTGAGGCTTTCCTCAGTGTTCCTTTGTCCACCCTTCTTGACCTAGTGAACTCCTACCTATACTTCAAAACCTAGTATGGATACTCCCTTTTGTGACTCTCCTAAGGCATTTTCCTTGGTTCTCTCAGCACATTTTTCATATATTTTATAAAGAGCTCTTCACATTGCATTTAGAGTAGACATGTCTGTTTGCAAGCTCCACGGGCAGTGACCAACGTTTGCTAAATGTGAGAAAATGAGTAAAGCCCAGAAAGATGGCGGGGTGATTCTCGGTTCCTAGGCACCTCCTGTGTCAGTGTCTACAGACATTCATTACACTTCTAATAGCCACTTTATTTGAGAGAAAGAACGAATTCCGATTAAGAGTATTGTCAGACCCTAATGAATTTCCCTGATCCAGCTATATTGGTCCCATCTCAGTGCAAGCCTGTAGTGTTACAACTAATGAAACATGAGCCAGTGAGGAGCAGCAGCTCCCAACCTCTTTAATTTAGGGAACCCATTAACAGTGATCTCCATCATCACAAAGACTAGGGCCTGCTTCCTTTCCTCTCTGTGGTAAAACTTAGAGAGGAACTTGTATAGCTAACTGCATATTGGAGAGTTTTTAAATTTTTTCAGTAAGAAGGAAGGGAGAGATCCATGCATCTTGGCAATCTGGAACTGATGGAGCAGGATTTTGGGGTCCTTCGACCCCTCTTTCATTGTTTCTGTGTTTTCTTAAAAAAATTTTTTGGGTGCAAGAAGTATCGATTATAAACTGCAAAAAATAGCTATAAATGAAAGCGATGAAGATGGTGTGATGTGACCAAGGGAAGGAAAAGACTGCGGCGGGGGCAGGGGGGAGTTCTAGCCCTGACTGACCTCTTTTTTGCTGCCTGACCACAAGTGACCACATCAGAGTTGGACAGCACCAGGCAGAGGTTGAGAGAATAAAGACTAGTCTATGGGGCTCTCTGCATGCCAGGCCTAGTGATGAGCATGTTGTAAGTCCTGCACTGCTGTTTTTGCACTTCTGTAGAAGAGGAAACTGAGGCAGAGAGCTCATGAAACTGCCCCAGAGTCACCCAGCTAGAATATGGTGGAGCTGAAACCTGACACCTGCCAGCTTGGCTCCAGGGTCTGTGCCCCAATCTGCTATAAAGGGGAGCACAAGGGCCCTGCCCAGGAGCCTCTCCTTTGTGGGCCACAAACCCCTAAAAGAGGAGGAAGGATGGCATCCCTTGGTCTCAGAATCTTCCCCAGCAATTGTGGGTTTTGAGTGTAATCAAATTAAGAGTGTAAACAAGATTTATTAGGCTTTTAATTACCTTTGCAGAACTGATTTGCATTCAGACAATGTGCTAATCACAAATGGCTTTTTTAACCACTCATTAAAAATGTGGGAGTGGAAAGCAGAAATGTTTGCTGGCAGCAGGTCCGGGTCACTGCAGGGACCAGGAAGGGGTCCTGCTGCTTGGCCATAGGCCCGAGCCCCTTCCTGCCCTGGGCTGGCCTCTCCTGGCCTTCTGTGCAGCGCTCTGTGTGGTGGTGAGGTCAGCATCCACCTACATCTCCATGGCAGGACTGAACAGAGAGCCAGTCCAAACACTCCTGCACAAACCCCAAAGTTCTACCCAAGACATGGCTACTCAGGACTCCTCCCGACCACCATCACTCTCAGGGACACTGTAGGGCTGTAGTAGCCTGACCCTTTTCTGACACCTCCTCATGGTGCTGAGCGTCACCATATGCCCAGTGGCTCGAGGGGTCATGGGCCTTTCTTAGAGGCACAGGCCCCAACTCAGACCTGGTACTGTGGCGCTGACTCCCACGGTCTGTAACAAACGGGACAGAGATGCCCAAGCTACAAAAATCCAACAGTCTAGAGCTCCCTCACCCTTTCCAGTTTGCTTGTCCTCAGAGCCTTCAGACAAGGACCCAAGTAGTTAAACAAGTGGGTACCTCTGAGCACCAAAAGTCCTGAATACCCTAGGGTCCCCAAGCTCACCCTGGCTCAATGTCTCCTTAATGAAAAGGCAAGAACTGCTTCCTCCAAGTCATTCAATACAGTTGTGGAGTATGATGGTCAGAATAGCTTCCTCTCTATGAAAGTATAGCTGACCCTTGAATAATGCAAGTTGGAACTGCGTGGGTCCACTTTAAAGCAGGTTTTCAATTGATCTGTGTGGTTCAAACCTGTGTTATTCAAGCTGTCCTCTGAGCTGCCTCCTGACAGTTAGCCAGGCCATCTTCCTCTGTCTGAACCCTTAGGCCAAGCTTTCCTGCCACTGAACCCTAACCTTGCCTCCATCCGCCAGCTCCCAATTTTGCCTCACTGAGTCCTATTTCCATGATGAATGGGAATCAGCTCTGGCTGCATAGACACCCTTTGTCTGTTTAACCCCAGGACTGAACTGTCTCATGCCTTTAGATCAACTCAGCAAAGGGCTGGCTGTGGTCCAGATCTGTGGCACTCTGTGGCCTGAGTAGTCATGGCCAAGCAGGTCTGAGGCAGGTCTCTAGTGGGGGCTGTGGGGCCCTGGCCTGCCATCAGCAATAGCTTTACTTAAATGACTTGGAGGAGAGAAGGTTGGGAGGGACCTGAGAAGTGGGATGATGAAAGGCAGGATGATTCTGAAGGGATGGGAGTGTTGTGGAACTAAAATGTAACAAAGCTAAACGCCAAGTATGTAACTTGGGTTGCATTCAGCCACAGCCTACGCTCAGTGACCCGGCAGCAGTTCAGATGGAAAAGACTCTAGCCAGGAGCAGTGGATAGAAGGGGCATGGAGGTGGATTTTGCTTCTCTAGAACAGAGGTTCTTAACTATGGGTGATACCCCATAGCCCCTAATGCGAGAGCACTTTAACAATGCTTGGGCTGCACTGGAATGATCAAGTGGGCAGGGACCAAGACATTAAAGGCCCTGCAAAGTCCTGCACCATGAAAAATTACCCTGCCCAAAGGCCAGCAGTATCCCGAGAAACATTGACAGGAGTGGGGTTGTTTGTTCTACAAGCTGGAGCAGTCCTAGGCCCGGCCGAGGGTGGGATGAGGCAATAATCCTGTGTGAGGTGTGGGGGTGGTGGGATTGCTGTCATGCACAGTGCTTCTGACTGAGGCAGGTAGCCCTGTGTCAAGGGTCACCCTGCCAGGGCAGGGGCTCTGAAGTCTCTTCTGGCTTTGAGAGTCAATAGCTTCTAATTTGATTTATGAAGCATTGCCAACACCCCACTTCCCGGCGGCGCCTCAATGGTGCGACTTAGATCTCCTGCAGTGAGCTCTGGGCTGCAGGTGCCTCAGTCAGGATGGGTAATGAGCCAAGCTCTGACTGAAAATGCCCCTCCTGGTCAACAGAGGGGACCTGCGCGGTGAGAGCAGACAGCATGACGGGCCTTGTTGTTCCAGGGTCAGCCCACAGAGCGCTAGGAGAGAGCATCCCCAGCACAGCAAGGGACCGGTGAGATAATTAACTGGGGAACTTGCTGGTCCTGACCACGTGCTACTCCTGAGGCTGGTGCAGGGTGGACTGGCCAGTTTCTCAGCACCTGGAAGCTTCTGACAAGCCCGGCCCTTGTGTTGACCAGCCCAGCCTCATTTGGCTCCTGCCTGGTTGGCCTGGGCTGGCTCTGTCCCCATCTGGGGGTGGGACCAGCAACCCTGTGCCCTTCCTGAGCCCCTTCCAGCCCTAAGTATCTCTGGGTTTGCCCGACACCCTGCTCAGAAAAGCGGGAAAGCACTGGGTTCAGGACTGCTAACTTTCCACCAGAAGTCTGGAACCCAAAGAAGGGGCGGCTTGTCCCTGCCTTCGAAGGGACAAAGCAGTCAGGCCTTTTAAGACCAGCGCTTTCAACTTCTGTTTTGATGGGGAAGAAACAGCACGCACACATGGGGACTTAAACAATAACTGCATTTTAGAAAACATAACACCCCCACAGGTGCTCAGAGGCCGTTTCCAAGATCTGGAGCCTGAGGGGCGGCTGCGCAGCACCCACCCAAGAAGCCCCCCGCCCAGCCCTGGGGGCATGTGCCCACTCACCTGTGTGACAGAGTGGGTTTCATGGAGCTCATGGAGTTGAGGGGGGGCTGCATGGGGAGTTTCCCGGGGGGGTCGCTCTGGCGGCTTTTCTGATGTCGGAGCAGCAGCAGGCGGCCGAGCTCCTCGCACCAGGAGGACAGCAGGGCTGCAAGGAAGGACAGGATGGTCAGTGGGCACCTCGGGCACCACACCCTGACACTCCCGCCCCCATCTCACCCCCCCAGAGTAGTTGTTGTCGACACTGGCTTTGGTCCCACCTTTGTGTGACACCAGGAGAGTCACTAAGCCTGCTCAGGAGGCCCTAGTGCTCTTATTTGTCGAGTAGAACTAACACCCCCAAAGGAGGATTAAAAAGCTTCTGTTGCTGTAGATCAGAGGAGCACTGACTTTAACGGCAAAGAGGAGAGTCAAGACGATGTAGGGGACAGCATAGATGATGCCGTGGGAGAGCCAGACAGAGCCAAATGAAGACCTTGTGTGGAACAAGTTTAGAACTGCTGGCTGCCCCCAGACTTCTCAGTGAAGCCTGCCCCCTGGATTCTGAACAAGCAGCTCAACATGACTTCTGCCCATGGGTGGGGCCAAAACACAAGGTTTAAACGAAATCCAGAGCCTTCCTTGTGCCTGTCGACAATCCCAGGAGTGCCTGCAGGTTCTCCCTGAAATTCCTCCCCACAAAAGGCCCTGCAGAGCATGTACGCGCACACCTTCCGGTCTGCTGCACTGCTGGGCAGAAGGTTAGGGAGGACAAAGGATTTCCAGGGCAGAGGGTGGCTCAGGGGTGGGGTGGGGCCCAAGTTAGAGTCCCCAGAGGCACCAGAAAGTAGCTGACCTGGTCAGGTTGTCAGGAGCCTTTTGAATCTAGAATTGCTCAGCTACTTGGCCAGATGCACAGCCCACTCCCTCATTTCCAGGGTCTTCCATCTTGAAGCTGTGCAAGATGCTTCTGCATCCTTTCCTAGGATTTACCCGGTATGATCCGGGACATCAGCTATTATCCTCACTCTATAGATGAGCAGACTGAGGCTCAGGCAGGCGTTGTCACTCGCTCACAGTAACACATTCAATGATGAGCAGAGACACAGATGGTGCCCCTGCCCCATGCCTTGGTGGTACAGCCCAAGGCTGGACCAGAATGTTGAGAAGATGAAACCCTTCAGAAGGCAAAAGCCAAGTGGCGTGGTCCCAGCCCCTCAATTCTAAGAGGAACTCTTCAGGTCTCATTTAGCCAGCACTAGGGAAGACGTCCATATACACAATGCCCCAGAGTAGCTGGGCAGGGTTGCCACTTCAAAACACCCAGATCTTGGACAGGGTTCCCTGTCAGCCTGAGGCTCTGAGAGGCAGGGCTGGGGACCTTTTGACACCCTGCTAGGCTCTACCCCTGCCCAGCAACTCGGGTCTTTTCCTGCCCCTCACTGAGTGGGCAGGGGCCAGGAGACAGATTTTAGGGCGAGCAGTAGAACCCCATCCATCCAGTTCTGCTGTGAGCTGGCTGGAAGGGAGTTGCCCACATTCCCAGGGGCCAGCTGGGGGCCCAAGGGCAATGGAAGGTCAATGGTTCTTGCATGGAATGGGGTGGGGCAGCGAGGGGTCCCACTGGGGTTGCTGGATACATCTGTTCAGCTTGTGTGGTGTGCAAAGATGCCTGACCAAGGAAGCATGCGGGGGCCAAAATCCAGCCTGTGCTCCCTTCCCAAAGGGCACCTGTTTCTCAAAAGATGCATCCTGTCCCTCTCTTGTGGGGCTCACCTGCCACCACTGCACAGCAAGGAGGGTACTAGAGAGTAGAAGTCCCTAGCCTGGCATGTGTCTGCCCAGAAACCATGGCAAAAAGCCCCTAGAGTGGGTGCCCAGCACACATCTGCAGCAGCTGGAGGGGGAAACAGCCTATTCAGACAGGCTGGAACAAACGAATGAATTTCCAGATTGCTCCATTCTTCTCCCAGGCCCCTAGTTACTGCTTCTTGTGCGGGGGGCACTGGGCATCTGGAAACTCATTAGTACGCCAAGCACGAGGCACTGGATTGCAGAGATGGAGGGACTGCTCGGCTGCCAGCACAAAGGACGGCCACAGATGGTACGCCCGCTGCCCGCCCTGCCTGAGCCGCCCCTCCTAGCTCTTACTCCTTCGGGGGCCACCGCACCACGCAGGAGGGATGGGAGGCACCATGGGGGCATTCAGAGCTTTCCTTCAATGTCACGGGCGAACCCCCTACTTGGTCAAGGACAGCTCTCATCTTCCTATCATTACTGGAGTGATTTTCTTTAAAGGGAATAAAATAAAGGGAGGCTGGTGGCGTAGCAGGGCTTGACACGCTGTGAAGAGATGGGATGTGTGTATGAGGCAGCCACGGCACAACAAAGATGCCAGGACAGCCACGTTTCCACAACCAAGAGGGAAAGCGTGGGGAGCGAGGAAGGACCACCCCTCATCTCCTTGGCCTGAGTGGCCGGTAATCACAGTGGCACACTGGCAGACACATGGTGGGAGGATGTACGGTGGGCAGACCCAGGGCATGCTCTCATCATGGTGTAAACCAACACTGGCTGTTCTGAGGCAAACACCAGTTAATGACAACACATGGGAATTTGCAGTCAAAAAGGGAGTCTGAGCATTGTCAGAACTAGAAGGACCAACAGACAGGAGGTAGGTTAGGGGGTGACACGAGCACAGAGACCGCACAGTGGGATAGGTGTCTGTCTGGGTGTGTGCCCGGATCCGACTGTTTATACACGGCTGAGCTAAGCTTGCCTCTCTGATGAGGCATGTCCTGCTTGCATTTCTCTTTTGTACTGCACGTCTCCGCTCTGGGAACTCATTGGGGCACAGCATGAAAAGGGATCACTGAGCACAGGCTGAGACTAGGAAGGAGCACCAGGCATGAAGAGTCCCAGAACGGGGTGGGAGGGATGGAAAGGTCTGATGTGATGTGCACAGAGCACACCAACCATGGGAAGAATTTTAGAGGGACACTAGCCATCCTAAGCTGAGCAGGAGGGGTCATGAGTGCCCCTCCTACTGCCTGGGCACTCTTTGAGGCCACCCTTCGCCTCCTCCGCCGAGCACCACTCACCCTAACAGTCTGGGTTCCTACCATTTAGAGCTATGTGACCTCAGGGAAATTATAGAAGCTCTCTGGGCCTCAGTTTCTTGATCTGTTAATACTAATGCTCTATCTTAGGATCACTATGATGTTCAAATGATACCACCTATGAAGTATTTAAAGCAGTATGGCACATAGTAAGCATGGAGTAACTGAAAGCATTGTGTGTGGTCTTTGGAGAGCAGGGGAGACATCTGCAAATGTGCTCTCTTCCCCACAGACAGTAAAGCATCTCATGAATGGGAGGAAGCCATCCCAGACCCCTCCAGAAGGTGTCAAGGCAGCCCTGATGGGTACTAGTGCCACAATGCTCAGGAGAGGGGAGAGGAGGGGACAAAAGCCAGCAGGCTATGGGAAGCGTGGGCTAAGTGTCCTGGCTCTGGAGTCCCATAGACGGGGCTTGAACTGTGTCCTGCCACTCTCTAGCTCTGAATTTCACACAAGCTGCTTCATCATGTGGAGTTCCAATGTCTCCATCTGTAAAGAAGCTGCCTGCCTCAGAGAGTGGACGTGAGCTGTAAATGAGTATTGTCAACCAACTGCAGGTGTATCCACGCACAAGCCAGAAAGGGAGGGAGAATGTGTGGAGACCAAGGGACCCTGTAACCCACACAGCCCCAGACAAGCAGCCCCTCAATCCCATACCCACCACTGCCTCACTTAACACTGGGAAAGCTGGAAAGGCACCAACTCTAGAACTAATCTGCAAGACCTGATCCCTGCTCTGTGTCTACCACCCATGTGATACCTCCAGCAACTCATCTAACCTTCCCATGCCTCAGTTTCCTTACTTCTGAAATGAGTTGGTGGTAATTCTGCCCCCTACTCATAATTGTTAGGATGAGCCAAGTTACTATGATGAAGTGCAGGAACAGCACCAGACAACATAGTAGGTGCTATACACGTGTTTGTTAAAATGACAATTAGTGTTATTGACCTTGGTTGGTAGATGAGTGACCACCAGGATGGTTACAGGGCCTTGGCATCTCTGTCCAACTCTGACCACAGAACATAGAAACAAATGAACTGGGCAGGTGTGCAGCTCAGAAGTTCACAGGACCCCGAGTAGACAACTAGAAGCATCTGTTGCCCTCAGCTACCGGTGCTGCAGAGCAGCCCCAAGGTAGGTGCCGAGGGGCAGAATGAGGACCATACTGTGTCTGCTTTGCTTGAGACATAGGAAGTAAAAATCAATTCCCCCTTCAGAAGCAACTGTCTCTAACTAATTCAGCCAGTTGAAAGGTGTCTGTGGCCCTACAGGGGATGTATTCTGAGGTCCCTGGAGGGACACCCTAGAGATAGGGCAGAGCTCAGCTTCCCAAGCTAACAGTACATCATGAATGGGGGTGGGGTGGGCAGGTCCCTTAGAATCCAGAACAGCTCATGACCCACGCCCAGATATCTCACTTGGCACAGTCTAGAGCCCTGGCCTTTAGCAGCCAAGTTCCCCATATCCACAGGGGAAGCAACAATCCCAAGAGATTCCAACCAGGGAGAAGACAGGATGGGCTGACCTCTCAAGTTCCCATTGCCTACACTTTTCCCTGGAGCTGACTTACCTAGGAAGCCACAAGGGATACCAGGTTTTCTATCCCAGGCTTGCTGCGGACTTAAACAACTAAGGTCATTTGTTAGCATATGTCTTACAGTAGATGCTGTGTCATGGTTTGATTTTCCTTTCTAGTGGTACATAAAATAGTGATGTGTGTGACAACGGGAGGCATCGTCTAGTAATGGGATCCAGTGGATATGTCTCAGGGCCCCAGCACCAGCGGATGACACAGCTAGGTCAGGATGAACTCAGAGAAAGAAGTGGAAGTGCATTCTGGGTCTGAGAATCAGAGGGGTGCAGGACATAGGCCTGAGGGAAGGCACCAAGGGAGAACCAAGATCTGACAGACATTTGCTCCCCAAGACCTTCCTGGCTACTTCCACTGCAGCCATTAGTCACCAGCATCCTTCAGGGACAAAAAAACAAAAAAACAAAAACAAAAAAAAGGAAACCAGGTTAAGAGTGAGGGCAGATCTGAAGTAGAACTTTGAGGCGTTTTAGATCTGGCTTGTCCCAGATGTGCCCACTTGGGGACACTGACCTGCCTGGCATTTGCACCTACAGTTCCTGGCAGAGCAGATGCCCAGGAAGAGCTAATGGACTAGCACTTGGGTGCCAGTTTTACAGGAGCGGTAGCCGAAGGAAGAGGCTGCACTCTCTCGTTGAGGGAATGGCCTAGTCTCCAGGTAGGGAGGGTGGAGTTGAATTTTCTAGACCAGACTATAGCTAGCAGACAATGAGCCAGGTAGGGGAGGAGGGAAGGCAGAGATTGGGGTCTGAAGGTTTGGAGCATCAAAGGAGCAGACAAGCTTGCTGGGCATGTGTGAGAGGCTGTCCTTCGCTACACTGGACTCAGGCTTGAAAAGAGGCCAGAAACCAGAAGCAGCCCTTGTGGCCATAAAAAAAAGGCAGTTTGTTCCCTATGGATATGAGCAGGGGGATGTTTAGGCAATGAGTGGCTTGGAATGCTCATTCCTTGTAAGGTCTGGGCATCTGGAAAGGATGAGAGCAACAGTGAGGGAAGGGGAGGATAAAATGCCATGGAGAGGAGGATACAGAGACCTGGATATAAGGGCCAATCAGGGGAATTCTCAAATGTGCTGCAGTCTGGGGATGCCGCACTCAAATGAAACAAAGGCGTATTAAGTATCAAAGAGCAGCTCAGTGGCTAAAAGGCTGGAGAACAGAGGAACTCTGTGAATGAGTGAGAGAGAGAGGGGGGCGGGCGGGCTTCTGAGACCCAGAGATGGACAGGACTCAGGGGTGCCCAGGAGGTGGCCTGTAGGCACTGGCTTCTCAAGCCATGCCCTTGGGGAGGAGGGAGGAGAGTTGAGAAGAGGGAGGCGGAAAGAGGTCCTGGGAGCAGACAAGTGAGATTCACCATCAGCAAAAAATACCATGGCTACATTTTCAAATGCTTCCATACCATACAAGACCCTCTGAAGTGGCAGCAGAGCATGGCAATCCTATTTCCCAGTGAGGAAGCCTGGCCTGGGTAGCTGGAAGGCCTCTCCTGGGAGTCAAGGCGGAAGAACCAGGCATCCAGTTTGGGCTCCTCCCCTCTCCTCCCTGACACATTCTTGTGCCCACATCTACTCAATTCCCCAGGAGCACCTCAAGCCACCTCAGGAAGATACTCCCCACCAACACCCCGCCCTACGAGCAGTTCATCGAGGCATGATTGTCTTTGGAATCTGTCCCCTATGCTTCTTGCCTATTCCAATCACCTTCTGCAGCCATGTCTGTTCTCCTCTGAATTATGACAAGCACGTTATCATTTATCTCAGTCTCTAAACCTGTTTCCTGCCAACCTGCACACCACAAGGTGGCCAGAGAAATTTTTCTGCCAATGCATTCTGATCACCTCTTTCCAATTGTGTCCCTAGAGCCTGCACAGGGCCTGGTGGATGGTAGGCTCAAGGGATGCAGAATGAGTGAGCGACCCCGCTTCCCTGGGAGAAAGATGTGGTGTTCTATAGCAAGAGCAGGAGCCCTGAGGGCCATGGTTTACTTATGCTACCCCGGTGCCCGCTACAGGCTATGAAGCCAACACATGACTAAGGGATTAAAATGAATCACAACTAGATAACCCAATATACAGAGCCGAATAGACAATGGGAACACTGTGTCTGAGACTCGGACTCTCTGGGTAAGAGCCGTGCCCTGTGGCCTTTACACCTGCCAGCAGCTCCCCGCTCCTTGGGGGCAGGGATCTTGCCTCAAGATCATCAACCCTGAAAGGAATCCTATCATGAATGTGTCCAGAGGTTGGTGCTGTCATCAAATAAAATCTGTAAACGAGTCAAGTGACGCTTATTTTGTGACAGGCATGGCCACTGGTGGGCCACGCCAAAATGGGGAACGAAAGGTAAGCTAGTTGAAACAGCATCAGTTTGTATAACTTGGGAAGCCAGCTGTAACCCTGGGTTTACTCTGTTCATGGGTTGGCATCAGTTTTCAGGTTGATGGTGTCTGTTCCACAGCATCTTACCCAGGGCTCCCTGGAGACACTGCTGCTGATCCTCCTGCCTTCCTAGCCCAGGGCACACATTCCTACCCTCTGACCTCCCTTTTCATCTCCTAAACATGGCATCCTGGGACCATTGCCCAGGGAAGCCTAGGGGTCAGAGATGGTGGGGACTCCTGCCTATGCCTGGGGAACAGGGTTCTAGACTTCAGACCCATGCAGAGGAGAGGTGAGGGTCCAGGGGGGGAGGGCAGAGAGGAGAGCACATGGGGGTTTGAGATGATACAGGACTGGGCTAGTCTTTTCGTCTTGTCCGTAAAGTGAGAAGCCAACAGGAGGAATCTCTGCTCTCAGGCATGGTGTGAGGAGTCCCAAGATGAAAGAAGGGCCCATGCTCTAAACCACATGTAAGAGATGGTGGGTCTAATTCCAAAGAGTCTCAGCTGCAGACTCGGAAGCTATAAAGTGCTGACTACCTCCAGCCTTCGAAGAAAGAGTGGCCAAGATCACAGACTCTAGAGCCAGGCGGCCTGGGTTCAAATCCCAGCTCAGCCACTTAGCAGTTGTGTGACCGTGGGTAAGTTACTTAACCTCTCTGCTTTGGTTTTCCCTTTAGTAAAATGGGAATAATAAATATTACCTACCTCCTAAACTGTCATGACGATTAAACAAGTTAATACAAATAAAATGCTAGTATTATGCCTGCCACATAGGAAAGATTATTTAAGAATAAATTATTATTTTGTTGCTGTTAGTGAGCACATATCCTTTCAGGATTAAGAGGCTTCTCTGTCTCCCATCTACACGCTGTTGCTCAAAGAAAATACATTTTCTTTCAACCATCTCCAAGAGGATCGCAGTGCTACCATGCTTTGGGCAACACCTCCTTCACACTGGGTACTATCTGGGCAGGCAGTATTGCTCCCCAGCACCCAGCTGTATCCTTACCCAATGTTTTCCGTGCCAGACACTCTGCATTGGGTGGGCCCTAGGCTCTTGTAAAACTGAGCCTCGATAGCTGCTCTTCTGACTCAGCTCTCAGGCCATGCAGTGCAGGGAGCCAATCTGGGCTGACTCCTCTTCAGCAGCACCTGGGTGCGGGCACTGGGGTGGACTTTGCAGCCGTGCTCCCCATACCAGTTCAACAGAGTGGCCACAAAAAAGGGGTGGTTCACGGGGAGGCCTGGCCCTTCCCTAGCCCCCATCTCCTGTGTCCAGAAGACTGAATGGTGACAACAGCCAACGTCAGAATTCCTGCTGTTATCCCTATGCTCCCAGCAGAAATGGGTGGTCTGACCCATGACCCCAGGGACTTGACTTATCCATGGAATCATTACATAGCTGTCCTCCTCTGTGGGCCCACCTCTGCTGGGTGACCCAGAAATGGAAAAAGGGCCCCTTCCCTGTCAGTTCTGTCGAGGCATCTTTTCCCAGGAGGAAATAGCACAGATGCACATGACCACAGAGAGGTGGGAGCCAGGGGCAGTGACTCCAAGCCCTCGGGCCAGGGGCAGTAGCTGTTGGGCCTTAGGAAACCAGGCGTGTCCACCCTATCATGGCCATTGACCCAGTGGGGCAGCCTGGGGCCACATGTGCGTTACTGTGAAATGGGGTGACACCTCCCACTATGAACAGTGAGGATCTATTGGCATCATGAGGGTGCACAGACAGCCCTTTAGTTTTCCCAATTGCCTGGCACCCTCTGCCTCACTGGAGCCTCACAAATCTCCAGTGAGGGGCTAGCCAAGAATGAGGCTGTCTGTGTTTTATGAAGCAGAAATCAAGGCCCAAGAGGGGGTGACTTGCCCAATCACACCATAGGAGAGAGGCTCTCCTGTTGGTCCAGAATGGTTTCCCTTTACCCCCACAAGTGTGATGTCACATATCTGAGAGGCACATCTACAGAAGACGGCTCAGTACCTCTCGCCCACCTTTTACTCCCATGATTTGGCTCCATCCTAGCTTCTTGTTCTAGTTTGCTACCAACTTCCTGTGAGACCTTGGGCAACTTCTTTCTCTCCCTGGGCCATAAGTCAAAGAGTGAGTGGGTGGCGGGCTCTCGGAAGTCTGAGGGCCCATGAAATGAGCCCTAACTTCACAGCAGGGTCATGTCTCTCAGGACTGAGGTCAGTCTTGACTCCTCAATTCTGTAGGTGCTGTGGAATGAGCTGCCCATCCTCATACCTGGCCTAGACACTCCCACCAGCAGGCATGAGCTATAGATGGAAGGGGCTCCAGAGACCTCCCCTTGCCCAGGTGTTCCTTTTACTAAGGCCAAGAGCCTGGAGTGGGGAGTGGATCTGTTGAGGTCTGACAGTTGGCATGTTTAGGGCCCGGGGGTGATGGGGGGCTGGGAGGGGAGGAGGCGAAGCCTCAGCTTTGGTGGCCATTGAGGGGTTAGGGCTTTCCCCTGGTTATAGGAAATATAATTTCTGGAGGGTGTAGGTTGGACTTGGGGGCCCTGACAGCTGACCCCTAGAACATAAAACCAGAGATGTTTTCCCTGGGGGAAAATCTTGTCCTTCTGCAATAACAGCTAGATCATTGCACTACCATCAGCACTGGTAGCAGCACGCTGTTCTGAGGTTCAACTGCTTCTGGTTTTTCTAGATCGTTGCCACACTCTGCTCTCTGCTTTGTTACCTCTCATCACTGTGTGGGTAAGAAAGTCAAAACAAGGAGGAATCATCTATTGGTCCTTTGGCTGTGAGTGACCCTGTCCCTCTCCTGCCTGCTCCCCTAGCTGCACATACTCAGGCCCCATGTGCAGTGAGGACTGACCAGTTTGATGCTGTGGCAGTCCCAGGATCATCTGAAGGCTCATGGCTTGCCCTGTCCCACCCCACTGGGACCTACCTGTTTCCCAGTGGGTGGCAGGTCCTGCCATCTCAGGTCTTGAGGTCCGGCCCAGCCTAAGAGGGCCTCTGGGCCACTCCCTCTCTTTTGGAACACTCCTCCTACACTCCCACACCCCTCTCCCCAAGGGCTGCCCGGGTTGGCAGGACCCAGGAGTCTCAAGGCGTGTGAACTCACCCTGGGAACTGAACTCTGGGGACCACAGGGCTGATTCCCAAACCGGTTCGGTTATCCCTCACTCGACAGAGGCTGGGCCTGCCAGGCAGGATGCTCGGACCCAGGAGGAGAAGCCAGACGGGTTGAGCCTGTCTGTGGGCTTTGGGAAAATCCCAGCCTGGAAAATTCCCTGCCTATCTCGCACCACGTCTGGACCTTCCTGGATAACTCAGATTCAAATGGAAAACAAACAAAAAAAACAACCAAAAACCAAAAACCAAAAAACCCACCCAAAACAAGCTCAAGGGGAGCATTTTTATCAGAAAGAGAATGCTCCTTTCCTCTCGCTGGTGCCCCTCAGCCTGAGAAACAGGCCTGGACAAGACTGTTGGCCAAAGTGCTGCCATCCAAGGAGACCTGCTGGCAGGGAACGGACACTGTGTAGCTACTGTGCCCCCGGCGAGGTGCTGGCTGACATACTTCTTGACCCTGGACTCTGACAAGCCACCCAATGGTGAAAGTGTCACAGCCTCCATTTTAGAGATGAGGGGCAAGAACAGAGGAGCTGCATAACTTGGCTCAGGGCACACCTGAGCTTGTGGCAGGTCAGGACCGTAGCAGGATCTTTTCATTTATCTCGAGATATCTGCTGGCGGCGGGGCTAGGGTGCGGGGATCTAGACCACTTCCGTTGAAAATTACACCACATTAATAGCAAAGCAAGTATACTGAAGAAGGAAGGGGCCCTGAGCCATCCTTACAACAGACTGAGGCCAGGTGGCCTCTGTGCACCTGCCTCCATATTCCAAGACGACAAGGGGTCCAACAGGACAGATCCCTTGGGCTACCCAAGGACTAACTAGAATATCAATGGGGGGATGGGTGGTAGTGCCCAGAGCCAAGAGCTTCCCTACTTCCATCTTGCTCTAAGGCAGCACCTGAGCAGGATGGAGAAGAGGCCAGAGGCTTAGGGCAGTAAGGATGTTCTCTCTACCCCAGTGTTGGCCCTGGGGGCATGCTCATAGTGTATTTACAAGACAAGACCCAAGCCACACCTACCCTGGAACCATGCCCTTAGGAAACTCTGAGCCCCATGCCCCTCAGTCCGCAGGCGCCTCCTGGAGAGCCTATTTTCTATTCTGTATGTAGTTTCTCCTGGTAGCTAAACCCCACTGCCAGTTGCTCACTCTTAGGGATCTAAAAGAGTAAGGAGGGGTTGTGGGAACCAATATCTTCCCTGGGTAATTGACTTTTCTGAGTCTTCCCAGCTAGGTGCCTGCAATTTGGCTGGGACCCCGGCTCCCAGCATAAGAGGCTGGAGTGAGGTTGGGCCCTCCCCAGGGTCAACAAGATCCCCAAGTCTAAACACCACAGCCACCCATCTTGGAAGGCAAGATAGGCTGAGAGCCTGAATGTTGAGAGGCCTTGCTGTGTGCTCCCTCCATTTGCTCTGGCCCTCACATCACTCCAGGCCCTTTGTTCTTTCTGTGAGAGCAAGGAGCCAATGACAAACCTCAGGGCCTTCAAATGGTGGTTACCTTCCACCAAACCTGGGCTCAGGAAGCCAGCATAAAGACCTTCCCTGGGTTCTGGTCCTGAGACTAAGCCTTGGAGAGGTACTGACCCGAGGCACCTGTTTCTATAAAGGAACCACCTGGAAAACTTCTCACCCCTAAAGAGTGACTAAGGGGATGTGTGTTGTGGTGACAGGGGCAGGAGAGAAGTTTAGGGTGGGAAGCACTTTGCCAGGAGATCTTTGACTACTGAGAATTAGGTTCAGGTCACTGCTCTTTGAGAAAGAGCAGATTCATGAAAAACCTGCTGACTGGACCCCCAGCTCTCCCACCTCCCACCATCTGCACCTCCCCGCTCCTTCCCTGCTTCTTTCCCCTGGCTGAGTGACCTGGTTAACCTCTGAGAATTTCAGGTTCCTGGTGCAAGAAACACAGAGGGTGATTCCTTTGTCTCCTGCTGGCTAGTGAGGGTGAGGCCTGAGCCACAGGAAGGGCTCCCAGCCTAGCTGCAATCACTCTGGACACCAAGCAGGTAGTTTTAATCAGGGGCACATGACCTGGCCCCATGGGTGCATTCAGTAGCAGATTCAGACACTTCTTCCTGACCACACACTAGGGGAGATGACCATTTCCAGTGGGTCTCCACCCAAAACCGTATAGCAAGGTTTCCTCTCTTGTCCATTTATCCAGTAAGGGCAGCAGGATCACCCACACATTTCATGTTTCCATGTCTTGGCTTCCTAATTGGTCACTCCACTCATTTCCCAAGAAACCCTGAGTGTGGATGTCTGAAGGATACCTGGAAACCACCCAGGCCTGGCTGTTACAACCTCTCCAGGTGTCCAGCAGGGTTGGCAGTGGGTGATCCAGCTGCCCCAAATACCAGATGGCCTCCATTTATCCCACTGGGCTCTCCTAAAATGCAGTGATGCCTGTGCGTTTTGAATGACCTGTCATTCTTTTAGCACATTATCTACTTGTTTTAGTCATGCAGAGGTAGACACCATGTGAAGAAAACCTAACACAGACACAGAATTTATAGAACACTTAGGGAGTGGGGCAGAAAACGAGAGCAGAGCTTTCTCTTTGCAGCTCCTTTGCGTGATGAAATGATTCTATGAGGTTTTTTTTTTTTTTTTTTTTAAATATCCAGCTGCCTGGTTGCAATGAAAGTAAGAATCATTTATAAGAATTCCATTTACATCTAGAGCTTCCTGGCTGCACCTGTTACTGAGAGTGTAACACACCTGGGTGACGTCTGGGTGAATCTGTGTCCTGAATGGTAAGGTCCTAGGGCAGGACTGAACCCCCTGGGCTTATTAAAATAGAGTGCCGGGCCCCACCCCCAGTGGGTTGTCTGATTCACAGTCTGGTGTGGAACCTAAAAATTTACATTTCTATCCAGTCCCAGTTGCCGGTCCGGGGACCCCACTTTAAGAACCACTGCTCTACAATGATGGCTGAGCTCAGTGGTCATTTGCTGCATGAACAGAGTAGGAGGGAACCATTCTTCCTTCTCCCCTTCTGAATGCACAGAATGCACACAAACTCTCAAGCCAGGAGAACCATGTGCTTGGCAGATGGTATCCGACACTGCTGCTGACTTCCCCTGATCTCTGCATTCAAGGCCCTGGAGGTTTGACTCTAAATTCTCTTCCTCGCCTTGGCACAGAAGAAAGAACACTGGGCAGGGAGTCAGAAGTGGGTGAGCCCAGCTTTTATCTACTGGCTGTGAACTGTGTGGTCTTGGGCAAGACTGACAGATGTGTACACCTCAGTTTCTTCACTTGCATATACACCTATCTCACATAGTTGCTCTAAAGGTGTAATGGGGCAACCTTGACAGTGGCTACTGTGGATGGAGAACATGATTCAGGTTAGGCACTGTTCTGAGCACTTTGCATGCATTGTCTTATTCAAGCCTACACTCTATGAGGTAACTAACTACTGTCTCCCCATGACAGTCTCTGCTCTACCACTAGCTAGTGTTATCAGCTGTTTGGCCCTGTACTCTCTCTGCCTTTGGGCCTGCTTCACAGAGTGCTGTAAAGACTCAGGCCCTGCAGGTCTTACTCAACATGTTGAGGCTCTCAGGAAGCAGCCCCAGGGCAGCTGTGTTCACAGGCGAGGGACAGACAGCAGTCTGGGCCATCTGCAGTTCAGGTCAGCTCCCCGTTTCTCTTCCAGAGCAGCTGCAGGAGGGAGCGTCATTTGTTTAGGCCTCTGCAGTGTTTAATCACCACGAAGCCCTCCTCCCCCTTCCAGCGCCTGCTCTCTTCCTGCAGGAAACAGCTCTCTGCTTTCTGCCTCTGATGGAGGCCATGAAAAATTAACACAGCACCCAGAGAGAAGGAAACACCATGCAGGGAGGGCTATCGGAGCCAGATAAACAGCAGGCCCCAGCCGAACGGACACTGGTTGGGCAACCTGGACCCTGAGGGGGTTCTAAAGGACCTGTTGGTTATACAACTGGCCACCCAGCAGGGCCACAGGGTTTTGGTTAGCTGTCAGTGTGGGGGTCCAGAGCAAATCTGATGGCCTCTGAGGAAGCTGGAATGCAGAGCCTGGGCCTCCCTGGTCTGTAGAGCCCTTAGAAAATCTGAGTCCAGGAATCCTTTCTCTGCCTCTGCCCTGAAGAGAGCTAGGTCAAACAGGGATGTGCCCCTGGGAAGGTCAGCTGCAGGCTAGGCAGAAACTTGACACACGTCTCTTCCCCATTCCTTTTCCTGACACTCCTATGAAGTGGAGATCACTACTCCCTTTTCACAAAAGAAACTGGTGCTCAGAGAGGTTAAGGAACCTACCTGCTCAAGGGCAACCAGCCGAAATAGCTGGCAGAGTGGGATCTATTTATTTTTAATTAATCAAATTACTCTATTTACATAAACAATACACAAATCCATTCTCCTTAGAAAGTTTTTTTTTTTTTTTTTTTTTTAAATTAAACATTTCAGATAGAGACCAGAAGAGGAATTAGGGCCTACATTTTTCCATTACATCTGATGGTTCCACCTCACTGTGCATTTCACTGCCCTCCCTTCCTAACTTTAAAATGTTATTTTGCAGAAGTAATGTGTGAATGTGATTAAAAAATATACAGAAGTAGAAAAAAGGTACGTACTGAAAAACACAGTCTCCTGACCCCAGGCTTGTTGCCCAGTTCCTCTCCCCAGGGCTAGTGGCTTTAGTTTTTGGTTCGAGAGTTATTCTGTCATTTACGTATATCACAGCCTTTGCAAAGTCTGCCTGGAAGGTTCTTGCTCTGAATATCCATGTAGTGCACCTCTCACCGGCTTTTCCTTACTCCTTACTCAGTGAGGGCTTCCCTGACCTTTCCAGTTTATAGATTGCAACACCACCCCCACCACCCGATTCTCTCTATTTCCTTCCCCTGCTTAATCGTTCTCCATAGCACTTATGACCTTTAACTTTTTATTTAATTTAACATTTGACACCCCATTTCTCGCACTAGGGTCACAGCTCTTCAGTGCAGTGGGTTCACGTGCTGCATTCATTGCCACATCTCCAGTGACTAGAACAATACCTGACACTCAGGCAACAGCATCAGTGAAAGGGCTGGGCATGGGCACGGCATGGAAAGGCAGATTCCACCCTGACAAAAAGGGTGGCATGTTACACATGCTGTTCTCAAACTCTTTTTTAAGAACACGTTTGTCGGCTCAAATAGATTGTTACTCCGGGAGGACAGGACTGTGCCTTTTCTATCTCGTCTCTCCCAAGGACCCAGCCTGATCTGGGCACAGAGCAGATGCTCAGAATGACTAGACTGGAGACTTGTCCCCTACCTTAGACCCGCCCCCCCAGACACACACACAGAAAAAGGAAAAAAAGAGCACAACAATATGTTTTGTAGAAGATGAGAGATTTATCTCCATAACTTTGGAATTGGGGAAGTTTCTCAAAGAGGACATAACAAGCACTAAACATAAGAAAAAGTTGATAAATTTTCCAACATTAAAGCAAAAAACTCCGGTATACCAAAATACCCCATTAAGAGAAAAAAAAAGGCTTGCCCAAGGAGGTGGGAGAGTCTGAAAGACACAGAAGCCACACAGGGTATGGTAAGGCCCAGGTGAAGGGTTCTAGGGTATCAGGCTCTCTAAGACTGTCTTCAGTCACTCAGAAAGGCTTCTCAAAAGAGGTGGAAGGTGAACCCTTCTCACTTGTCCCCAAGCCCTGGCCTCTTCCTCCTCCTCCTTGAAAAATCAGACCTAAGACAGACAGAAGAGCCTCAGTACCTCCACCTTCCTTGTCCCACAGAGAGATAACCAAGCAAGAAAAAACAAATTAGAGAGCCCAAGAGCCTGGCAGGGCCTTGGAAAGTTTGGCTTGACAGGGCAAGAACATTTAACAAAGCTCACATCATCCATCACTGGCGCCCAGTCATTTAGATACTGGGCATTTGATTAAACTAATATGGGTGGCTGGGGCAAGGCATGGCTGGGCGCTTCCTACCCTCACCTACAAATTAGACCGTAACACACAATCCGATTACCTTGACTGCCACATTTATCTCAGGAGAGGAACCATCCATCACTCCTCAGCAGCTGGCTCTGTGCCTCCTCTTGCAGGAGGGGAGTTAAGTGTGCCCCCAAGTTTCAGCAGGCTCACTCATCATTCATCACCCACTCAACAAATGCTGACCCAAATGCCCAGCCTGGGGTGGGCCTTGGGCTGGGCACTGGGGAACAGAACAAACACAGTCTTTGCCCTTGAGGAGCCCACAGAGGGTATGTGAAAGGGAAGCATCGGAGCTGGTAGTAAAGGAGAGCTCAGTGTGTCATACAGCTGATGGTCCAGGTTTTTGTCCCAGCTCTCTCTCCTCCAGCTGGGACCTGAGTGGGATGTGGCAGTGACCTACCTAATCCTCAGCTTCATGCCTGTGAAATGGGATGATAACACAGTGCAGCACTATCCAACAGAGCTTCTGCAGTAGTGGAGATGTGCGCTATCTGCACTGCTCAAAGTGAGAGCCGCGGGCCATGTGTGGCCACTGAGCACCTGAATGTGACTAGCATGACTGAGGAGCTGAGATTTAAATTTTGTTTAAGTTTACTTCATTACATTTAAGTGTAAATGGCCACATGAGGCTGTAGCTCAGCTGCTGAACATGGTAGATATAGTGGCTGCTGCCTTTTTGGGGTTGTAGTGAAGAATCCACCAGGCAGCCTTAAAATGCCCAGCGCAAAGCTTTGCACATGACAAATGCTCACTGAAGGCTAGGCCACTTCCTTCTCGAAGGGAGGGCTGGGTTCTGAGGCCAAGGATAATAGCAGCTGTTATCTGAAAACCCTGAACAGATAACACGATCACCTTTGCTGTCTCATAGTCCAGCAGGACAGCAGGCCCCAATTTTAAAGAAAAAGCAGAGAGGCTCAGAGGTAAAGATTGCACAAACCAGAAAGTGGCAGAGACAGAACTCAAATCTGTGGCTTTGAACCCCCTGCTGTTCCACTGGCTACCTGGCTACCCTGGGGGACACACAGTAGGAGCAAGGCTCAGGGTACAGCAAGTGAGGGTGGGTCTGCTGGGCAGGTGGCGGGCAGCAGCCTCTCCCCGACCACCATAGTCTATGGCAACTGCATTGACCAGCTTCTTCACTGGACTGGTCTCCTCTCAATGCCAGCTCCAAGGAAGGAGGTAAGTGACAGGCACAGGGGTACCCCAGAG
Source organism: Eidolon dupreanum (assembly GCA_028627145.1). Taxonomy (NCBI): domain Eukaryota; kingdom Metazoa; phylum Chordata; class Mammalia; order Chiroptera; family Pteropodidae; genus Eidolon; species Eidolon dupreanum. Next base: position 47,729,600 of record CM053506.1, on the reverse strand, counting down.
TTACCCCCAAGCCAGACCCTGCACTGAGCCTCTCTCAGAACAGGGCAGAGCTGGGGCAACTGACAGAATTTTGGATTCTAAATGTGCCATTATCTAGATGGGCCCCGTCCTGAGGCTTTTGCAGTGGTCAAGGCAACCAGACAGAGAGCCTCAGAGATACTTGGACCAGTGAAAGCTCAGGGTTCCTCCTATTTTACAGGATGCCAGTGAGCACAAGCTCGGATGGCAAATGTAGGTTCAAAACAGCTTCTGGAACCAGGAATGTGAGCACTCTGGCTGGGTCGAGTCTCCCTACAGGGCTGCAGTGGGGATGAGGCACTGGTGAATGTGTAAACAGATTACGGCACCCCAGAGTGTCTGTTCAAATTATTGGTATTGTCTGAGGTCTTAGGGCAGGTCAGAGACCAGGTGAGACCCACCCTCACTGCCCCTAGCCTCAGCCTGTGTCCTGAGGGCCTGAGAAGGCAGCAAGGAACAGTATTCCAGTAGGGGACGGAGACCCCCACCCCTCAGGGATTGGCTGTGTGACCTGGCACAAGTCTAGTCACCCTTGGGGGTCTCCTTTCTTTATCCAAAAACAAGCATAAAACGACAAGTATATGCAAATCCTTTGGTGAGGATCAGATGGGACATGCGAAAGTATTTATAACCTGGATTTGAGCAAATATGACAGAATCTAAGTGTGCCAATGGGCAGGCTTCCCAGTAACTTCATAGCAGCCTGACCCTAGAGAGAAATTGCCTCCCCATGTGAAGACAAGCCCCCCACAGAAACTGCCAGAGCTTAGGAGTCCAGTTTTCAGACACTTGAGAGATGTCCTGCCGGCAGTGGACTCCTCATAAAACCAGAGGCTGGAAAGGGGCAGGCCCAGGTCACCAGCAGCATGCCTTGTGAGGCCCTCTTGAAATTTACTGTAGCAGTGGCTAGCAGGTGGGCTGACATGGCACTTTGGGCTGGGCACTGTCGCATGCAGCTGGATGCAGCTGCAGGAAGGAGCAGGCTGCCCTGGACGGAATGTAGGAGGTTCCTGGTGGGAGATTACCACCAGGCTGGAAGATGGGGAGGGAAGGCCTCAGTGTGGTAGCCAGATCAGAAAAGCCCAGTAGGATGAGGTGGCCTGGAAGAGCCAGGGGTGAGATGGGAGTTGGGGAAAGAAGTATACTAGGGGAGCTGAGGAGGCCTCCCTGGAATACCTCCTCCCCACAGATGCACTCTTTCCACCATCCTAGGTGAAGGTATACTTAGCCACTCATACATTAGTATAAATGAGTTTATAACAAATATGCCAAGACACATGAGGAACAGTAATTGAAGGAAAAAGATTGGGTGGGGGAAGGCGGCAGGCAGCTCTCCCTCGCAAGCCACCTCTTCGAAGGCAAGATCCCTGAGAGCTCCCCAATAGGGACCCTCTGCTGCCAGGATTACCAGCATTCCCCTATCCCTCGGCAAATGCCAACACTCTTTTGTTGCCACTTAAACCAATTTGGGGGTAATTCTGCAGACAATTGTCTTCCGATTTACAATGCGGCTCAGTGATTGCATCCAGGCTGATGGTTCAGGCTGTAATTGTATGGTAATCACTTCTGTTTATGATCGATGCGGAAATCACTATTGTTTTCCAGCAGGCTTGTTAAATCAAAAAAGTGCAGGGGTGGGGAGGGAGGGTTTATTTTTGTGAGTTGAAGCCCTGGGAAAATGAAATTAAGTAGAGCAACCCAATGTGGGGGTGGTGGTTCTGATGGCAAAGGCACTTTCATCAGTTCAGAACTGAGAGACAGAGCCAGACAGGGATGCAGAGACTGTGAGTGAGACATGGAAGGTACAGACAGGTAGAGAGACACAGAGACACAGTGAGCAGAGACACAGGGAGGTGGGCAGGAATGCCTAAGGAATGGCCAGGCTTGGGGCAGAAATGGCCAGATCCACAGATCCACACAGAGATACACCCAGACACACCCCATTGCTCATACATGGAGAGGCCAAGAGAGAGAGTAGGGCACCCCTCTCACACACACCCACACTTTACCAGACCTGCTCTCACCCATTCCTAGAGAGGTGGGTACAACTCGGATGCCAGGTGGCAGACCAGGCACTACTTGCCTCTCAGGGCAAGAGTTCCCTACCTGCTCCATCTGGGATCTGCTTGCCTTCTCCTCACCCCTGCCCCAAGACTGCCTGAAAACAGGGTGGCAGATGGCACCTGGGGGGCTCAGATGGCAGAAGCAAGGCAGTGTTCTGAGCTGAGCTGGTAGTGCAGGGAATGGGGAGCTGCCCACCTGGCAGACAGAAACTCGAACCTCCCAGAGGCTGTAGGGGACAGGCCTAGGCTGGGCAAGGGGCAGTGTCTCTCAGGGTAGCCACGGGCACTCCATGGCACCACAGGACTGAGCCAGCCCAGGCTGGAGGTCAAGGCCCCACAGGCAGTGAGCAGGCACCAGCTGTTATGTGCAGCTCAGACAGACCTCTAGACTGTAGGCTGAGCTTGGCTACAATTTTCTAAGTGTACACCCTTCTTCCCCAGCAAAAGTGCATGGAGACTACTGAGCAAGTATTAAAAACACGAATATGGCAAAAAATATTAGGTATTTGGTTTCCAAAGCCTGCAAGCCCGATGCACTTCACTCTTGCTAGCTCTTCTTGCATGACTTGCCTCTCTACCAGTCTAAACCACCCTCCAGATTTCATGGTTCTGCCTCACCTCTCCAGGGAAGCCATTCCCCACCTAACTGGACCTTCTTCTCCTGGGCTCCATGGTACTGAATGTCATGCTGACTGCGATGCAGTACTTTGGTGGCCTGCAGACGCAGCTCAGTGACTGGCAGCTTGCTTCAGCTTTCTGAGCCTTTTTTTTCAACAGTGAAGGGCCAAGTGCGTCTTATTATGGGTGACCACCCAATGATTAGAGCGCAAACAGCATTCAATAGCTTACTTACCAGCTTCAGCGTGGGCATGAAGGCCACCCTGACCTGACAACATAGCTTTCCTCCAATGTACAGCACCCCGACTCCAGTGTCAGGCCCTGCATGTCAAGTCCAAGGCAGCCCGGGCCCTGGGATGGCAGGCGGTGAGGCTGTTGATTCCACTCTTACTTAGCACTCGAATGGAATAGAGGGCCATCCCCCATAGGCCTTCCTCAGCCTGGGTTCAGGCCCTAAACTTGCAAGGGCTCTCCAACAGACTATCCCCCACTGAGCTGGGCTCTGAATTGGGGTGGCTCGGCTGCCTAATTAGAGGTTTGGTAGGGCATGCCAGGCAGCTGCTGGAAAACCTCAGAAGTAGAACAACCACTCCTAATTGGACTTTCAGGATTCAGCTTAAGAAAAGAGACGACCCATCCCCCACCCTAAACCCCATCCTGGGACTTTGCTTCTGAAATATATACAAAAAAAGAGATAGTTGTTCAACATGCACAACAAAGCTGTCTAAACGGAGAGGGACACCCCAGGGTGGAGAGTACACATGTGCGTGTGTTTGTGACAGTGGCCGTGCACGTGTGTGCAGATCTATGAGTGCTCAGCACGTGGATCTCTTTTAGGGCCACAGTCTCATCCTTGCTTTGCTCAGGGGTTCCTAATCAAGTCCCGGATCCTATCTGTAGTCTGGACCCAACACCAGCTCAGGCACTGTCAGGGAGTGGGGAGGAAGTCTCCTAGTGGGTACCGAAGACTCACATTCTGAAGGTGAAAGCCAGAGTCGGAGCCTCAGCTCCACCCTGAAACCCCCAACGTCACCCCTCAGTTCCCCTACTTGCCAAATATTGGTAATGACAGTATCTCCCCTCCCAGGGTACTTTCTGCTCCAACGTGTAACCTTGGGTTTGGGGACAGCCAACGAACCCTGACCTCTGTTTACTTAGCACCCTGAAGTGAGGTCCCTGGTTGAACTGTTTAGGGTAAGGCCACCTGGCCAGGGTAGTCTCTGCCCCTGCATCCATTTCCCAAAGAGGAAGAGCAGCGCAAGTGAGCTAGCAGGGCTGGTGGCAGGATGCCGAGGCTCTGTGGGAAGAGGCCAGGGCTCGCTGGAGAGGGAGCCAGGCTATCAAGGCTACCTTGCTCAGGTGGCTGTGTCTAAGAGAGAGGGCTGTGAGGGCTCAGAGTCCTAGCCTATCCCAGGTCCTATATCCTAGTGCTAAGTAAAAGTGGAATCAACAATCCCATTTGGGGCTCTGAGAGAAGAGTGACTTCTCATGAGTAGTGGAATGCAAGTGGTTCTCTGATTTGTATATACCAAGTCTTAAAAAGTCTCTCTTTGCAGGCAGCTCTGAGAATATTCACAAAATTCTTCTGCCATCCCTGAGACAAGGAGAAAGGAAGCTGTGGCTAGCTTGGATTGATTTCCCTGGGAAGCCATGGATCGACCCTTCCTGGTTGGAGGTCTGAGAGGGTCCAGTCATCTTCTCGAGGAGGGATGCGCCTTCGGGGTCAGCTCTAGAGAGCCTTCCTAGGCCTCTCCTCCAGTCTCTGGAGTGGTACAGCGAGCAGGGACACTGGGCCAGATGCCCATGGCCCTCTTTCTGGGGGAGGGGTGGAAAGAATATTCCTAGAAATATGTAGGCCTCAGGGTGAGCCCCCTCTCAGACCTCCAGGTCTGCCCTCTGGTTTGAGTGGGCTGAGAACCTGCCTGCACTGGGGAAGGCACAGGACAGGGTGCCACCCCTCCTACCCTAGCATGATGTTAACAGCTAACATTTACGAAATGCCTCCTTTGTGCCAGGCACATGGACTTGGGTTCTCCCAGCAACCTCGAGGTCACTGCTATTGTTATCCCTGTTTCTGGATGTGGAGGCTCAGGTATCACAGACATGCCTGCCCAAGGCCATACAACTGGTGAGTAAGGGGCTGGCTGCACAAAGCCTGGCTCTGCCTCTTTTACACGGTGGGGAGGGAAGGTGTGGGTGCCTGCATGCCCCAGAGGAACCAGGACATGCTCACTTCTTACATATATATATGTGTGTGTGTGCATATATATATATATATATATATATATATATATATACATACATATACCACCCAGCTCCCACATCAGACACACCTCCAATATTCCCTGTGTTCACAAATCTGCACAAACCTACAAGAACACTGACGTGTACATTCATCCAACATAACACACTCAACCCCACTTAACACTTTCAAATGTTCTACCTTCTACTTCTATTCTCCAATGCACACATCCTGCAACAGGCTCACCCCACTTCACTCCCAGGCACACTTACGCCGCTCCATATCCAGTGCCTTCCTTCTAGCTCTGACATCTTCATTTGAAGACTTTAAACTCCCAGAGGGCAAGAATCCTGTCTTTTTTCACATTTTCCACAGGGCCCCACCCAAAGCCAGCTCTTCATTTGTTTACTCACTCACTTAAAACATATTAGTGTATACTATAGTGTGTACTACAGACAATTTGGATGTGGAACATACAAACTTGAATGAGTTATAGCCATGAACTTGAAATGCAATGTTCCTGCACAATGGAAGGCTGTAATTACTACACAGTGAACCGAGAGGGGCACAGGTGCAGGTAGTCGTGAGCATGGAGCATGTGCATGAAGAGCCCTCAGCAAGACATCTGCGCACACTCAGTAGCTCCTGTTGTTATAACAGGGCTCTGAGGTGAGGGAGCTCCCATTTTATAGAAGAGGCAACTCAAATGGCAGAGGGAAGTCTCAAATACCACATCACCTGGATGGGGTGCCACCAAGGCTGTAGGTAACAGATGTCTAAGACCACAGAGGCATCCAGAGAAGCCGACCTGGCCACGCCTGTTGTGAGGCTGGGTTCTTGTCTGGGCAAGAGCCCACAGGGCTCCATGGGGGCACTCTACACTCCCGCATGAGAAGGGGCAATCAGGAAGCTATAACATGGGAAGAAATCTCCATTGCGGAGCACAAACATCTTATCCAGGCCACTGAATGTATTTCTTGGAGAAAGTACACCACCATGCAAAGCTCTGAGAGGATTATCGGCCTCTGATGGGCCTGATGCTAGGGAGATTAATTCTGGATGAGGTGGGTTGGGGGTGCAGGGTCAGGAGAGTAGCTGGGTGGTGATGTCCCTTCTTTATCAGCAGAAGCCTGTCCACCAGAGCTGCCTGCTGCTCATTGGTGCCTTCAGGCAGGGACACAGATAGGGTGGGAGAACCCATCCCAGTATCAAGGGTCAGACTGGCCTGGACAGAAGGAACTGTAGCCTATGAGCTCAAAGGGAAGCAAATGCTTGGCACTTACTACTTTTCCTGGCCTGGGCTGCCACCCTGGGGTGGGGAGGAGACACCCAGAACTCACTAGAAACCCAGTGGTTAAGGCTCCCCTGGATCCAATTAGGTGTGTGTGTGCGTGTTTTTTTTTTTTTTTTTTTTTGCTGCTTTGGGTGCCACTGCCTTGAGCTCACAGGATAGTGGGGTATATGCTCCATCCAGGGCACTCCCAGGACTGCCTGAAAGCTTTGGGGGCCTGTCACTGGCAAAGGAGAAGCAAACATACCTGAGGGTTACACAAGCTGTCCTCACACCCTGCAGAGAAGCTACAAGCTTCTCTCAGCAAACACTGAGGGAGCCCTGAGCCTCAGGCCAAGAGTTCTTAGGTCCCCAGAGGCAGGGGGGCTGTTGCCTCCAGGATTTCTCAGACTTGGGGGTGAGGAGGACAGGTATTCCAGTGTTGTACTGGAGTAAAGGCACCCTGAGCAGGTACATGGGTGGGTGGTGGTGGTGGGGGTGGGGTGGGGTGGGGAGTATTTGGACAAGTTCAGGCTACAATGGAGGACTGTGAGGTAGGGAAGCAGGAGGACATGTCCTCAGAGCATGGGCCTTGCACAAATACAAGGAGATCTATGACAAAGCAGCAAGAACAACTAGTGCTTCCTCAGGGCTGACTAGGTCCTGGCACTGTTCAAAGCTATAGCCAGAATATACTCTTTAATCCTCCCAAACCCTGTGAGATAGGTATTGTTCCATTTTACAAATGAGGAAACTGAGACTTGGAGAGGGTTAGCGGTTCCAGTGTGTGAACAGGAAAGGAGAGGGAGAGATGGTGAGCAAGGCTTTGGAGGGGAAAACTTTGAGGCATAAGGGCCTCCAGCCCCCATTTAAGGGGAGTCACAGGAGGGCCATGGCCTAGTGACCTGGAAACCCCCCATACTCACTTGAGGGGAACCCTTTCTGGGAATGCCCAGCCCCCCACCCAGCTGCTCTTGCACTCTCTCTGTGCATGGTGTGTTACCTGAGGCTACTGCTGTATCCCTTCCCAAGGCCAGGGCTGAGTGCTGCTCTACCTCCCAGAGTTCAGTACCAAGCCCAGCACCAAGCACACAGAGGGTGTCAAAGCCAAGGGTGAGAGAGGAAGCAGCATAGGCTCCTAGGACCTCCCTCCCACTCCTAGAATCTCCTCTCACTGATTGCCTTTTCTGAAGCCCTTTGGACAGCTGGAAGCCAGGCCTGGCCCCATGGGCCTTACCCCAAGAGCCACCTCAACATGGCACAGCTCATGGTCACTCTACCCAGAAAATGCATCCCACACAATCTGGGGGCTCAAAGACCCCAACAAACTCTGTGAATCTCAAAGGGAAGAAGTTCATGTGCAAGTCACCCAGAAGGTTTCAGGAGTCCAAGGTGCAGACTTACAGCTCCTTCCCCAAGCCCCAAGAGGGAAATGAAAGTAGGTGTGTGCTGGCCCATGCATACTTCCTTCAGGGCTAAGACCTCTTAGATGGCTGTCACTGGGGGACAGAACTGCAGCTTCTTATCAGGACAAAACAAGGGAAAGTCACACTCGCACCCTTTTCTCCCCTACCAGCCAAGAGGTTCTCCTGTTGCAGCAGTCAGTCACAGTCACACAGGAGGAGGGACAAGCCCCTGAGTGGCTCACACTTTGCACTACAGAGCAAGGTCTCTCTGGTCACAATGCACAGTGAGAGGAACATATTGGACACAAGGAAACAGGCTTGAGATGAAGGTGGGACAAGGAAGAACCCAGTCTCTCTGGCTTGGAAACTCAAGATAAGCCAAAAGCCCAGCTGGGTTTGGAAGCTAAATGTCTGCTGTGCAAAATCAAGTCAACACGATAGTATAGAGAGCTGCCACTTACTGAGCAATTACTATGTGCCAGACACTGAGCTAAGCACTCTCAGTCTCATCTTATTTACATCCCATTGCAACCATGCCAGGCAGAGGCAGGTACAGGCAGCTCTTAACTTTACTGATTAGGAGACAGAAGGTTAGAGAGGTTAAGTGACTTACCAAAGTTACTCAGTAAACGACAGATGTGAGTTTCATAATTACTCTTCGACACTGTCTTGGGAAGGACAACGGGTGGCTCCATTTTGAGAGCCCCAGGGGATAGGGCAGGGAAGTCCTTTAGAACCCTGTGCTTCACAGAAAGGACAGGGGGCAAGTCCAGGGCCCTGTGCATCTGGGTGTGGGTGGGGGTGAGGGTAGGAGCAGCCACTGGAGCTGCTAATAAGGAGGCAGGCAGACTGTTCCATCTTCAGGCCCTGGGACCTGCCTCCCTATAGAACCATAATGACAGAGCTACAAGGGCCCCTACAGACCCTCAGACATAGCACTGTCCAATGGAACTTTCTATGATGATTGAAATGTTCAACCACTGCGATGTCTCATGGGGCTGCTGAGAACTTGAAATGTGGCCAGTGTGATACTGAAGAAGTGAAATTTTAATTTCACTTAGTTTTTACTAATACACATTCAAATAGCCATATGTAGCTAGTGGCCATTCTACAGGCTAGCACAGTAAATCCGGTGCTTCCTCCTACAGGTGGGGTCCCAGTGAGGGCTTCCACAAGTCACATGGTCATCTTGGGAAGCCAGAGGTGGGCCAAGAAATCAGCCCTCTCCATTTCTTCCTGGGTGAGTCTTTGTTGTGACCCACCTATGCCACGGGTTGGTCATTTAAGAGACACTGAGCACCCAGCACTGAGATAAGACATGGATGTGCTGTCCTGCTATTCACAACCTTAGGGGCTGACACACTTGGGAGGGCCAGTTACCACATAAAATGGACTGATGTAAAGTTTTGGGTCCTGGATTTAGAAAGCAATGAAAAAGAATGCTGGGAGACAGGGTCCAATGTTTGTGTGCTGGGGGCAGGGGACCGGAGAAGGCGCCTGGTTGGTGACAGGAGAGCAGGGCCTAGAAGCAGCAGGATGAAAAGATAGAAGGAAGGTCTCATTGGGTCCTTTTTCCCACCTCCCCTTTGAAACATGCCTCCCCTCCCATTTTCACAGCCCTCCCTCCCACATATAGGGACTGAACCAGACCCTGTTAAATCTGTGCACACTGAATCCGTCAACCAGATTACACCCTCAGGAGGCAGAGAGGGTGCCTATAAATCTTCAGCCGCCTCAGGCTCTGACTGAGGAAGCATTGAGAGGGCAAGGGCATGAGGCCAAACTCTACAAGCCCAGAGGCTGTCTGTCCTCTGTCACCTGTCCCCTCCAATCCTAGCCCCAGGGAACTGCATAGCTGTAACCCCTGAGAGATTGGGGACAGACTCCACAAATATGGCCCTTTTATCCAGGAGGGAGCAGAGGGCGCCAAGGGGAGGTCTGGACAAGTTCCACCAAGTTCCCGGAGCTCCTCAGAAGAAGAGCTGTCTGCCCTTGCCCCCCACCACAGGCAACCGCAAAACAGGAACCCTGCAACAAGACAGGCTTTCCATTGCGTCAGCAGAGGCAGGGACGTTCCCGCAGCAGAATTCCAACCTCGCATGGCTCCTCCACTTTCTTGCACGGATTCCTGCCTGCAATTCAGCACCATCCCACTCGTGGTAGCATTAGGAGGCACAGTGGCCCCTGTGGCTCCAAAGCCTTTGATTGGCTCCCCATTGCCCCTGGGATAAAATCTGTGCTCCCCTGTGGGCTTTCAGCAATGGCTCCCCTTCCTGTGCTCAACTCCACAACTCCATTTGGAGGGACACACTCGCTTCTCCTAACGTGCTACACCTCTCCTGATTTTCCAGCCTTTTCATCTACTATTCCTTCCACCTGACATGTATTCCCCTTCTGGACCAAGACCCAAATCCCATTTCCAAAATCAAGTTCCACCAGGGAAGAGTTGCAAACTACTCCAGCCCTAGAGTCACCATTTCTCCCTCTTTCTTCTACAGCTCTTCAGGTGTGGAGTGTGGGCCTCTGCTCATTCAATTCTCTTTGCCCTGCTGCATCTTAATATTATTGTATTCTCAGATGCTGGTGGTAGCGTCCCAAGGTAGGGCCAAGCCTCTGTCTTTTGTCTCCCCCCACCACATATACCCTCTAGCACAAAACAAGTAGTGGAACTCCTGGAGTACAGTCTCCCTTTTACATGTGAGAACACAGCAACTTCTCAGTACAGAGATGAGAACAGAGGCCCCCAGAGGAGAAATGACTTGCCAAAGGTCACACACTAATTTGGCACCAGATCACAGATATGATCACTTGAGGGCTAGACCCTGAGAGCCATGTTTTCACAAAGACTGTCAGAATTATCTCGGGGAGATTTACAAAATCAAAGCCAAAGCCTTATCCCAGAACTACTGAATCTCCACGGTGATTGGGGAGCCTTGGCTTCCTGGAATGTGGGTGTCCTGGCAAAAGGCCCTAATTCACCACATATGTATGAAGCATTCACTAATGCCCCAGGCCGGGCACTGATGGGCCTGGCTTTGCCCCATGGGTGGGCTGAGGCAATGAAAAAACCCAGCAAGGTCATGGAGGCTCAGAGAAGCCCCTGTAACTGACTCCAAGCAGGAGTCAGTGCCACGGCTAGGGCTACTGAGAAGAAAAGAGCCGGCTTCCTGAACCTGCTTGGGCAAGAAGGGCAGCAGACTGTCTGGCAGGCCTAGCCTAATGCTCTGGGCAGTGGGGATGGGGGTGGGGCAAGGGGTCAGGGCCCAGCTCTGTCAGTCAGTTTTGAAGGGCACACAGCTCATTAGACTTTGGGGACCGAGAATGCTTTGGGCATGCCCAGGGCAGGCCACCCTGACTCCAGTGAGAAGCATAGTGCAGGGGCCTTGAACACCGTCCTTACCTCACTCAAGGGGACTGGGAATCTGGGAGTGTCACCAAGGGTCCTCTCAACTTAAGCTCCCCTGGCTTAAGTGGGCCTTAAACACCCACTTTCAGGTATGCTGGGGTCCCTGGCAGAGAGCTACCCTCTATTCAGACCTTTCCCTTCAGATAGCTCCGGGCCAGGCGGTAGTAGAAGCTGCAGTGAAGCCTAAAGCTGGGGGGAGGTGGGTACCTAAGGACACAGGGACAAGGCCAGACACAAAGTGACCTTGCCTCAGGGCTGGAGCGAGAAACTGAAGCAAGGCACAATTAAATCTTGTATAAACCTCAAGTTCAAAATGGTAGACTGATTTGCAGTGGACCATGGGAGGGCATTAACTCCATTCAGGCCTACATTGCCGTGTGACATTGGAACAGGAAGTCCCTCCATCCATCTAGGCAGTGGGCTGGCTGTCCTTTCCTGACTGTGGTTAGTGACCTGGGAGCTCCCTGAGAAGCTACAAGTGTTTCAAGAGTAGGGGCCTTGTTTTTCCCTGAGCAGGCTCCCTTGTGAGGCTGCTGCTTCTCTGCTAGGCCCTGAGAGAGTTTCTTCCTGCAGCTGAGGCTTCTGGGGAAAGTGTGGCAAAGGCCTATAACATGAGGGGCAGTAGGCTCTGGCAGGGTGGGAGCAAAGGGCATTCAGTGCTGCCAAATGTTCCCAAATTCTTCTCCCTCTTGGGCTGGGGGCTGCACACCTCTTTCTGGGGTGGTATTGACAAACCTGGCCATAGGCCCACTGACAAGGTTCTCTCCTAGTGAAGAAGAGCCAGTTTCTCCCTCAGGACCTAAGCTGCATTGATCAAGGTAAACACCTCCCTTGCCCAGAGAGCCTCTCTCCCTCTCCTTCCAGCGCTGCCAGCACAGAACTCTCTGTTCCCGGGGACCTGGGGCTGAGCTGGCTCTCCCGCCGGATCGATGGATGACTTCACAAAGACTGACGCCTACTGGGCACCAAGACGGTCCTGAGGCTGTTCCTGGGACTGAGGGAGGCCTGAGGCTGCTCCCGGGACTGCTGCCCACCCTCGCCGCCTGGCTGACCTCTGCTGGGTGGCAGAGCACTGGCAGAGGAGTTGGAGACCTGGGGCTCATGCCACTCCCTGGGTGACCTTGGGCAAAACTAAACCTCATCTTTCTCCTGTGCTAAAGTCAACAGGAGCACTTGGCTTGTCTATACTCCCCTCACTGCAAGGCTGTCAGAAAATAAAGTGCTAAGAAAATGGAAGGTGCCTTTATTGAATGGACTCACCCTGCACTGTCACAACTATGGGCTCCTGGTCTAGTGTTCTTAGCTCACTTCTGTCCTTAAATCTCCATCCTTCTATACCAAAGTTGTCCAGTGGAACTTTCTGCCACACTGAGAATGTTCTATAATCTGAGCGGCCCAGTCTGGTAGCCACTAGCCATATGTAGCTGTTCAGTATTTGAAATGTGGCTGGCGCAAATGGGAAACTGAACTTTTACTTTTAATTAATTTAAGTTTATAAACAGCCACATGTGGCTAGTGGCTACCAGACTGGACTGCAGTTCTAGACAGAGCTCCACCATCCTTACTCTCTGAGGCGTGACCCAGAAAGAGCCATCAGGAAGCTCCAGGCAGGACTCTGGTTGAACATCTGTGGGAGCGACTCTTTCAGTCTGACTGGCTGACACCAGACTAGAGATTCATCTTAGAGTTCCCAGGGACTGAGCATGGCCTGGGTTCTGAGTGTTCAGCCAACACTGACTTAAATCCAGAAGTGTACTTTCAATCTCTCCATCACCTCCCCACTCCAGTAGGGAAAGCAGTACCTGACCAGTTTTCTGCTCAGGCAGTCACTTAGCAGTCACTGAGTGTTTACCACCTACCCAGCACTGTGGTTGGCATGGGGCAAAAACAGTGATGAGTGACACTGCCCTACCTTCATAGAGCTCATAGTCAAGGCCTTGCTCTAGTCGGAGTGATGACTAGCTTCCTCCATCCCCTACTGAGTGGTCAGTCTCAGGCCCATCAGTTCTCTTATCTGAAACTGGGGCTCCCAAGTCCTGCATACAGAGGCTATGGTGAGAACTAAGAGGCAAGAGACAGGTGAAGGGGCTCTAGTAGACGGGGAGGCTGCAGGGGGGAGCAGGGACAGCATTATGAAGCAAGTCTCAAACTCTGTGCAGGCTGCTGCTTCCGGTAGAGACCCAGATTCTCACCAAAGCATCGCTGTTTGGTGGTTTCTCACTAAGGAAGTTCAGGGTAAAAATAGCTCAGGAGGGGACTTGATTCCAGCTAGTTGGGGGATAGTCACTGCCTGGCTAATATACAAAAAAGGGAACAAGCTTATTAGTAGCCATGTGGACCCTAAGACTCACAACCCCCTGCCTGCCCTCAAACCCCACACACACTGTGGGACAGGGCCTTTTGCTTTGTATTGAACAGGAGAGGGGCTTCATGACTAGAGCCCCAGAACTGGAGGGGCCTGAGTCCCTATACACCATCTGGGGTCACCCTGATTTCAGGATGGCATCACCTTGCCCACTCCAACTCATTCCCCTGCGAGATTTCTGGCACATTCTGCAGCCCGCTCTCAAAGATGGGCCATTAAGAAGCACTCTGGCACCAACTCCTTGCCAGCTGCCTCACAAAACCTTCCTTTTGGAATGAGCCACCAGCCATGCCCAGTGCCCATCTGGCAGTCCAGCCTGATGTTCAAAGACACAGGACCCCAGCCTCCACTCTGAGAATGAAGGTCTTCTGAAGTCCATCTGAGGTGCCACCTCCTTCTGCTGGTACAAAGGGTTACCGCGGGGAAAGTCACATCTCTGACCTCTCCTAGTCTCCCCCAAGCTCGTTTCCAGTTGGAGCCAGGTATTGGGACCTATCTAGTGCTCTGGGCACCAAAGCTTATAAGATTCCAACACCAAAACTACGTCCTCGAACCTCCTTTTGGCCCCAGGGCAGTGCTCTAAGAATTCCATTCTCCAAGGTCTTAAAGAAGGTCTTTACAGCACCCCAGAAGGGCCCCTTCCTGCCCTCCAGTCAAACCGGTCTCTCTCCTCCTCCATCTGGCTTCCCAGCAAACACTTCTCAGAAGTCTGTTCTGCACCCACCACCACTCCCAGCTCCCTGCAGCAATGATGGCAACACCAATCCCCTTGGGGAGTCTCTGGGTGCTTTTAGCACTAGGGTCGCATCCTGACAAAGGAGCAGCTTGAAGTTAAGGACCCTCAGCCGCTGCTTCCACGGAAGCCTTCCTGGCCATTCTTATTTTTTCAATAGGAGCCTATCAAGAACCGAGCCTTGTAAAATGTCTGCTGGACAGCCAACACTTCACCTTCGGGGAAGGGGCGTGGGGAGCACCCTGACCCCAGGCTCTGAGGAGAAATGAGGTCCCATTCTGTGGGCGCACAAAACGGGCTCGGCGCACGCCGGTGCCACTCTCGCGGCCAAGCCTCGGGCTGACACCATGCAGCACACGGCGCTACCCACAATGCACCGGCCCTCCTCTGTCACACACAGGCACGCACACTCACCCCCGCGCCCGGAGGGAGCCCGGGCCCGGCCCGCGGGCAGCCCTGCTCCGACCCCTCCAGCCACGGACTTACCTGGAAGTTGCACCGGCCGCGGTTCCGCCCTGGCTCCCGCAAGGGCTGGGGCCCGGCCAGGGGCGGCCGCGGCGAGCGACTCCGGGCAGGGTTCAGCCTGCGCCGAACAAAGGCTGCGCGCAGGCAGTGGGCGCCGCCTGCATCCCCGCTCCGCGCCCGGGCGGCGGCGGTGGCGGCAGCGGCGCGGCGCCCCGGGCGGCTGCGGCGCCCGCTCGCTCCGCGCTGCCCGCTCCGAGGGCGCTCTGGCTCCCGCGCTCCCGCTCGCTGCTGCCCGCCACCGCCGCCGCCGTCCGGCTACCGCACCACACACATCAATTATTCATCGCCCGTCTCCAGCTTCTCGGGCGAAGCCAATCACAGGCGGAGGCTCCGCTAATGGGGCCGCCGCCGCCGCCGCCGAGAAGGCAGCCAGCCGCGCGCCCAGGCGCAAGCGACAGCCCTCCCGGGACGGGGATGGGCCGGGGGCGCGCGGGGGGCGGGGGCGCACTGGGCGCGCTAGCGAAACTTCCCACGGCCCGCGCTCTGTGCCGTGCTCCCTGACTTCGCCGACGCGACCACCCACCCTGCGTGTGCCCGCGTGGGGCTGGGGGCTCGGGGGAGGCCGGGAGCGCCGCGGCGGGGGGAGGGGATGGAGGAGGAGCGCGGGAGGAAGATGAAAGGCTAGCAGACCTGCTTCAGCGTCTCCAGGGAGCCCTGGCTCTCGCGCGCCCTCCCAGCCCCGTGAGCCTCGCCACCCGCACCCCCGCCCCAAGCCCGCCGCCCGCACTTACTCGCGCACAGACCGCCCGCCCAGCCACTTTGCTGCGAGGGAGCTCAAGCGAGTATGAATCGGAGGCAGCTCACATTTCAAACTTGCACGTAGGGGTGGTGCTGGTGCACGCTGCCGCGGAGAGAACGCACCGCCTGACCAGCGGCGCTCCAGCCTCCGGGCGGGGGCAGCGACCAGGCCCTCTTCCCTCCCCCGCCTAGGCAATTAATTGGAAGCAACACTTGTGGGAGTGGGGCTCCCAAAGCGCTGTCGCCCGAGGGGGCCGCCGGGAAGGCGCTGGCAGTGGATGACTTCGGGTATCTCCCGCCCCCCACCGAATCTTCCCTAGTGGTCACGCTAAAGAGGGTCCCCCGCGGGAAAGGGGCGGAGAAGGGAGCTGGCCTGGAGACGGCCTCGGCCTGGGGGAGGGAAGGGGGCGGGGCTCGACTAGGGCATCCGGATTGTGACCTCTATTTAAAGGATTTTCAGAACAGGTTAGGGGCGGAGAAGGCAGGCGGCATGGTATCTTCCCAGGCACAGGGGCCTCTGCCACTCTGGGATTCCCCGAGCGTGTAGCCGGGGGAAGGGTGAGCGGGTGCACGTACGCTTGAACTCCTCGACTTCGGGGAGTTCCTGTGCCCCCGAGCCAGAAGCCGTAGGGAAGCCGGGGGCGGCTTCTGAGCGCGGCCACGCCCCGCCCCGGGAGCTGCTGCCTTCCTGATACTGCATCCTGTGGTGGCCGCGGCCTCTTCCTTCCAGCCTGTCTCATGGGCTTCTGGCGCTGAGCGGAGCTTGCCCCCTGATAAACCTCTCCGCCTGACCGGCATCCTTGGAAGCCTACTCGCTGCCCTACGCAGAGGGGCTCTGCGCCCCTCCCTCCTTCGTGGGCACTGCCCATCACCATCACACTGTTGTGAGAAACTATATTTTATAGCTCCCTCCTCTAGCCCTGCCCACCTGCCAGTGAAAGTTTCCCCAATGGTGACCCAACTGTCCCAAATAATTAGGAAGGTAAGTGGGGCCCCATCATTCACCCTAAATAACGGTAGCCAGAACTGTCTTTAAAATCTCTATTTTGGACAAGCTTGCTCTGCTCTCCTCCCTCTCATGGGGAATTGACCAGGTCTACTAGCCTTTGACTTTGCTAATCCTGACTTTATTCCTGGATTACCCCACCCCACCCCACCCCACCCTTTTCAATCGAGCCTCAGGCTGGCCCCTAAACCTTCCTGTTAGTCCTACTGCCCACCCTGGAAGTGGCTGAGACAAATCACTTATCTAGAAATTATGTTCTTGCTCCTTGTTTGACGGAAACAGTTAGCAGACTCTAATCCCACCTGCGGTCACTTGAAATACCACTTTTGGGGATGATGGCATTTGGCAATGCAGTTATCATGGGGCTTTCTCTCTGAGGGGCTGGTTAAATGGATTAGTTCAGACTTCATAACTTACTGCCTTTTGGACAAGAACTAGCTTCCTGCAAGACAGATTAATTGGTGTCCCCTGGGGGGCCAAGCCTGGGGCAGCTAGGGGAAGGACTTCTTTGCTCAGCATGAATTCTGGGCTCTGCTCATTTCACCTTATGAAGGAGCCTTCCCACATCTTGGGTTAGAATGGCTTCCTTGAGGGCTGTCATTAATTCACTGAGACGTTCACTGGGGGCCCTGCTCTCCTGCAGGGTTTGGGATCCCAGGAGGGAAGAGCCCATGGCCCATCTCTCTAGTTGGCCCAGTCCCCACTGCAGATCCCCAAGACAACATACTTCAAAGCCCAGTGTTCTGCCAGTGGCACCCAGAAACAGATGGGCATGACAATTTGGCCCACTTTTCAGAAGAAAAAAACTGAGATGGATGTCCCTCGGACCCGGTTTCTAACATTAATCTTATTTTAACATCATGTCAGCGCTCAAACCTCAATTACACAAAATCCTAACAAGACCTCAAATAACAAGATCACCTTTCTCCTGGATCCTCCTTTCCCAGAAGTTCTGTGCAATGACAGTTCACACCAGTAACCTTATTCTTAGTGCCTGCTGAGCCACCAAAGACCCAAATGTTTGGAACTCCCAGATTCATTCTTGAAATACCCTGTCCATGTTGGTACCATGTGGCCAGCCCCAGGCACTGAATTTTAAAAAACCGCTCTTATAGGTTGAGCCAGAATTTGTACTGAATTGGGCAGAATTTACACCAGAGGGGCACAGAGCAGACAGCACTGCCTGGGAAACCAGTAAGACAGCTCTAGCAGTCCCCCTCCCCCACCTCCAAGGGACTCACACTGGGAGGAGCCCCAGGGTGGGGTAGAAGAGCGTTGACATGCTAATATTTAAGCTTCTCAGGCCTGGGACCTACTGTTTTTGACTTTCCCCAGGTAAGCCAGAAAAGAAAAAAAAAGTAAATACTCTCCACTAGCAGATTTAAGTAATTAGGAAAACAAATCATTTTCAATCATGCATTCACCAGCCACCACAGAAGGCTTCCTGGTCAAAGCTAGGGTTTTCACATGCTAATTTAAAAGCCTGCGCGGTCCTATTCAAGGCCCTGTCTGGCCCAACTGGTAACAAGCTCTTAATACTACTACACTACCGAGTCTACTACGGAAATCCGGGTACTCCGAACCAGTTCCTGCTTCAGAAGGGCTTCTCCCTACCAACTCTACATTCCAACTCCACTTCTCCAACTTCCAAAGATTTGCTCAAAAGCCTGGGGCCTAAATTGGCCCGCTCCACCCCCTGGGCCCTGCCTTGATAAAGATCTACAGGAGAGGGGCGGCAGACAAAGGCGCTCTCCACCTCTGTGCTCAGTCATTCTGCGAGTTCTCCGAGTGACCTCGGCGCGGGGGGCCCAGCCCGGGGGAATGACTTGGGAGGCAGAAGAAAGGAAGAAAAAAGGGAGAGCTGCGGCCCCGGCGCCTGTGCTCCTTGATGAATGCCCGCGAGCGCTCAGGAAGCCTGACGCGGGGATCAGGATCAATAG
Source organism: Eidolon dupreanum (assembly GCA_028627145.1). Taxonomy (NCBI): domain Eukaryota; kingdom Metazoa; phylum Chordata; class Mammalia; order Chiroptera; family Pteropodidae; genus Eidolon; species Eidolon dupreanum. Next base: position 47,711,271 of record CM053506.1, on the reverse strand, counting down.
CGGGTGGCTTTTCTTGCGGGTGTTTGAACTCCTCCTGCTGTGGGCACTTGCGAGGAGGGGCCACCAGTAAATCACAGCACTGCAGCCGGGAAGGCAGGAGGGCGCGGGAGGGAGGATGCTTCCTCCAGCTGGGGGAGCCCGTCACGGTGGCAGGACCAATGCGGTCATGGGGGGTGGAGACTGCTAGAGTTGAGTCTGGGGTGCCTGAAAAGCCTCTATGATCTTCAGCTTACCTACAGAGGAAGGGCCTCCCAGACCCTGAACCGGACCAGGCCAATAAGGAGAAAAAAAGCTAAGTCACCTAGGATGTAGGTCACCTAGGGGTCAAAGTGGCATGGTTGGAGGCCTGGGGGCATACAAAAGCCAAGCTCCCTCCCAGAGACTGAGGAGAGGCAGAACAATGAACCCCTGAAGTGGCTCTTCTGGCATTTGTCTTACTCCAGCAAGCCTTGCTGATTCAGCAGGTCTCAACAAGGGTCTCAAGGACTGAGAGATGTCACCCGTACAGGCTTGAGCACTCAAAGGGAGAATGAAGTATACAGGGAGGCCTGTGGATGAGTGTGACAGGCATGAGCTCAGGACTTGGGCCATCCACCTTTACATAGCTGGTCCTCAGGATACCAGGAAGGGAGTGCAGGGCAGGAGTGTGTCAATAAAGGAACATGCGCACACACTAAGAGTAACTGGCCCTGGAGTGTCTGTCTCACTGCCAGCTCAGCTATCCCAGAAAAGCTCAAGCAGCTGCACTGGGTATGTGTTGACTCACGGGCTCTGCCTCCAGGGACTTTCTGGGCCTTCTGTCCTCTCACTTCTGAGGGGTCCAGGCATAAACTCTGTCTTTGGATAACACTGTTCCCTCTGCCCATTTTCCTCCTTCTTCCCTGGTCATCCTCCTCAATTCTACACGTACAGTCTTGAAGAGGGAAGGCACAGATGAGGTTCAGCTCCTGGCCAATGCAGGTATCCCTGCCAGGCCTCAGAACTCTACCCACACACCAGGACAGCAGGAGGGCACATTCCCACTTGGGATACAGAGCTGGGGGCCCAAGCTGGATCCAGGCCTCTCCAATATCCATAATAAAGAGCTCATGGTGACAGAGTGCTTGCTAGTTGCCAGCCATGATTCCAGGCACTTTCCAAGTGTCAACATGCCATCCTCACCAACAGCCCTCTCTAACAAGGTGTGATTATTATTTCTACTCTTCAGTGGATAACATCAAAGCACAGAGAAGTTTAGACAACTTACTTAAGGATTTAAACTATCCAGCAATCTGGCTGCAAAGTGTATTGCTAACCATCATACTATATTTCCAAGGTCCAGAGGAGAATGACTGTCAAAGTCACAAAGCGAGTTAGAGCTGTGATGAGAGCTGTGTCCACCTGAATCTTGTTTTATATTCTTTCCAGCATATCACATTACATATATGAAATAATTTCTTTTTAGTGTTTCTTTTCCATGTTTGGCATCCACTTGACATTTTGGGTTGGCTGGGGGCTCCACCTCAGGGGGGCTCGAGAAATGGTTGAGGAGACCTCTCTGGATCCTCCTCTTATCACTGCACCTCTCCTCTTCCTGGATTTATCTACCAGTAGGGCCTTCATCTCAAACTCAGATTGCATTCTCAGAAGTCTGAATTTGGCTTCTGCCCAAATCTTATTTCATTAAGAAAACAAAACCCACTGCTGCCCCACACCTCCACTTAGCACCTTCGAGAAGCCCTACAATGGCAAGGTTATAGGGGATCCAGGAAAGCCTCTTGCCAGTCTGAAGGAGGAGAGAAGATGGGGGAGGAAACCCAAGAATCAGGCACAAAATGGACACTCAAGTGGCTTTAGTCTTCTAGAGCTGCCTGCCCCTCTACGTGTTCAGCTAGGAAGGTGGCTGCCCCTCCCAAGCTATCTGTCCATGCCACTGGGATGCCCGCAGCCACTCAGCCACTGGGTTGTCTGTCCTGCGGACAGAGAAACTGGCAGGCAGGGGCCAGAGTGGAGACAGGAAGGAACTGTCCATGTCCCTTGAAGCTGAAGAGCTGTGGGAGGAGGGGCTGCGCCTGGATTTGGAGGCTGAGGCTCAGGAAACATGTACTAACTAGCTGATGGCCCTGGACAAGTCATTCCCGGCTTCTTGGGCCTCTGCCTCCTCCTCTGTAACATGGGAGTAAGGACACCTGACACCAGGTCATAGGGAAGACCAAACAAGATAACAGTGATGATACAGAGTTTAGGAGGCCATGGTGTTGCGGGTTGAACTGCGTCCCCCAAAAGATGATGAAGTCAACACCCAGTGCCTGTGAATATGACATTATTTGGAAATAGGCCTTTGCAGATGATCAAGATGAGGTCATTAGGGTGGGCCCTAATCCCATATGACTGGTGTACTTATAAAAAGCTGAAATTTGGACACAGAGACAGATATGAACACAGGGAGAATGTCACGTGAAGACTAGAGTCATGCAGCCAATTGTCAGAGAACTACCAAAAGCTAGGAGAGGGGCCTGGAACAGACCCTTCCCTAGAGCCTTCAGAAGGGGCATGGGCATGCCAATATGGCACCTTGACTTTAGACTCTGGCCCTCAAAACTGTGAGACAATGTATTTCTGTGGTTTAAGCTACCCAGTCTATGGTTCTTTGTTAAGACAGCCCTAGCAATTAATACACATGGCGATCCTGCTGAAAATGAAGTCACAGCACATCTCTGCTTAAATTCCTTTCTCCAGTGGCTCTGTCAGTATAAAAACCCAAGTCCTTATTATGACCCACAAGACCTGCCTGACTTAGCCCGTCACCTCCTTGACCCCATTTCCTTCTAGTCTCCCCTTGTTTACTCTGTTCTAGCCTTCCTGCCCCTTCTGGCTGCTAATACCCCAGAAGCACCTTCACAGGTTTGCCAGGCAGCTCTTCTCCAGGAAGCCAGGCTCACTTCCCACCTCCTGAAGGCTTTCATTCAGGTGACATCTTCTAGGGAAGCCTTCCACAGCCACACTGCCCCAAACTGCAGCCCTTCCCGACACTTCCTACAACTCTTTCCTGACCTAGCTTTTCCCTTCACATTTATGACTGAGATGTATTTCAATTACTTCTGTCTTCCTTCCTAGAAGGCAAGCTCCATGTCAACAGTGACTATTGTCTATTTTGTACATGTTAGATATATAGTACCTAAAATATGCCAGGCAGATGCAGGATATTTGCTATATGAATGAAACAAGGACTAACTGCCTGAATGAGTTAGGGGAGTCAAAGAATGAATGAGTGAATAGTAGGGTCTGTGCTGCCCTGCTCCTCCTGCCTGCCCACCCAGAGACGAGGTCCCTGACCTGCTGTCTGGTAGAACATGGGTTGTTTCTCAGTGGAAGCAGCCTGCTCAGACAGGAAGCTCACGCTGGCTAACAAAGGGGCTGCCGGAGGTGGTAGGGAGCTCACCACCCAGGCCTCTAATGAATCTTTTCCCATCGATTTTTGGAGTTGCCTTTGAAGGGAAGGGATGGCCAAGGCAGCTCGAATGTCCATGCTTCAGCAGTCCTGGGGTTTTATTGCTTCTCCCAGGACACAGCTTTGACAGGGGGCTTCCGGACGGCCCCTGGGTTGGACTGACATAAGTTCTCTGCAGTTGGAAAGGCATTTCCGTTCCTGTTGAAGCTGTCTGTCTGCCTGCCTGGCTGTGTGGCACACACTACCTCCCCCTCCCTACCCCCACCCTGGTCTGGGCCAGGGTAGCTGAATTCCACTGTTGATACTCCCCAGACAAAGGCTCACACAGGCCCCAGGATGGATGCTGTCCTCTTTGCAGAGGAAGCAATGGTGCTCAGCTAGGGGAAGGCTTGAAGGCCACACACAACTCTCTCACCCAAGGATGGGGGGCCTGGCAGGGCTGGATGCAGGCTACATGAGCAACCATCCAACCCCAGTGTGCCCCCAACTCTGTACCACCTATTATGTCCAGCCCTTTTTTCCTACAAAGCCTCTACATGCCCATTTGGAACCGTTAACTCATTTAGCATTGCAGTAATGAGGCCCTAGTCTTATTTTTCAAGTGAAGCAAGTGAAGGTTAGAGAGGGCCCAGGGCTTCCTCCAGTCACAGGCAAATTAGTGGTAGAGCCAAGACTAGACCCAGATTCCTTATTCCAGAGCCTCAAGCCATCTCTTCCAGGGCTGTGTTCCCACCTACTGTAGTGTCAAAGGCATGCTCTCCAAATGGTAAAGTGCTAGACAGATATAAAGACTTACTGTGCTAATGGGCTCATGTTCATCAGCTGCCTCTTTCTATGAGCTGGTGGCATTCGGATGGGGAGGATCTGCCCCACTCTGTTTCTCCGCTTCACAGGGAGGTTGGGGGTCAGACCCTGGACCTTTCAGCTTCTTCCCTGATCCACAGTGTGAGTTAAACACATCAGGAGGATAGGTGGGGGCACCTAAGTTGGGCTCAGAAGAAGGAAGGAGCTTCTGACAGTCAGGGTAACCCAGGGATGGTAGTGAGTACCTTGTACACACCCAGGGCATGTAAGCTGAGGATGGAGAGCTGCAGAGGGAATCCCACACTGGTAGGCTTATGGCTTTTGAGGCCCTTTCTCCTTTGGGGTGCTATGATAAGAGGAGAAGAAGGGTGGTTGAGAAGCAGGCCCAAGAATCTCAGTGCATTCTGAGCAGCAGTATAGCAGTTTTATGAACTTTCTAAGCCCAGCAAAGTTCACCAGGAATCCGTCATCACCTGGTACATTCCTTTCCCTCCTCTCCTGACAATCCTGTATGAGGCAACATTTTCCCTGATACCTGCTCCCTTCCAGCCCCTTGCTCCCAGCCCATGGCTGCTCAGGGATCCAGTGGCTTCCTTCACTCCTCATTGTGGTTCCAGGTATCCCTTACTGCCTGGGGCTCTGAATGTGAGCAGATAGGCCATGTAGGAATGTCTGTCGGGGGAGAATTCAAAGTGGCCGCCAGAGCAGGGCAAGAAGTGGGAGGCCTGATGTTGAAATGAGGATCAGCAGAGCTGAAGTTGGTAGGTGGGAACAGGACACTCCTCCATCCAGAGGCCAAGTCCCAACTGAGATCCAGAGGCCAAGACTCAACTGAGATAGATGTTGCTTGGGAGAAAGACTTGGGGGCTTGCTGTTGTGACCAAGAGGAGGTCACTGTCTCCCTCTGGGCCACAGCTCTCCACCTAGTGAAGACATCTAGTACAGATGCTGGAACTCTCTTTGCTGCTGGGGGCACTGGTTTCCCCTAGTCTGGCTGAGAAGGCCCCAAGAAGAAGCATCACTACTGAGCTGACCCTCACTGATTCCCTATAGAGGCCAGAGCGAGCCAGGCAAGATGCCTACAACATACATAATCCCCTTAAGATAAAGAAGCCAGCTGCAAAGTAGAGGGTCCATCATGGTCCCATTTTTGTAAATTTATTGGCAATGTATCTATAGGCATGTCATTTTTGGGACACTGTGAGCTCCATAAAGGCAGGGATTTTTTCTCTTTCGATCACTGCAAAAAACCTAGTGGCTCTGTACCTGGCCCATAATGGCTGCTTAACATTGTTGAATAATGGTTCTTCACCAGGCCGTGATCCCGTAGTGGTGAGATTTCAGCTACTCTTTACTTTCTTCATAATTTTCTGTATGCCTTAATTGTTTATAAGGAATATGTATTATTTTCTGATTAGAAATAAAACCCCATAAAACCATTAAAATTAAATGAATCCAAAGTTAAGACTTTTTCCCCCAGAAAGGTGCTATGTACCATCTTCAGAACCAGTAACTTGAGAGTCAAGCATAAAACAATCCCATGTCATGAAATGAGCTTCCGAGGCCCAGCCTGTGGCAGCCTGGGCAGGACCTAGGCAACAGGCATCACTGGGTCACTTTCCCAATATATATCCGTCCTTTCCCTCTACACATGGCATAATTCCACCTCAGCAGTCTCTTGTCTGGACACCTCCAAACTTTTCTTCTTCTCAGCCACTAGCCCCTAGGTCCCTCCTCTATGTACTGAGGCTTTCTAAAAGGCAAATCTGACCATGTCATTCCCTTGTCTAAAACATTCTATGGCTTAGAATCAAGTTCTATCAGAATCAAGTTCAAGTTCAAATTTATTAGGTTGGCATTCAAGGCTCTGGAAGTCTCATGTATGGTCTCTGGAAGGGCCCCTCTGCTACCCCCAACCTGGGTTGCTCCTGTTTGGATGCCTCCAGCAAGTTCCTTAAAGGCATTCATTTATAATCCTTGGTTTGCCCAACTTTATTGGAGGCATGCTCTCCCCCTAAACCCACATGCAGATCAAAGAGTTAAGCAGTGGTTGGGTACCAGCTTGCAGCTAGGAGGGGAAATTGCCACAAATCCAAGGCTGTCAGGGAAGCTGAACCCCACCATCCCACCAATCTGCAGGAGATGAGGAGCCAAATATCCCTGATGATTTTGAAAGGTGGGACAAGCCATGGACCAGCGGCCTGGGTTGAGGATCTTAAGAAGGGGAAAAAAAATCAGCCCTGGGATCTTAGCCCTGAGGTTTAGGGCCAAGCAGCACTGCCTCTTCCCTGCCTCAGTTTCCCTATCTTGGATGTAGGCAGTACTCTGGGATTCATGGTAGGAAGGTACAGCCCTGGGAACGAATCCAGCAATCCTGATTCTCCCCGTTAGCAAGGGGAGCCCACGCTGCCCTCGGGCCCCAGGCAGACCTGGGAGTGTGGTGTTTAATTGAATTTGGCCTAATTACCTAATTGCACTAAGGAACAAGGCCTCTGGTATTGGGGGTGGTAGAAAGCCAGGAGCCAAGGGACAGCCTCCAGATTCCCTAGGCATTCAGGGAAGCAGTACCGGGCACCAGCACCTTCATATTCCTTAACCTCCAGGTTGCTTGGAACCTTGGGAGGCAGGTGGCATGGTTCCCATTCCACAGGTGAGGAAACTTAGGCTAAAAGAGAAACATCTTGCACTGGGACTCCATGTGAGAAGAAGTAGACAGGAAATTTGAACCCACATTCCTTCTGTACTCGGGGCCTTTGCACATGTTATTCCTCTGCCTGGAATGCCTTTCTCCACCCTCTTCTCTGGGTAGATTTTCTCCTTGGAGCCATCTGCTAAGGTCATTTTCTCAAGAAAACCTTATCTAAGCTCTTAAGTTTGTGGCTCCCACCACCTGTCCTTTGTAGAACCTATTACAATGATGACATCATTGGGGGCGGAGTGTTTATTCCAAGTCTACCCCTCTGCCAAGCCTGGAGCTCCTGGAGGGCAAGGGCCACATCTGCCTTACTTACAAGGTGTCAAGTATTCAGCATAGGCCAGAGACACTGTGGTGTTCAATATATGTTTACTAAATCAGTGGCTGCATAGCCTCTAAATCCTGCGTCTTTCCTAGACACAGTTTGTTGGTTTCCTGCCATCACTGGCCTGAGCGTTGTGGGTGGGGTTCTCATCTTAAAGGAGTATTGCACCTGGGGCTGTGCCAGGAGTCCTTCAATGTTACAGGAGAACTAGAGCGATGGTGGGGCAGATACACCCTTTGGACATACTGGCCTCCAAAATGGAGGCCCACTCTGTGAGGCCCTGAGCTGGAGCTTAATATATGAGATTCCACTGTTGGGAGGTGAAGGGATAGGTCCAGGGTCACCCAGCTTGCAAAGAGCCAGAACTGAAAGCCAGGCCTGGCCAAGTCTGAGACCTGACCTCACTGTCCCTTACCATGCTGTCCTCAAAGGATAGAGCGAATGAACAAGGCTAACTTATAGAGAGACGAGTATTTTAATCCAAAGAAAGTCAAGTGAATAGTGGAATTTCAGGGCTCATGAGACAAGGCAAGACAGAGATGATTAGATCCCTCCACAAAGGCAGCTGCCCATTGGGCTAAATCACAAGGCAGCCCTGCTCCCAGGATGCATCAGGCCATTTACCCAGTACTCAGGGCTTGTCAAACTTCCTGCCTCCTTTTGGGAGGTGCCACACTTGACCTGGCACCCAAGTGTGCGGGTCTGGGTCTAATTCTAGCCCTGCCACTTACTAGCTGTGTGGCCTTGAGCAAGTATTTAACCTCTCTGGGTCTCAGTTTTTCTTAACATTTTTATAAAGATGAAAAGAGAGAATGCACATGCAGTATTCTGCCTAGAGTCTGGGACATGGTAAGGCCTCAATACAAGTTAACTCCTTAATTGATTAGGTATAGTAATAGAATAATGGTAGTATTAGAAGTAGCACTTGGCGTGGTAGTATTAATAACAGTAATATTAGCAGTAATAGTAGCTGTTTCGGGAGTACCAGTACTAGTAGTAGTAATGGGAAGGGTATTAGTGGTATCATGTCATTTCAGCCCCACTCCTAATATAATGATGGATGCTGGGAAGGCTGATCCCTTCTCTGTGCCAGTCTCCTCTCAAATAAAAATAGGGGGTTGGGCCAGGTGATCCTGAAAGGCCCTCTGTACTTTGACATCCATGTTAGAGAATAACAGTAGCAATAAAAACACTACTATAGATACTTACTATTTATATTTATTATATGTCTCATGTTTTCCAAAAGTGCATTGTCTTCCTGTTTCCCCTTTCCTTTCCAGCACAGGGCATCCTCCTCCCCTACCCAGGCTTTTTTCCTCTCACAGCTGATGTTTTTGAGGGGAGGGTACTCTCTGCCTACCAGTTTTGCCTAAGTGACTAGGATGTGGCAAATGGATACCAAGTTTTCACTACATGAGTTTTCATGACATGTAGGGTACAACTTCCCCTACGTCATCTCTTCTAGTCTTCAACACCTCAACACAAACAACCCTGGGAGGGAGGTGTGGTTAGCCCCATTTCCTGATGCCACTGTTAAAGCTCAGAGAGGTGATGTCAGTTACCTGAAGTCACACAGCTTGGAAGCAGGGGAACAGGATGCAAGCCCAGTGTGGCCTACCTGCACATTAGACACTCACCATACAGGTTATTTCTATACCTCAAAAGGTCCTGTCCCCCAACTCCGACCCCATTCACATGCTCTTCAGTACTAATCCTCCCGGGCTGACAGGGCACGAGGCATCTTTCTGTATTCAGTGAAGACGACACAGTCCCATGTACTCTACAGACTGACCCCTTCTCCTCCCATCAGTCATGGGTCCATTTGTCTCCACCTTGGTCCTCAATGATTTCAGTCACATGCCTCCACTGGCCATCTGAGGGCATGCCCTCAGTCATGGCTGGACTGGCCAGTGCAGGGTCTTAAATAAGAGGTGGTCAACAACATTAAAAACTTCATGAGCTCTCTTGTGGCACTGGCAGCCCTGGCAGTTCTGGGCATGTGTCTCCCATTGCCTTAGATGGTCCCCTGTGCAGTGGCTGCCCTGTTGGGGGCTCTGGGCCCTCTGATCCCCTAGACCCACCCTGTATCTTCCACCTGGATGCCACTGCTCTTTGTATTATCTAGCTGTGTGCACGTGGGGGTCTGTGATATGGGACTGGGGCAGCCTTTTCTGTACAGGAGGGGCCCTGGGACTCCAACACCTAGCCTAGGTTACACCAAGACACCAGAGCCTCAGAGGAAAGAGATGCTGATCTGTAGGGCCACCTCTGTACTCCCTGTCCTCTCTTTAGAGGAGCAACACCTTTCTCCTCCTCTTTTTTCTCCTCCCCATTTTCTCCCTACTTGGGGTGGAAGGAGAAAAACCAGATGCAAAAAGCCCTGTCCCCAGGGGATGGGCACATCAGTCTTTCCCTGGAGTCCACCCAGGAGCCTCACGTCCACCACAGCTCACAGCTAAGGGGACAGGGATGTCCGACTGCATTTCTCAGTTGCTTGGCTTCCCCACAGAGCACAACAGCACACCCATTTTTCGCTGTCTGCATGGGGAGGGGGAGTTTCCCATTTTCTGTCCCAAGCCCCATCTGTAGACTTGAGCCCTTCACACACAGGGCCCCCTTGACTCCTGGCCTCCCAGTAGATGCTTAATTGGGAGGAAGTGATTCTAAACATCTGGTGCGCACATCTGAGAATGGGCTCAAGACCACACAGAGCCTGGAGGAAATGGCAATACATGCAATTATGTCACTTCCTTGGCTGACGGGGTAGTATGAAACAGCAGCAGGCATTTCAGGGGCACAGACCAGGCCTGGGCTGGGGTAGGAACAGGGCACCCATGCATGGATAGTGAGCCTGAGAGCCCAGGGCAGAGCTGAGTTGCAGCCAGAGGGATCAGTGATGTGTGGAGCTGTGGTCCCAAGGGGATAGGGGAGACAAAGAGAATGAGGGAAAAAGGAGAGAGAGGGAGAGAAAAGAAAAGAGAGGGAGGGATAGAGAGGGAAAGAAAGAGAAGGGGGATTAGGAGAGAGGGAGAGTGAGAGAGAAAGGGTAGGGAGAAGAGAAATAGAGAGAGGGAGAGAGGGGAAGAGAGGGAAAAAGGTAGGACAGAGAAAGAGAGGACTACTTCATTCGGCTTAGAGAGGCTTCAGGCTTCCAGGAAATGGAGCCTTCCCTGGCAGCCCACCAGTATAGCAAGTTCCCCGGAGGGTGCACTGTGGAGGCAGAGGGACTCAGTTCTTCTCAGCCCAGCTGAGACCCTGGGCATGGACGTCACTTTCTGAGCCCCAGTTTCTCTCTCTGAAAAAGGGGACAGAACTCTTTCTCATAAGCTGCTGTAAGAGTCAAGGGGCTCCCCTCTGTGAAGGGATGGCAGAGCATGCACTATCTGAATGTGCTATCTGAATTGTTCCTCATTTTTCCAACCCTATCTGGGTTGGGAGCTTTCTGTTGGAAGTGGGTGGCCCCAGGGGGTTCCCCTCTTATTCAGCTCCCTCGCTTTGCTGACGTGGGTCTGCAAACGTGTTTCTCCTAAGCACAACCATGTCTGTGAGCTCCTTGAGGGTACAGGCAATCTCTAGGGTTACCTAAATGCCAATCACCACGTCCGCACATAAACAGGTGCCCATGCACCACTGTGGAAGGGGTGAATTTGTTTATCCTTTGCATCAAGTCTTTGCTGTCATTATAATGATTTGCCTGTTTGAAAGGCAGACTCCTAACCCCAATAATTCCTGTTTCTTGCTAGAGACAATAGTGGCTCCTCATCCCAAACAGGTGAGACTGGGTCCTTCAGAATGCCCTATAGGAGTCCAGCCTCAGGCACTATTTCCCATCTGGCCAGCTTCAACAAGCTAGGAGATGTGCCTAGTAATATAAGGAAGCAACTGTTAATAGCTCCTCAAGGAAAGTCATTGGCCAGAGTTCCTAAGCTCTGAGGTCTGTTTCTCTCTAGGCCCAGGACTAGCAAGGGCAGGCGTGACCAAGGTGGCCATGCTTCCTTCCAGCCACCTGCCTGGCCACCACCCTGTCCCCAGTGAGGGGAATTACCACCCTGCAGAGCTTCCACTCCCAAACACAAACACCTGGTTGCCTGGGCAGCACCTCGCCAGGGTGACATGATCCAGATGGTCCCGAGAGGCAGCTGGGTTGCCACGGAAATGGAAATGCCGCCTCTCCAGCCAGGAAGCTTGAATTCTAGATACAGTGGACCCCAAGCTTAGACAAGTGAAGTGATTTGCATGAAGTCACACAGCAAGTGGGTTTCAGAGCCTGTATTGCAAGGCAGGACTTAATAATTAGAGCGATTATATACAGAGCCCTTTTGAGATGCCAGCTTGTGTTAAGTACTTTGCACCCATCATTTCATGAGAGGCTGGAGAGAGTGTGGCCAGGGTCACACATGGCATGGAAGTGACAGAGCTCAGCCTAGGTCTGCCTGATTCTGAAGCCCAAGCTAGGACTCCTGTCCCATGCTGTCCCCACTCTGGAGTCCAGATATTGGTTGTGCATGTCCTGAGACCAGCCCTATAGCAGCACCTGGCTGGACCTGACTCCAGGGACACTGTAAGAGTAGAGTCCAGGAGGGCTGGGGCCTGCAGACTGAGAGCCACAGTTTCCAGAAGCAGGAACAAGTACTTGGAGTTGAGGCAGGCCCTTCCATCCTGGCCCCATACCTTACTTCCCTCATTCTCTTGCTTCTTTCCTTTTTTTCTTCTGTCTCAGGCATGCCAAAAGCCATCCATTCAGAGCCGTCTATCCACTCATCCCTTGCCTCATTACACAGAGGATTTGAGTTACTTTGGGCAGGTTAATAAATCTCTTTGGTAGTCAGTTTTCCAGTCTATAAAATGGATTGGGCTGTTGTGAAGATCAGCGCTGATGTTCGTAACATATCCAGCACAGTGCCTGGCACAAAGCAGGAGCTCAACAGATAGCATGTTAAAAGTTTCTTTCTTGAAAAAATTTTGGGAAGGGTTGCTAGGAGGCTTGGTGAAACAGAGGCCCTCAAACTTTCCCAGCTTGAGGCACAGACAGAGTGCTGCTAGCTCAGTCCAACCTCCCTCAGCTCTCTACTCCCCATTCCCCCACTGGCCTCCTTTTCTTGAGGGGAAGGAAATGAATGCACTCTTAACCCCAAGTGAGCTTCTGCTGTGTTGGAGACAGCTGTGGGCTTCTGGCCCTGGAGCTTCAGGAAGGAAACCATTCCCCCACCTGAGTTAAGAGGGTCCCACTCATCTTCTATTCACTTGGAAGTGAATGTGGCTAGCATTTACCTTGCCCCTAGCTATACTACACACATAGGTTCCATATTTCCCAGACCCCAAACTACCACACAGGGTCAGGCGTAGACTTTTCAGCTACTACAGGTATAAGAGGCATCCTAAGGAAGTGTGAACGCCAGTATGTGGGAATAAGATTGCTAACACATATATAACACTTGCAACACACCAGGCCTTATTCTAAGCCCATATATCTGTTAACTCATTTATGCCTACGACGTAGGTATTATCACCACCATCCCCTTTTATCAAATGAGGCAACTGTGGCACAGAGAAGTTAAGTGACTTTTCCAAGGTCACACAGCTGGCAAGTGGATGGCTGGGTGGGATTCACATACAGGCAAGCTGTTCCAGAGTTCATGCTTTTAAGTACTACTTCTCTCTATGAATTAGCTGAATAGTTTCTGGAAAATATATTTGAAATTGGGGCTAACCAGGACATTTTGGCAATAACAGCTGACATGTACTGAATGTTTACTTTGTGCCAGGCTCTGCTACTCACCATCCATGGGACTGTGAGTGTTGAATGAGCTCGAAGATGGGTTGGGGTTGTTTAACCTACCAACAAGGACAAATCATTGTCAAATACTGTACTTAATATCTCCACCTACAAGCAATTCAGGTGATCCCAACAAACTCTTGAGCCATTAACATGTCTTCCCCGGGACCTCATTTCAATCTGCTCATAGAGAGTAAGGGGCCACTTACAGCTTCAGGGTCACATATTCTTATTTAAATCACAATTCTGGCTCTTTCTAGCCAAGTGGCCTTGATCAAATTAATCAATCTTTCTAAACCCTGATTTCCTCATCTGTGAAAAGGGGAAACATGGGTCTAGGATCATCATGTGGGGTAAGTGAGTTCACAGTGCCCAGTACTGAGGAAATACTGACCAAATATTTTCTATCATCATCAGAATTTTTCCTAATCCAGGTGCCCTGCCCAGTCCTGCCCTGGCCCTGTAAGTCTAAATAGGGAAGGCTGATGATAACCTGTACCATCGTTAATTCCCGTCTGTTTGTCTAACCCAGAAGGTATTTACGAGGCTGTGGGTTGCAAAAGTTCCAGAACCACCTTGCCATTTTCTGCCAAGTCCCTGCTCCATTTCACTCTCACACCCACGAATCCCCTGAAATCCTCCTCTGGGGGTGAGAATGCTAAGCTCCATCTTAAAACCAAAGCTCTGGCTTCCTTAATCCTCTTACCTGGCTCTTTGCTCTGCAGAATTAATTGCTGCAGATGGCTTTATTAACTTCTCAGGGGCTGCCCTGGCATCTTTAGGGAACCCTGGGCTAGTGGGGACAGTTTTGGCAGGATCTCTGTCCTGGGTGCACTATGGCTGCAGGGTGCCTATGGGGCGATAACCCTGTGGCCCTGCATCTCCCCATAGGCTGTCAGCTCCGTAGGGACACCTGCAGAGGAGTAGGAAGAGCCAGAACTCTGGTCTCACTTCTACCCCTAACGGGGCCACCTCCCTACCCCTTAGAGCCTCAGTTGCCTCCTCTTTAAATGAGAATCAGCCTGCCTTGGAAATCTCATGTGACTGGATGAGGAAGGCCATGTAAAGGGCTGTGTTTGTGTGTAGGATTACTGTCATTTCTCCCCTATAGAATGAGGCATTCATTTATTTCAAACCCCAAGAGCAGGAACTGTGTGTGGTGCATTTATATGCATTTGTGGCCCCTGTGCTTAGTGCAGAGTGGGCCTGGTACAAGATGCTAATCATTCCTCGCCCTGAAAATTCCTTTTCGGCATTTCTTATTTGGAGAGGCATTCTCATGGCCGAGACCTTATCATTCTTCCTGTAGCTATAAAAGTAGAGAAATGATGTAGATGCATTGGACTGTGGAAGAAAGTGATGCTGGGCAGGGCACGGCCTGCCCAAGGGAGACAGAAGTGAAGGGTGGTGGCCTGGCTCTCGTGGCCTCATCAGTCCATCCTCTTTGACTGAAACACCCTCAAGTATAGGCGAGGGGATGTGGCCCCTGAGATGGCTTGGGTGGTCGTAGGACCCAGCAAGAAAACCAATGCCACATCAGCTCTCTTCCCATATTTGGGATGCTACTATTTCAAGGAGAGGAGTCTCAGTTTCCTAATGTCCCATTACCCTTTTCAACTGGTGGAGAGCTGGCCCAGGACCTAGCCATAGAACAGGCACCTACAGCTAAACCCAGACACAGGGCAGTTATTTTGACAGTTAGTTTCTAAATGGGGCAAGGCAGACTGATCTGCCAGTTATGGTTAGCAATGTAAGATATAAAGTTTCCCTTTAAAATTCCCACCTTGAAATCATAATGAACATGCAACAATATGAAAAATACAGATCATAATATGAGTGGGACTGGAAAATGGCAGGGATGATGAGGATGGGATGCAAATAACTGAAATTGGGAGAGTGCCTTGTTGCAGGCACTGCAGATGCTTCATTACACGCCCTCTGCTTACTGCGTGCATTGTGACTTTGCTTGCATCTTCGCCAAGGGGACTGTTATGGGGTGTATGTATCTGTGTCTCAACCCCCAAGAAGCCCTCAACCAATACTGGATACCAGATGCTGGATAAATACCTCCTCATCCTTGTCTCTCAGGCTGACTGGGGACATATCCTATGCAGTCTTCCAGAGCTCCACGCAGGTGCCCACAGCAGGTAACCTGCTTGACAACACACTTATCATCGACCTCCTTCCCTTCCCTGTCTCATTTCCCTGCTTCCCTACCAGTGTTTTTTGGGATCCTGCTAAATAAATCTGTTGCACTAGAATCTCTATTGCAGGGTTTGCAACTGGGAGAACCCAAACGCAGACACATCTTTTCACATCTCTTCCAGCAGCCTTGCCTTTCTCTACCATGTGCCTCATTGATCCCTCCCTCGCCACCTCTCGCAATCATGTGGCCAGGCCAAGAAGTCTCAGGGTCCAGGTAAGAAAGTGGCCCCATCTTAAGGGTTCTGCAACACTTATCAGGGTCCTGGGCCCCAAGTTCCCCTGCCGTGGGCTGTGCCCTCATCCTTCCATTCCCTTTTATTTTGGACAGGCCTGGAAAGCAGGTATCCACCAGCTGGGCCTCAGGCAGCAATGTCCTTGCATAGCCTGGCTCTGTGGGGGAGCCAGCGATGAGCTAATCCTGCAGAGACAGGAAGACAGGAAGAGTAGCCTCCTTACCAGCAGAGGCCTACCCCCAGGGGCTCTCAGGGAATCAGAGAGGGCTGCACTGGGAAAACTGCTGAGCCAGCCTGGAGACAACGGTGCTCTTGTCTCACGCCACTCCTGCCGATTCCAGCCAAACTCCAAAAGAACTCACAATGACCTTTGCTGCTTTTCCTTAAAAAAGAATTCATGCTCCCTGAAGAAAATGTGGGAAATAGTGACACCCCACCCCGCCCCAGACAGATTTGTTACTTATAAGTTGACATTTTGGTATATACCCTGTTTTCTGTTTCCTGTGACTAAGTAAATGTATGTTTTGTTTTGCACCTGGTTGAGGTCATACTGAATATACCGTTTTGTTGCCCTTCTAAAAAAATTAATATTATGACATAATCATTTCTACATAGTGGTAATTCTCAGGAGACTTAGTTTTCAATAGCTGTAGAGTGGCCACTGAAATACTCAACTCCCTTTTCCAGGGCCTTGAAGCTGTTTCTAAATCTGCCCTGTCTCATTCTTCCATGGCACCGCGCCCTCCTCACTGTTCACTCTGGACACCCCAGGGACCATCGCAGCCACCCCTCCCCCCAATTCCTTAGCCTGGGAACACTGTGTCCACAAACCCTTCGTCACGTGGGCTCCTCCCCACTGTTCTTTTTCTCCAAGAGCAAAGTGAGGCCACTGGATCCCAGGCCTCAGCTCTCAGAGAGCTGGGGGAGGAGAGAGAAGCTGGGGACCATTGGCCCAGGACAACCTTCCCCACCAGCTCACTCAGGGTCACTGAGAAGGGGTATAGTTCCCTGTGTTCCAGATCTTACCATCTTACCAGAGAGGTCAAAACCCTGCTGAAGCCATGGGACCTGGATCTGTCTTTTTCTTGTTGGCACCTCAGTTTCCTCCTCTATAAAATGGGCATGCTGTTAAAAGCCCCAGTGCCCTCTCAGCAGTAATGAGTCAGCAGGAGGCAAGTGTGTGAACAGGTTTTGTCCATTAAACAGGGTTGACTGAAAGTTGGTTCCCAGGGTCCTGGTGATGAAATTCAGAGCCCTTTCCTGAGCAGGACCTGACCTGGAGTGCAGAGGCCAGAGTAGGAGGAAGGAAGGCAAGTCCCTCCCCCACATCTCAGCTCTGCTGAGCTCAGATGAGGGGGTGGGGGCTGGTGTGTAGGAGGAAGTCTGTCCTGGCCTTGACAAGGCACCCAGCCAGGCAGCCTGGCATTTCAAGGGCTAGGGCCCGCCTGTCCACTGTCTCTGGGGGAGCTGGCAGGCATTAACAAATCCCCAGCAATTTGCACCCACCAATCCTGCCTGCTCGTTGGGCAGCCGCAAGCCATTTTTCACGCAGAGCTGCGCACAGCTTTGTCTTAGAGAGACAGATCTGGCAGGGTGTCCCTGAATGAGGCCATTTGTCCTCCCCAGTGACGGTGATGGGAAGGCGCCTGCGTGCTCTGGGGTGGGCAGAGGCAGAGGGGGGCGGAGAGAGGCCATGGGGGAGGTGTGAAGGCATGGACAGGAGCCAGGCTTCCAAGAAAGGCCAGGAATGTCCCCACCACCGCAGGGGTCTGAGAGCCCCCATTCAGCCAGGTGGGACCAAGAAGGATTGTTTTCAAAGACAAGGGAAATAGTTGTGACCCACCTTCTCCTGCTTAAGGAGTCCTGGGTAGAGGTGGTGAAATGACTTGGCTGGACTCTGATGCCTGTGTCCCGACCCAAACCTCTGATGGAGGTAGGACACTTGCCACAGGGCTCCCTGGGTTTGGAGTCTGTCTCTGAGCCCCGGAGCTACTGCACAAGCTGCTGTCGAAGCCTCCTGGGACTGAGGGTTCCAAGGCAGGACTGAGCCCTTCCTGAGCCCTCCTGCGTGGACCCCAGACCACAAGGGGCAAGGCAGGAGCCCCATCACATTCCTGTTTCTTCATCTCCCTGGCTGGCTCGGTCCTCTTCCCAGGGTCTACTGTCAGATCCTCTGGGAGCACATCAGAGAAGCCAGACCAAGCAGATGTTGGTCGACACAAAGCAAGCGATTCACTTCGCTTGGGCTTCCCTGGGACTCAGGTTGCTTTGTTGGGATGTGAGGGTGTGCTTAGAGCAGAGGTCAGAAACATACATGTCCACAGGGCCTGGGGGTTTCCAGCCATGGGAAATGCTTGGGTGTGAGACAACATGGTGAGGTCAGCCACCCCCCAGTCAGTCATGGGTCAAAGGTTCCCACTGAAAGGAAGCATCTGACCTGACAGTGCAATCTCCCAAAGAGCAACTGTTGACAACTAATCTGCATTTTAAAAAACCAGCAAGTAGTCAGACTCAGATGTCTGTGGGTCATGTCCAGCCCGTGGGTAACAACCACCCTTCTCATCACTAAGGAAGGCTGGTCTCTTCCTTGGAAGTTTCAGGGGCTGCCTCTTCAGCCCTAACCTCTCTCCTGAGTTTTCTGGTCCCTTCTCCAGATGCCCCCGGGACACTCTGGCACCTCCCATACCTACTGCTCTCGCCACATTTTCCACTCTGCCAATAGCTCCGTGCTTCTCATCTCCCAGACGAGAATCCAGAGCTATCACTGACCTGCCTAAGGGATACAGGAGTGGTGCAAGGACAAGTACCAGGTATCCCAAGCTCTAGTCTAGGCTCTGCCATGCCTTGGGACCTGGGGTGGGTCCCCGCTTCTTGACCCTGAGCTCCCTACCCCTTGAGTTCTTATTCTACTATTTTAACATATTGCTGGGTTGCTTACAGAGGTCAGATGAGGGGACACAGAGGCACTCAAGCATGGACAGTAGCTGAGGCAGAGGGCTCTTAGGGACCTTGGACATGGAGACTGCCTGGTACTTGGCGCCCACATAGCCAGCAGGCACGGGCCCGCTTGGTGCCGAGGAGGCTGACATTTCAGTGCTGCCTGCCAAGTTGCTGTGGGCTGGCACGCAGTAGCAGTGGGGGGTGGGTGGGCATGCCACGGTCTTGGAGGATGAGACAGGTGACCTTCTGTACCAAAGCCAAGGAGGGAGCAGCTTAGCCCCCAAGGACCTTCCCGATGAGGAGGCTCCTGCCCGTTTGAGTGTGTGTGTGTGTGTGCTCCCATGTGCAAGCATCAGGCTAAAGGCTGCACCAGAACAAAGAGCTGGGGGCTGGGTATCTGAAGGGCCCACGTGGAGACGCCTGACTTGGCGGTTTGCTGCAGTCTGCTCTGTGCTCACGCGCTCGCCCTCTCTCTCTCTCTTCTCTCTCATTCTCTCTCTCTCTCTCTCTCTCTCTCTCTCTCTCTCTCTCTCTCTCACACACACACACACACACACACACACCCAAACAGCACTACCCCCAGGTCTGAGCTCCTGCTCCAGAGCCCACCAATGCTGGCGTGCACAGCCCAGCCCACCTCACAGCCATCTCTCCTGACAAAGCACCGCTCCTCGCTGCATGATCTCATCCCACCGGCCCTCATTTGGCCCCAGCTTGGCCTCCTGACAAGAGACAGACAGGGAGATGAAGCAGGAGAAGGGATTGGGAAGGCAGGCAGAGAGAGAAGGGGAGAGATAAATACAGATACACACAGACATGCACACAGCACACCCTGACATGCTCGCCACCACACACACAGACATTCATGACACACTCGCCACCATACACAGAGACACGTGTGTGCAAATACACACACACACCACAAGGAGAAAGTCTGAGAGGTGGCAGGGAAGGGAAGGACAGCGACAGACATACGGTATCAGAGACCCTCAGAGAAAAAGAAGAGGGAGAGATTGGAAGGGTAAAAATTGTATAAGCCAGTCAGACAGAGTGGGAGCCCAGACAGAGACCGAAAAATAGCAGGGGGGAGAGGAGGCACAAGCTGGCTGCAGGAGCTCTGAAGACAGAGCATGTCCTAGAACTATAGAGGCCTGGCAGGGAGGCCAGCTGTGGTCAGCGTGGCCACTACACACACACACACACACACACACACACACCCTGAGGCCACGGGGACCCTCACGGCTGCAGCTGGAATTTGGGGTTACAGCAGGTCATACACCCACAGAGCTTTGAGAAAGAGAACAGAGGTGAAACAGCCTTGCTGGGGCAGAAAGGGCCTTAGAGGAGTTCAGAACCATGTTGGGGAAAAGATAGACAGAAGCAGAGAAGGAAGGCTGGAAAGTAATATTTACTCGGAACCCACTGTGCGTCAGGTATTAGCCGAGCCCCTTGCTTCCCTGATTAGGAAATCATATCTAATCCTCACAGGCAGCCTGTGAGATAGGCATATAATCCCTCTTTACAGATGAGGCCACAGCTCCAGGAGGTAGGCAACATGGCAGACAGGTGTCATGCTAGAGCTGCCTCTAGAACTTGGGGTCACCGCTCTGCTCCCCTTGGCCTCCACCCCTCTGATGATCTAGCCTGACCCCAGCAGATCCTTTATCCAGCCAATGAACCAGCAGCTGAAGCCTCCCCCTTCGGATTGGCATCCTGCCTTTCCAGAACACAGGCCAAGTACAGGGATGACTGGTATTCTGAAAGCTGCAAGGCTCATCTTCTCAAGGGGTGAGGGTGGCCTGTGAAAGGCGGTTAGTCATGGCTGTCAGTGCTGATGAGGGTTTGACTCCTAATAAGAGACACTCAAGTGACAGCTAAGCCATAGGCATTGCTGGGCCTCAGTGTTCTCAGCTACAGAATGGGTATCCTGAGAACTCACTTCAGGGGCCCAGGGTATATTCTATGACTTAATAGACACAATGCAGGAAAAAGGGCTTTATAAACTGTAAAGAGCTGTGTTCAACGAAGGTACAGATGGAGGAAAGAACAAATTGCTTGTTTTAGGAGAAGTGATACTGGAGATACCACTTAGAGGAGGGCAGGGCCATGTTGGAGAGACTTGCATGAAGGGAAAAGCTCTCCCAAGTGGAGCAGCTTCCCAGATCCTGATCCAGAATAGAGGCCTCCTAAATCTAGGTCCCTGACCAGCCCCAAAGTCAGTTTGATGGAATGAGCAGAGTCTTATGTCAGGAATCAGGAGGCCATGAGTTCAAGTCTCAACTTTATCTATCATTTATGAGCTGTGTGGCAACAGGCAAGTCACAAGACCTCTCTGAGCTTCAATTTCCTCATTCATAACTGTAGATAATACCCTGTGTCTCATGAAGCTGGGCATGAAGCAAGATACAGAAGAGCACCCAGCACATACCAGCAGGGGCATGAGAGACACCTGAGGGAGGGGCTGAATGGAGCCCTGAGCCTCTTCTCCCCCTCTGGGGAGCAGCTAGGGGTTCTGAGACAACTGGCTATCCTGTTTTCCCCCTACCCCTCTGGTCAAGCTTTCCTGTCTTAGTTTTGTCTCATACCTAGCCCTTAGATTCATGCCTTTGTCTCTACTCCACTCCACAGGAAGTGGAGTCTTCCTGGTCCAGCCACCAGAATCCTTATCCTGATGTTTCCAGCAATATGCTAACTGGCTCCTTGCATCCACACTGCCCCTCCCCCTGCCCCCGCCCAATCTGTTCTTTTGCAGTTGGACTGATCCTTGCCAAATAAGAATTTAGCTAAGTTCTCATTATTCTTAGGACAAAGACACAACCCTCAAGACAGGCCCCATGTATCTAACTGCTGCTGACTTCTGCTTCTAGGCTCTGGAACCACTGCCCTTCTTTTAGCTCTGCCAAAAGCCATGCTTCCCTCTACCTCAGGGCCTTTACACAGGCTGTTCCCTTTGCCTGCGAGGAAGCTCTTACTCCTTTTCTTCACCTACTCAACTGTTACCCAACCTTTGGGTCTCAGGGAAGCCCTTCCCCCACCCCCACGTGGTCTTACGGTGTCCTTGAGTTTTCCTTCATGACATTTACCACAGCTTGAATTCACACACACACACACACACACACACACACACACACACAAACACACACTTGTGATTATCTGAGCACTGTTTTTCTATCACTTTAGACCAGGGGTCAGGAAACTAGAGCATATCACCTGCTTTCATAAAGAAAGGTTTATTGGAACTAGCCACATTATTTGTTTATGTATGTCTATAGTTGTTTAGTGTGGCCTGCAAGGCCTAAACTATTTACTATCTGGCCCTTTACAGAAAAATTTTGCCAAACCCTGCTCCAGACTGTGGTTTCTCGAGGTGGGGCCATGTTTGTTTTACTCTTCATTGTAATCCAGCCCTGGCCAGGTGCCTGCACAGAGCAGGTGCTTAATGGAGACATGGATGCTTGTTGTTTTTTTTGATAATTAACAATTTTCACCTTGTCAAAATTGTATTGACTTAAGTTATTGTTAAAATTGCAGATTCCATCAGAATAGACATCACTTACAAGATTCCAAGACCCTGGCAAGCAGTTCAATACAACAACAATATCCCAGCCTAGGCAGGCGCAGCCAGGATCCCACAGTAGCTACTGGCTAGTAAGACCTCTCACACTCTTTATAAGCGCCCCACAATCCCAGTGTATAGACTGTCAGCATACACGGAAGGGAGCCCACACTAGCATTCAAGAGAGTAGGGGTTGAGCAGACTTAATGAAAACACATCGTGAGATGTCCTTTAAACATTTTCATTAAGGCTGTTTCTATATATACTCCAAAGAAATGATTGATGATTTCAGAGAAAACGTCTGTTTTATTGTTATGTGGAGGAAATAATTGTTTTTTTTTTCTTTTTCAATGAATTGTTCTGACAAATAAAGAATGTTAAAAACATCTGAACACTATGCTGGGCACTGTACATATTTCTAGAACTTATAGTGATCCTTGCAAAGTAGGTCTCATTGTCATTCCTGCCTTCTAGGGGAGATAAACAGGTTCAGAGACCACATGCTCGACAAGTAACAGGGCTGGCTTGTGACAAGTCTGTTGGAGTTAAAGCTTATATCGCACTCTCTGCTTCAGCAATGAGGATAGTGGGGAACGTACAGCAGTACCTTTAGTGGGCATAAAGCCCTCATGGACAGAATGTAGCCTGGCACCTTCCCTGACCTCTGTTTAATATGGGTCATGAGGTCACATTCGGTGACAAAGTGCAATGGAGAATGAAGAGCAGGCTGTTAGAACCCTGAATGTACTGATTTGTTTTTATTTTAATTTGTGTTTAATTTTTTTGAATGAATACAATGGAGCGTCACGGTTAAGAATACCTACTCCAGAGTATGGGCCTGGGCATAAATCCCAACTCTGCCACTTTCCAGCTGTGTGACTTGGAGAAATCTCCTCAGCTTCTCTGAGCCTCAGTTTACTTGTCTATAAAATCAGGATGATTGCAATGCTTATGCTCAAGGGTCACTGCGGTGATGAAATGAGATAATGCATGGTTCCTGTTAGCCTATTGTTGCGGTGTGGTGTGCCTTGGGCCCCTCGCTGGCCCTGAAGTTCCCCCCGTCCCCCTCCCCCACCACAGGTAAGGATACTTCCTGAGGTGAGGGACAAGTCCCACCTGTTGGCTCTGGAGGCTCACACCACACATGGACAACAGGGGTGGCAGACAGCCCTGGGTTAGAGTCCAGTTCTCCTCCCTCCTCCCGATGACATCCGTGGAGCCCCCAGTGGTCACCTACCGGCAGACTTCGGAGTGAACTTATCTCGGTTTGCAGCACACACAGCCAACAGTCTATAGCCGAGGTCCAGGTCGAACCCTTGCTGAGCTGCCACCCGACTGACCACCTGCCAGCAACAGGGGAAGAAAGGGCAGGTGTGAGTCACTGCCCATACCCAGCCTGAGCCCAGAGTGGCAGATGTACCTATTTTATAGGTGAGGTGGGCAGGCTAAGGCAGGTCCTCAAGATCTGGCAGAGTCGGGACTCAAAATGCCTCATTTAGTCACTCAGCAAAATTGACAAACCCCTCTTCCACACCAAGCCTTGAGATCCCAGCCTCTACTCTCCAGGGTTTCTAGTCTAGTGGTGGGCCTGACACTAAAGCCCAGGCTCTGCCGCTTTTAAGGGCTCAAATTTGGCCACATTCTAGCAGTTGGCTGAGGATGCTGTACCATGTGTTTTGGACACCCCACGCCAGGGTCTTTTTCCCTCTGGAGTAGCTCTTCAAACTCCCTTCCAAGTCCCCAGCCCTCAGGAAGTCTCCCGTGCTCACCACATCTCCCCCGTCCCTTACAGAGCCTCCTGTACCTGCCATCGTGGGGCACTCACTACCCCCGCTACCCTAAGCAAGGTCCCCACCCAGAGCACTGACCTCTCCTGAGTCTGATTCTGTGTGTAAGGAGAAGCACTGACTTAGGACACATAAACTCCATGGAGCCTCAGCTTGGAGCTGCCCAATGGACAGCTGACACTTTCCCAGATGGACACGCCTAATGCTCCTCAGTACTGAGCTCCGGGTCAACCGCTCTTGCAGCCCCTCAGACTCCAGCCCAGAAACTGCAGGGCTCTCCTGCTCAATCTGGGGTCTGTCTTCAGCATTGAGCACCAGCTTAGCACAAAGGAGACTTCCATAAGAGTGGTGGTGGAGTTTGCCAACAGCTGTGTATCTGGAGACTGCAGGTCCTACCCAACTCCTTGTGAACCTTGGTAGCATGGGCTCAAAGGGGGAGAGGCAAGAGCCTGGGATGGCTGGCAGTCCCGGGGCAGGGGACAGTGTTGGATGGAGTACTCCTGGGGTCCCATGAGTGATTCTGCAGGCTCACGCCCATAAGGCTTCACTCCCTCCCCACCCATTCCCAGGTGTCCCAGAGACAGACAGCTCTGCCCCCTCCTGCCTGCCTTCCTCATTAACAGCAGGCAAATTAAGTTTCCTTATTAAGAGGGAAGGACCTTGGAAAATGGAGTCGTTTCAGGAAGCAGCTGGGGCGGCTATGGCTGACTGGGAAAGGAGTGCTCCCAGATGTAGGGCTCATCTTTTGAGAAAGGGAAGACGCTGTTATCAAGCCCCTGGAGACGCCTACTCCAGAGGCACTGGAGGTCCTCAGAGAGCCTCAGGGTGCTATGGGGTTGGGCCTAGCCCCTGCAACCATTAGAATAGCTCCCCATCATCTTCTTTATATTTAGGGGTTCATTATAAGGGCTCTGGGGCTAAAAAGGTGGGGAAACCATAAGCTAGGCCAACCTTCTCGTTTAAAAATATGGACACTTGGGGCCTGGAGTGTCCATGGTGAACCAGGGAGGAGCCAGTGGCTTCCCGCTTCCCAGAACTGCCAGAGCCTCTTGGGATAAGGCCCTGCTTCCCTGCCCCCCATGTCCTGGGAACCCCCTATGCAGGGAAGAAAAAGGACTTTCTCAGGTTAGAATATCTGCTCAGCTTCTCTGCTACAAACAGAAGCCCCTGATGCAGACGCTTTCCATTCTCTCCAGGCTCTTTCCCACGGGCTCTACTTGCCCCTGTACTATGTTTCTTATGTCCCTCCCCGCCCCCCCCCCATCCCCATGTTCCAGAGTCCCTGGGCCATCCAGGGCAGGGATGTCCTCACTGTTAGTCTCCTTGTCCGAGTAGAAAAGCCAAGGCCCCTAACTCTTTATGGTAGACAGAAAATTCTGCAAACACACTCCTAGAGCGGGAAGAAGGATTCCGGAAGGGTCTTTTCAACCCGGATGTTTACTGTGGTGCCCTTCCTTTTTGGCAGGAGAGCCTTGGGGTGGACTCGCGTGAGCTCCACGGTTCATTTGGACCGACACAGCAGTGAGGCCGCTGCTTGTGGGAACGTCAGTCCAGGCAGGTACTGCAGTGGGACAGCTGGCTCCCAGGTCCTGAGGGCTAAGTAAATGTTTTATAAGCAGCGAAGCACCAAATTCTTACAACAGCTTCATGAGGGAGTGTTGTTATCTGTTTTACATATGAGGAAACCAAAGAAGAAGAACAGCCCAAGGTTACACAGTCTGGTTGTTGAGAGGGCCAGGATGTGATCCCAGGCAGCCAGGCCACAAGGTCTGGGCTCTTTCCATGAGAGGATGACTTTTTTAGCCCACGAAGGGTTAAGGCCATAACTCCCAACCTGCCTGGAGAACCCTCAGGCCCTAGGTTGAGAGCAGGAAGGCAAAGGTCCCTCTGTTTAGCCAATACTAGCTAATCCTGTTGCTCTGGTTTGAAAAACAACAACAACAAAAAAGCAACAAGCTAAATAGAGCAAGAGGGGCCTGGTGCTGGTACAAAGGCTATCTTGCAGGCCTGGGCCTAGCCCTTCAGAGGAGCAAGGAGTGTCTGTTTGTTAGAAGTCCCATGAGCCCCAGCATTTAGAAGGGTCATTGGCTCCAACAGCTTCCTTTCACTGACAAGGAAGCTGAAGCCCAGAGAAGTCAGGGTCTTGCAGAAGGTCACACAGCTCAGGTGTAGCAGAGTGGGCTAAGCTAGACCCTGTGACACTACAGTGCCTTGTGTATACCCCTAGCTTCCTCTGGCCCAGCCTGAGGACACCCAGGAAAATTGTGTGGGATGGGGTCTAAGTGATAGTGGTGGGAAGGGTGGGCTCAACTCAGCAGTCTGTTGTATTCTGGAGAGGCCTGCTCCCACCGCAATGAGCATGAAACACTCAGTGAAGAACCTGGGGCAGGGGGAAGAGTAGGAAGACCCCTCCTCCACAAAGGCTGGTGGTGAGTGCCACTGCCCTCTGCTGGCTACCCAGGCCCAGCTAGCTCAGTCAAGCCCACAAGGTGTTTGCTCTTTAGGCTGTCCTTCAGGTGCTGGCCGCTTGAGACCTAGATCCTGGGACCCAGGGAGATCTGCAGGTCAGCAAGTCCAGCCACTCATGTCACAGAAAGGGAACCTGAGACCCACATGCGAGAAAGGAGGTGTGCTCAAGGTCACGTGGCAAATACGTTAGGGGACTGTGTTGCCTTGAAAAGCGATGAGCTTTTTCGCCAGGAAGCAGGACAGGCTGTCTGGGAGATGCTAGAGAAGGGGTTTCAGCTCCCGGCAGGGGTCTAGACCCACAGCCCTTTCTGACTGACAGTCAGGGGAGCTGAAAACAAGCTGGGCTTGTGCTCTAATCCTGCTTCATCCTATACTGTGCAACCTAAGGCCAAATTACTTAACCTCTCTGAACCTCAGGTTCCTCGTCTATAAAGGTTTGAGGATGTCCTCCATTTCTAGGGTTGTATGTAATGGGCTCTGACTGTTCCATATGTCCCAGTTCCATCTCAGGGTTATATCCTAACCACTCAGGGCAGGCCCTCATTTCTCACTTTGCTACCATTTCTTAACTCAGGGTTGGGCTGGTATTTCTGTTGCTGCTACTGCTGCTTTGGAGTCAGTAATGAGACTGGGTTCTGGTCCTGCCACTTACTAGCTGTCTTATCTCACCCAAGCAACTGAATCTCTCTAGGCCTCAGTATCCTCATAAGTGAAATGGGTACAAAATGTTCTCCTTGCAAGGATGACAGCCAGGACTGGGCATACAGCTCAATGAATAATGTATGTGAATGTACGCCCAGGGCTTCAGCAGGGAAGGATTTGAGGCTGTGGGGAAACTCTCACCAGAGAAACAAAGCCTCTGCGGATATGCTAATTTGCTCTCTGTTTCCCTCTTCCACCTCCCACCCATCTCCCCTCTTCTGTGCTAGGGCCACCCAAGCCTTCCTGCAGGAGGAGGAGGGAGCAAGTCCAGAGAGGCCTGACTGTGAGGGGGACACCCACAGAGGGATTTCAGCTCTGCTGCAAAGGGAAGGGGCCGGGAGAGTGAGCCACCACCACCATCAAGGAAAACCTGGTCCTGAGGAGGAAGTGGTGCCCTGGGCTCTTGCACTTCTGCAATCTGGGATCAGGAGCCATTACAGGGACCGTGGGACAGGGATCTCCCAGTGGTCCAAAGAGCTCTTTGCCCCAGAGCCTGGCTCGGGGGTCCAGAGCCTCTCACTTGAATTGTGCCTGAGCTGCTTAAAAGCCAGCATGGCACAAATGTGTCCATTTTCTGCCTAAGGCTAAGTGGTTTTTAATTTATATCCTCCAAGTAAGCCGGATCCAGAGGAATTTGCTCCCTGAGGTCACCCAGGGGATTGAGACAACCTGGAGTAATCAGACTGCCACCTGGATGGGGAGGGGTATGCGTGTGCGGTGAGGGCGAGGTAGCTTTGCCTGCTAGGGCCCTTGGGATCTCTAAACTCCCTCAATCTATCCTTCCCCACAGGGCAGGGTAGGGACTAAGGATGCCTGGAGGAGGGGAAGACTGGCAGCGGGGCCCTGGGGCTGCATGCAGTCAGTGGTACCAGCCCAGGACTATAGCAAGCTGCTCCCCCTTTCTCAGTTGTCTTATTTGTAAAATAGAAGTGATAATCCCTTCCCTGCCCATCCTACAGGGTTTTCATAAGGATGCAAGGGGACAACAGCTAAGAAAGTGCGCCTTGGGCGTCGAGAGTGTCTTCTATGACCCCACCTTTCCTGCTGCTGGTTCCTTGGAGCTCCCAGAGACAGTCAAACCCAGATCTCTGCAACTGTGGCTGGTGGATCAAGGGCTCCTTTCTGGCTAAACAGCTAGGCGGAGAGGCAGAGGACAAAGCCAGCCATTCAACCAAGTGTATAACCTAAGCAGGGGTGCAATGAGAAGAGGCCTTTGCGCAGAGTTTCCCATGCCTGGGAAGCTAGGGCCTACTCCCTGTCCGGTTGGGTCCTACAGGTTCCTCCCTGGACTTCCTCCTCCAAGAAGCCCTCCACAAGGATGCTTCCTTTCAGAGCTCCTACCCTCACATAAACCATAACCTATCACTCACCTACTTGAGACCCTTCAAGGGCTCCTCCTTGCTCTTCAATATCCAAACTCTTCTAGCTTGGTCTGTAGGTCTTGTGTTAGCTGGTATCTGTCTTCCTCTTCAATCTTATCTCATAACCTTCACCCTTACCTGCACTTTGTTCCTTGAACAAATTAAGCCTTAGGGCCTTTGCAAGAGCAGTTCCCTCTGCCTGAAGAATCCTTCCCTCTCATCCTCCCATAGCTCTTTGCCATTCAGATCTCAGCTGGAGGTCACCTCCTCGGGAGACTTTTCCTGACCACCATCCTCACCCCTCTCATGGAGTTTATGTCCTTATATACTCCTTTGTGTGTTTAGTATCAGCTTCCCCTCACCCCCCAACACTGAAAAGTAAGCTGCTCGAGAGAGGTCTGTTGTGCTCATTGTACTCCCTCTGGTGCCCAGCACAAGGCCTGGCCCACTGCAGAGACTTGAATGTTTGTTGAATAAATGGATGAATAACAAGGCCAGGGCAGAGCCAGTTACTAGTCATCTCATGCTCACCTGCCCACCTACCCTGGCCAGGGCCATTGTCTCATTTACCTTAAAGTCTCCATGTCCTAGGCAGAGCCAAGCTTGGGGCAGGCTGCTGGGGAAACATGGCAGCCTGTCTGGCTGTGTGTTATGCATGAACCCCACTGCCTCGTTCACTTCTGGCTGCCTACAGCTGGGGTGGGAATGAGGGGGCCTCTGATAACATCTGTCCCTGCCCACGCGGCTTAGCCTGAACCAGGATCCCCACAAAGAGGATTAAGAAAGCTGCGGAGGGAGGGAGAGGCCAATGGGCTGAAGGATAAGGAGGGCTGGGCAATGCAGGTGGCCGCCTGATTTGGCCCGGTGGCCCCAGTGGGGGCCAGATGGTATCGGCTTTGGACAAATGGAGGAACCTGGGAGGGTCTTGGCTGCATCTCTGCCTGGCATCCCTAATGGGCAGGAGCATCAGCTCTAGAGGCAGATGGGTCTTGGCTTGAATCTCAGGTCCACTTCTTATGGGCTGTATAACCTTGGGAAGTCAGTCACAAGTTTCACTTTCCTCCTCTATAAAATGGAGAAGATGGCACGACCAACTGCATAAAGTGAGTGTAAGGATTCAGTGAGAAGGCATGTCCAGTGGGCCAAGTATCAGTGTCTGGCACAGAAGAGGTGCTTGTTAATGATGGTCCACATTATTGTTGCTATTCCTTTAACTCTGGGCCAGGGCTATTCTGGGTCTTTCTCCTCCCTCCTGTCTACACCTTTACAAGAAACATGGTGCCCTTGGACTTTACCCATTGTTCCTGCCTGGCTAGGCATCCATCTTGGCCCCTCCTATTCAACCTTTGGGGTAGCTGGCCTCCATAGCAATCCATTTACCCACATTCTCTTCAAAACTGACTCAGGACACTCTGAGCAGCTGCCCTCACTGGCTGCCAAGGTGTCCTCCCACTTATGGATACAGGTTATGTGGCTGGGGACATTCACAAGCTTTGAGCTCCTTCTACATGGCTGTCAGCTGGCAAGCTCCTCAGCTTGGCCAATCATGCCACCAGCTGTGGGCCTGGCCTCTGCTGAGCTTGTATCCTAGACCTTTAGCAAGCCGAGTTAATCTCAGTTCTCTGGGTTCTGGTGTACAACTGCACATGCCATTTCACGTGCCTAGAATGCTCTCACTATCCTCAGCTGCCTGTGTGGATGGATCAAACTCCTAAAGATGTATAAGTAGCTCCTATGTCAATTTTCCACAACCAGCCCCACCTCCCATGCAGCTAATGCTTCCTTTCTCTGTGCAACCTCCACCTTGTACGTAATTTTCTCAGTCACCTATCTCCACATCTGTCTTCCCTACTAAAGGGGAAATTGGGTTTGGTGAAGTCTCATCTGTCGTTGGTTTTGCAGGACTTAGCAGTGGGGATTGTACGTAATAAATGAGAGATCAATCAGTATTTATTTGAATAGATGGATGGATATAATAGTAGCTCGATATATGCTTGTATGAATAGATGAGTAGATGGAAGACCATAAAAAGAGCTCACTAGATGTTTACCTAAGTGAATGAATGAATCACTGCAAACGATTCAAGAATCTCCCTGCTTTCTAAGATAGCTACAAATCCTTCAAGAGTCTCTCAGCTTTGCTTATGATGCATCAGACTTGGAACTCTCCAAAGTAGGCCCTGTCTTTCTCCTCAAGTGTGGGGAACACATGTAATCCGTGCGGACACTGGCTCTTCATCAGACCAGTTTCCTATGGTGTCTGTATGTCAGGGGTGCACACAGAAGGGCCAACCCCTCCAGCACCAGTGTCTTCCTATCTCTCATCCCCTATCGTCTGTGGCCACCCCTACGCCTGGCCAGGCATGCAGCTGTCCTCTCTGGGTGTGCGCAGGGGGGGAAAGGTGCAAACTCACCGTCAAACAGCCCATCAGGCTTTGCTCGAAGGGCCGCTGGAAGGCTCTCGGGTCTCCACACCAGTCCAACAGCTCTGTGGCGGCATTATGGAAGTTGGCAGGATTCTGTAAGTGCTGTAGGAAAGGGAAAGGAGAAATCATGAGGCCCCAGAAATGAGGGCAGCACAGCTAGTCATGGGGTCTGGGGTGGGGAAGACCGCAGGTCTCACAAGAGACTTGCAGAAAGGAGCAGACCTGATTAATAAGCTTTCTCTAACGCCCCCTCATGTACCTCCCCTTTGCATTTCTGCCTCTAGCCTAACCCCTGGGAGGAGGGGATTAGCAGCCTCACTGTAAAGATTAGAAAACCAAGGTCTAAAAGAAGGCAATGATAGTAGATATTAAAGTGTTTTTTGGATGCTGGCAGTAGGTGAGGCGAACCCTGTAGAGTTCAGGAGAGTGGCATCTGGCTACCATCCTTGTGGGCTGGCTCTCCCTGAGCCAGGACAGGCTGGCCCTGGAGATTTCTTTTTGATGATTCTCAACACACACACACTCAACCATCCACTCACCCCAACTCTGGCTTCAGACAAACTCCGCCATAGCCAAATAGGGCAAGAGCAGGTGGGGTCAGAAAGAGGCCTCCAGGCCACACAGCTAAGAAGGTGGACTAAAGCACACTGTGCCCAGGTTACTGTCACACTGTAGTCTGGGGTATGTGGCTTAGCGACTCCTGATTCCCTGGGCCCAGTCTGGCACGGCTTGGGGGCTGTTGGCATTGTTGGGAGGGGTCCTGGCCTGAGCTCAGGCCTTTCTCAGTTGGGGAGCTGAATCAATTGAGACTGAATTCTGATGCCGAGGCCTCTATATCCTGCTTTAGACCCAGGCCACAGGGCTGATGGGATGGGGTGGGGATGGCTTCCATAGTCACTCCTCCGTTTTTTAACACTTATCCATGTCTTTCTAGGCCACACTGAGTTAGGCACTCAGCCCAGGGTCATGAAGCAGGTTGGGGTGAAGCTGGGATTCCAGCGCTGGGAGTGACTGCCTCGGGGTCCTCCAATGGGACATCTAGAAGGTGTTCACATGGGTCGAAGTATAAGCAGCTGCAAAGGGGAATGTGGTACCTTCTGAGGTTCCTGTGGCTTTGGTGCTGGGAGAGACAGGGAATAGTAGCTGGACCCGAGGAATGTAGCATCCCTACCTGCAGTATGAGTCAACCTCAGAGCCAAGGCAGGGAAGGGTCTTAAGAGCTGTCAAGTTCCCAAATTGGGAAGAAAGCAGATGTGCTGTGGTTGCTCCTGTGGGGCAGGGACCCTGGGGTCACACTCCACCTCCACCTCTTCCTAGCTGCTAACCTAGAGCAGTCCTCCACCTCTCCAAGCCTTAATCACCCCATCTGTAAAATGGGGATGGCAGACAACGGGATGGCAGTGGGAATGTTTGTTTCCTTCACTTAGGGTTTCAGGACTGTTGTTACGACATGGTTTGTGCAAGGCCAGATTTGAAAATGGATGGAAAGAAGTGGAATGAATTAGAATATCCTCCTTCCATGTGAGAATAAGGAGAGGGGGAGATGAAGGAAAGAAAGAGGGCAAGTGCGTAGCAACATAGCCCTCCATCAGGGGGCTGTGGTCAGGATTAAACAAGATGAGGTTTATACAGCCCCTGGGAAAGCGCCTGGCGTGTGGGGTGCTCCCATGGGGGGCTGCCCTTGGCCCTGACTCTATTTCCCAGAGGCTCCCTTGGAAGCACAGTTGCACTCAGCAGCTTGCAGCCCTGGCTCCACTCAGTGCTCTTTTTGTAAAGGGAGAGCTCCTGAATTTGATTTGCAGAAGACAGGAGGAACTTCCACAGATAGAAACATGCCTTTTGAGAGGGCAGCAGTGAGTCCTCACCTCTGCCCCCGGTGCCCCCTCTTTAAATCAGGCCCCCTCTGAAGCCACACGCTGCACCTGGACTCCACGTGGAAAGCCAAGCAAAGTAGCTAATTCCCTGCCCAGCAGCCTCCCTCTGCTAACCGAGTTATTCCGTTTATTTACATGATGTCACACCTAATTAGCAGTGTCAGCAGCCACTGCAGGCTGCTCTCAGACCTGCCTGCACACAGCACCCCCACCTGTGGCAACCCCCACTTTGAGGCTCCGGGCTCAGAAGTGGCCTCTGAGGCCAGGCTCAGGAGACCAGTTTTGTTCTGGCCCTCGAGTACCCAGCCTTCCATATCTGGTCAGCCCACCTCTGAGAGTCTCCACTCTCACCTGGGCCAGCTCACTGGCCATCACTTGGACTCTGGGTGGTCATCTGTGAGTGCAACTCATTGGTAGAAAGATTATCAGGCATCCCATTAAGTGGCTGTTGCTCAGAGGTTCTGTGGCCTTGGCCAAGACCCCTCCATTCTCTGTGCTTTTGTAGTTCACAGAGATGTAGTGAAATGAGCAGGAGAGACCTGGACCAAACCCCATCTGCCACTGAGCCACACAGCCCTGGGTGTGTTCTCAAGCTTCAGATCCTTCATCTGTAAAATGGGATGCTGCAAGTTTTAGAAACAATATACCTGATGATATTCCTATTAAAAGAGATGCCAAGTAAAAACTATTATTGCTGGGACCTCTGTACTATTTCTTGTTTCTCCTACGAGCTTCTAGAGCATAGAAATAGTGCCCTGTTCTGCTCTGGAACTCTAGATGGCATAAGACCAGGCCCAAGCAGAAATGGTCAGTGAACAGTTAATTGTCCAAGGGATGGTCCAAGCTGGCCACTGCAGAATAGGTTCCCAGTGGTACATGGAGAGGCTGAGGCTGGTTGGGTGAGCTTGGCCAGCTTTTGATGGTCTAGGGATGGGAGCACAGATTTAAATCATAGGCTGAGTCATCCTTGGCTGTGGCTGTTACTAGATACTAATACCTTGTCCCCCACCATAAAGCCTGCCCATCTCCACAATACCTCATAAGACTGGGGCTATATCCACTGACCACTGACTCTGGGGCAGGAGTAGGGGACACAAAGCCCAAACCAGGGCTTGGCTACCCAGACCGTGATGAATGTATCTTCCTGTCAATCCATCTGTGAATCAAATAATCCATCCACCCATCCACCTCTCAGTGAATAAGTTCATAACCCATTCATCCATTCATTACTTTATCATTCATTCATCCATTCATTTACCTATATATCTACCTATTTATCCAGAACCTATCCAACTACCCATTCATCCATTCATTCATCCATCATCCATATCCACCTGCCTAACTGCCCATCCATACGTCTATCCATCCACCCATTTATTCATTCCCTTAGCTATCCATCTATCACTCCACCCTGACCCCTGCCCACAGTATACTTGGGCCTCACCCTGGTCTGGGCACTATGCTAGACTCTGCTGACTTAGAGGTGAATATGGCACATCTTCTGTCCCCAAGGAACTTAGTCTGGTGGGAGGCCTGACATATGCCCTGTAGGACCTACAGCTCAAAGAAAAAAGAGCAGAATGAGTAAGGTAGCTGGGTGCCCAGGAAGCACTGGAGCTCAGAGATGGGGGGTACTAGATGCTCAGAAGGCATCTGGAGTTTGGGGAGGCTGCTGTGCAGAAATGAGCTGATTTGCATGGCTTTGCATGTAGACAGCAGATGTGTCTGTGACCTCTGAGTGGGGTACATTGTAGAGGGCACTGGTTCTCCTGGTACCTGAGGCTGAGAAGGGGGAAAGGCAGCTGAGACAGAGGCCTACAGGGAAGACAGCAGCAGATTGCTGGGGGATGGCAAGTGCAGCACTGGCTAGAATCAGGGAGGGTGGTGGGGGAGGGAGGACCATACTGTAGAAGTGAGGCAGGGCCAAGAGAGTCAAAGGCTATGAGGCCCCTGATGGGAGCCACAACCCCACCAGCCAGAGGCAGCCATAGCTAACACATCCGTCATCCTCAGAGCATGCAGACCTACTCACTTTTCTCCTCTAATTAGGATACAAGATGTCTGAGAATCAACAGTCTTCAGCCAGCCGTGGCCGCCCTCTGGGGCAGCTGGGAAGCAGACAGACGTCAGTGCTGAGCTGTGTCTGATCGGAGGTGCAGGAGTGGGGTGTGGAGAATGCAGGGAGCTCTGGATGGCCCACGGGGGCATCTGGACAGCCTGCTCACCCTCACAAATGTGCCACCGTCTGACCCAAACAGAGAGCTCTGTGTGCATGTGCATGCATATGGTGTGTGGGGCAGGCTGGAGGAGAGCAGCTGAGGTGATCCATGGCCTTCCAGCTGCTTAACAGTCACTGGCTAGGCAGGAATTACCACGCCCATTTCACAGACGAAGCTAAAGTGGCAACCTAATCAAGGTCAGGTAGCTAGTGAGGGCTGGACTAGGTTCACTGACTAGTAAATCTGAGTTCTGTGTGCCATGCTTAGAGAGGGCTGGAACCCTGGGAGTAAAGGGCAGCCTTATTCCTGGTGATGCAGAGCCAGGCGGCAAGAGGAAAATCAAGTTAGGAGCAGCTGTGTACCTGTCACACAGAGAGGCTCATGCAGAGGGTGCACGACTATGTTGTTGGGGGGTGGAGGCCACTGACAGCGAATCCCTCATGGGCGGGAGAAATTGGGTCAAAGGCAGAGCCAGGAGAAAGCCCTGCAGAGGAGGAGGGAAAGCAGAGGAGGAGGGAGCGCACGTCTGGTTTCTATTCTGTGACCGTGAACAGAGGCGTAATTGGCGTTTGGGAGAGCTGTTCGGGCTGAGTTCAATCTGTAACAAGTCTTCTTCAATTTCCTCTCAGACTCCACACAGGCTTCCGAGATTGCTCTGCTTGATGCTAATGAGAGGACACACATCCCTCATTCCCAGGGACTAGCGTCAGTTCCATTGGGCCCTGGCATTCAGGGAGGACAAGCTGTGTTGCAGTGGGGCTGTGAGCGGGGGTCTTGATGCCAGTGGCCCATGCTGGTTACCTGAGCTTCCTGCTAAACCCACCTAAGCCAGAGGCCTCACCTCAGCACTCCCCTCTCCGTTGCTGAGACACCAAGGACAATAGGCCTGCCACCATTAGCTGATCACTCGCCATGTGCCAGGACTGGGCTATGTGCTTCACCCACAATATCCTCATAGCATCCTACGAGGTTGGCCTTACTGGCTCCATTTGACAGGTGGGGAAACTGAGACTCAGAGAAACAAAAGAACAGAACACTGTGGGTACATGGAGGAGTGAGGATTTGGGTCCAGTTCTGTTTGGTGTTAAAGCCCACGGCCCTTCAACCATATCTGCTCTTTCCTAGAGTAAAATAATACTTTAAAGCAGCGGTCCCCAAACTTTTTGGCACCAGGGACTGGTTGGTATTCCTATAAGAATATAATGCCTGATGTCCGAGGTGGAGCTGAGACAGTGATGCTCGCAATGGGGAGTGGCTGCAAATACAGATGAAGCTTCGCTAGCTTGCCCACCACTGACCTTCTGCTATGCGGCTCAGTTCCTAACAGGTCACGGACTAGTACTGGAGGCTGGGACCCCTGCTGTAGGGTCTGTGCAGGATCGCTGCCACCTGAGGCTGTGGGGAGGCTGCTCCTAGAGGGTGGGTGTATTCCTTCTGACCACCACTGGGGAGCGCCCACTCCTTAAAGTGGGGCCTTGGAACCCTTGGAGAACACTCCTCACCTCTGAACAACCCAGAGGGGTTGCTACAAGCGAATTACCTCTTGAGCTTGATGTGAGTATCAGCAGGAGGGAGAACTCCCACCCTCAGGGAGGACCTGCCAGCACTAGTGGGGCTGGACTGTGTGACTTCAGGCGACTCTATTCCCCTCTCTGTGCCTTGGTTTCTTTTTCTGTAACATGATCTAATTTCCCAAGACCTTTTCTCTTCTGTTTCTTTATAGAGCATCTTTGGAGCAGAGGGGCAGGAGCTTAGGTCTGGAAGGGAGATTAAGCATTTTACTGCATCCTCACAACAGCCCAGAACAGAGCCTAGAGAGGGCATGACACTCACCCAAAGTCACACAGCTGAGAAAAGACAGGACATAGATGGCATTCAAAATCAGGTGTGTGTGATTCCAGTGTTAGGATGGTCCATGCCAGCAACTTTCTCCTGAGGTGGGTAGTCAGGGGGCCTCAGGCAGTTGGCCCATGCCTACCATCACCCCCACCCAGAGCCTCAGATGTCTAGCTACGTGCAGGTCAGCACCCCTACTGCCCTGTCCTCACTAGTTGCCGGGCAGGGGAGAAGGAGGGAGCCCAGGCCACACACCCACCTGCTTGATGCACTGCAGTCGGTCATTGGTCTGCTGGATGTGCCTGTCCATAGAATTCATTCTGACCGTTTCACTGGGTTCTACCCAAGAGCCATGAACGTTGTCCAGCCTGTAAAGAGAGGAGAGTGGGAATCAGTGGGGTTGTGTCAGGCTTGCCAGCTTCATAGCCACTCTCCAGCCCCAACACCAACGTGACGGCCCCAGTGGCTCCCGCCAGGTTCTAGGGCCCTTTGAGAGCCATGGTGGCCTCTGCCCCAGGCAGCCCTGCGCTGGAGGGAGGAATTGTGGCCCCAGCCACCCCTCCTCACACTTAGCCCTAGGGAGCTCCATCTTCTGAGGGCAGGAGGTACTCCTGAGTGTTCTTTGTGGTGGCTAATATGAGCACTGTCAGGCACGTCCGCCACGGGGTGTGGAACTGCACACTCAGATAAATGCATTTCTACACACACATGTGTGTGTTAGGTGGTGGTGGTGGTAAGAAAACCTCATCTTCAGATTTCTGGTTCAGGCTGAGCCCACTCAATGTGGTTCTGTGTGCATATGGTGGTGGTGTTGGGGGGGTCTTCCCACGCGACAACTTTCACTGCATGACTTGTATAAGTGCAGCAATCCTGTTGCGGGTGCTGTGTGCCTCCCATGCTTTAGAGTTCCTGACACTTTACAAACCACTCACAATTCCATTTTTCCTCTTTGTCCTCCTGGGAAAGAAGGAGGGAAGATATTGGCATCACCCCCATTTTCCAGATAAGGAAACCGAGGCTTACAGAGAGGAAAGGAGTTACCCAAGTTGGCACAGTGACACAGTGTCAGAACCCAGCCAGGAAATGGGGCTGAGTTGTCCGGTTACAAGGAGGTCCTGGCCACCAGGTTCACTCTTTCTGAATGGGCGGCGGGCTCAGGAACACTAACGTGAGTGCCACTTCCTCCTTGGTGTTGAAGCCAAGTTGAGGGAATGCCTCATCTCCAGAAAGACCTTGGAGACTCCAGGCCTCTCCAGGGAAGCCACGACGATAAAGGCAGAGATGGAGATAGACAGACAGAGATGGAGAGGAGAGAGTGTTTTGCTCTAGGATGCCCACTGCTCAGGGGAATAGGTCCTTGGACCAAAGCAGAAGTCTGCTCACTGCTGGCTGGGTCTGCCCTCCTACAACCCAGTGGGCATTTCAGACTACAGACACATGGACCAGATGCAAGGTGCTGAACAGAGGCTTATGGCCCCTGGCTTTCTCTGCTATCCTGATACTGCCCCCCTGACGATACCCCATCTCTGGCCATGTCACCCAAGGTCCCTTATACTGGGTACTTTCTGTATACTGGGGCCCTGAATTCTGTCCTTTACTCCTCATGCTTACTCTATAAAGTGAGGAAACTGAGGTTCAGAGACCTGCCAAGACCACGCGGCTAGTAGGAGCTTGGACTATGTCCACATGTGAGTCTGCTTCCATGTCCTAGCCTCTGCCCCAGCACGAGCACCCTCACCAAGGGAACCAACAGCATGCCTGGCTTAGCCTTAGGAAGAAAGTCCTATTCTTCCTCCAAGGAACTCTTCACTATACAGCTCTTTTAAAGCACTTCTTATTGTTCCATTTGTGCTTGAAAAGGTAACTTATTTGCATGGTTCAAAATGAGAATGTCTACAATGGTATCCAGTGAAGTGCTGGCCCTGTTACCA
Organism: Eidolon dupreanum; assembly: GCA_028627145.1. Lineage (NCBI taxonomy): Eukaryota > Metazoa > Chordata > Mammalia > Chiroptera > Pteropodidae > Eidolon > Eidolon dupreanum. Next base: position 47,672,703 of record CM053506.1, on the reverse strand, counting down.
GGTCCCAGGTGCCTTTCCTAGGAGAACAGGTCACCAGTCTCCTTCCAAGGCGCTCATCTTAGAGAAGCAAATATCTATGTGCATTCTCTCCTGGCCATCCCTTAAAAAAATGAAAACATTGTCTACACACTATCTGGATCTTGCTTTTTTCCTCTTAATGATATCTCAAAGTTTATTCCATATCAAGACATAAAAAACCTTTTCATTTTTTAATGGCTGCACAGTATTCCAAGGTATAGATGAATCATTTATACAACTAGCATTTGAACGTCTACCCCCACCAGGTGCTGTTCTAAGTCCTGAGGCCCTAGACAAGACCTTCCTGCTCAGGGAGCTCACACTCCAGCCTGAGTAATGAAGCTTGAAGTTGGCTCCTAATTTCATTATCAGAAAGTGTGTTGTAGGATCACCTTTTATATTGGCCACATCATCCATGTGTGAATTGACCTAGAGAACATACTCTTAGAAGTAGAGTTTCTGGGTCACTTGGGCACTTGTACTTTTAATAAACACTTTCCAGATTCATTTCATCTTGGAGATCTCCAGCAAAAAGGTAAAAATGGGGTAGTACCCCATATATTTATTTCTTCCACCCTCACCCTGCCAACTATCCCTCTATTTACCCCACCCACCTATCACACATTTATACACCCTGATATCCAACTTTTCCATCCAACATTTATCCATCTAAATTCTTGTCCATCCACAGGTCCATTCATCCACCTATCCATCTAAACATTGTTACTCTACACTTGCCCATCCACACATGCTTCCAACTCACCCGATAGATATTTGGATATTTTCAATTTCTATACTGTGCCGATCCTATGCTAGATCTATAGGGCATGCAGAAACTGGAATGAAATAATTTTCTTGTGTTCAAGGAACTCTTGGTCTAAGCTTGTATTCACTCCAGGTCACCTTTCAGGTGACTATTTGTCATGATCATGCTATAAGTCAGGTGCTGGTCCAGGTACTGAGCACAGATAAAACACTATTAGTATATCCCTACTTTACAGATGAGGAAACTGATGCTCAGAGTTAGAGTAGCAGCTAGCTCTAGAATCCTGGTGTTCCCATTATAGCCTAAACTTTAGTATAAGTACGGGTGCCAGGGGTTGCTCAAGGAGGTTGCTGTGGTGTTGTAGGCATGTGTGTTGAGGAGAAGGAAGTGATGAGGGTATTGCTCCCCTTGCTGGGGCTCAGTTTGCCTGCAAAGAGCCTCAGCCAACACAAATCATGGTGGCTTAGCAGGAACATGGGAGAGGCCAGAGTGGGAGCAAGCCAGTGCCACCTTCAGTGAGGCCACGTTGGTGTCCAGTGTCAGATCCCATTTGAACCGAAGTGACCCTGGTGGTCTCCTGGGCACCACATGATACACAGCCCGTACCCTGGGCATGGGTGAACGCTGGCTCCAGGGTCCCAACTAAAGTGTGCAGTTTCCCCAGCCAGCTGAAGGGACCCATTGAACAAAGGCCTGGGTCATCTTGGGAGGAGCCTGAAGGGAAGTACAAAGGAATCCCAGGCCCATACAGGCCTCAATTCCCTGTCCTCAGGCTGTAGATAACTAGGACAAAGGGCTTGTGGTGGCCCATGTGGCCAGCAGGGGGAACTGTTGACAAACTTATGTGCCCAGAAGGCTAGAAAGCTACACTGGAGGTTTGGGACTCTCACCGGGTATTCCTTTATTGCAGTGAGCGTCTGTGTGCCCTCAACCAGAGAGGCTTTGAGAAGACTTCTCTGGCTTTCTAGGCCTTTGTTTCCCCATAGGATGGTGAGGAGAGGGGATTAGATGGTCTCATGAGGTTCTATTTCTAAGTGGGAACTTTTCCCAGGATGGGCATGGTGTTTTTGTCTAGGGTCAGAGACTTAGTGGGGCCTTGAGAAAACATTTGTTGAATGACTGATAGGTCATTTCTGGAGCCCGGGGGCACTCAGCCCACCCAAGAAAGCCCCTAGCAGGCACTAGGCATCCAGATCCACCCAAGCAATCACCTTTGGGCCCAGAGGAAGGAGGGCCACAGATCTCCCTTTAGGAAGCAAACAGAAAAGGCGGGGAAACAGAACTGTCCAAGTTCAGGACAGTCTCCATGCTGGCTCATGGCAATCCTGCCTTGAAGCCAGTGGCTGGACTGATTTGGCTTTTGGATTCAAAGATTCTCAAATATCAATAGCCAAAGATGCTTTAACGTCTTGCACCAACCTAACGGTTCAGTGGTTTTATTTGGGGGAGCCCAAGACCCACAGTGATTTGTCCAAGGCCACACAGCATGTCTGGGCTGGGTACAGGTCCCAGAAGACTCTTCTCCCAGGTTAGGGCTCTATGTTATATTATTCAAGAAATGAATGGCTGGGTGTGGGACACCTGTGAGACCTAGAAGGCGAGTGGCAGCTAGCAGGAGAGATGTCATAGATCGCAATTGTGCATCATATGGGTCTTAATCTACCATAAAAGAACAAAATGTCTGGCTGTTTAAGGAGGCACTCATAGGTGAGGTGACATTTTTAAACTGCTGAGATCAACGGAAAACTAGGGTTATTAACATCAGGAATAAATGGAGCTAGCAGCTCCAGACCTTGCATAAGCGGGGTCAGGGCCTAGAAGGCTGAGAGTCCCTGACATGGAAAGAGAAGGGGGAGGAGCTGAAGGAGGAAGGAGAGAGGTAGCTCACTGAGGAGCAGTCTGGGATCTTCCATCTGTTCTGAACCTGCTCTGTGCACGCACCAGCCCAGATCCTGTGCATTGCTAATTTACTTAGTCCTACAAGGTTCAGAGATTTGGTATGACTTGCCCAGGGTCACATAACGGGGAAGGTGTTGGGCTGAGATTCAACATTTTTGCCTTTCTGTTCCTGTGACGTTCTTTCCACTCCACCAGGACTGAAGTTCAGAGCCTCCTGAGAGTTTCAAATCCAGGTTCTTACTGGGCCCAAAGAGATGTCTCACTGGTTCCACTCCAACTGTCCAAATCCACCCACTTGCTCTAAGGCCATCCCAGTACCACTGGGCTCCCTGCACACTTGCTAGCATGGCAAAGTGGCGGTGTTCAGTGGCCAGCAGAGGTCGCCCTCTGCCGTGGGAGTGTTGCTTGGCCAGCTCTGTCTCCCTCCTGAGAGACTGGATTCCTATAAGCCTTTACAAGTCACTATAAATCCTCCATGGCTGCAGCTCCAATGCCCACCGCAGGGCTCCCTCTCAAATGGAGCTCGCTGTCAGCCTGGCCCCCTGCCCCAGGTGCACCCATGGCCCCAGCCCTTCCAGTTGCCTGTCTGCCTCTAAATGGGAGTGGGCCCAAGCAGTCAAGCCCCCACCTGCTTTGGCTCCTAGTCCTCCCCGCTGGTCTGAGCAGACTCAGCCTAAGGTGACGCAAAGCTTGGGGGTCCCCGGAGGGAACCCTGTTCTGACGCCCTTCTCCAGGCCTCAGTTTCCCCATATGTAAAATGAAGGCTAGGCAGCCTTTGGCAGCTCTTCAAAATCCAATATCTCACGATTTCTGTGTCAGCAGCTCCAACTGTTGGAAAACTTCATCTTGACAAGTGTAGAATGCTTGGCTTTCAAATGGCAAAGCAAGCCTCTCCCAAGGCCGGCCCAGGAAACTCCTGGAGAACTGCTGTTCCAGGGAAGCCTAAGACTGCAGACGCTGCCCCTTTCTTAGCTACATCCTTGTCCTTGCTTGGCTTAACTGCACGTGTTTAAGTTTTCTGATTGATGGTGCCATCTGGGTTGGCTGGTCTACCCAACTTCTAGTTGAGCTCTTGAAGGGCCAAGCTTCCATTATACTTCTTAGTACCTAGTATAGCACTGAGTTTACCTTAGCAGTGCCTAGCACAGAAGACAGAAAAGTTAGTTGCTATTATGCACACAAGGCTGCTCAGAGCAGAATGCTGAGAGCTGAAAGGGTGCCTGGGGACCTGGTCTTATGCCCTCATGAGGCAGGATACGAGGCAGGAGCTGAGAGAGGGGAAGGACACAGAGGGAGACAAGAGCTGAGTGGGACTGGAACCTATCTGGCTGCTCTGAGTTGGGCCCCAGGTTGTCTCAGGGCTCCCTGGAAGCACGCCTCTTGATCTGAAAGGTTGGAGGGGGCACATGGCTCTTGCACAAGCCCCACTCTGTACCTGGGGAACAGGGTACTTTTAGCTGCCCATGGAAGGGTGGATGTAGCCCTCGAGGCAGCTCTCTGGGGTAGCAGGCAAACATCAGCTGTACTAAAACCAGTGTGTTTTATTTTTCACTTTGAGGCTAACAAGTTAACCAGTCCACTTAACACACATGCACCTGGGGCAGAGGTTTTGCTTATGTGCATGCACACTCACACACATATGTATCCCTTTGCATACTTAAGACTAGGTACATGCACATTCTCGAGTGCTGGCACAGATGCACTTGAGCACACACATCTCATGACAGCTTGCACAGGCAAGTGGCGGGGTCCCCAGGGGAGCTGTGTGAGCAGTGGTGTGCAGCAATGATTCAATCACCATGCACATCTGCAGCTCACATCCCCTGGGGTGAGCGGTGCTGGCAGGGGGATGGAGGGCCTCATAGAGCAGAGGCTGCATTCCAAGACATCACCAGGGCCAGTGAGCTTAGGACCTGCCCACTGCTCAGCGTAACGGGAGACACTTAGGGTCCAGGGGAACTATCCCGGCCAGCCCCTTTACCAGCTCTCAGACTCTGAGAGGGGCAGGTATCCCAGGCCCTGGATTCAGCAGCGACCCACCAACCCTGAACATGACAGACAGTCTAGGTCTTCCTCAGCCTGGCTTCTACCTTCTAATACTTCCAGCCATACCCTGTGTCCTCTACATGGGGTTGCTTCCTGTCTCCTGGACTGTGTTCTGAAGGTCACATTTCCATGTCTTTGCCTCTGCCCCTCAGCCCAAAATGCCAGGCTCCTTCATCTATCAAAGCCTGGTTCAACTATTACCCTCTTTGTTGGTTTATCCAAGCAGAACCACTCACTTCTATTCCGACGTCCCCGGTGTCTGTCATGAACCCCATCTTGGCAGTGGTAGACTGTGGTGTATCTTTGCATCCATTTCTACGAATTCCCAGAGCCCAGCCCAGTGCCTGGTACACAGCAGGTGCTCGGCAATGCTCATTAGATGGATGGACAGATGGGTGGATGGATGGGCATCATGATGCAGAGTGGCAAGAGCTGAAAACTCAATGACCCAGACCTAAGCAAAGGTTCTTGGGACTCAGAGAAACTCTAGTATCCCAGTCCAAGATTCCCAAAAAGAGATGTATGTATCACTGGTGCAATAAGGATGCTTTTTAGGTGGTCCGTGGGCAAACTTTTTACATATTCAGAATGAAATATATGGACTACAACAATTATCACTGCTGAGTTTGTGGATATTGTTATTTAGGATAAGGTTAAATTAAGGAGCAATGGATTAAAAAACCACTTTAAACATAATATAAATGGGATGAAAGTGACTAAGGTTAGGGAAGCACTGATATCATCCAACACTCCTTTCGTCTTCAAGGTGAAGGAGCAAAAGCTCAGAGAGGTGCAGGAGCTTCTGCTGGTCACACAGAGCGACTCTTCCACTCCCAATCTGTGGTAGCCTGTACCAGGCCTGCTGCCTTGGGTCAGATGAAGAAGGTGGTAGCGAAGCAATTATTGGCAGAGGAGAGTGACTTTGTGCCCTATCCCAGGGAAGTCAGGGAAGGGCAGAGGGCACAGATGAAAAGGGAGAGGGAGGCGAGAGGCAGCTCCAGGTGGCTGCCAAGAAACAGCTGTTTCCCACTCCTGGCCAGACAGCTGGAGCAGACCCTTGGGCCAGCTCGAGGCCTTGAGCAGGGTGAGGCCCCTGAGAGTCAGATCTTCCAGGCTGCTTGAGGTTGAAAGAGGCTGCTTTATCTCCCTGAATGTGTGTTCACAACTGTCAAACAGGAAGGTGCCTCCCTTCACTGCCTCACTGGGCTGAGAAGGTGACTAAGCGAAGTCACTTACGGGACAGTGTTCTGAAAAGGGAAATTCTGATTTGAGCATCAGCTCTTCCAACTCCAGTTTCTCCCTTCTCAGCTCAGGCAGTGCCCCATGCTGAGACGTGACAAGGCTCCACACCTCCTCGCCAGAGTTCAGATACCTTGGCTTGGTGCTTGGGGCTCCTGGAAGGGTGGACCCACTTTTCTTCTGTGACTCAATCTCCCAGCACCCACCCTCATCTACAGGAATACCCGTTATCAATGGTGGTCAATGAGATAACACAATGTACTGCTGGTGTTTCAGAGTGGGGGTTTCCTGAGAGCTGGTTCCACCCTGCCATGTCTGACAACATGTTCCGGGACACAAAAGTTAATCCAGAGGTAGGACAACTTACTTGTGAGGACATAGGTTAGTGTTGCACTGACAAAGGCACTAGCCTACTGGCCTGACACACACCGGACTGGGAATCCCAGCTATGCCTGGGTGTGCCTCATTCCTCTGGAGCATGTGATGCCTTAGCAGGCATAGGCCATGCCCTTGAGGCCAAACCTTCCTGTCACCCTCTGGTGGCACTCCAAATCCCCGACCTCAGAGTAAACTTCCTCTGGCAGCGTCTCTCTCTAAAAGGTGAAGGAGGGCTAGATTCAGCCCTGGACAGGGTCCCACACCCATGGCAGGCCTGGACAAGGTACCAGATTCAGCCCTGGATAGTCATTCCTAAGGCTATGCCCTGCTTTTTGTTTACTCAGGTTGGAAAGAGAAACCAAACAACTACTGAACCTATATGTGTTAGCCACTAGGTTCTTTATTGATATACCTCACTTTAAGCCTCAGAATTCTAGTGTAACGTTCTAATTACTATTAACATACTAAAGTAAAGAAACTGAGGCTCGGAGGTTAAATGACTTGCTCAAAGTCACACTACTGAAAAGTGGCAGTGCCAGAACTTGAACTCTGATCTGATTACAAAGCCCGTGATGTTTTCGTGCATCACACTCTCCTTCTCTATGGGAATGTAGTAGACTTTCCTCAATTAGACACTTTCTTCCAGAGCCCCAATGGCCTTGCATGTGAGGCAAGTGACTGTCATTGCTGTGAAGTGCTGAGGATGGTGCAGAAGTGGGGAATTACAGTCCTGACTAATGCTGTTAGGTGCTGAGCCTGGGCTACGAGCCTTCCTCAGGACACCAGCGCTCAGGCAGTGGCTTTGACCTGGCTTTGTCTTGAGGCTCTTGTCTCTGAATCCAAACACTCTTTGCCCACCTGCCACGTAGTGGGGAAGAGAGAGGGTAGGAACAGTTCCTTGAGAGCCATTGGAGGACCTGAGGTGGGGTGAGGCTAGAAAGGGAGCCAGGTCTCCTAACCACCAGTTGGCACCCTCTAGAAGGTTGTAAATACCCTGCAGATAATCTTACAGCTCTGGCTCTAGGGACAAAGAGGTGTTCCAAATGTCCCCTCCCAATCTCCAGCTCTTCAAGCCTCCAAATCCACCCATCTGGCATTTGGCAGAAAGTCCAGGGCCAACAACATGCCCCTGGGAAAGCCAGAGAGAGCTAGGTGAGCCCTTATGGGCCAAATGGACACCACCCTAACCTCCTGCACCCATGGCAGACATGGCTAAGCAGTCACCACTCTTCCCTCTGTGTCTGGACATGCCTAGCCCATCTTCCACATGCTCTTCTTCCCAGTCTTTATTAACCATCTATTATGGACACATGAGAAAAAAACTTCTGGGTGGCCCATCTTTCAAAGGAGAGTAAACAGAAGCCCAGACAGGAGAGGGCTTAGCCTAAGGTGACCAGCCAGTCAAGGCATGAACAGAATTCCACATGCAGATTTCCCGATTCCTAACTTTGTCCTAAACTGAGGGTCAGAGTTGGGTTCCTCTAGAGTTGAGAGCCCACATATGGACCACGCAGGTGAGCCAGCCATGCCTCAACAACCTTATATTACAGCCTCATAGCAGCTTGTAGACAAGTATTATCCCATTTTGCAGTTGAAAAAACTGAGGATCAGGGGGTGGGAGGCGGGCACTTTTTACCCAGTCGCATAGAGACGTATGGCTGACCTAGGTAGGACAGCAGCTGTTCCTCTCAAGCCTGGGCTTTTATTTTTAGTATGCTCCCTTTAGTTAACTGCTATAAACAATCAGATTTTGTTTTAATTTCTCAAAAAATAAAAAATTAAAGAAACAAAAAAATCAGAATGCAGACAGTTACTTGAACTAAAAGTGAAATATGAAAAAAAAAATAGTCCTCATGGCTTAGATCTGAAGGGGATCTGGGGATCTGCTCAGGCTTATTTACAGATGAAGAAACTGAGGCCCAGGGCAGGCCTCGGAGGGAGACAAGAGCCTTGATGGCCCCACTGCAGGTCAGAGGTGGGACCAGGGCCTATGTCCAGGCTTTCCTGAACTTCTCGGCTCTCTCTGCCCCTAACCCAGAGTCTAGGCATCCACTGTAGATGCCTGCCCAGGCCAGGCCTGTGGCCACAGACAGCTCAAATATGCAGGGCTTGCCCTGTGGAGCTCCTAGCAGCCTAGAGGTAGGGGTGGAGTAGGATAAGGTAGCTGTGGAAGGCTGTGGCAAGGCTGAAGAGAGCAAGGCTCTGCTCCTATTGGGAAACCTTTGTGGTTTTCTCCTGAAAAAGCCCTATGTGGTCCCCATGGCTCTGTGTGGAGATTTTCACCATCCCAATTAGGCTGAGGTGGACATACTGACCCCACAAGCCACCGGCCCATGACACAGGGCAGGGGAGAGGGGAAGGGAGTCATCTGAATCTGGTGTTCATTATTCTGCCTGTCATCTGGTCTGCATTGGGGGATTCTCTGGGTATAAGGCTACTTGTGAACTGGGCCTCCCCGTTCCAGGCTGGGCATGGGGGCTTCATCCCTGGAACTCTCAAGGGACTAGATGCGCACCCCACAGGCAACCTGAAAACATACTTCCTGATATCTGCTGAGACAAAAATTAAAGCTAGGTGATCCAAAGTTGTGCGCTGACTTGACGCTCCAATTATGCAAGGCACTCTACAGTTTACAAAGCACTGGTGTCACAACCTCATTTGACCATTTATCAGCTCATTTTACATAGGTAGTATGGCTTAGCGGTTAAGGATACCAGGCTGCCTGTGTTCAAATCCTGACTCTGCCATTTGCTCTTTTCTGTGACCTGGGACAAAATGCTGTCCTCTGAGCACCTCAGGCTTCCCATCTATAAACTGGAAACAATAATAGTGCCTACTTCACAGGCTGCTGTGGCCGTTAAGTGAGGTAGTGAATAGGAAGCACTCATTGGCTCTACACAGGGCCCAGGTGGGCCTTATCATTTCCATCACAGGCAGGAGGAAACTGGGCAAAGAGGAGCCGGGTGCTTGCTGAGGGGAGGGGAGGGGAGTTAAAAGCCACCACTCTAGACACTAAGTAATCTTCAACCTTTAAAAAAAAAACAAACTATTTTAAAACTTAAAAAGCATTGCAACAACATCTTAGGCAGAAGCTACATTTATGCAACAATGAAAGGGGCTGTACTGAGGATGGAGGGGTGGGAGTGAGGCTGCCCGCTCCACTCACCCTCACACAGGCATCTCTGGGAACCTCCTCTTGGGCTCAGTGCTGAGCCTCAGAGGACATGGGTGGCTAAGGCAGGGGCTCCATGCCCACCGCCAGAATGCCAGGTTGAGGAGCTGGAGGGATTTGTTCTGGTGGCAAAGTCCAGCTGTGGAAAGTTCCAGAAGGAAGGAGAAATGGGAAGAGGTGAGCTGAGCACTGCTCCTTCAGAGCAGCAGCGTGAATGCCTGGTGATATCTGTCCAGGTGGGCAGCGTCACTGATAAAGACAGACAGACCAGAGAAAAACCACTGCCCCTTCTGGGTAAAGGAGGGTGGGGGCCAGGGGACCCCAGACAAAGATGCCTGAGGTTAGTTCCTCCCTGAACAAAAGATTCTCTGGTCAGATCAGTTGGGGAAAAGCTACCCTCCTTCCAGAGATTACTAACTAAAGCACAATCGCCTGTGAAGGGATTTAAAGAATCTGACTTTTCCCAAAGTTACTGAATTGTAAAACACTAAACATTTTTTTTTCCACTAAATACATTTTAGAATTCCATAGAACTAGTTTTCCCGGAACTCACTTTGAAAAATTCAGACCTTAGGGTAGTGGCTACAGGGTGGAGAGGCTGGACATCAGGGAGACAGAACGCAGAGGAAGATGGGCAGGCTGACAGGCTGAGGGAGGGGTGCCCATCAGGGTAGGGGGCCAGAAACTGAAGTGTCTACAGGAAGAGAAGCCACAGGGCCCTCACCAACATCGAAAACCCTTCCCCCAAACCAAGGACGGGGGCCCTGGATTCTGAATCAAATTTCACGGCCAGCTTCATGAAGCCACCACCATGGAGACATATCTAACCAGCCAGGAGCCTGCCCAAGGGCCCCCTCAGCTTCATGTCTTCAGCAAGGCTGACTCACAGTACTTCCTGGAAGGGCAAAGAGCTGTAAGGTCCTGTGAGCTGCCTGAGGCACAGACTAAGTCGACTGGGGAGAATGGCCCTCCCCCTGCTTCATCCAAGCCATGAACTCTAAAGGGAGGATTGCCCCAGCCATGGGACCCAGGGGCACAGGCCAAGGTGACCCAGACAGCCAGAGTTCTCTCCCTGAGGCCTTCACGGTAGGTAGTCCTCAGAAATCTCCATTCGTGATTAAATAACAATGAGTGTACCGTGTGTCATGTGGCACCTTTGGCATTTTATGTGAATTATCTTTATAACAATATAGCCAAACGTAGAGTGATCAGCACCATCTACAAATGGGAAAACTAACACTGAAATGATTAAGAAACTTACCAAGATCAGAAAATGGCAAAGCTAGGATTCAAACCCATGTCTGTCAAACTTCAAAACCTAGCATCTGCCACCTAAACCAAGCCACCTCGGTACCGTCCTGTGGTTTGGAAAACTGTGCCACAGACAGGTGGGCTCCAGGCTGTCTTGAAGGAAGCCCTTCATCTCAGCTATCACTCGTCATGCTCTATGCCAGCTCTGAACCAGCTGTGACCAGCCAAGTGGGACAACACATGGATGAGACATCGACTGTCAGGGGATTCCTGGTCTGGGGCGGGGTTCCCCAAACATGCCAGCACACGTGCAGTGCTGTGAACACACAATTGACTTCTCTGGTCCTGTCTTCTCAGCCTCTGAAAGACAGGGCCGACTGAGATATAACATCCATCTCCCTACACCCACTAAACCTGTAATAATGGCAGAGGGCACTAGGCATCCCATGAGCACTCACTATGCACAAGGCCCTTTCACACACATTATCTCACCTAATTCTCACCCCAATCCAGGGAGGTGGGATTCAGTGTTCAGACTCTTCGTGAGGAAACTGAGGTCCAGAGAGGTTATGTAACTTACCTAATGTCACACAGTATGGCAGTGGGGTTGCTTGCATTGAAACCTAGGTTTGGATCACTTCAAAGGCTCACCCAGCCCAATGCAGGGCTAGAAGAGGGTGCAGGGGAGTCACTGTGATGGTGGCACTCAGTCCCTCGACTCTCTGTTCTGGCCTTGGTGAAATGGGGGCTGGGTGAGATGATTCCTAAGGCATTTTCTAGCTTTAATGTTCTGGTATTTCTCGCTTTAATGTTCTGGTAGGAGGATGGGGGAAGAAAGGATTAAACAACAAAAAAAGTAAGATGATATCCCTGACTTCCAAGGGCCTAAAATCTAGGTGAAGGCAAAGTCATACCCACCTACCTATTGGCAGTGCTCACAACAGGGGCCAGACCAAGGCTGGACTGGGGGCATCCCCACAGGCTTTCTGAACGAGGGGTGGAGCCTGGCCCTGAAGGCCAGGAGGTTTGACTCTCAGCAGAGACAGTGTGGCCAGGCAGAGGGCCAAGATATGGGAGTGGGCTGGGATGGGGCAGGGAAGGCCTGTCTTATTTCGGAAATAAAACCACATGCGTAGTGCCCTTTTGGCCAGACCAAGCCAGTCAGCCTGGCAGGGTGGCATCAGGGTCTTTCTTAAAGAGAAGGTATTGCAGTGAAGGAGGATGCTCACAATTCATCTGCTTTTTAATTAACTCACCCTGCTGCCTTAAGTGATTCCCTGCTTACACTCATTCTTTTGAAAATTCCAAAGTGCTATTTCTGACCTGTGATTTACTATTGCCGTACGTCTCTATAAGCAGTGCTTTAGCTTAAGTGGCAGTTGCATATTAATTACAAAGTTAATTATGTGCTGTGTAATCATGCTGTAATTCATTAGTTTACTCTACACTCTGAGAGCCTCATGCTAATAGCAAGATCTGACAGAGGGTTTCAGGAATCACCAAGAAATTTCCACTGAAAACCCAGAATGGGGCTGAAAAAAGACTTGAGACCCCATTAAGATACTTCCTCATGACCCATTTGCTTGACCTGAGGCCGGGTCTTTGTGCCCCTCGAGGCTGTCAGGGTGCTGGACTCATGCTGCCTGCAAACCTTCATCTGCTGAGGACAGTGGAAAACCCAGCTGGGTCTTGTTTTTTCCCCCACGGAAGTGCAAGGACAGAAACAGAATTTGTTTAAAATTACTTACGGAACAGAGAGTCAGTTCTAGGTGAAAAATTAACTGCTCAGATCACCAAAACAAAGTGGCCCTGGGAACTGACCGCGGGGTTACCTGGGAGAAGCCTCGAGAGGATGCAGGTCTGAGGCAGTTGTTGAGATGGGGAGACCCAGGCCTAAGTGGGAGAGGGGCATGTCTGGAATTTGGATCAAGGTTTCTTTACATCCTTTTCCTTTTCGGCTGTGTCCCCAAAAGCATCCAGGGACCTTAAAGTGAGCACTGGCCATGTTTCTCTCCCTTCTTTCCTGTTTTGTTTTGTCTCCTAACGAAGTAACCTGTGGGATCACTGGGGTCTGGCTGTGTGTCCTGACTTCACTCCTTAAATAATCTCAAAATGCCACTGAAGCCCAGATGCCTGGTCTGTGAAAACTTGCCTCCTTGCACAGGATCAGAAGATGGATCGAAAGAAAATGCAGGCACTCCAGACCCTGCCCACGCCTTGACCCCTCAGGGGACTTTTTTCTAGCACCACCTCTTCTCAGGCCCCATGTTGTCAGCCACCGAAGAATCTCCCATGCTCCTCCAATGGCATTTAAAAGTCAACGTGAGTAAAGATGGGCCTGCTGCCATCACCCTCCTCTCTCTCTGCAAATCTATGGATCAAATTTCAAGCCCTTTTTGCGTGAGGGGATACAAAGTCGGTGACCTATCCTGAACACAGTGATCTGGTGGCCAAGACCCTCTACTTTCCAAATATAAACTTGCTTGTTTTATTTCTGCTGACAGCTGAATGGAAGAAAAAAAACAAAAACAAAAACGTGGAAGTCCTTCCCCTTCTGGCTCCAGTCAACAAGAGGAGAGAAGGACTCAGAGCCCCAGCTGGCATAGGAGGAAGACAAATAAGAAAAAACAAAACACGTCCTTGTGCTACAGTGGAATGTTAAAAAAGAGGTGAAAAGCACAAGGTCGGGGGCAGATTTCATTTTCTATAATTTCAGCATGCTCAGGGAGGAGGCAGGATGCTGCCGACTCAACAGTTTCAGGGGGAATCACTTTTAAAGGGAACTCATTTTGGGGGGGGAGGGAGGGGGCGTTTTAACAGTCAAAGTGCTGTGGTTTCCTTTCTGGGGAACACATTGGTTTCCCTGGCAACAAAGAAGTCCAGCCTCTAAAGTTCTGCCTGGAGACCATGGCCTGGCCTCGAATGCTCTCGACAGTTACCCAAGGCCAAGGCTTCACCATTCTGCTCATGTGGGCAGTGAGCTGGGTGGGAAAGGTGCAAAAGTGTCAGCTCTGCAAAAATGTGGGCACCAGTCCCTGTCTCTCCCCCCAGTCTCTGTACTTATGCAAGCAGCTACTCATCCCTAGATCGCTGCTTTCCAGGGCTTTATGGCTGAGCAGGTAAAAATGCCAGAAACAGCTTGAAAGCTAGCCTGCATTTGACAGCACCTGAGGACCCTGAGAAAGCAGGAAAGGCTCTGGGTGGGGCAGCTGATGGACCAGCAAAGCTGGGCCTCATGTCCAGCATGCTTCAGCCCTGTGTGGCTGGTACAGGGGAACTGTATCAGAAGAGAGCAGGTCTGAATTTCTGAAGTCATTTCCCTCCATCCAAGCTCAATCCTGCGACTCCAGTGGTGCCTTATGGATTTTAGAGCTGATTTTCCCAGAGAGAAATATTTAAATTTCTGGCCTGGGAAGATGCCTTTTGTGCATCAGGTGTGGGAGAGAATGGGAGAAAATGAGGAGAGGAGGCAGAGAAGGGGCCGGTGATGGCATCTGCAGAGCAGTTATCTGGCCGCTGGACACTATGCTAAGTGCTCCACATACATTGTCCATTTAACTCACTTTCTGGAGAATGCGCAGTTATCCCTTGCTGGAGGAAACTGAGGGGTTAAGTGACCTGCCCAAGGCCACCCAGGAAGTGAGTGGCAGAGCTGTGAGTGACACATGCCAGTCTCAGAGCCCTGTTCTCAGGAGAGGGGTAAGAAAGAGTGACAGAGGCAGGAAGAAGAGAGTAGGTCTGGAAAAGTTTCACTCCCCTGGTGGTGAAAGAAAGAAAGAGGTTCCTGGAATTCTCCTTTCTGCAGAGATCCCCACCCTCATCTAAACGTTCCCCAGGAAGACAGGCCTTGGAGCAGAGCCACCTGCCATCTAGAGGCTCCTAAGTGGAAGTCCTAGTCCCTTTACCCTGCATTGAGGCAGATGAAGCACTGGTGTGTCCTAAAAGCTTGATATTGTATTCTTTATAAGCTTTATCTCCTTTAAAGCCCAGAACTGCCCTACAAAATAAGTAGTGATAGTCTATTTTATAGATGAATGACAGGGGGCTCAGTAGCATGCCCAAGTTCATGCAGTTGGTAAGAGGTACAGCTGGGTTTCAAGCCATGGTCTGATGCTAAAATCCAGGTATAGTCTTAACTAATGATGTTGTGATAATGATGATGTGAGGATGACAGCCAAATCTTCTGAGCTCTTAGTAGATGGCTGTACTGTTTTAAGCACTCTATGTATATTAACTTACCTTATTCTCTCAACCATCTTATGAAGTACATGCTATAATTAGCTCCATTTCACAGATTGGGAAATTGAGGCATGAATCTCTGTAAGCAACATGGCCAAGGGCACAATGCTAGTAAGCTGTAGGGCCAAGGTTTTTACCCTGCCAGGCAGGCACCTGAGATCATACTTATAACATGTATTCGATGAGCTATTTCTCTAATAATTGGGACATCCTGCCTCCCAGACTTGAGTCCTTGATTCTGGATGGTTCTGAGATCCCAGAAGACCACGCAGCAGTTGTGGGCCCAGGTTTTTCCTTTCCTAGAGCTCAGCCCTCTTCTCCCTCCCTGAGCAACATGAGGCAGGCCCTGTACTGCATTTCTGTGCATGTGTGTGAGCATGCATGTGTGTATGTCTCAGGCCTACACTGCATCCAGTGTGTGTGCGCAGCTGATTTATAATCCTCAGAGAAAACAGAATTGCAAATCTCACTCACAAATCTTCCCTATCGAGGTACTTGTGACATGTAGATATGCCATGAATTCCCAAGAACAGGCAGGCCTCTCCCAGCCTTGGATCCCTCACGCTCCCAGCTCCTGGCCCAGACCCTGGGGACCAAGCCACCCATGGGTGGACTCTGCTGAGGTCCCAATGGCGGCCAGCCGTAGGGCCAGCCGGGAGTGCTCACCAACCTAGGGGGTCCAGTCCTGCTCATCAGAAACGCTGGCTCCTGAGTGACCTGGTCCTGGAAAAGCCCCATGAGGCACACGTTACCCATCCCTTCCCAGCAGGTCCCACTGCTGGCCCTCACACTCTGGCCCTCACTGCTCAGATGGTGGGGAGCATGGTCTCTTGGTACCTACGGAAATGAGCAGGAGGACACTAGTGAACATCTATTGAACTCGTATGGTGTACCAGATCTATATTCAATGTTTTAGTTTGCCTCTCGTGTGATCAGCACACCAACCCTCAGAGGCAAGGCTCAGAGATGTTATGTAGCTTGGGTCCTGGATCTGAATATGGGTAGCCTGATTCCAGAGCCTGAGTGGGAACCATTCCACATGCTTTCTCAAATCCTCAAACCTATTAAGTGTCCTCCGGCCCTGTCCCTGACGTACACGCTAACTTCCATTTCCCCCAGAAGGGACAATAAAAGGGCCCAGGTTTGGGTCTGTTCAACGCCAACCCAATACCCATACTTGTGAACCTGGGAGACGTTTCCAGCTTCTGCAGAACACGAACCAGTGCTGCCACGCTCCCGAGTCTAGCTCACACTGCCCCCACCAAACCCAGCCTTAGGGGCCACTGTGATGGCAGAGCAGAAAAGGGATGCATGTTCTCTCCCTCAGGCCTCACTCCCAGAACCTTCCCCAGCAGATGGTGTGGTGGCTGCTTCACACCCCTGTGGACGGTGGGACCAGGGCCCTCTCGGAGGTCTGTTATAGCCTACTCAATTCCCCTGCTGCCCCAGGCCCTTGGGTGGGAGGATGGGTGAGGGCAGGGCAGGAAAGAGGTTGACACACTGGGCAGCCAATGAGATCAGCAGTAGGCCCCAGCCTTGGCTCTGCTCTACTTGCTGTGTGACCCTGGCCAGTGCATTGTCTTTTCTGAGTTTTGTCTTTTCTATCTAGAAAATAGATTGGGCTTGCCTGTAGAATTATTGGGAGGATTAAATTAAATGAGCACAAGAGATTCCCTGACGCTTTTGAGAGATGTGTACACACACACACACGTACACACAGAGCTGCGGTGACATCGGGTTACAGAAATCTCCATCGTGGCCCAAAGAGCACACCACATCAGGCTGCCCTTCCAGTGAGGTGTCTCTCGGGCCTGGCACCGGGGTGAGAGTCCTGGCTCCTCCTCCTCCAGCTCAGACTCTCTCAGCCCCAAACCTATAATCCCCGACAGAGAAAATGACAGCCTTGTCCAGAGGCTGTCCTCAGCTGATGGGCGGGGAGCCGGGCGGTGGTCATGGTGGTGGCTGGAAGGCAGGCTTGCGACAAAGAGCCGCCGAGCCAGGGGAGGTCAGTGGTGGGGGACAAATGCCATGGCTGTGGGTTTTGGGGTGGGTGGATGATGGATGAGAGGGAAGAGGGGGAGGGGTGGGCACAAGGTTCCTGGGCTGGTCTGAGGCTGGCCTTCTGCAGGACAAGGCCCAGGAAGGGTCAGCAAGGGGTCGTGACCCTGGAAACAGAAGCACAGGGCCTGGAACCCTGAGGCAGGCTGGCCTGGCTCCTGGAGAAAGTTAGGCACGTACGGCCCTC